>JAIFZK010000017.1:3220000-3905000 GCA_027481765.1 Tenualosa thibaudeaui | reverse complement strand
GAAAATAAATAACATGCTGAATCATAATGAGCCGAGATATTGGGAGCCCACTGAGATCCACAGCCGTCACTGAGAAAAGTAAAAAAAAAGAGGCATAACAGGGAAAGAGAGAGGAAGAAAGAGAGATAGAGACAGAGAGAGACAGAACGAGAAAGAAAGAGAGAGAGAAAGAGAATGAGTTCTGAGAGAGAAAGAGAATGAGACCCGTGACAACTTACTGCCCATCAGATGATGAGATTTCTCTTTCTTTTGTCATTGTTTTCTTTTCTTACTTCTGCAACGGAGAAATGTATCCTTGTGTGAGGCTAGAAAAAAAAGGGAGAGTTTGAACTCATAAAAAACTGTAAACGCTGACGAGTCGACTCCACCAGGGATGAGCGTGTCAGGCTAATTAATTAATCAGGCAGTCATTAGTTTGTGTGCACGGCAGAGAGCGGAGTGGAACAGAGGCATGTGCACATACACATACACGGGCGGGCGGGCAAGCATCAGGAGCTGTTCTCTTGTCCCCTCCACCTGGGGAATAGAGCGTGGAGAAGCACAGGAGGAGGAGATGTGCACTCAACCACAAGAGCAGGGCTGTGCATGCGTGTGCATTTGAGAAGTTGTGTACATGTGTGTATGTGTACGACACTGTCTGACTGTGAGCGAGAAAGCATGTGAATGTTTGCGTGAGCTTGGTGTTTGAACATATACATATATATATATATACACACACACACACACACACACACACATGTGAGTGTTTGGGTAAATGTGAGCACATTTCTGCTGAGGATCATGGGTAATTTCTTGTCTCTGTCAAATTAATCATCTCCGTCCCAATCAATGGGCCACTGGGTGGAAGGGAGAGACCTATTTCACAAGGTTACAAATAAAAAAGGCAAGTGAATGGAGAGTGTGGAGAAGAAAACTTGAAGATGGACACAAAAACATAGATAAGAGCTAGATAGACAGAGGAGAAAAATGTCTATTTAAGTAGGCCAAACTGGCAGCTTATGCAATCTTTACTTTTTAACTGCACTGGCCTGTGTGTGTGTGAGGAGGGCTGTGAAGATTTGTGTGTGTTAGTCTGAGTGTGTGCTAGACAGGGGCTATGGGGATTTCTGTGTATGTGTATGTGTGTGTATGAGAGAGAGAGAGAGAGACAGAGAGGAGGTGAGGTGATGATGCGTAGGGTAGAGAGTAAAGATGACAAATAGAGATATGACAACGGTGAAGTAACTGTTGTAATGAGGAGCCCGCTGTGAGGGAGAAAAAAGGGCCGTTCCCTTCTCCTGACATCGGCTTCTTCCACTCTTACCACTCAACTAAGCAGGAAAACCAATGTGTGCATTACTGGAGCTGTTGTATATTGATCCAAACTTGTGGGGTATCAGCCAAAAAAATACCATAATATCCACAGACCAGGCTGAGAAACGAGAAATGTCCCACTTCAAAATCAAAGCATAATTTCTTACTTTAAATCAGCTTGCATCAACCTCACAACCAGGATTACAAGCGAGAGAACGCATCTCGACATCTCCTAGCCGAATCCAGCACTAACAAGTCTCCAGTTGAAAGTGGTCTCCACCACAACAAAACAACCAATCATTTTATTAGTCGTGTCAATACCACTGAAATCCTACAGACCTTTCAAAACAGTCAGCCCCAACTTGCCAAGGACAAAGCATGGCAGCATCCAACATGGTTCTGCACCACCCCATGAAAAAAATGACAGATTGATTCTCTGAGGTTGGGCAATAGCATTGGCCCTAATCAAGGACTTGGCAAATGATTGACAGGCAATTAATCATGTCTGATCGACAGGTGTCGAGTCTCTTAATTAACTGTCTTTTGCTATCGCTTGGACTACATCTGGTTGGTCGATACTGTGACTGACAATCGTTCAGGAGAATTAGAGTAAGCCTGCTTACTACTGCAAAGAGGGCCGAATAGAAAGCAGTTTATTCTGGCGGTACGCAATGCAAAGCGACACATGCAAGGAAACAACGGGAGGTGAAAGGGCCGTTATTTTGATGGGTGGCGCTATGTAAATGTTCACGGCAAAGGATCCCTTAGCACACACACTCCCTCCCGTAAACATTTGGTGAGCTGAAGAAGATAAATGTCAAAAAGAAAAAAATCAAAAGAAAAGATTCCATAGAGGAGACTGATTGACAAGCAGTTTCAGAGGAATGGGAACATGCTGAGGAAGCAGAAGCAAGAAGATCAGAACCACAGGAAGCCCGGCACTGAACACACAGTGGTTAAAAGTCAATCAGCTCCATGCTGAAGGGCCAAGGTTGACGCGACACCAAACAGCGAAGCTCAATGCAGCTTTTTTGGCTCAAGGGGAAGGGGGGGGGGGCTAGATTTTGTCACGACATGAGTCTCCTTTCTCCCACTGGCAAGTGAGTGAATAGATCTGCGTAAAAGACCCAGAAGATTTGCAGGCAGATTAATCCTTTCATTAAGGGGAGCGAGAAGTTAATTGCGGAGACAGCTGCGTCGCTCTGCGTTTACGCGATTGACGTTTTACCAGCGTCCCCTTTAAACGGAAAAAAGCAATTATCAATAAATGCTGGGCAATCTTCGCGCAATGAATTGCACCAAAATTAGCTTTTATTTCTCTTTTCTTCTAGCTCAAGGCGTGTTGGCAGCACAGGCCTAAAATGAGTCGTTGCATGAGCTGCAACGCAAACTAAAATAAACCACTTGACGATCATCGATCAAATGAAAGGCACCGCGCTCCTGGTAGATCAAAGGTGAGCAGCAACGCACAAGCGATGACTGGCAGCGGAAGAGTGAGAGTTAGGCAGGTAGAGCGTGTCGACAGTGAGAGATAATACAGGATAATTACTGACGCCAGGCGGAGGGAAGGCTGAAAGGAGAGTTTAAAGGGAACCAGTGGGGGTGGACTCTCTGCACTTGACAGAGTGCACTCCTGCTGTCAGAATAAATGGGAGAGGAGCACCACGTTGGAGGGTTAGCGGAACAGTTCTCAAGGGGAGCTGGGGGCGAGAGGGTCAGGCAGAGACAAGTGGGAGAACTTGGGGGAGGAAGGAGTGCCGAGAGGGGGAAGAAGTGGAGGACGGGGGCGGATAAAGAAAGAGGAGGGGGGGAATAAGAAGAGAGGCCAGCAGGCGGCTCACTGAGAGACAGGCTGCAAAGTGCGTTCAGTTCCCCGGCTCTCAATAATAGATGGTGACCAGACTGTTGGGACTGTTTCAACACACAAACACACACACACACACACAATCATGAATACAGACGGACACTCATAAACACAGCGGAAACTGAGACAGAGCCAGCCATAACTGATTATGAATGAATGAATGAATGAATGAATGCTGTGACAGACACACACACACACAGTCACAACCCTAGTCACGAGTGCCTCTGTGACATATACACTCATATCTCTCCTGTTGTCTTTCTACCACTGCCACTCTCAATATCACACGTTTGACCCTTAACCAAAACTCAAACAGGCTGTCAGAAAAATCTACCCCTGCACCCTTCTGCTGCTTCTCCTCTCCTCTCCCCCTCCCCAATCCTCTCCTCTCCTTTATTTTTTTTCTCTGCACTCTCTGTCTCCCTCCCACCCTCCCTCCATCTCACTCTTGTGCTGTGCTTCACGCTCAGCTCCTGGTGATGACAGCTATGGCCTAGTGTTACTATAGTGCTTTTAACAGTGCAGTGGGGTGGTTGGGGGGTTAGGGAATGGTAGAAAAGCTTGCACAGTGACAGAACATGACAGAAACACCTTATGCTTCACCCACATCTGTCAGGATCACGTATCTGTTCATACATCTGCCAGAGACGCTGCCTCCGTTTATCAGCAGCGAGCCGTGCCTTTGCATAAGAGTGTGTAATGGAAGAGAGAGGGAGAACAGTCTATGTGTCTGTGTGTGTAAGTGCTGGTGTTTCAGTCGGCATGTATGTGTGTTTGTGGTGTGTGTGTGTGTGTGTGTGTGTGTGTGTGTGTGTGTGTGTGTGTGTGCATCAGTGTGCGTGCATCTGTGGTGTGTGTGATTTTGTGGTTTGTGTGTATGTGTGTATGCGGGCGCGGTCGCGGGCGCGTGCATGTGTACTGACCCTGATGATTTTAATGTCCTCCAATACAGGCCCCTTTTTCAGTGCCTGCCGGAAGAGGATATTAACCTCCTAAAGAAGTAACTGTAGTAGCAACTGCCTAAAGTAGCAACTGCTGTTGTTAAGTATGACTAGGAGGCATTGAACTCAACACAGCCAGAGCCGTAAGTCACAAACAGTGGGGACACTGCTGGACATTTGAAGGCAAATATCTTAGAAAGAGATCTCATCTGAAGAAGGTTCTAAAAAGCAGCTCTGTGCCGGTCCAGGATGTACATATAGGCTTTTATTTTGGAGAGCAAAGCCAACAGTTTTAAAAACCCAACCACAGACTCTCGAGGACACTCAAGAAAAAAATCTGAAAAGTCAGAAAGGGCCAATAGTTTACCTGGCTTTTAAAAGATAACACCAAGCGCTAAATCGATTGCACATTCCAATACCAGACAGGGCTGGGGGGGAGGTGGGTGGAAGTGAGAGTGGAATTATGATAAGTTTGAGGGATAAAGTCATGTTAGACTCGCCTGAATCATCTGAAGTCAGCCCTCTGAAGTGACTATGTTATGGGAGATTTAGCTTGAAAGGCATTTTGTGCTGAACTAGCCACAGTGCTGCATCATAAGTGTTGGGTGGCTCGTATACTAATGTGGTATTCACATTGCATATATATAGCAGCCATTAAGAGAGTCGTATCCCTGGGAGAACGATACTTTGTGCTCTGGCGAACCCACTGAGTCAGCAGCTACTGAAATGGGACAAAAATGCTGGCGAATCCAAGCTGCTGGAAATGCACACACACACACACATATACATACAAATACACACACACACACACACACAAACAAACACCTTTTTACACAGGTGCACACAGTATAAGAGAGGCTCACCCAATACTTTCATACTTTGTTCTCGTCATATCGATTGTAAAGACCAGGGGAAAAACAAAACAACAGTCATTCAGTCAACAGTCACTACTTATGATTCGTTCAGAGTCAGGTCGCCATGGTGAGGCCACAATCAATCACTGCAAAGACCTTCGAAGAAGAATAAGGTCAGTCAACCTTTCCTTTGAAGCAGAGGCACAGATGTAGCATCAAAAGCCTAATTTTGACAAGACTGGGGAATACTGTCTGGAGCGGCCTTATCAGAGACTAAAAGCTGCCGCTGCAACAGATGTACTCAATCAAAGTGAGCTTAAATGCAACAGAAACTAATCTGTGTTTGGTGGCCAGGATGCAAGACTGCACATAGTATATCCCTGCTGGATTTGATTGCCGAGCTGTATCTAGTGAGCGCATCAGGAGGTCCTTGTCGCCTGGTGGGTAGGCTGTTCCGGCAGCATGACCAGCTGGTTCTCCTGCTCTGGTGTTTGGACAGAATGCCTTAGGTTCAAACAATTGTAACGTTTGTCCCTTTAAAAACTCACAGGCTAAATCACAGACAAATTGTGTGGAAATTGTGTGGAAGATGACATTTTCTAATCCCACATCATATTGCTCTCATTGCAGAAGTAATGTACCCTTACTGTAAAGTGTTACCCATAATGGTATACATTTATGCTTTAAGTTGCATACGCATAAAAGCTTTGGATAAAAGCTTCTGCTAAATGCATAAATGAAAGTGAAAAAATAATAGTATGTGTAGAGCATCTAGAAAATAGTTTATTACAAGTTAATAACCCTAAACCTAAACCAAAATTCTAATAAAGCTCAAGTAGGCCTACTTTTCGTACATATTGTACAACACAAATTTGCAATGCACTGTAATGCTGGGTGATATAATGGCGAGATATGTGAAGACATACTATAGATATTTTCAAAAGAGATTACACAATACATTTTAATACTGCTATTTCTGGTTGCACTGCGTTTTATCTCTAAAGCCATGATTGCTCCTCTCTCTCCGATCATTTTCACTCTATCTCTATCTGTAGGGATTCCTCAAAATGCCATGTCAGCAACAGCAATTCTGTGATGTCATAAGAGAGCACTTAATGCATGTGTTTTTCACTTAAGCAACAACCCATGAGAGGCTGTGGGTTTGTACTGGATTTAGAACATCTAAGGGGTGTTGTTTGGCACAACGTGAAGCGGAGAGCCATTAAACCTTAGCGGTTCTAAATCCAGCACAAACCCATGGACTCAAGTTGCAACAACAAATCTTTGTTGTTACAACAAATCTTTCATAAGATTTTATTAGATACAGCCACACAAATTAAAAATAATAATAAAACATGTGTTGTAATAACCATTCTTCCGCCAAAACATATAGTTCCTTTGGGGAAGTGGTTGCTGGGCAACACTAAATGCTACTTAGGTGAGATGGGCTATGGGCTATTATTTTGTAACGTTATTTAATTGAAGTTCGCTGTTGAGTAATATTGAGTTGAGTAGAGGCATGCCTGTGTGTTTGTGCTGGATTTACAACAGCCTGGAACGCTGAATCAGCCAATCACAATCAAGGAATGAAACAAACAGTTTTAGAAGCTGCTTTATGTTAAGGTAGAAAGTTGATTTGTGAAAAACATAATTACATAGAAACAAGACCTGTAGCTGTTTTCAGCACATAACTAACCAGCTAACGGCAGGTCTCCACAACCATAGGCCTGGAATTTGTACTTTGATTGTTTTCTGATTCTCAAGTTACTGCATGAAGCTTTGTATAAAGGTTATTACAGACTAATTAGCCCACTTTGAAGGGCTCCAAAGTTTGCAAGTGATAACAGAGATCCAACAATAGCAGCAAATTTAGAGCATATTTTCATTCCTAAGAGCAGATCATCATATGCATAGGACTCCAAATACACAGTTAAATATATGAATGACTAACTATAGATCCATTATGTTTAAAAAAGTAAATAAAGAAAATCCAATTTATACAGCCCAATCATATTCTGCACACAATCTCACAGCAATACTTTGCAAAAGGTTTCAATAATTCCAGGAATCAGAGTTTTCGCAAATCCACTGGGACATTTCTGGTCTGTCTGTTGAATTTAAAGTAATGTACTACATATCACCTTTCAGCCTACAAATAGGATAAGAATTTAGGTCCATATCACTCAGCCTCGATGCAACGTTCATACTTATTACTATTTTATATTTTAGATATATATATATTTTTTCAAATGGCTCCATTTCTGTCTCCTGACATATTTGCTATTGGTTTCACACTATCAGACTACCTCTAAGATTGGTTTTCACAGGGAGCGCAGCCTTCATTAGTGGAAAATGAGATGACTGCCAGGCATAAAACTGACCAATGAGCAGGCAATACTCTGATCCATAGCTGACCCAGTCCAAGTTCAATATCATTTTAATCTACACTTATTTGCAACACACAAACTAGCCAAATGACTCTATGCAGAAAATGTCAACAAATTGAAATATGAGGTCTACATATGCCAGGACAGCACAATATTGCATTTCTTGAGTGGAATCATCAATTATGTATAAGTTAGGATTTCATGATTAAAATGTAAATGTAAAAACAGAAACAAGGATTGTGCTTGCTTTTTATAAAATAATTTCAAGTCTGATTAAAGTAGCTTAGTACATGAAAGATCATTAACATGCCACAAACACTGTAAAACAGATATGAAATGAAAGATGAGAAAGGACTAACACATGAAGAAAGGAGTGAATCAAAACCAAAAATATCAAGGGCTATAGTACCTTTTGCCATCTAAAGAACTGTGTCAGCAATGTAATTTGTTCACACAAAATATTGCGTACTGTATGAGATTCTCACTGCAAAACCATGCACAAGTGCTCTGAGTAAAAAATAAGCATTTTCCCCAAAGACTTAGCACACACATCAGCAGCTCATGAATATAGTATACACATAAGCTCTCTCTCTCTCTCTCTCTCTCTCTCACACACACACACACACACTCGCAGATATGCACATGCACACACAAACATACAGACACAGACACACACACACTCGCAGATATGCACATGCACACACACACACACACAAACACACACACATACACACACACACACACTATTACAATTACAATAACTGGCTCAGCATTCAGTGAACCTGGTATTGATGATTCATTTTGTGTTTCATGAAAGAAGAGGGAGAGCCATTAAGAAGAGATCACTCCAGCACCAGGCATAACGAGGCTCACCCTAATTGCCCATTCATCAAAAGGGTTCCTCAAGCAGACGCACTGCTGAAATATCACTACTGCAGGACAACTGGACCAGACTACATTAATTACACTACTGATGAACCTGGCATGCATGCTTACACACACATACAACCCCCCCTCCTCTCCACACACACACAAGCACTGATACCAACAGCCACATAAGCAAAAGCACACGCACACGCACACGCACACACACACACACACACACACACACACACACACACAGACATTAAAAATAAGACACAGTCCCATGCACAGCCAGCCATATCCCCCTGCCTTATCCAGTTGTAATATATGCTCTAACTATCTGAACCAGTGAGAAATACAGAAAGAGTAGCAGCATTTTACAGGTCTATGTGAGTGTGTGTGTGTGTGTGTGTGTGTGTGTGTCTCACTCGCTTCTCGCGTATTCCCTGACATCACACTCACGAGACACAGAGAATAATAAACAGATACACACAAGACTAGCCCCGTGCTCATAAGTATAGACACAATATGGGACATGTCCTCATTTACACACATGAATTTACACACTCCCTCACTGAAACACACACATGCTAGTGTACCTTTACAGGCACTCAAAAACACACACACATATTATAAACTCATTCCACACTCACAGTAAGAGGAGTTCTAGCACCAACAAACAGCATTTTGCTTTTAGTTTCTAGCTGTATTTTATTTGTTTGTTTTGTTTTTGTTTAATTTGTTTTGATTAATTTGTTTTGTTTTGCATTTGCTTATTTCTAAGTGTTTCCTCCACTTCATGTCTTCTTTCATTTCGTACATTTTGGTCAATTAATGATTCCTGCTGTCTGATGTTCCAAACACAGGTAAACACCTTCCCCTGACGATTCATCCGTCTTCAGATTCCCTGTGTTCATGGTGAGGTTTTTCAATCTTGAGTCCCAGTGCCGTCAGATTTCTCCGACAACTACAGCGAATGCCTTTGGCCATAACCAATAAGCCATTGTTCTGAAGGTTACCCAACATTTAGGAGGTTAAAAAGTGTGTGAGAAAAACTCAAACACACTACCAGCGTGTGTCCTTTGGGCATCACACTAATGCAAAGCAAAAAGAAGAGACGTCTTCAAAGTGGAGAACCAAAGTCTGCTTGGATCTTTTGATGTCAGGATAATGATTTAGGTATGCAGAACGACAAGATTCCCAATCCTCTGTGAATCTGAATGTGTTGTTCAAGTCTGGGGACTGTGCGCTGAAGATTTTTCAGATGAAAACATCATCTTTCCCTGGTTTCCCCCTGGTTTCCAGTCCTAAATCCCCACAAAAGAAGTACATGATCTGGGGCTTTTATTTCCCAGGAAATGCCACAAGGCAGAGAATTCTCAGAAAAAGAATCTTCCCTTCATAATGAAAAATTAGCACAAAAGCACTTGTGTTGTGAAAGCCCATCCATCCCAGTGCCCATAGGTCCTTCCTTCTGCCCAAAATGTCAAGCTAACCCTTCAATCCCTAGCAGCTGAAGCTGTTGGCTTCATGTCTGACGTGTAAAGATTGCTGTCCGCAGTGTATCTAGTCTGCTCTTCCGCTTTGACACGACAATGTATCGCCGCGAGCTGCTCACTGGCTATCAGTCCATCATTGTCATACAGTAATTCAGTGTGTAATACCAGCTAAGTCCCAGAAAAGCAGAGGCCCAGAGACTGTGTCTGCAGTGAGCAGTGTTAAGCCCGCTCGCTCTGTGTCCTGTAGGACAGGCCAATTTAACACAGGAATAAGCCAATTATCTTTGTGGAATAGACAAATTTACAACAGGATTTTCCACAGTTCCTGTCGGACTCTCTATGTCAGTGGTTGAGCTTACCGTCATAATTCGTCGTCCTCTGACCACACACACACACACACACACACACACATAGGTGTGTGCTCAAGGCCAGATGCACACAAATGCAACTATGGCAATAATGGGGTTTGGCAATACCAGCTTTTCTTTTTTTTACTCTCCCTTCCTTTCCTGGCATCTCCTACCAAGCAGATTACAACCAAATCATCAATCAGATTAATTTAATCCAGATTCCCAAACAGAGACAGGGATAGAATAAAGAGATAGAATAAAACCCCATGGGACAGGAGGAAAATAGGAATACATGGGAAAGTGAAGCCACCTGATGAAAAGCGGGTTTACAATCACCTGTTCCATCACACTCTGTCCAACAGTCCCATGCGTCCCTTTCCCAGCTGCCTAAATTCTGGCAGCTGAGTTTTTCTTCTTTTTCCCACTAGACACGGAAATCTGTGGAGGGGGTGGTGGGAGCAAAACATGCCTCACAACCATTATAATGTAGACACACTCCGTCATCCAATAGTCATCTTTCTAGGGAGGCCTTGCAATTCCTTCCTGTTGCAGCTTTCTCTTTCTGTTTTCTCTGAACGATAAGCCCTAGAGGACTGCCACTGCCACTACTGCTGCTGTGCGTAGCACACACTTTAAAAGCTCCCTTCTCCAAATGAGACAACCCAGTGGGGGATCTCATATTGCCAACTTACCTAATTGGAGAGCTCAAAGGTGGAGTAGGCCTGTAACCCAATTTGAAATGCTTTTAATTTATGCCCGCAAGAGCGTGTCTGTCAGACTTCGTCCTCCAAATGGGGTCCCTCCTAGGAAAAGGAGAGTGACTACTTTGTCACCCTCTGCCCCACATGGGAGGGAGGGGAGGAGGTGAACACATGTCAATGACAGCAATGCACTAAGAATGGATGATCCAACTATAGTGTGGCTGATGGATATCCAAAGGGTTAGTCGTGCAGATGAAAGCATAATCTCCCTATCTCTCTCTTTCACACACTCTCTCTCTCTCCCTCTCACGCTCAAAGAGGGCATCCTCGGGGAGGTAAGATGTCAATCTGATTTTTTTTCTTCTTCATCCCCAGTGGGGCCCAAGGCAAGTCTGCAGTCTTTAATGATTACTTTTCTTAAATGACTGTCCATAGGGAATACAAGTCTTTCTAAAAGAAGAGAAAAAGGGCCTTGGAACTTCAGAGGGGGAAAGCCAGCTAAAGATGGAATTTCTTTAAAATAAAGATGGAATTTCTTTTAAAAATTTCTCTCTATGTCACTTTCCATCCATTACACTTTCTTTCTCTTATTCCATCTCTCTCACTTTCCATCCACTCCACCATCTCTCTCCCTCTCTCTCTCTTTCTCCATCTCATTCTCCACTTGCCTTGTCACAATCTTTCACTCATCCCCTCCCTGGTTCCATGGCTCTCCTCTGTCCACTGTAGCACACATAATGTCCATCCCTGACAATCAGTGAGCACGGGCTGTCAACGCATCACTGCCACTCCATCAGGGCCTCCACTCTTCCACGCCGCACTTTTTAACAGCAGACATAAGTCAGTGAGTCAGTGCCTCATGTCTAGCTCAACAACTCCACCACCTCCTATCACACACCATCTCTTCTCTCTCTTACTGTGTGTGTGTGTGTGTGTTTGTATGTGTGTGCTTGTGTATGTGTATGTGTGTGTGTGTGTGTGTGTGTGTGTGTGTGTGTGTGTGTGTATGCTTGTGTGTGTGCATGTTTGTGTGTCTCATATCATCCTTAACTCCACTCTGCCCTCCTATTCTCTCAGGGCTGTAAATTCAAACATGTCTAGGCACAAACAATAACAAGCTTATTGCTAACACTGAACTGCTCCAGTTAAATCAAATGTGTGGAAAATAAGCGTCCCTGGCTGTGATCGCATCTCCCATGCCCTATTTTAACTCTGCAGCCGCCCCTATATGCCCAAGCTCAGCCGACCTGAATGAGGGAGCATTAGGAGCTCATGAGAGCATGTACACATGTGCACATATACACTCCAATGGTAAATCATACCAATTTAATCACGAGTGTGGGTTGGCAGAACAGTTGTCCTGGGACACATGGCAAAAGGAGCACAGGTTCTGTAATGGCACTCCGGGTCTGTCAGACATGTTCTCACAGGAATACTGTAGTGCATAATGTTATGGTTGGTGACTGTGTCTATTCCTCCCATATATAAAAGTGCAGAGAAACCGTGACATATTTGTGACCAGCGAGATATACGTGTGTTTGAGATCCGTCAGATATTGGTGGACCAGCACTACTTTTCATTACAAATGACAACAGCACCATGCTGACACGAGCACAAATCTGATCTGAAAAACTTCAGGATCAGATTCTCTATAGACAATCTATCTGGATATGACAAGGCAACAGGTTCATGATACACAAATCTCTTTAAACACACAGACAAGCACACACACACAAACACACACATACAGACACACATATACACACACATATATACACATATCTGCATGTTCAGCATTGAGAGGGTACAACACACATTCAACGCTTCTTATGTCTGATGTGCAAAAGGAAATGTTGAATAATACATACAGCTGCACGCCATCGGAGGGAATGTACACACTTCTGATGCACACCTATATACATACCTATACACATCAGAGAATTAACAGACACACGTATACCACAGGTAAGCTGAGCTCAAGAACATATACATTAACACACGAATGCAGAACATGTAGGCACTCAGCAATACACACACGCTCGCGCCCGCGCATTTCCAACCTCCTCCCGCAACAAATGAATGCATTCACACGTCTGCTCAAACATAAGCCATGCACACAACTCAAACACTCTCTCACGCACACAGCTGTGTATCCTCATAATTGAACAGTCGCTTCATTGACTTACCGACGAAGGGGAAACGGCAGACAGCAAAAGCTGCAAGTGTGACTTGTCTGATAGGACACCATTCAGTTTCGCTCTTGTTTAGACGACTTGACTTCTCCGTGATAATAAACCGTTGCAATTACGCCCCGCGTGTGAAGCAGCACAAAAGCCAATCACCTTCATTAGGGGTTCGCTGATCCAGACACGCGCATGCGGCCGGTGAATTATTTGCATCGGGCACCCTGGAGTGTCGGTTCGTTTCTGTAGCCTCCGCTACACGAATCTCTTTAGAAGGTGAAAGACAGAAGTCCGCGCGCTTCCATCTGTCTGAACCTAGCTCAGTCGTGTGGAATGAGTCCTAGCCCGTCTTCCTTTCCGTTACCTCAATGTCTCCTACCCTAAAAGTGGTCGCCCATTCCAAGTCCGGCGTTTCTCCAATGTGGAGGACACTTCCAGCAACTGCCAGTCACAACTTCACACTTTAATTAGCTTTCAAATAAATCATTTCAGATCTCTCATGGTTGTGAAATTGTATTGTTCAGTAGGCTCTTCAAAGACTTGTGCTGCATAAATGTAGTTTATGCATAAATGTAAATTTTAAATGCGTCGACTCGCGCCTTGAATTCACACACGCAATGAGACAAACTGTTAAATCATTGTAGTTATAAGCGTAAACCATTCCAAACGGGGACTATTAAATATTTCCGCAGCGCATTTCTCCGTTTTGTGGAATGCGTTGACAAGTGTTGGTTAATCATACACACATAAATGTGGAATGAACTACATCAAGCAAGGGATAGTGCTGTGTCTACTGTTAAAATAGCACCCCTTTTAATACTACCCAATCGACCAGATGGTAATGCTATGTTATGTGCTGTTAACTATGGCATAGTAAGTACACATTTTACCTTTTTTAGATGTCAGCCTGGGAAAGATCGGCGTCCGCTGTTCTTTCTCCGCGCCGTATCTGTCTGTCTGCAATGACAAGAACTGAGTCAAACAGCCGAGGAATAGGACTAGCGCTGTTATCTCTCCCTTTCTCTCTCGCTGTCTTTCTCTCCTTCGCTTTCACTCTCTGTCTCCTCCGCCAATAATAAAATGACTCTTAAATTCTCTCGTCACGTAGCTTACTCACATCGGTCGCTGTTTCTCACTGCCTTCTCCATAAATCTCGGCAGCTTGTTTACAGCAACATTTTTACGTTTGCTCTCACTTATTGCAATTAACCTTGACAGGGGAAGTATTCAGTCACATCTGCATGTCTTTACGGTGGCTCTTGGGATAGAAAGCAACAATGGTCTATCAACAGCAGGAGTTCGTGAACATGAAAAGCAAAACATCAGTGATCATCAGAAATTAAAGGAAGAACGCTCTTCTTCTGTTACATAAACAGTATGAACAGGGACAATTGAGGTAGCATGAACAGACCACCAGGGAAAGAGAGAGAGAGATGCATGTGTTATTTCCTGTGTGTCTACAATTGGTACATGTGTCTCAGCACATGTGATTGTGTGTGTAGCCTGTGTGTATGTTTGTGTGTAAAGCCTACACATGTGTATGTATATCCCCTGGAGGTTTGCAGTATTATCTGTGATAGTTCCCTTGGTTCATCTTTCCCTGTCCCCTCCAGGACTGAATAGAACTGCACTCTTCCATCACATTTTGACTGGCATGCCTTCCAGCTCAACCTGCATGCCTATGCTCTCTCTCTCTCTCTCTCTCTCTCACACACACACACACACACACACACACTCTCTCTCTCTCTCTCTCTCTCTCTCACACACACACACACACACGCACACACACACGCACACACACACACCAGAGGCAGAGACCTATACTCAGAAATAGACAGCCACCTCAGATACAGTGGCCCATCTTAACCAGAGGCAGAAGACTCCAGCTTAATGAGATATTAAGAGTCCTTCGACCTATTGATTCTGAATGCACTTCACATACACCATTTCACTACTTAAGTGGTCTACCAGGCTGATTATGTCTGTGCTAAGTAGAATCATCTGGTTAAGTGAAAGATTGGAACAAACTAGGCTACCATATGAGGTAGAACTTTCACTTTCTCAAGCAGGAGTTGCCCTCCACTCCCCTAAATCTTGGATTTGCATAACTGCTGTTGCATGTGCAGAAGCACCTTGTGTTAGGCTTCAAATCATTGCCTCACATTATTTAAAAAAAAGCTGGCAGCTGTTACACTAGCATACACCCACACCCACTGCACACCAACACCCAGCCACACCCACCATGCACCCACACTGACTACGCACTCACACCCACTGGCACTATGTTCCAGTCTGCCCATGGCATCACCATGACTGCTGATGGCTTGCTGGCACTGGATGGTGTGAGTGATGTAGAGACACATGTGCCACCCACGGGAGCCCTATGATTGAATGTAGGAGCAATTGACTGGTAAGCAGAATGGAAGGAGAATGCAAAGGAGAGGAGAGACAGAAACATGCACACACATACCGTACACACACTCACACACACACACGCACACATTCAAAGAGCAGATGTTCGCCTCCAAACTTAAAGAACAACAGATCTCCTGATCCCTACCTGTCAAACTGAGAGGCTGTCACAGGTGCCTGGTAAATGAAGGGACCCTCCCAGAAGACTACATACACACACACGCACACACACACACACACACACACACACACACACACACACACTCCAACCTTTATTCTTCATCCTCCTCTGACATTTACCATTTGATGTCTTGTCCCAAATCTTACTTCCCAAATATGAATAAGAAACAAACACTGAATTCTCAGAATGTTTGTGCTGAAAGGTAGGTGTGTGTGTGTGTGTGTGTGTGTGTGTGTGTGTGTGTGTGAATGTATGTTTGATCAAGAGCTTGTGTGGTGTTGAGAGTGACAGAGAGGATGTGTGAGTGAATGTGTGTGTGTGTGTGTGTGTGTGTGTGTGTGTGTGTGTGTGTGTGTGTGTGTGTGTGTGTGTGAAAAAGAGTGTGTGTGAGAGAGAAAAGTACAGACATGTGTCTGTGTGGGAGGAGAGAATATGAATTTTGTGTGTGTGTATGTGAGTGGGTGTGCGTCAAAAAAAAAAGTGTGAGCCTGTCCATGTCCATATAGCTTTGCTTCTGTTTTTGTTGTTCTCTCCTCCACACAGCATTTCATCTTCTGACAGTCAGCGCTCTCTCCAGCATTCTCTTCCTCACAAAACTGTTGTTGTCTAGCCACTGTTCACCAAAAACCTAGGCCCCATACAGGCTGAGTTGAGCAAAGTCCTTTTTCAACATGGGAACTACACAAGGCTACTGCTGGATGCACGCTCACTCAGCAGCGACTGCTTTTGAGTGTGTGTGTGTTTGTGTGTGTGTGTGTGGAGGGGGATCACTGCATTAGACCCTCAATGAAAAAACCTCACACTCACTCGTCAGGGTGATGAGGTTATGACTGGCAGAGAGCCAATAGGTCACTGATCCAAATACCCCAGAGTAAAGTAGGAGAGAGAGAGAGTGAGAGAGAAGGAGAGAAAAAAGAATCAAAGAGAGAGATAGAGAGAGAGAGAGTAGAATTTCCACTGTAATGTGATTCAGGATGTTGCATCAACATGTAATTGTTTTGCACGTGCTTTAGGCGAGAGGAGCATCTGAAAAATGAGCCGCTGCTACTCTGGCGTCTCCCTCCGTGTTCGCCACCGCCACAGTGCATTCTCTATTAGTGCCCAATTACTTTGCCATCGTCGGAGGGGGGGGAGCAGCATCGCGTATCATCTGTTGCGCAATCAAGTCATGGCAATGATGAAAAACAATAATGCTAATCATCATTATCCAAGCTCAAAGAGCAATTTGGAGAGCATGAGTAAGGATGGTGCAGTATTTAGCAATGCTTTCAGCCAGACTGAGAGGGAGAGGGAGGGAGAGACATAATATAGAGCTCTATTTCTTACAGAAAGCTCTACCAAAGCAGTAACCAATGCCATGTTTTGTTAAGCAAACAATAATGTGAAATTTTGATTAGACAACAATGAATAATTGAGATCGGGGGTAATTTGTCACCAGTCACAAAGGATGTTTAACGGTCGGATAAAGGCAGATCTTCCCTGGGTACATTGAGCGGCATCCAAATGCCCCAAAGTCTGTTGACAGGCTCAAGCAGAAATAATTTCGGGTTGCATTCTTGCTTTGTGTCATCACAAATAAATTGGTGTCTATTTCTCTGACAAGGCATTTTTAAAGAAGATCACTGCTTTGATCTTCTGGGGCTTTGACCATGTGAATGAGTGGAGAATCTTTATCACTTAAATACTCTCTCTCTCTCTCTCTCTCTCTCTCTCTACTTCAATCATTTTCTCAACCCTCCTCTATTTTGCCTTTCAACCTCTCTGCATGCAATCCCTCCTTACAGCACTGTCCCCCTTTCATTCTCTTCCTTTCTGTATGTCTCAGTGAATTAACTGGGCTGGTCTGTAAAAGAGTCCTTCCCAGCCTACAGCAAAGTTGCCCTATTCACTTAAAGTGGCTGGGCTTGGCTGCTTCTGATGCTATTTACGAGGAGTTATTTTTATGAATTGTCAATGCATGCCTGCGTGTTTCTTTTGCATGTGCATGTGCATGTGTGTGTGTGTGTGTGTGTGTGTAGTCCAAGGTAAGGTATATTGTTAGCCAAGGTATATTGTCATGCATTGGGTATATGCTGAAAACTGTCAATGATATGTAAATGAGGTCAGTTCTCACCTGTGAGTGCACACACCTGTGTCTGGGGAATATGAGAAATCAAATCATATCTCTCACACACACAGACACATATACATACATATACTTACACACACTCACACCCAAACATCCACAAACATCTCTGCCTGCCTGTGCTTCTCTGCTCATCTCACTCATACACACCGACACACACACACAGACAGACAGACACACACACACACACACACACACACACACACACACACACACACACACACACGCACACACACACATCCAATGTCTCCCTCCCTTATCTTGGTCTCTGCAGCGCCCCATCCTCCTAACTCTTCTCATCTCCCTCACTTTCTCTCCCTCCAGCAGATGGCTGACCCATCTGCTGTCCTCCTCACGATCCCTCCACCTCCTCCAGCTCCATCTCTCTCTCTTTCTCTTTCTCTTTCTCCTGCCTCTCCTGAGCTCCTGGAGGGTGGCTCCAGACCTGGCCCCGCCATCCTGATCAGTGTGGGGCTAATACGTGCACTCTCCACATCTCGCCGTGACCATACATTAACTACCTCTCATTACAGCAGCAAGCGTGTGTGTGCGTGTGTGCGTGTGTGCATGCTCGCGTATAAATGATCTTTTTCTTTAGTGTATGTGTGTGACATAAAGGTGGGGCAGAGTGTTTATTGGAATACATCTAAGTGTGTGTGTGTGTGTGTATAATTATGTGTGTGTGTGTGGTGGGGGGTAGGAAATGATCTTTGTGTGTGTGTGTGTGTGTGTGTGTGTGTGTGTGTGTGTGTGTGTGTGTGTGTGTGCGCGCGCGCTCCTCATTTCCCCACTGCAATTACTCTCCCCTTCTCCATGTGCACAGTGTTAGGCTCTCACCATGGACAGCACCAGTGCATTGTGGGACCGATGAAGAGACAGTGCAATACCTCTCTCTACCTTTCTCTCTCTCTCTCTCTCTCTCTCACTCTCTCTATTTCTCTTTCTCACTCTCTCTATTTCTCTCTCTCTTGAGTTGCTGGGTGGCCATGCAGAACTATCAGACTATTTGGCTTGAGCCTGAGCCCTCTGCGGCCTCTCGAATGAAGATAAACAGCGTGATGCGGGAAAGACTCACACTTTCACACATTCACTCACTCTCTCTCTCTCACATACACACACCCACACACACACACTGTTGTGATAGAGTGGGCATGGGCACGGGTACAAACTCAGTATGGAGGAAGAGAGTGGGTTGGAGGTGGAGGGGGGATAAATAGTGTACAAACAAATACTTCATACTGGAGGTATGTGGCTTGTGTCTGTGTGTGTGTGTGTGTGTGTGTGTGTGTGTGTGTGTGTGAATGACCATCTGATCTTTGTGTGTGTCCACGTGAATTAAAAACACACCTGGCCAGATCTGTCTAGCATCCAAGGCCTCAGCTGCCAATGGTCAAGGCAAAGTTGAAAGGGGAATGAGAGGGCAATGGCTCACAAACTCACACTCCCAAAGACACACACACACGCGCGCACACACACACTGACACACACACACACACATTCACTCAGGGGGTGCATCTCTGAAGCAACTTGCCGCAATCATGCAGAAAAGCCATGTGTGCCCACCATTCCACACACATTGGAGCCCACTAAGATCTCCACTATACACGCACACACACCTCCCATATGCACAACCACACACAAGTCTACACACACCTCCCATATGCACAACAACAAACAAGTGTACACACACACACCTCCCATATGCACAACTACAAACAAGTGTACACACACACACACACCTTACATATGCACAACTACAAACAAGTGTATACACACATACCTTACATATGCACAACTACACACAAGTCTACACACACACACCTTACATACGCACAACTACAAACAAGTGTACACACACACACACCTTACATATGCACAACTACAAACAAGTCTACACACACACCTCCCATATGCACAACTACAAACAAGTCTACACACACACCTCCTACATCCACAACTACAAACAAGTGCACACACACACACACACACACACCTCCCATATGCACAACTACACACAAGTCTACACACACACCTCCCATATGCACAACTACAAACAAGTGTACACACACACACACCTTACATATGCACAACTACACACACGTCTAGACACACACCTCCCATATGCACAACTACAAACAAGTGTACACAAACACACCTCCCATATGCACAACTACAAACAAGTGTACACACACACCTTACATATGCACAACTACAAACAAGTGTACACACACACACCTCCCATATGCACAACTACAAACAGGTGTACACACACATCTCCCATATCCACAACTACACACAAGTCTAAACACACACACACCTCCCATATACACAACTACACACAAGTCTAGACACACACCTCCCATATGCACAACTACAAACAAGTGTACACACACACACCTCCCATATGCACAACTACAAACAAGTGTACACACACACATTACCCATATGCACAACTACACACAAGTGTACACACACACACCTTACATATGCACAACTACACACACGTCTACACACACACCTCCCATATGCACAACTACACACAAGTCTACACACACACCTCCCAACACAACTAAAAACAAGTGTATAGGCTACCTGTTTGCATAGGCTACCTACGTCTTTCCCTGAAGATAAAGGTCTGCGCCTGTTACTATAAGCAGTGGCGTCACAAAACATTTCAGAACCGAACTACGACTACTACTGCAGAGTTTATACCAGATAAAGGTTGCCTAAATGTGAGAAATCTTTGGAGCAGAATTGAACCTCCTTACTCTCAAGCAATTAGGTTACAAGAGGGCGGTTTCTGATATGGGCAACTTGGGCAGCTGCCCATGGCGGCATCTTTACTGGGCATGGCAAACAAAGCACACACTCCTCCCCACATGTATGTATACCTTCATACAAGTGAATACGCACACATACACGCACCTGCAGTACATTCACACTCCACCACCACACCTGGCTTGTGTCAGAGCATGGAGCTTGAGTCGTGTTGAGCATATTGTCGAAGGAGGAGGAGGGTATGTGTGGGAATAGGAGGGAGTGTGTGTGTGTGTGTGTGTGTGTGGTGGGGGCACAGCAGCATGTAGCAGTGGGACCTCCTGCACCTTCATCCCTTGGCCCGAATTAACATGACGCTTAACCCTTTTTATGCCGACTCAGCCACTCCCATTTTTCCTTGTGCCAACGGGCCAGCCGGCCCCACTGTCTGTTCAGGGCAATACACACATACACACACACACACACATACCTGCCAATTAGGGAGATGAAAGCCCAGCCTGCTGCTGACACGATCACAGCGAGGCTTTACAAGACTTGGATGAAACAAACAAACTAATTCATTTATTCGGGAAGCAGCCAGACGTGTAGGTGCCTGCAGAGGGTTGCCAAGAGGGTAGGTAGGTAAGAAAGTATTTCCTTGTGTTTAAGTTCCACATGCAAGTGTCTGAATATCTGCTTGTGTGTGTGTGTGTATATGTGTGTGTAAATGCACTGAAAAACAAGATGTGGTGAAGAGTGTAGTGCATCACACTAATTAAACCACTGCGCCAGAGCAAAATAGGAGCAGAGGCGCGTGAGCGAACAGTGAAGAGCAGCCGATTAAAATTCACTGACTGGTTTGCTCCCTCCGAAAGGGAAATTTATACCATGGCTCAATGAGCGACGGGTGCAACGCTATGCAAATGTCTTCCACACCCTCAGGGCCACATTACAAGGAACTAGTCGGGCATTAGCAATTCACTTTATGCCAATAGGGCTGTTTTCCTCTCTCCAATGTGACAACTAATTCATGGTATATTTTGAATGGAGGAGACTGTGGTACTGAGAGGCCTTGTAAATGTCTCCCTGACCTAAATATGTCAGTCTACATTGTATGTACATATGTACCAAGCTGTACCATACATTCTCATGAAAAGAGTATATATCACATAAGTTCACAAGTTCACACATCACAAATATGTGTAATAATTTTTTTGTAATTAATCTATAATGATCTTAATTTCTTCTGGCTCCTTTCTTAAATCACTGTTTCCACCAGTGTCACAGACCTAAACTTCCAAAGGGCCTCCAAAGGGCCATGAAGAACCTGCACCAATATCTTCATGAAGTCACATAATATACTTGCTAGTTTTAACAATGACATTTCCTGACCTGCTAGAAATAGCCCACAAGGCTGAGAAGATTTGTGTCGATGGCATTCTGCAGGGGCACCATTAAAGACTGCAGAAAAATTATCTGGATATCATCATATCTCCTTCACTGATGTCTATTATGTCAGCCCATAATACATTTTTGGCAAATTCAATAAATGTTATCTAGTTATCTGTTCAGTATTTGCTGTGTACTCTGTCCTGTTGTCCATGGGAAAGTGTTGATGAACTGAAAAAGAAATGGAAATTTGACACCAAATACAGGACTGCTTCTTTAAGTGCAGTCAAGTAGTGTCAAGTGCATACGAGAGTAGGAAAGAATTTTGGCATCAGCCATCTCAAAGGGACTCAGTAACAACAGTTATAAAGGCACAGATCTTTTGTAGGACTGTGCTGTACTGAAACCAATGAGGGGGAGATTCTCCAGACAGAATTACATTTTACATAATTGTTTTGTGCATGATTGAGTTGCAACAGATGATTTATGTAATTGATTCACTTGAAATTATAATAATCTAATATTTTATCGACAGTAATCTTCTGCATATCTTAAAAGGAAAAAAATAATATCGAAATGATCTTTTCTTTTAATTATTATTTTGAGTGAGCAATTCCGTATTTGGAATCCAAGGCAAAATTATTTAATAGGTTGAATTTTTATGGCTGCAATTAGTATGCAATTTTAAAATGGTGTACAGCTGCCTAACTGAAAGGTTTAAATTAAACATTTAGAAATACATAGAACACCAGCTAAATGGCTAGGATGAAAGTAATTGCATAAAACACAAGACTGGCTCAGGGTGTGTGTGTGTGTGTGTGTGTGTGTGTGTGTGTGTTGTTAAGAAAATACATCCAAAGGTCGCTGTTAGTGGTCAAAGGCAATCAAAAATGAGAGAAGGAATATGACCCCATGGTCTGAGTATGTTTGGTTCAAAGACATGAACTTCTGTGTGTGTGTGTGTGTTTATGCCCAAGTGTAAAGGGGGAGGTGTGTGTGTTTGTGTGTGTGTGTGTGGGGGGGGTTACTAGATCATACTAGAGAGAGCAGAGAAGCTTCGGACAAAACAGATGCTCACTTAAAAAGAGAGTGGAAAAAGAAAGAGCAAAGACGCTAGAGAGAAATTCATAGGAGCGGCGAGAGAGAGGGGAGTGGGTGGGGGTGTGTGGCGGGGGAGTGAGAGAGGGGGCGCTGGGTTGGGGACCAGACATCACACTGACACTGTGCCCTTGAAGAGAAAAACACTCCATGACCAGACTGCTGAAAAAGGCCTTGGAGAGGTGCTGGGGAAAGAGCACCAGTGAACTGAATCATCACCATCACCATAATGAGAGGAGATCTGTCCTCAGCGACAGACAGAGAGAGAGAGAAGGAGAAAGAGAAGGAGGGAGGGAAAAAAGGAAGGAATGAGGAGTGTTGAGAAGAACTGTGTGTGTGTGTGTGTGTGTGTGTGTGTGTGTGTGTGTGTGTGTGTGTGTGTGTGTGATAAATGGGGAGAGGCAGCAAACAGCAGCAGAATATGAAAAAATACAGGGAGAAAAGACAGGGGGACAGAGAGAAGAGAGAGGGACACAGACCTAAATGGAAAAGAGAGAAAGGGAGAAAAAGAGAAAGAGGCACTGAGAGGGAGATGGGGTGGAGAAGAGAATACAGAATATGAACATAGACAGAGAGATATGACAGAGAGGGAGGGAGAGGGAAGAAGAGAGCAAGTGCGTGAGAATATGGCATAAGGCTGAACAGAGCAGGAGAACAGAGAGAGACAGGGAGGGAGAGAGAGAAAGAAAATGAGGGGCAAGCAATGAGAATGAGAAAGGGAGAAAGAGTGAGAGTGTGAGAGAGAGAGAGAAAAAGAGCAGAGACACAGTGACAAAGAGATAGAGTCAGGACTGGCATGGCAGCAGATAAGTAGATGTAGTTATTTTGGATTCTACTGCAGTGCTGACAAGCCAACATTCCAGGGTTAGATAGTGTGGGGTTTTTCACAGCCCTAAGATGCTCGGCCTTTCACTGCAAACAACTCTGACCAGGGGCATTTGCTGCTGCAGGAGAGGACGGAAGCGCTTAAGGATGGCCCGTGTGGAGGGCGCTCCAGCTTCCAAGCTTGATGCAAGGGACAGGTCAAACATCAAACCTGTATGTTCACGGTCAGATGGCCGTCGACGTGCAAGGAGCATCGAGCGGAGAATGAACCAGCGATGAGTGACAATAGATGCCACTTTCCATGCATGCTCCTGTCCTTGCTCTGATGGAGTAGTCATTCATTTCCATAACAAGCCACCATTCATTACAATTCCTAAAGCCATCCGTTAGCACTGCGACGCAGAGGGCGAAGGAGAAAAGGAAGGGAAAGAGGAGGAGGAGAAGGAGGAAGGGCCCAGGCACTTCAATCTAATCTCCTCCCTCGTGATCCACTGACCTTGTCACTTTATCAAAGCTCAGACCACTTCTCATTGCAGCCATACATCCTGGGCCCTCACTCTCTGCCTGGAGATGTGTCAGTCATGCCCTGCCCACTCCAGCCGCTGTCAATCATCTACGTCAACACCCAGCCCTCCGCTTCATCCATCACCGTCACCGCCACAGCCACAGTGTCCTGCACCGCCACGGCTGACTCTCATTACCCTCACGTCCACGGGCCAGCCTGAATTACAAGTGCCTAGTCAGGACAGTGGGTAGGTGGGGTGGTGGTCCAGGAGAGATGGGAGGTGCCTTAAGTAACAAGCTCTTGCTCTTTATGTGTGTGCGTGTGTGAGCGTGTTCTGTTAGCTGACATATTTGTGTTGGGGTTGAGAGAATATATGTCTGTTTGTATATTTGTGTGCTCTGTGTACGTGTTTGCATGTGTGCTCTGTGTGCTTGTTTGTGTGTGTGTGTGTGGTGAAAGTTGTTTACTGTAATTAAGGCCCCCTCTTTAAGCCTCCACCACCCCTTCAACTCTCCTCAGGCACCCAGAGAGCGATGGCATTGATCAGTCCCCTTGTGTGTGTGTGGTGATGGGGGGGGGGGGGGCAGACAGAGGCGATGGGCCGAGGATGCTCCTGGGGAGATTAAGTGGAAATCTACAGGAAGAGCGCTGGCTTCACGCCTGGCGGAGCCTGGCCCTGATGGGCCTGCCTGTGGAAGAGACGCTGCTGAATGTCAAACCCCCCACCACCATCCAGCCAGCTGAGAGCAACAGACAGACCAACAGACAAGAGAGAGCGACAGACAGATGCACAGACAGGGAGATGAGGGAACAGACTTTTCTGAGACGGCTGCACAAAAGAGGGGCAAAAAGGGGAGGTAATGGAGTACAACAGACTTACAGATGGAAACGAGAAATTGTGTCATAGCAACGCACGGAGGAGAGAGACAGGAGCAAGAGGAGCAAAAATCACTGAGGGAACGAGCGAAAGACAGATGGCGAGAAGAAGAGAGATATGGACAGATGGAGTGTGATTTCTGGAGACCAACAGGAGGGTTAAGAAGAAGGTAAGGGAGAGGTAGATGGAGGCAGAGATGATGTCTATGGCTGGAAGAAAAGCAAAAACATTTGTCCACAGACAAAATATCAAAACCCACTCCAGTACAAGATTACAGTCCTAAACATTTTCTTAGCATTAATTTCCGGTGTCTGTATAAAAAAAACCCTGAATATTGGCAGTATGTTTATGCAAACATTGTGTGAAGCCAGAAGGATATGCACTAAATTAGCATAGGTACTCAACAACAGCAAATTCATGTATTCACACATACACACAAAAACACGCACAAAAAAAGAAAAAATATATTCCTTTTAGAACCCATTGCTCAATACATGCCCCTCCCGGCGCTGACAGAAGACAAACATCAAGTTGATCCACGGCTCTGCTTTGCCCATCGAAAAGAACAGGGTAGAGAGACCATCAGGAGCAATTTACTGGTGAGGCCGCAGGGCATGGTCTAAAGGACATAGCATGATAAAAATAAAACACACAGAAGTAAAGTGACCACAGCAGTGGCCATCATTCTTCCTGCCGCTCGGAGAGAAGAGCTCCTCTGACCCTGCCGTGTTTTTTTTTCTTTTTTTCTTTTTGCCTCGGAGGGCTGCCTCTGCGGCAGGCGTGCCGGCCCTGATAATAAAACAAATGGACAGACATGCTGCATTTGAACCGTCAGGTGTCGCTGGCTGGGGGTAATTCTCCCACCACTACCACCTCCCCTACCCCTATGCCATGGCTCAGGGTGATGCAGTACACTGCTGCGGTTGGCGGGGCTGCTCCTGCTGGGGAAAGAAGCCCACCTTCTCCACCACCACCTTCCTACTTCCATCATCACTCGCTCACTCCATCATCACCTCCACAGCATAGAACCGAACAGAACAGAACAAAATAGGGAGTAGGGAGCAACAGTTGCACAGAGGTGACTGGCTGGCTCTTCTGACTCAGCTGGGAAACAAGATCACAGTGCCATTTATTTCACAATAAAAGCTTGGCCAGGGAAGATCACGCTTGACAACGTTTTGAGATTCAGCTCTTATATTTATGGTACTGCGAGACGACGACCCCTTTGGCGGCGAGGGCACTGAACAAGAAGTGGAGAGGCGGTATGGGGGTGAGGGCACGCGACGGGAATGACAAAAGTGTGGCTGTCGCGAGCAGAGCGGTGAAAAACTGCACCTCTCAAACGAGGAGGGGGGTGGAGGGGTTAGGAGGGAATGCAGCCCCCTTGTGAGAGCGAGGCATAGATGTGCAAAACGCACACAAACCCAATTATCCTCGGGGCGAGCGCCACTGTTTTGCAGAGCTGGCGCGCGCTTAAGGACTCAACCACGCTGATTACACGATGCCTCAAGAGGCTTTGGGGTGGACACAAGATAGAGCCGGGAGTCATTTCCTTCTGCCAAATTGACTTCTCATTTGTTTTCGATCTGGGTACGGCTTACAGCAAGAGAAGAAATATGTTTTTTTTTTTCATTCTCATGTCCTCCTCAATCATCACCAAAAGCTCACACGCCTTCTTCAACCTATTTTTTGCTTTGATCTATGCTTACACCATGTAAAAGGAATCACATTTTCGCCTAACAGAACAAAACATGGCACATGAGAGAGTGCGCCTAAATTTGACATGTTTCCAGTATATGTCCAGGCTAAACAATAGACACCAATTAGCGCTGAAATTAAAGGCTAAATGTGCATGTTATGGCCAGCTGACAGATGGTGGCACGTGGGTGCGTAGAGGTTATTTTTGACATAGCACAGTCATGTCATCTGTTTTTGTCCCCATCAGTGTTGAAATGAATCACTTATATTGTTTGATTCTGCTTTTGCAAAATTTCCAATATATGAGAAAAGATAGGCCTCTACATTAACCCTATGCATTTATATTAAATTATATATACATTTTCATTTAGAGGAATATGGGAATGAGTACTATATGTTATCCAGTTACACATGGCATTTGTTCAATAACTAATTTGAGAACCTTAGAAGGTAAGAATGCTGCTTTATCCGATCATCTCGTAGATGGTTAGCCCTGTGAAATGGAAACAAACAAATGGCAAAACTGAAAGAGAAAATAGCATCTCATATTACAGTTTTCTGTAGTTTTCTGCTTCTGCACCAAGTCTCATTAACATCCCCCCGTCACCCCCCGCACCCCCAATGGCCACCTCATTTCCATGCAGGCCTACTGAAATCCCATTTGTTTTCCATCTAGCTAGTCACCTGTGAAACAAGTTTTTAAGCCATGGCTGGGGGGCGCAAGTCCAATACCTCTGCTGCCTATTGCCTTTATTAGTGTTTATTTCTGACCATAAAACTGCCGGGAGGATACGCACAGCCGACCACAGGTCGTTACATACTTAAACAAAGTGACAGTATAGCACAGATCATTGCTGTTGTCGTAAGGGAATTAAAGCCATTTGTCTGACTTTGGGATGGACAGAAGCTTTGCCAGCACTGGATCATGCAGTAAGTCATAATGAACACCCCTTTCATTTCTAAACCTGATGCTGATAGGGGGGCTGTTCTAGCAATTTCAACTGAGCAGGCACAAACACAAATAGCCTGCAGTCAAACAGCAACCTCAAAAAAAAAAAAAAAAAATTCTGCCTCGTGAGTCAACAGGGTTTAACACCAACAACAACTAAAACTAAAAGATATGGGTTGCACTGTCAAGGTCATGTCCATGTTGGAGGTGCCTTAGCCTCTCTTCACGTACCACAGGAGGCCTTAGCTGTGATCTGATTATGGGACAGACATACCTGACATAATAAACTGGAAATTTAAACAAGTTCAATGTAGGTTGTATTTTCATCATCTTAGAGGGACAGTTATGATTTGGCAGCCTACTCCTTGCCACCCACCCACATCCACGCATTGAGAATAGGAGAAAAACACAGGCACAGTCAAGATACAGAAGAACTGAGTGTTTATTGAGGTTTAACACTGTTTTGTAACGGTGGTAGTGTTCATGTGAAATGCGTGCAACAGAAGCTCACTCCCACTCCGAGCCACTTAACCAGCTGGAGCTTTGGCTCACCGCTTAGTCCGCAGGGATGCGGCGCCCCCACATCTTTACAAGGCATGAGATACGCATTACAGCCCACTAGCTCAGTCCACGACACACGGACAAGACAACAAATCATATTACATCTGTGGAGAAAAAAAAGAAATAACGGAAATGGTTCTAGGAAATGTGCGAGCAGGATTTGAAAGAGGGAGCTGTCACCGTGATATATGTGAGGCCATGTAAACAAACTCAAATCCTCGCCTGACTGCCTGTGAGGGGAAGCGCTGGAGGGTAAGGAAGGGAGTTTGAGTTTTAATATAAATATTTTTTTTAAGTGTTGCTAAGCTAATGTGACAACAAAGACTCCTCCCATCCAACAACCCCCCGGGGTAACTCACACTTCTTCATAATAGTTGTCCCTGTAATGAATTCCTTCATTTGTACAACCTTGTGTCTATTTATGCTTAACTGCTTATCGTCCAACTTTCTACATGCCCCTGTAGCTCCTCTATGCTGTTTGTCCCCGGTACTGTTGATGGAGACCCAGGACGTCCTCCTGGGAGACGATCTCCCAGCCCTCACTGTGGACGCGGTACAGGTTGACCTGCCCGCCACTGTAGGCATCACGGTAGGTGGCTTGGTAGATGGCCCTGCGTCCGAGCTCGCATGCCTGCTCGATGGTCAGGTCGTGCCGCAGGCCGCTGTCGACCACGCCGTAGGCGTACATGGAGCCAGAGCCCACGGCAAACAGGTCGCCACACACGCGGTTGCCCTCGGAGTCCACATAGTACAGCCCTGGAGACACACACACACACACACACACACAAAGTAAGAAAAAGGAATGGAGGGGTAGGAGTTCAGACCTCATTACAACTTTCCACATATACAACACAAAGTACTTGTGTATAATTCAGGCTCCTGAAACCAAATTAAATTCAATCAAATTAAAGCCATTAACTGTTTACACACTTACTTACACACACACACACACACACACACACACACACACACACACACACACACACACACTACCCTCAAAACAATATAATTATTATTGTTAATAAAATAATATGAATTTTATTATTAGATAATTATTATTAATTATTATTATTATTGCACAATTGACCCATCTTAGCTCTCCCCAATAGCTAAAAGCATTCCAGTCTCTCCAGAGCCTGAGCAGACCTCAGTGCATGTCCACAAGCTGCTCAGGTTCCAGCCGTCTCCCCTGCCCTGATTAAACAAAGGGCCCGCGTGGAAGCTGCTGACGAGGCAGGGGTGAGCAAGCAAGCAAGAAAGAGGGAGAGAAAGAAAGAGAGTGAGAGAGAGAAAAAGAGACAGAGAGAGAGAGAGAGATAAAGAGAGAGAGTGAGACAGCCAGCTCCAGGCTTACTCCAGGGCAATGCCCAAGGTGCTATTGATCTCTCCAAAAAAAAAAAAAAACACCCAAATTAATTATTGATCCATACCTGAGGACCTAACCTCGCACCTCAAATGATAAAAGACAGAGATTAGACTTAAGGCAGAGTAGGGGAGCGAAAGGGGAAGACGGAGGCTGTCGACGGTGTGGAATAACAAAATGCCCTTGCGTCAGTGCCGCCATCACAAATCATGAGGCAAACTTATATAGCCGCGTTACTAATAGGACCTTTAGAAACAGCATGTTCTGGTCTGGAGAATGACACACGCCGACTCACACACATCGATAATACAAGGAGAATAGTTATGGTGACTCGTTCCCATCTGTGCTCAAGCAGGGCCAGTGTGCAGATGGTAAATTAATGAGATCAGCTCTGTCAGACAGACAGTCTCCAGCACGCAGCCATGCAAACCTGTGAAAAGGCTGAGATCTGGACACCTCTCTCCCTCTCTCTCTCTCCAATACACACAAACACACACACAGGCACACACATGTGTAGTCCCAAACATACACGCACTGAGACATGTCCACCAAGATTCTCATTTTTACTAAAGTTCACATCTGCTTTGCACACTTCTGAGAAGATGTAGCAGTCAGTTGAGCTAGCAGACGATTTAAAAAGACCATCCACCGGCAAAACAACACCTCTAAAAACATGCTCGGGGAAAGCTCACAATAGCTTCCCACGGGTAAACTGAACGTTCTGCATGCTCCGTTACCTCTGCCTGATAATCACTAGGGCTCTTCTACTACACAGGGCAATTTGCCATTCTGAAGGTGCAAGTGTGAGGGACTCAAATAGGTTAAAAGGGAGGAGGGGAAAAAGAAACACAATAGCAGTGACTACTCAATAACACACTCAAAAGCTGCCTCTTCGGTCAGAGTGGGACAAGGAAGGCCACTTGAGGAGCAAAGAACAACAACAACAAAAAAGCATCTCGTACATCTGGTACAGTTGGAATGGTTTCAAAACAAAAACACAATTGAGTGCACAACTGAGTGACTTTGGTTGGATAAATATTGAGAATGAGGGGAGACCAAAAGGTACGTGTGCCTAAGGATGCCATTATGAAACTATGCAGTTACTGTACAGTGAGAGGGAGGTCGGACATGGAGCGGGAGGAGGTGCTCAGCCTAAGTGTTCCATGTGGGCAACTCTGCTTCTGCTTGGTTACCCCCATTGACAAGCCGTTAACGCTAATTTCTTTTCAGAGAGTCCTTTTGGAAAGAAAGAAAAGAGGGAAAAAATTCTAAGATCTGATTGACGTGCTTAGGAAACACACGGGCTATAAACAGCACGAGGAGACACCAAGCGCTCTCCTGACAGTCACACAGCAATGCTTTGACTGGAGGGTGGCGAGTCGTACTTAAAAGAAAAAAAGACAAAAAACGATAGTCCAAACTCTAATAGCAGGAGCCTGATGCATCAGCCGCTTTTGCGTCATTTCACTTTGTGCAAAGCATCTGAAACCTACCAATCGACATGTATTTACTCCATGGTATGTAGATACTTTCTGCTTCAACCAGTCGCTACTGTATGGTCGTGATGTATGTTACGTGCTGGAAGGCACCATTTGAATTCAATGTCATCCCTTTCAGCCCTCTCAGTCCTGGCTGATTGGCCCGTCCCAATTCAGAGACGTGTGAACCGTAGCTTATGCCTGTCTCCCTGACACAGTGGTAGAGCTAAAAGAAACTGAGCGGAAGACCTAGATGGAGCTAGCATAACAGCACATGAGAGTCAGAAACATGAAATCACTCAATCCAGTTTGCTTGAGTCGCATGGCTTTCTCCTGAGTCCTCTTAATAGTGACACCGTTGCGGGGAGATCCACAGCATATCAAGTCACGGAAGAGAGACAGACGAGACGTGCGCCCCCTGAAGCCGCCGCTCCTGCATTATAGGTGTGACAAAAGGGGAGGTGGCGCAAGGCATGACGGCACACACAAAGCGCCACTGCCTCCACCAGCGCTAAGCTCTTTAGCAGATATGTCATGGCATTAAATGTTATTACAGGCATATTTGTCAGGCTCTCAACTGTACTCCATTAAGTCTATTCCTTATGGCACTTGGACACTTAATTACTTAGAAGGAAAAAAAAGAGTATGTGCTTGACATCAGTGAAACGGGGTAACAAGCTCTCTCTTAATCGAGATTGATTTCATTTACATGACAGTCACCTCTCCGTTTGTTGCAGACAGTGTGAATACTGAATTTTCTTTTCCTCACCTCTCATTCCTCTGAATCATTACTTTCTGAATTGATTGCCAGATTTGTTGCGACACCCTCAGTGTCTGGATGGGGTTGAGGGTGAGGTTGTGGGGGTTGGTGGCGGGATTCCGTTAAAAACTTGTGGCACGCTCCATATAAACCTCATTGATCCCCCGGGGGGCTGCATTACGCATGCGACCCGATTGTCCTGGCCAAAAGCCTCCGTCCATCATGATGCTGGTCTTTCCCGGCCCGCAGTCACAGCCATATTGATTTCCCATTACGGTGTCACTGTGCTGGACCCATTTAAACACGTCGCCTGTGATGTACTGCCAGTTACTGCACTTTGTCTGGGCAATTTCTCCAACTGGGACCTAAATACATCCCCCACATGTGTGGAATATATACAAACAGCTCCTCCTAGTGGCCAGTACTAAGACTGCAAGCATGACTTTTATTCTTTTTTTTCCCTCTGGTGAAATGAATTTGCTTCAGCACTGAAAATCCTGTTTGAGTGATTTCACTGTAACTCTATTGAAATGTCACTCACTATGGTGCTACCTCACTGGCAGTATTTTTTCTTTCTAACACTGATGTTATAAATGAATGGGGTTCTATTTGTGTTCAATATAAATACAAATGTCAGAGCACCATTTTTCTTTTACATAGTTACATAGTTATTGATGAGGCGTGCACACACACACACACAAATGAACTCATCTTTACAGCAACACTAGCCTGGTAATAAAACCAGCCCCTCATTCTACACTTCGTTTCATACAGAGGGTCTGTTTATTCGGTAGTGAGAAACAATTGCTTGCTGGAGGTGTTTAGGAGTAAGTTTAAAAAGAGTGGATTAGCCCTTGACTAATAGCCCACCTTAACTGATAATATTCTAGCTCTGCATTCACAACTCCTCCCTCTGTTCGCTGATTGGATCCGGTAAAAATGCCTATTCAGAAAACAAGCTCAATGGGATCAAATCCAGACTACCACTGTAGGGAGATGATAATTAAGTGGACGTGCATAGGCAGGCATGGCCAGGCTATAGCAACACTACTTAAACTAAAACAAGTGCATGCATCCCAGAAGTACAAAATCTTCAACAAGTTACCAACAACACTGAGGTCCTAGGTTTGTGTCAAGGCATAGTGTACATAATGATAGTGTGTGTATAAAAGTATATGTTAAAGCCCCCCAATTCCTTCACTGTTTTCTCGGTTTGTGCCAGGTTTGTGCTCGCAGTTTTCTCTACAGAGCTCCCCCTACACAAGATATTTTACAACTCTGCCATTTCCTCTTTCTCTGTTCCTGTGACATCGGCTTTCTCTGTTTCTTTTTCTCTGGCAGTTCCATGATGAATGTTTGAGTCCCCTTCGCTATGTTGCGGTTATAGCTACCTATCTGGGAGCGTGTTTGTGTCTAGTGCCATAAAGCAATTTGTTTCTTTGTGAGACCTGAGACTTCCACGAGACTTGCCTGCTGCTCGCCGGCCAAAACATCTCCGCTCTGATAAAGTCAGGTGTTAAGTTTTACAGAACCACCACAATGTCTCTTAACCTGTTAAATGAAGGTAAATTAAGCTAAAATAGTTCTATAGGGCCTCTTCAAAATCACTTTGGATGTGAATCGAATACATATGGTTACAAATGTTAAAAAAAAAAAAAAAAGCAAATTCACAACTTCATAAATCCTTTTCAAAAGGCTAAAAATATCTCCACTGCTAAAAAACCTGATAAAAAACACAAGAGAAGTGAAAGTCATGAAGGAAGTCAAGTCATGATGGAATGAAGTCGTGATGGAATAAACCACACAGGAGATGAGATATAAAAGGTCGGATTACTACACTTCATAAAATCTGATTGGCCAGTGAGCTATGGCAGAGGACTTTCATGTACAGTACACTTGAATGCCTATGAATTCATTGGGAGTGTAAGATTACTGTGGGAGTGAGACCATATGATTGCTTGCTACTCTTGCCATCTCAGATACACAGTGGTCTTCCATCTTATTATATGTGTGAGCACTACAGCATCCAAATAATAAAAAATGGATGACCTTAGAAAGCATCCCACCAAACTAACATTTCATACCGCAAGTAATTTAGCCTTTGTAAGCAAACTCCAAAATTCTCTCTCTCTCTCTCACACACACAAAATCATAGACATATACACACACACACACACACACACACAGGCAGGCAGTGCTGAGGACTGATCTTCTTGTATCGTTCTCTCTCTCCGTCTCTCATCATACAACAATATGAATTTTCAATCAGGGGGACATTTTCTAATGACTAATTAAAGAACTCAATTTCTCTGCAGTCAATTTGTCGGACGCTAATTGGGAGAAAGCTGAAATGATGCATGGCTAATAATCTCCCAGTGCTGAAAAAAATCCACTTTCCTCAAGCTCCTCCATATTACATGACAGATGTGAAGCCCAAAGTTCTTTGTACAAGTTCATCAAAACAACTTTCCTAAAGGAGCTGTGTATTGGTTCACGTCTGTGCACATATGGTTGCCAAACATAGCTTACAAATTAGGATTTCTCCCAAACAAAGCAAAACATTCACAAGGATAATACTAGCACTATCATCGAAAACTGTTACCTACATTTCTTTAAAGACTATCTACCATCTCCTTCTGCTTTATTGTTAGACAACAATCACTTCACTGTAGGTTAATATGCACTTAGACAGATAGTGGTAAGACTTATTAATCTTTCCAGTTTAATACTTAGGTATTTTAGCAGAGACTAGCCTAAATACAATACTGAGAGACAACAGCAGCAGCAGGACAAAAACAACTGTGCACAGGCCATAAAAGGACTCATTTTATTAATTAAAGCATTCAATGCTGCTTTACACAGCACAACTACCCATTTATAACCTTGCCTACATCGCTAAAACACTAAAAATCGAACACTAAATTTTGGCTAATGACATGGGAAGACTTTCTTCACGCATTTCAAGAAGATAATTCATATGGCTTTTTACCCTGTTAAAGGGCAATAAAGAGGTAATATATATTTTGTACCTGTTCCTTTTTCAGAAATGGCATGACTGTGAACCCTTGCCTCTTAACCCAATTTAAAGCAAAATGAAACCAAACCCCAGAATCGACATCCTGTGCTAGATCCAGATGATCGTGCAGATGAAACTAAGGTCACTGACCCTGTACCTTGCATAAAATCAAAGTATATTGAACTAGTTTGGGATTTTAAAGTTTTGTCAGCAGATATGCGTGTGTGTACACACAGCCATACCCAGGCGCACAGACAGAGCTAAGTAAAAGACATCCTCAAAATATATAAACAATAATGCAGCAGTGTATTTCAATCCCAGTGTATTTGTGCAGTTACAGATAATTCTTGGAAAAGTATTAACTGGTATAACAGATCTGGTATGTAAGACCACAGAAGACATATTACCTGGCCCTCTCTTGTCCCAGCCACATACCATGGTTCCCATGCTGAGGCCCATGCCCTTATACTGGTACACCATGTTGGCTAGAAGCTTGGAAGCGGCGGCCACAGAGATGCGCTCCTTGTTGCGTAGCTCATAGATACGGCACTGTCTGGCTAGCAGACGCTCCCAGAAGCTGCAGTCAGCTGCTCCCCCAGCCATGGTCCCCAGCAGGTAGGGGTTGATCTCAATAACCTTCTTCACTGTCTGCGAAGCAATGTAGGAGCCCGCCGTCGCCCTTGAATCCACAGCCATGATGACGCCATGCTGGAACTGGGTAGAAAACATATTGTAAGGTTTCAGTATCAACATTCACATCCTAGCATTCAAACAATACATCAAAAAGCTCACAAATCAGGGCTATGGCAACATTTTGGGCAACTAAAACTACATAAAAAATCCAACTTGACAGAATAAGCATTTAAATCAAAATGACTGAATTATTATCATTTTAATTCAAATGACATGAGACACACGCACACACACACAATCTATTAGTCAGGGCTGCTGATACACATGAGTGAGAGACTGCTGTCATTCATGGCATCATGTCATACTTTCACAATTTCACATGCAGTTCGATCTTTGGTCTGTGTCATTCATTACTTCACAAAAGTGTCCCACCTCAAACTATTAATCTGATATATATTCTCACTAAACTCCTGAACACCAGCAAGATGTAAAAAATATGTTAGAATATGATAGAAATAAGTTTTAGTACAACTAACAGTGGACAAAGTAGCAGATACATTGTCCACATGCCACTATTGCTCTACAACATGAACCTGCAAACACAAAGAATTACTCTCTCAGCAATACAAAAATACTTTATAACAACAAAAAACGATTTGCTTACTATGGCTAGAACACAATGACTAGAACACAATGCTTAATTTAAAATTAATAGAAAAAAATCAACTACACTAATCCAGTGCCCTGTGGTGCCGATTACAGACATGGAAAAATGCAATTTAGCCTTATTTCTTTGGTAAATTTGTCAGTGGCCAAGTGCAAACAGTAGATATTACAGTAGTGTCAAACTAAAAAGTGCAAGATCTCGGTTTCATCTGATCACGGAGAGTAAGCAGGCATTGGACCAAAGATGGACCAAAGATCATAAGATACATAGCCGATTCTGGTGACTGATGACGAGACGTTTGACAGCTCTGAATCAATTCCCTAACAGATGGATGGATGAGCAGGCATAACGTTAGGTTGGGATTTTGCCAAGAAAGTTCACTCGCGTTAGAAAACAACTCATAGTGCTATTCTGAGTTGGCTAATAACGCACCAAAGGAATAGGTGCTACAAATCATGTCCGGTTAACCTAACGTAACAAGACAATATTTAACGTTAAAGATCTATTCATCAGACTGTCACTTAACGTACGGACAATTACATCGGGCATAAGTTCTTGTTGCAGCTGACGTAACAAATATGAACGTTTCAACTGTTTAATTAACTTATATCTATGGACACTTACTTTGAATGCAAGTGTGGTGGTTCCATGAAGAAACTCAATTTTTCGTTCGGGGACATCCTCATCGCCAGCGCCAAGGGCAGGATTCACAGTGAAACTGAGACTATGCACAGAATCAGTACCGAACCCCAGATCGCCTTGATCCAACCCACAGCCAAGGGCAAAAGGCCGGCTACTTGACAAATCCGCTAACTCACTATTTAGGATACTGCTGAGCGCCATCTTTCCTCTATTTAGAAAGCTAACTTGTCATGTTAACTTGTAAACACTCATTCACGATCATCCTTTTATATATTGCCCTCTTGTGGCGGGGCTGAGCAATGAATAACAAGAGGGACAACAATTCGCCAGAATGCAGCTGTTAAAGAGAATATTTAGTTGCTCTGAAGACCCCATGTCACAAAATTGCAATGCAAAGTAATCATACAAAGTTATAGCATTCATTTTTAGAAAAAAAATCACATTCAGTCCCGCCTTTTTCACCTGATAGGAACAAACAAACTTTTATTTGGCTAGTTGGACAACCCCCTACTGCTCCTATTTAGAATTTTGAACTACTTTAACTAATTTAGGACTACTTATTGTACAGGGTAAAGTAGCTGCTAAAATTCAGTTTATTCTTGCACTATCCATAAACTCTTAGTCCCAAATCATATGGCTTATCATTTTCTTTCAGAGTTGATCATCCACGTCCATGATCAATCAATCATATACATTTTCTCATTCTACTGTTTTTCTTTGTATCTCCCTCATTTTCCCGCATTCTCGTCCTTGCTGCCTCTCTCTGTAGTATTCCTCTCTAAGGTCCTCTCGTTCCCTGCGCCTCCAACCACGCGCAGTGATGTGAAAGATGTCCACATTGTTCCCTGAGTATGCATCCCTGTGAGTAGCCCTATAAACAGCCTCCCTGGCCACTGACACGGCCTCCTCCACGCACATCTCCCACCTCACAGCACCATCCAGCACCGAATAGGCATACGGGGAGCCCGAGCCCACAGAGAATAGCTCTCCCTTCAGGAAAAGGCCATCACTGCACACATAGCAGAGCCGGGGACCAGATTGCTGTGTGATGGTGGTGTTTTGGGAGCTGATGAGGCTCTGATCCGTGGCTGCCTGTGTTTTCTTCCTTTGATCATGCTGCGACGACATGAAAGGTTCCACTCGGCCTTCTGGGTCTTTCCATTTCCTTTGAATCTCGGACTCAGGGCAGCTGAGGGCATCCTCTGATAATGCAGCCGAGAAACAAAAGCTAATGGGCTTCTTACTGAGGCCCTTGTTGCTTTTAACATCCATGGAGCCTTCGTATTCCACAGTTTGCTGTGCCTCCTTTTCCTTCCCCTGCTTCTCGCCATCCCAACCACATAATGTCAAGGCCACACACACATTGGTTCCTTTGAATGGATGCAGCATCAACGAGAGGAGCTTGGCAGCACCGAAAACAGAAAGTCTGCGGCCGTGGCGGAGCTGATACAGGCGTATCTCTCGGGTAAGGATACGCTCCCACAGCATGCAGTCAGCCCCACTGCCCGAGGAGGTGACCACCAAGTGAGAATGGATGGGAGAGATCTTCTCGACAGCAGGACAAGCAACCAGCCCAGCACAGCTGGCTCGAGAATCAGCTGCTGCGATCACACCGCCTTGGAAGGCAAAGGCCAAGGTGGTGGTACCATGTGACAGAGGGAATGGATATGTCACTGATGCTGTTGATGGCTGAGACCCCAAAGAGAAGAAAGCATCCCTGTGGTTTGCAAAAATAAGGTTATTTTGTGAATGAGGAATTGAGAAACTTAGAGGAACACCACCATGTTGTGCCATTGGTTCTATCCAAGAAGAATTGTGAGAATCTTCAGGTATGACAGAAGTTAAGGAGCTGTATGATGGATGAGGAGAGCCATAACATCCACACACATCCTGCAGGGCCATTCTTCACCAAATGTAAGCCAACAACCTTTTACCAACAGAAAACTCTGAACTCTAAAGACAGAGACCTATTTAAAGGTTTCATTCCCCTCCCCTCAAAAAAAAATCAACTGACCGAACCAGTGAACATGCACATGCGCCCGTGCGCGCATACACACACGCACGCACGCACGCACGCATACACACACACAGGCATGATTCAGAAGGTATTTTAAATGACATGGGATATTTAGCTTAACATAATGATATTTAATATCCTGCTTGTGTGTAATAACGCCAAAAAATGAAACGACTCTTCAAACATTGCAAAAGCTGATGTAGGCTATACTTTTCTTTAAAAAAAAAAGACAGAATATAAATACTAGACGTAGTAATAGCATGCAATTTCAGAAAATAACGTTGACAGCCTTTACAAATTATTATTGAAATGATCAATAATAACACAAAATATTGCGTAGGTGAAATGTTTTCTTAATAAATATTGTTACTGTCGCGCATTTAGTTACCATAAAGCCTAAATAACAAAAATTTAGATAGCCTAAATAACAAAAGCGTTTATGTGCAGTGATATAGTGATAGTATATATATATATAGGCCTATCTTGAGCATCTCACTGCAGCGTCACAATTTACCTTTAAACTCGTGTTTCATCTCGCAAGAGCTTGTCACAGAAACTGCTGCCGTGTTTCAGTCATTTTGGCTCTACGGGTGGGAAGAAGGCTCAGTCACCTTCACCTTGGCTAGAACCAAAATGGCCTCACGTTTGCTGTAGTCCCAGACTCCTTTACCACTCTCGCCCGCTCATTCTCATAAACCATGGCGTCTGGCAGTGCAATGAGCAAAGTCTCCTGCGGGAGAGATTTGGATTGTATACCCGAGGTAACAGATACGGTTGCTGCTGTGGCAAAACTTGGGTAAGCAATTACGTGCATTATTGATAACTGACTGCTAATAGCGAAATAGCTAGAACAGAGAGGGTAAAACAATTGAAATTGCCGCTGTAATGATGTCTACACGTGATGTCTGAAGCTGATGTACTAGGACTAGCTAGCAACCCATGTAGCAAGGTAGCAACACCGCTAACATTAATGTTACGAACAGCTAGCTTGCTTGCTTGCTAACTATGCCGGTTACTAGCACGTGTTGAATGAATTTACCGGTATCAATGTTAAGTTAGCTAGCTAACTGGCTAACGAGTTTTCAGTTTGTCAGGCATAACCACGTTCTAAGAGTGTAAATAACAGGGTGTCCATAACAAAGTGTGAACGAGTGGCCGGAGAAAATAAAGAACCTCAACTTAACGTTATGCCGTTAAGTTACGGTGTTGTTAACGTTAGCTCATTCAAGTTAACTGCTATGACCTGTCATTTGTCATATTTCCGAATAACGTTAATGGTTTAAAGAAGATGCGCAACTAAATGGCTTCAATTGGAGTTATTTTGCATTTTTATTAACTGTAGATTGAAAGGATGACGTTATGAGTTGATGAGTTGGTAGCAACAGCTCTGTGTGTGAGTAGAATAGTAGTAGTAACGTTAGAGGTAGTGAGAATATGAGTTGTCGAAGCCAAAGAATATAGAAAGCTTCTTGTAGAAACAACGTTAATGGATTGATATTTCATTGAGTAATGTGTCCTAGGTTGTAATCATGTGTTTGCTTTCTGTTCTTCATGTTTATTCCGCCCATCTTGACCAGGATTCCCTGGTAGAAGACATACTCTATCTCAATGAAACCTTCTTGGTTAAATAAAGGGAAAAAAACTTAGATTTATTGTAATGGCACGGAAGCCACCACCATAAAGCACATCACTTTCACTTTGTTTTACATGCATTCCCTCATAATTAAGCTGATATCATTACTTTCTTCCAGATTTGACTTCCTCTGCATGCCCCTGTTTCATCCAAGGTTCAAAAGGGAATATGAACTGGAGCCTGCAAAGTCCCGACCAGGGGCTCAAACTCGCTCTGACCTGCTGTTGTGTGCAAGAGGTTAGCTGTTTAGCAGGACTGTTCTTTGGTTGTCTTGAATTGTCTGGGAGAATCTCTCTGGAAGCAGAAACATATAGGCTTCAGGGCCAGTGTTCAGTGAACATTTCAACCTTATATTTGGTGTTATAAAGGCCTTGTTACAATAAATGTTGGTAGTCCTGTTATTGTTGCAATGAGATATATTAATTGTTCAAAAAAAGGGTCCTTATCCTAATTATATACTTATAAAGATTAGGCCTACTGCCTGAGGTGCAGTAGGCTACCCTCTCTTGACTGCCTCATAGAAACCTTGTGAAATCCATTTGTCATGTTTAGGAAGCAGGTTTGAAATTATGATGTATTGGCTAATATCTCCTGTAATCCATGCTATTTGTGTCTCACTCAGACTGGAACACACTAATAGTTGGGAAGTTATCACCATGGATAGAGGTAGACTCAGAACTGACAACTGTGCGCAGGAACTCTGAGGCTGTAAGTTAAGGTTGCATTTTGAAAAGCATATTAGATTTTCATGTCCTCCAAACTGACTATTTTGCTTTATATTTCACAAAGGTGAAAAATGAACAATTAAATTTTTTTCCACAATAAAGGAACAGATCATCGCTGGATAAGTGTGCGTTTTCTTGCAGCTTGTGCAAAATAGTCATGGCTGTTGGTGTTTAATAATTTCCTCCAGGCTATGGTTCAGGAGCTGAATTTCTGTGCCTATCTTGGCCTGCCAGCCTTCATGATCCCCCTGAAAAGCCCTCAGTGTGCTAACCTGGCACGGACGCTGCTCAACCACCTCCACACAGGACACCACTCCTCCATGGTAATGCCACAGGCATCTGAGCCACCCTCCCTCTGCTCAACACAATAACAGAGGCAGACAAGGGCATGGGTAAATCGGTCATGACGAGATGTGATGTGTAAATTCATTGTCCCTTTCCAAAATTAGTCCCTAATTACTCTCACTCCTTTGTGGAGTGAACTTTAAAGTTACCAATGTGGGTCACTCTTATTGAAGGGGTATGGTAAGATCACAGTGCTAGCTTTTTTATGCCCTTGAAGGGAAAAACAGTTATTTTCATCAAAATTATAAAAGCAAAATTATGAAGGTGTTTCAGCCCCTAGCCCTAAGCACTTCACTCTCCGCAAATTTGTTCCGGATGACCCTTAATGTGTCCGACCCCGACGTGAACGTGCAAACAAAGTGGAAGTGAGTAGGGAGAGTGTGTACTGTAATAGCCAATTTTGGAAAGGCAGGTTGTATTAATTTATATATGATTGGGTGAACTCTTGGTGATCTTGTACCTCCCAGTTTTGGATTCGAGTGCCCCTGATGGATGCGGAGGATGTCCGAGATGACCTCATCGAGAATGAGCCCTCCAAAAACATGGATGATGGCAGTAACGATGAGAGAACCTGGGGCTGGTAAGATTGATGTCATATGGGTGCAGACACAATGCATACGGATGTGCGAATTAGAGTTTAGCAAAGTTTTGCCTTGTCTGCAGTTATTTTATTGATGATTTTATTAGCTTTTCATGGTCTCTTGGCACTAGGTGATTCATGTCTGAGTGCAGCTTTACTGCTTTACTGAATTGCCCACTTTGGTCGCAAAGGATGAAAATCAAAGCAGTGAGAAGTCGAGGGAACCTTTAATATGGAAACTGAATTTGGAAGTCCTTTAGCACTACTCTGTACTAGTGTGTACTTTCAAGAATATAAAAGCAAGTAATGTGCAGAGGGTTATGACATAATTGTCTTCATTCATTTGTCTTTTTAGGTGGCATTCATTCAGAACACTGTGTGACTACAACAAGCGGGTCTGCTTAGGTAAGTTTTACATTTGATGACGTGACAATCATTAAAATGTATGAGAAAGTGTGCTCAGCTGGCCAGTAATTGTTAGGAAGAAACACATTTTTGCTTGTATAAATTCCCTGCTCACTACTATTGTTGTGGGAGCTAAAGGGAAATGGTGGGAGTTCAGGTTTATACACAAATATTTGAAACATCTTTGGGGGAGGGGCAGAGAGTGTACTGGAGAAAACAGCCGTTACCTGAATGATCATCTCCATCTCCTGTGTTCTTTTTGAAGCAATTGAAATTGGCGCTGATGTGCCCTCTGATACGGTTATCGACAAGTGGCTTGGTGAGCCAATCAAAGCAGCCATTCTACCAACCAGCATCTTTCTGACCAATAAAAAAGGGTTCCCTGTCCTCTCAAAGGCTCACCAGCGAGTCATCTGCCGCCTGTTCAAGGTACATCAGGAGGCTCAGTAGCAAAGCTCCCTTTAGACGTTTGAGTATTGTAGAATAATTCAGGAATCTGTGATTCATTTGTTTACTTTCTTCTTCAGCTTGAGGCTCAGTTCATCTTCACAGGGACAAGTCGACACAGTGAGAAAGACTTCCGCTCGTATTTGCAATACCTGGAGTACCTCAACCAGAACCGCCCGGCTCCTAATGCCTATGACCTCTATGCCAAGGGCTATGAAGATTACTTGCAGTCCCCACTACAGGTGTGTGTGTGTGTGTGTGTGTGTGTCACAGAGGAAAAAGTAGTGTTTCTATGAATTTAGTTTACTATCTATTTAATGCGTTCTTGCAGCCTCTGATGGACAACTTGGAGGCACAGACATATGAGGTGTTTGAGAAAGATCCCATTAAATACTCACAATACCAACAGGTCAGTTAAAAGCTGCTCCACTCAGTCAACGGGTTATCCTTCCCCTGCTTGTTTTTAATGTCATTGTAATGTCAGTGCTCACCAATGTCCCCTCACTCACTGAGTATTCCCTCTGTGTAGGCAGTCTATAAGTGCCTGTTAGACCGAGTACCAGAAGATCAGAAGGATACTAATGTCCAGTAAGTAGAGCCCTCCTCCATAAGCTTTCAGTTACTTAATCACATATATTCTTCTTTTCGCGACTGAATGATTGACTGTCTATAATGAGAGAATCCTCATTATGCATGTGTCCCCCTTTAGGGTGCTGATGGTGCTCGGGGCAGGCCGTGGGCCTCTGGTCAATGCCTCTTTACGTGCGGCTAAGCAGGCAGACAGGAAGCTGCGTGTGTACGCTGTGGAGAAAAATCCTAATGCTGTAGTCACGTGAGTTTAAAAAACTAAACAAAACGAAAAAAGCTTTTCCCCCCTACATAACCATACATGGAAATTTTGTCATCTATTCCATGTTTATATTTGATAGCTACAGATTTTGTTTGGCTTCGGTCATCAGTCCTGGCTTGAAAGATGTAATATTTGCAGGTTAGAAAACTGGCGCTTTGAGGAGTGGGGAGACCAGGTAACGGTTGTGTCATGTGACATGCGGGAGTGGAAGGCTCCGGAGAAAGCGGATATCATTGTCAGCGAGCTGCTGGGATCCTTTGGGGACAACGAGCTCTCCCCCGAGTGCCTTGATGGAGCACAGCACTTTCTCAAAGGTAATGGGAATGGCACAGGAATCTGTTAGAATACACAAAAGACTTTTCTATGCAGTCAATATGTCTCCTTTCTCTGTGTGAATGCACACAAGACATTTTTGTACAGTGGTACAGAAAAACCGTGCCAGGTTAGCAAGCACAGTGCTTAAGCCCTGAACCCTCAAAGCCTTGCATGAACTGACTGGGTGATTCATATCTGTTAAGCCATAGCCAGGGTTAGAGTTAGAGAGGACATTGACATTCACTCAATATTATTATTACTTGGTCTTGTGTGTTTTAAATGTTGTTCCCCTTTATCCACACCTCATTTCTTTCTTAGATGACGGGGTGAGCATCCCCAGTTCGTACACCTCCTTCCTGGCTCCTTTGTCCTCATCAAAGCTGTATAATGAAGTGAGGGGCTCACGGGAACGGGACAAGGACCCAGAGTGTCACTTTGAGACACCGTATGTCGTCAGACTGCACAATTTCCACCAGCTGGCCGACCCCCAGCCGTGCTTTACCTTCACACACCCCTCTACAGGTATGATCTTAGGAATGAAGTGAAAGATTCAAGATTATTTTATTACATCTCATTACACAGGTATAATAAAGTAAGCTTCCTGGGGTTCGATCCCTCCTAGGGGTGTGCTGACCTCTGCTGTAGTCAAATGCAATTTTGCAATGTTGGCAAGGTAAAACTAAACTAATAAAGCCATAGCCTCTTTCCTTTGTCCCAGATACATCCTCCTGCTGAGGTTCAAGATTCATAACAGAGCCAATAATTTAGCATAATTTTTGTTCTACTTGCACACAAGTAAACAAACCAAAAACATAAGAGAAATGACCATGCCAATTTATAGATGTTTATAGCTTGCTTGTTGTAGTGTACACTTACACTTACACTAACTACATACACACTGCTATGTTGTCGACTTCAGTCATGAGTATGTATGAGCACACATCTAATACAGGTGCTCCATATGCCATATACTTAATGTGATTTTTATGCCTGGGTTGATGTCATCTCTTTATGCCTCTACAGACATGAACAATAATAGGTACCAGTGCCTACGCTTTGCAGTGGCGTGCAACTCAGTTCTTCATGGGTTCGCCGGCTTCTTTGAGACCACATTATATAAAGACGTAATGCTAAGTAAGTCTTGCCGTTGACACCAGTTAATGATATCTGTCTTGTATTTGGTATTTTTCCAAATTTTCTATTCCTGTAGGGCTTGAAATTGTCAATTGGCAATTTTGCTGGAATGTAGGCATAGGCAGGATGGGCAGTTATATATTTCTGATAACTGAAGTCACAGAAATGTACCTTCCATTTCTTTCTGATAGACTGAAAGTAGCTATAAATAAAATATGAATTGCTCTCTGTGTAATGACTTTTCCATTCACCCATTGCAGGTATAAGACCAGAGACCCATTCCCCTGGAATGTTCTCCTGGTTCCCCATTCTGTTTCCACTCAAAGTAAGTTTTTGTATCTTCAGACACAAGCGATACACTGCTGTTGTCTGTCACAAACATATACATATGGTATATATTTCTGATATGAATTTGTCTTAACCATTGTAAATATTACGTAATGCCTCTGGTTCTCATTGAATCATAATACGCTTAACTCTTCCTGTCTCTGTCCCATTGCCATGTAGCAGCCAATTGTTGTGGCGGGTGGCGACCATGTGTGTGTGCGGTTCTGGCGGTGCAATAATGGGAAGAAGGTATGGTATGAGTGGGCAGTCACTGAGCCGATGTGTTCTGCCATCCACAACCCAGCTGGACGCTCCTATACCATAGGCCTGTGAAGATGAAGGACACACACACACAGATGCACACACACACACACACAGATGCACACACACACACACACACACACACACACACACACACGGTCATGTTGTACACTAGTTCTGCGTGAAAATGAGTCTCCCCTACTGCTGTTCCGGGCCTACCTTCAGAGCATTGGTGGGCATTATGAGTAATCAGCTACCACTGAGAATTCCTTTAAATCCAAGGGTTGGTTGTTTGTGTTTTTGTTTAGTCCAGTGAAGGTCATTATGAAAACTTGGCTTGTTTGAAGTAGGCACCAGAGAAGAAAAAGTAGATGATGGAGAGTGGTTAGGCTTTTTCTTCTTTCTACTGTTTTGGTTTCTTTGTTTTTAAGTAAGTCCTCCAGGTCTTGTATGTTAGCTGTTGTCAGCATACAGTTATATGTATTTCGAATGTCAGTAAGTGTGACAAGAGCCATATTTTCTAAGGCGTTTTTTTGGTTTTTTGTGTTGTGTTCTGTATGAGTCAGCCATGTCCTTGGTGCTACAGATTTGAGGGAGATCTCAGAAACACAAGCCAGCTGAACCTACAGCCTTACCAGGCATGCATTCCACACTGAGATGCCATGCAAGTATGTCAGTGCCACACTGTAGACACACAGCAACTCAAACAGATTGAGCTTCCTGTGTTGGACGAGGTCAGTTAATGGAGGGGAAGAGGAGGAGAAAAAGAAAACGACAGACTCTTTTGGTTTCCCTTTCCTTTTGTATTTTGTGTTAGCCACAAAACCACAATTTCAACTGAGACCATAACAACATGTAATAAACTAGCCCAAGTTGAAATTGGACATGAAGTGTGTACTTATTTATTTTCGGGTGTCAATCTCTGTGCAAACATTGTGAAATGGTTCCTTTCATTATAATGCAGCAAGGGGCAAGTGATGACAACACAGTCAAGGAATTTTTTTAGACTAAACCACAACTTCACCTCTAAGCAGATGCACTGAGTTGGACCAAAACCAGGAAACACTGCTATGCTTAAAGTAATTAGATGTGCTGTAATATGACTACGTAATATGACCATGGTGATGCTATGCTATGTAGACCCAGGATAATATCCAAGGAAAAAATAAAAGAATATGCCTCAAAGCTTTTCTCCATCCCTGTTAATATCTTGAGTATCTATGAGTTTTATCAACAACAAACTCAAATTAGCCTTTATTTGTGGGGAAATTGTTGATGTTCCTGTTCTGAGAAATTAATGAAAAATAACACATTTGCATATAGTTTTTACATGCTATTGTTGGATGAGGAGTTTATTTTTGAAGTTTGAAGCTATGATATCATTATGTCCAGTGCATTTATTCAATTGCAATGCAGACAAATTGGGTTTTCCTAATATTTATACACCTTTAGAAGATCCTGGACTTGTATCATGACCACATGTGTGAAGGTTACAGACGTAATTGGCACAAAGCTCAAGACCACTAGCTTTCTTATCAACCATGCGACCTGTGGTCTATAGGCCCCACAGAGTACTAACTGAAGCAGGTTTTTCAGGCTGATAAGAAGACACAAATGAAAAGCGACTCCTAGTTAGTTAGTTATATACTATACATATATATAACTAAGTTGGCTAGTTAGTTTTATATATATATAAAATCAGCAGTTTGTAGTAAATCGTACATAGTGAAATTATAGCCCAAATGCAGCTTTTTTTCTTCAGTTCAGGCTTACAGGGTTCTGTGAGCAGTCACAACCAGATAGAACTATCAGAAACAAATACACATTTTTATTTAAGTATGATACCAATCATCTAGAATGTCTTCATGTTATTAGGCAAATCTAGTCAAATAAATTAATACAGCACGACTGACAATTCAACATTTAGTTTGCACTTTAGTTTGTCAAGCTGCGCTCTCGGCGGTGACGGGCGGGGTCTGATGAAAAATCAGGTGAGCTATCGGGAAACTCAAGGCACCTGTGCTGACTGCGCTCTCAGCAGTGTTCAGAAAGAAACAGCGTAACGCCGTCTTCGCTGTCCTCATTACTTGTATGTACTCGCTCTGGATGGTGCATCTTGCAGGTGTTGAAAGAATGCCAAGGACATCAAGTCGAGATTTTTGTTTCCGCCTTTTAGGCTACTCAACTTTCGTGGATTCAGTAGATATCTACTCGGCACACTTTCAACACAGAAGTATCCTAAGTAATGCTTTCTCTGAGAAGTGCGCGACTTTCGTTTAATTTGCGTTGGAGTACAGAGTGGTTCCATATTGCTAAACCTTAACTGTCTGTAGCACGTCTTGAGCTTTTTTTTTTTTTTTAACAAAAATGACTAGTAGCGCTCCGACGGATGAGAGAAGCGTTGGGCAGGCTGTTGGCCTGAAGAAGCGAATCGGCCTCGTGAGCGCATGTGGAATTATTGTCGGTGAGTCTTCTGTCAACTTTGTAGAGTGTGTGCACTTCAAATGTGTCTTGTTATGGGCGAATTATCAGTCAGTAGACCTAACTTATAGGTCAAATAGACATCGGAAAAAGCGAGCCCTTAATGACCATGACTGTTGTGGGTTCACTTTAAATGTGGATGAAAAGTGGGTAAATTCTCTCAACTGGAGGATTTTAACGTTAGTTGATTGTGGAATTCTGTGGTTAGGCCTACTTAATGACAGGGACTAACACCAGTGTCTCACATAACCCATCGTCATTTCCTTACTTTCTTCAAACTTGCTTGCCCAGTCTAAGGCAAACAATCAAACCATATACCAATCTGATGCAATAGTTGCCACAAACTCTTCATCTCTTCATTGAGTTTTATTAAGCATTCAAACAACCTGTCTTTGAGACATAACCAAAATAAATATCAGTAGAAACGAAAAATATCTTGCAATTCCTGTCGTGAAACAGGAATATGCAATATGAACCCTCTATGGTATGAATTATATAAAAAAAACTGCCACACCTTTTGGAGAGCTTGGGGGTCCCTAAGGACACAGTAATAAAAAAATTGTATTGTGTGTGTGCGCGCGTGTGTGTGTATGAGTGTATCTGAATGCATTTGTTTGTTCAAAATTGTATGCACTTCCAGTGTGCATGGTTATGTTCTAAAATGTATGTGTCTGTGCTTAGTCCTGTGTGCGTCTATGTGTGTGTGAGTAAGGGTGAAGTATGAAGGACTTAACCCTAACCCTAATTGTTCTCACAGTTATGAAGTATCAGGCTTGTGGGGCCCAGGTTTTTCTGCTTCAGCACTCCAATTCATAGGTTTATGTTGCATCTGTATGGTAACATAATAACCTGTATAATAATATTAACAAATAATAAATAGCTGTGTTTGAGGAGAGGGGTCTAAAATATTCAGTATATAGGGTCCCCAGGATCAGAATTGACAACCACTGTATTGACAAAAACTGGTCCAATAAATTGGTTTAACTGCATACTGTTGCCCTGAGGCAACAAATAAAGAACAGCAGTTTTAGTAAACAAACAAAAACAAAATGCAGACTAAATATGCAACTTAATATGCTTCTTTACATATCCGGGGTCATGTACATGTTTTTGTTTATTAAGTTATTCCAGTTTAAACATGTTGAAAAATGATATTTATCTCATTGATTTTTGTCACTGTGTATTATGCAGCTTTATTTCCTAATATGGTTGCTCCACCCCCAGGTTAAAGGTCAGACCCCCAACAACATGTCCTGTGTCATTATTTTTAAAACATAAAATCTAAATAAAATAAAAATAATTAATTTGTCACCTACAATAGCCATAAACAGTGGTGTGTTGCCTGAGGGCAACACCATGCCATAGAGAGTTAAGGGTAATGAAAAAAGTACCCTTGCTCTCTCCTGACCTTTTAAGTTCGGGCATGCATGGTTCCACTGTGGCCAGCTGACCCAAATAATTTGATTCCCTGCCATAACATATGTACAGTTAATGATTTAAAGTGTACGATAGTCACATCATAGGCAAAATAGATGTGTTGTGAGCCCCACATCAGAAAACGATTCACTAAACATGTAACTTTCCCTTTGTTCCCTCATTTGCAGGCAATATCATTGGGTCTGGGATCTTTATTAGCCCAAAGGGAGTTTTGGAGAATTCCAGTTCAGTAGGCCTATCACTCATTGTGTGGACAGTGACTGGTATTATCACAGCCATTGGAGCCCTGTGCTATGCTGAGCTCGGTGTAACCATTCCCAAGTCAGGTGGTGACTATTCCTATATTAAGGATATATTTGGTGAAGTTATAGGGTAGGTATTGCGCTACTTGCATACATTCTGTGATGCTGGATATAATGGTATGCTATGGCTACAGAGAAGAGATTGGCTGATATGTGTGTGTGTGTGTGTGTGTGTGTGTGTGTGCTGTGTATGTGAATGCATGTGTGCACACACAAATGTACACTCTTAGGTTTCTGCGACTATGGACTGCTGTTCTGATGATGTATCCCACCAACCAGGCAGTCATAGCCCTCACATTCTCTAACTACATACTGCAGCCTCTGTTCCCCTCCTGCTTCCCCCCAGAGAGCAGCCTGCGACTGCTGGCTGCCATCTGCCTCTGTGAGTATGCCCACACAACAGCACAAATGTGGCTCGGGAAGCTGAATGAGCAGGTGTCAAGTTCAGTCACTTCATGTCTGCAGCACACTTGATGCCATGACTAAAAGGAATAATGCCAATGTGCCAAAAAACTGAACTAGACCACTAGTGAGCACTACCTACAGTGTCATAAAATATTGTGAATGATGTTTGTGCTTTGAATTTGTTACAGTTGAAATGGTGAAGACTGAGTAAAATAATAAGCAATAATATATAAAACCAATTACACCAATTTTGTTGTGAAAGATATAAAATCTTCAAAATTGTATTAAACAAAAACAAGCGCTAATAAAACATGATGATATGACTGCAGGGAAGCAGAGAAGTAACTGCTTTGAAGTTAAACTTTTCACTCTGTCTCCCAGTGTTGCTAACCTGGGTGAATTGCTTCAGTGTGAAGTGGGCCACCCATGTTCAGGATGTGTTCACGGCTGGGAAGCTGCTGGCCTTGGGCCTCATCATCTGCATGGGATTTGTCCAGATCTGCAAGGGTATGATTCACAAAATACTACACAATACCAATCCTGCAGCATAAATCAATAACACTCCTTTCTAGAATTGTACAATGTTTCACATGTATTCCATTTTACGATCCATGCACAATCAGACATTAACACCTCTGAAGACATCACTTGTTTAATATGTGTTTGTGTGTGTTAGTGTTGAAGTTAATCCAATTGGGCATCTTCATTTGCATTTAGGACAGACAAAACACACAATGCTAGGGTGTTTTGTTAATCCTTGATGGTACTGACACAGCCACTCCTCTGGCAGTGAGATTACTGCTCATGCTTCACAAATGTCCTCAGGAATTCAGCTACTGGAGTAGATTGAGCACTTGTCTTGGTTTACTGACCCATATTAGTTAATATGAGAACAAAAGAGCAGAGCAGGAAAAGAGAACACTGGATTCAATGTGTAAGGCTCGCTTGGAGGTGGGGTTGTGCTTGGTGTTGAAGTGGAGGAGGGTGACGATTACATTCCCATTCACAAGGCTTTTCTATCAGAGGGCATGAGAATGACATGAGTGGCAGAATGGCATAAACTGTGCTGTCTATGCAAAAGAAGATGCCAGGATTATATTTTTACTCAGCGGCAACTTATACATGTGTGTGTACAGTATATGTAACATGGTGTTGTATTGTATGCAACTGTGTGTTGCATTGTTGGTCACATGCCAGTTTGGTTCCTGGAAGCTCCTGGAAATGGAGTTAATGCAGGGGCATAATTCATTGTTGTCAACTTTATCTGCTTTCAGCACTCCTAAGAATAAAATTTTACATGCTTGTCTATGCTTCTTGTACTAATTTATTATAGGGGAATATTACTGGCTGGAGCCAGTGCATTTCTTTGAACCACTGCAGGCCTATGATGTGGGGAGAATTGCTTTGGCATTCCTGCAAGGTTCTTTTTCCTATGGAGGGTGGAATTTCCTTAACTATGTTACAGAGGAGCTTATTGATCCATACAGGTAATGTCTAACTGATCTTACATTTGATGTTAAAGATGCATAGCTTGATGAGGATTTCTGAAAGTGTAATTTTGTGAAACATAAGATGTGCCAAATGGAGAGCTGCTCTCTCTCATCTTCAGGAATCTCCCACGTGCAATCTACATCTCCATACCAGTGGTGACATTTCTGTATGTGTTTGCTAACATTGCATATGTCACAGCCATGAGTCCTCAGGAGCTGCTGGCCTCCAATGCTGTGGCTGTGGTGAGGTCACACACATTCTTACTAAGCAGATTATACCACTTATTATGTAATGGTGGTTTTGAGTGGCAGTTCTTTAGGGCAAGCATAATATTTTAATGTAGTTCCTTAAATACAGCTGTTTGACTGGCTCTTCAGTCCTCAGTTGGCTAAGAGCATGAGTATCCAAGTTTTGTTGCCTTTCTCTCTCTCTCCCAGACATTTGGGCAAAAGTTATTGGGAGTGATGTCATGGATCATGCCTGTTGCTGTTGCACTGTCCACATTTGGAGGGGTCAATGGCTCTCTTTTCACTTCCTCTCGGTCAGTTCCTTCACTTCTCTTCACATACACTGTTGTTGTCTGGTTGAATATCCTTTTCTTCACTTTCTGAAAAAAATTAAGTTTGCACCCCTAAATCAGTTCCAATTGTTAAGGCGTATTACACTTGGACATGCTGTAACTTGTCCAATTCTTTGTTGAACTGTGATGCAATTCCTGTTCTTGGAGGGTGCCATGCATAGTTTGGACAGTTTAGGTTTATGACATCAGAAATGTTTTATGACCCCCTCAGCTTATTTTTCGCTGGAGCGAGAGAAGGACATCTACCTCGTTTGCTTGCTATGATCCACTTGAAGCGTTGCACCCCAATCCCAGCATTGCTTTTTACTGTAAGCCTCATACTCTGCCCTTTTCTCACTATTGCAATTCCTCCCTTTTGTTTTGCAATTTGGGAAAATTAATTAATTTACAAATGTCATTGTTTGTGTTGCACCATTTCCTTTAGTGTCTGTCAACACTGCTGATGCTGTGCACCAGTGACTTATATACCCTTATCAATTATGTTGGCTTCATAAACAATTTGTTCTATGGCATCACAGTCACTGGGCAAATTGTGCTGCGCTTCAGACAACCTGACCTGCATCGCCCAATCAAGGTATATTTGATGGTCAATGAAAATGCTGGCACCATAAACACCTCTTAAGAGTTAGTTTACATTACATTAGTGAACACTAAACTAAACACTAGTTAGAGCTTTAATCCTTTTACAGAATTTGTTTACTTTGTCACTCTATTCTGTTTTCATGTGCAGTTAATGCCTCATTTGTGTTGATAAAAGCAGTCACAATTGCATGCTATAAAAATTATTTCTGTCATGAAGTTGAATTGCTTCTCTACACTTTCCAGGTGAATCTGGTGTGGTCAGTGATCTACCTGCTTTTCTGGGCCTTCCTGTTAGTCTTCTCTCTCTACTCTGAACCTGTTGTGTGTGGGATTGGCATAGCAATTATGCTGACTGGAATCCCTGTCTATTTTCTCTGTGTGTACTGGGATGATAAACCAAAGAGCTTCAATTCTGCCATTGGTAAGGTATTCCTTTATATTTAATTTGTTATCCCTGATAATGAAACCTTCACTGAAACCTTCACCTCCAAACTTGGTTTTTGTCTCACACTCAGCTGCTGTTACACACTTGATTCAGAAGCTCTGCATGGTTGCCTTCCCTTCAGAAGAAGAGAGCAGGGACACTGTCAGTTGTGATGTAACAGAAAATTTGAATGGATCGGTCTGCAAAAAATGAGCAAAGTTTGGTCCAAGCAAACACAGGATGTGTGTTGGCTTTGGCTGAAGATGAGGGATCCGATATATTTCTCAAGGTTCAAAGAGCAGTTACTCTATTGTCATTTGTCTCATGTCCTAGTTGTTTTTTCATGCTATTCATGTCCGTGTGTCCGTATGTCTGTTTGCTTCTCTTACTTTACCACTGCGCTGTCTCTATCTAAAAAAAAAAAAAAAACGGAATGTTTAATGAAAGTCACATGGTTATGTTCATGACTTGTAGGATGAAATATCTGCCATTCAAAACTGTTTGTGTGTGCATTTCTTTTGAAAAAGTTAACCCTGAGCAATTTGAATGATCCTTTAACAGGAAAACCCCAATTGCATAGTGCCTTTAAACACTCTTAACTCAGCCCTTAGGCTATGGATTGAGTGAAGCATTATTATCATTCAAAACTATAGTACACTTGCCTTCGCAAATTGTTTTTAATGTATTTGATGCCTCTTGTCTTGTATTCACATTTTTTCTCTCAAAGCAGTATTCAGTGGGTTTAAAAATGTAGAATGTTTAAAATGTAAAATTATAGAATGTTGAGGATTAATTTTCACAGTGCACTGATGTAGCATTGAACCGTTTGTTGTATTGTTTTTGTAAATAATATTAATTGATTAAAAAAAGTCTTAATATATGGGCCACTATGCTTTCTGACTTATTTTGCTTGTGTAAAAAAATTAAGGGGAATTCTGAACATTTTTAATCAAGTACTTTGTGAGTCCAACTGTAAACAATCAGGCCAACATGCCCATAATTCTGTGAGCTCTATGGTTTCCTGGATTGTGCAGTAATGTATATGGGCTATTTACCTCTGATAATGGAAACATTTCACAGTTAAAGCAGTCTGTCTCAAAGATGCATAAGAAGTAACCTGCTAATTGGCATTAGGCCTACAGGTGCAGCAGGCCTTAGGCTACTGAGCTGTACAATACAATCGATGTGCAATTTGTCTTCAAGGATCAATAATGGGAGCTGGTTTAAAAAATTGTTTGATTACATTAGAATATTTATTATGAAAAAAACACATTAATTGGCAAAATTGCTCTCCCAAGCAAAGTTTGAGGTTCTCAATAAACCTTTTTCAGACGAAAGGTTGCTATTTCTTAAGCCACCTCTAGTGGCGGTAGTGCTGCTATGCGATGCTGTGTTGTAGGCTGCACAACATTGATGTACGGTGGATGGCTAACCATTTAAATGCTCTGTAAAATAAAGACATTGCATTTGTAGCTAACTACGCCCCACCATCACATAACCATAACTGGGAAAAACTGATCAAAAGAATAAGCCACGAAAATATTTACTTCCCTAACCAGGGGGAATTTTCCGAGGTAAGATTCAAAATTTAGATAACCTAGCTAACCCAGCTAACGTCCAAGGTTGGTAAGGGAATTCTTGGTGGACAGAAAAATGTTATCAGTGCATGTGCTTGTATGTAAGGTATTTGAGCTTTGTCACCCTTCAGTCTAATTATCTTTCTGAAAAGATGCCATTTTCAGGTCACGGTCAAAGCATCGCGAGGGCATGAAATCGGTCCAGTTAGATGAACGATTGTCGCTAACTTGCGTGGCATAGCAGCAGTTTGTTTTCAGTGTAATGTTAACGTTATTCCCCCCTTTGACAAGAATTACCACGCATTGCGTGGGACGTTAAGTTCGTACTGGAATTTGTCCACTCAAAAAAGACTATTACGCTACTAGTGTAATTATAACTAGCCTGATTTTATTTAGCCATTACGAGTTTGCCTTCACTGAAAACAATCGCATGCAGTCATAACTACAGTTTCGCATCACGCCACGCATAACCTCAAACCACTATTTAAGTTTCCTTGATAAGCTATAAACCTCAAGCAACTTAGCAGCCATGTTACCAATGAATGGTGACAATCTACAGACGCCTACTGAGAAGTGACAGCGCTTTGCTCAGGTGTATCATTTACAGCACCTGCACTACGGAAGTACACCTGTGACCTCACGGCTATCAACACAGGAAACACTCGAGCACTGCTGTGACTTCACCACGACATATTTTGAACTCGGGCTCAAGGAAAAGTTAATTTTATTCAAACGATAAATTTACTGATACGGATAGATCTGCCTACCGGAACTCAGCATGGTGAGACTCGTGTGATGGACTTAGTTCCGAAGCGTCTGTGAGAGTAACTGGGTCTCTATCGTGTACTGTCTGTAATGTAACGTTATCCTTTAACATTCTTCCCTTACCGGTGCCTTTTAATCCACACACATACAGGCAGACATGTCTCCATCAGTGCGTTTGCAGGAGATGATCCGAGTGATCCGCAGCGCCCGGACGCAGGGAGAGGAGCGAGGCGTCATCCAGAGAGAATGTGCGGCCATTCGTGCACAATTCCGACAGGGCGACAATGGGAGCAGATCACATAACCTAGCTAAACTGCTATATGTGCATATGCTAGGGTACCCTGCACACTTCGGACAGGTAAGGTCTCTCAGTACCGATAGAATATGCTTGTCAGGTTAAGATAGAACTAGGGGATACGGAAAAGTGGATTGTGTTGTTTCATCGTTTTCCATCTTGTCCCCCTTGTGTCACTTTTAGATGGAGTGTGTGAGACTTATAGCAAGTCCCAGGTATAATGAAAAGCGCATTGGTTACTTAGGTGCTATGATGCTTCTGGATGAAAAGCAGGATGCCAGCCTTCTCATCACAAACTCTATCAAGAAGTAAGGCTGTAACTTTATCCCTTTTCAATAGTGCAGTTGTTCCTGTGTCCATGAGGACTACACACATTTCAAGAGATAATCCTTATCACTCATTCTTGTAATTTATTGCCCATTTAGGGAAAGCAACGTTCCATCATAAATAGATTATCACAGAACCGTGAATCCTACAAAGAACAAGTCAACAGGGATGCCTTTTTTTACAAATTATTTTGTTCTTGAAACACCTTACAAAACTGTTTAAAGCCTTTTTACACTCTCTTTTTCTAAAATATTCTCACACAGAGAGACTCTGTCACATACATACATTACACACTCACATGTTCTTAACATGTGTCTGATATTCTTCCCTGTTCCATCTCTCTGTGTCAGTGACCTGTCCCACAGCAGCCAGTATGTCCAGTCTCTGGCCCTGTGCACATTAGCGTGTATGGGATCAGCAGAGATGTGTCGTGACCTGGCCCCAGAGATTGAACGCCTCCTCAGAGCCTCCAACTCCTACATCAAGAAGAAGGTAAACAACTCATCTTCATACACTTACACACACACACATACACACTCACCCAGGCAGGCAGTAAACAGTTTCATAGTGCGGTCAACTGGTCAATGTTGAAAAATGTTTCTGATTGTTTTTCTAGGCTGCTCTTTGTGCTGTGCACATTGTAAGGAAAGTTCCAGAACTGGGAGAGCTTTTCACTCCCTCAGCACGCTCCTTGCTCTCTGAGAAGAATCATGGTTTGTGTGCTTAGTTGCTCTTTAGCAAACATTTGCAGGTGTAATGTGTGCCTATTATGAGCGGATGGTGTTTTAACACTTTTTATGTCTTGTAGGAGTTTTGCATGGTGCTGTTGTCCTTATCACAGAGCTTTGTGAACGCAATCCAGACACCCTTGATCATTGCCGGAAGGTAACAAATATTGTGTTCTTCCTTACACACCCATGTACAACCATGCATATACAAAAAAATGATCAATAGTGTTGATATAGAGTGACCTACAACATTTTACATCACCTGTGTCTGTCTGTCGGTTCATTTTCTTTTGCTTCTAGGCTGTACCAGAACTTGTTCAGATAATGAAAGGTCTGGTGATGTCTGGTTACTCCCCAGAACATAATGTTGCTGGCATCAGTGACCCTTTTCTTCAGGTGGGTTATTGTTCAGAGAATAAACTCTGTGGGATATTCCATAATTTGGTTATATTCTGTGGACATTCATGAGGCTTACTCATGCTGTTGTCTGCTGTTTTCTGTTGTGTGTTTGTGTGTGTGTGTCTGTGTACACAGGTGCGCATCTTGCGTTTGTTGAGAATTCTGGGGCGCAATAATGATGCAGCTAGTGACGCCATGAATGACCTGCTGGCTCAGGTAGGCCATGCAGTGAGGTCATGTCCAGTGTGTTTTCTTTACAGCCTTCTTGTGACTCAACAACTGCAATAGAAATTGATACAATATCTTGCCAAACTATCTCATTTTCAGTACTAAAGCAGTACTATGAGTACAAAGCAGCACAAAGACCTTAAATATCAGTAAAATAAGCAATAGGCCTGGAAAGAGAGCAACTTAAAATTCCTTTTTGTGTTCCCAGGTGGCAACAAACACAGACAGCAGTAAGACTGCAGGCAGTGCTGTACTGTATGAGACTGTGCTCACCATCATGGACATCAAGTCAGAGAGTGGCCTCAGGGTAAGGCTGAGAGGGGCTCAGGATTATCCCCACCCTATACACAAGGGACCAGTTTCCTCCAGTTGGACTAAGTCTAGTCATGGACTGAAAGGAAACTTCAATAGAGATTGTAGTGAAATTAAAATGTATTGTAATCCATGTAAACTAACTGTACGTTCACAAGCAAGAGCTACTAAAGCTGTGAAATCAATTCAAATGAAATGCTCAATCAAAGACCATCACGCCAAAAGGTTTGTGTTCGCTCATGACGTGACCATCGTCTGTCATTAACAGGTTAAATACATAATCGCTAGCTTGCATAAAGTTTCAACTTTTTTATCACTCCAGTTGTCCAAACGTTGACGTCACTTTTTGCCTTGTCACTCTTACTGCTCAAGGCTTTTGTCTAACAGAAACTCAATTACTTCTGTCACTATTGCCAAATTAGTTGCTTGTGGTGTGAACGTACAGAAAGTGTTGCTGTCTATTGCAGTATATTGTGTTATTATTAAAAATAACTCCACTGTCACTTTATAGAACCCCACTGAAATTCAACAGATGCTCACTGCATAGCTCTTGAGAAGCCTTTTTTCTCTCTATTTCAGGTTCTTGCTGTGAATATTTTGGGTAGATTTCTCCTGAATAATGACAGAAATATACGGTAAACATTCACTCCTCACATTGCATGCCCCAATGATCTGCGTTTGCAATTAGGATCTGTCTTTGTGAAAACTGAGGTTTTGTTTGTGCTGTTGGCACAGGTCTTACCCTACCTCACCTGTCTTGTCTGCTGTAAATGATCTAACTACAGTCTGATTTTATCTGTGACTGAGCCAATCAGAATATTTCCCTCTAAAGTTGATGTTACCAGGCAGGTTTTTCTAGTCTACCATATTACTTTGACATGACATCAAGCATAATAGATCAGAATTATTTGGTAAATAGGAATGTAATGGAATTCACAAATTTATACTTTATAGTTATTGTTTATTGTTATTATCTTTATATCAAAGCATAATAAGTAGGGCTGTGCTGAAAATATGTATTTCAAAATACATCATGAAGCAATACGTATCAATACGGGTGCTGCTGTATCATGTATTGTGTGATCCTTTAGGCCTTTGTCTTAGCTGTTATATAGGATCAGTAAAGAACAGTTGTTTTATGTTAAAGTGAATTATGTTGTAGACGTGGTTATTACATATGTTGCGATACATATCATATTGTAACCTCTCTTATCATGATATGTATCGTTCATATCAAATTGTGAGGCAGTACCCCAGTAGAACTATCGCATTTTAACTCCATGTGGATTCCACATTAATTTCCTACGTATAATGCAATTAATCATTAACGCAGAAATGAGTTCTTAAAATGACATATTAATTAGAGTGTACCTTACATGCATATTAGTGCTGCATTTGTATTCACTCTTTTTCTCTCACAAATCTCTTGCAGTTACGTATCTATGACGTCATTGCAGAAAATAGTTCAGACAGACCACAATGCTGTTCAGCGACACAGGGGCACTATTGTTGACTGTCTGAAGGACCAAGATGCATCTGTGCAGCGGTAAGACAAGGGTCTTTCTCCTTCGAGATTGTGTGTATGTATTTGTGTGTGCATGTGTGTATGTGTACCTCTCTGTACTATTCCTTTTGTCAGTTCTGACTCACATCTCTTATTCCTGTTATTGAGTTGATGTAAAAAAAAAATGTTGGCACAGCTGAATTTAGCCACACCTATTATTGAATCTAAATGAAAACAGTGATGCACAGCTGTGCAACCCATGAAAAAGAGCTTTTAGTCTCATGCTCAGATCAGGTATTCAATTGAATTAGTGTAAAACAAATTGCATTTTTCCATCCAAGAAAAGAGTTGCAATCCCATGTCACTTGCTTCTCTAGTCGGGCTCTGGAGCTGTCCCTGGCACTGGTGTCGGCAGTGAATATTCGCTCCCTGATGAAGGAGCTCCTCCTCTTCCTTGCCAGCTGCCCCCTGGAGCTCCGAGCGCACACCACCTCAGGCATCTTCCTCGCTGCTGACAGGTACTGTGGCCTTGTGATGCTCTCCACATGCCTCTCTGACTTAGAGCTTCCTATGTTTTAGTTAATGTTTTATTCTAACATATCTGTGTGACTGTTATGGCATGACGTTGGCACAGCACACTACTCTTAGACTATTGATGCAGCCTTTACGTTGTAACTGAACATCTTTTGGCGTATTTGTCTGTCTGTGGTTGTGAACGATAGCGATTGACACCTTTACTGTCTTTCCATGCATGGTGCACAGTGTACAGCCCCACTCTCTCTCTCACTCTCTCTCTCTCTGTTACTCTGTCTGTCTCTGTGTCTTGTCAGGTACGCGCCCTCTCAGCGCTGGCACATTGACACCATCCTGCATGTCCTCACCACGGTAAATACCCAAATATCCCCCTTACCCTTACCCCTGCACCAGGGCATAGCCAGACCACCCAGCATGCATGCCCTCATCAGGATGAATAACTCCTCCGTGTCTCATTAAAACTGGTTAAATGGCACATTTTGTAATGGCACATTTTAAATGGCCATTTTGTACAGAATCCCTCACTTGACACATGGTTTGCTTTTAATTGTTTTAAAGTGCAATTGAATATATGATGCAGAAGCCTCTTGTTCTCTCAAATTGCCCTCATGTGCCTCTGTAACCATTTTTAACTTGAGTGGATTAAAAACAGTACAGTCGCCTAAACTCCAGTTTAAAAATGAGATGACTGTAAGAATGCTGGATAAGACAGTAAAGGCATGTTTGTGTGCAGGCTGGGGGCGACGTGAGAGATGAAACAGTGCCCAACCTGATCCAACTCATCACCACGGCCAGCGAGTTGCACTGCTACACAGTCCACAAGCTCTACAGGGCACTGGTGGCTGACATCTCACAGGTTTGTTGCATTGGCCACCCCTGGCACAGTATACATTTTACTTCATTTGTTGTGTGCGTCTGTGTGTTTTTCACTGTATTAGTGGTCATTGTTAGTGTCTATGATGAGAAGCCTGTACCTGCATCCTATAGTTTGTGTTACAGTTTGGGTGTATCTGGATCTTGCAAAGATACTTATCAACAATGTGTGTGCTTGTAGCAATCCCTGGTGCAGGTGGCCTGCTGGTGCATTGGCGAGTATGGAGACCTGTTGATGAAGGGGGAATGTGAGGAGACGGAGCCAGTCCAGGTACGCCCCAGAGCATAGACCAGGCACCACAGAGAGACAAAGAATGCTGGAGAAAGCCTGAAAAATCAGGCCTGGTATGGTGGCCCGGGTGGCTCAACCAGCACAAAAGATACAACATAAAAGCAGATGGCACAGTAAAAATCCAAAAGTCACAACTTAAACACAAATCCACTTTTTTACAATAGAAAAGCCACAACATCAATGCAAAAGAGGTATTACATGTTGCTTCATATCCATAAACTGTTGCTTGTCTGTTTATTTGTTCTGTCTGTACAATGCTCAGATGTCACAGCTATTGTTCAGGCACTGATGCCAGTGTGTGTTCCTGTCCACTGGCAGGTGACCGAGGATGATGTCTTGGATGCCTTGGAGACAGTGCTGCAGTCTCACATGTCGTCACCAGCGACCAGAGCCTTCGCACTCACAGCCACCATGAAACTCAGCACACGCATCACAAACAATGTGGAGTGAGTCATGCTGGTGGTGATGGAGCATGGGGAGGGGCCATGGGAGCACACAGAGTGGGAATCTGCAGTTATATTACTATACAGGAATTTGATGAACAATATTATACTCAGTTACACTTCAACCTCTCTATGCCTCTCTCTCTCTCTTTTTCCCCCTCTCTCTCTCTCACACATATTCCTATGTGTAACTCACTGACAGTCGTATTAGGAGCATTGTCAGTATTTACGGTAGCTGCATTGACGTTGAACTCCAGCAGAGGGCAGTGGAGTACAATGCGCTGTTCAAGAAATATGATCACATGAGGTACTGTACCCTCTGAATTATGACCATTCATCTGAGGCAGGCGTGTGTTCTTTGTCACAAAGTCATGTAGTTGTATGTGTTGCAGTAGAACCCTATCAGTTGTGATGAAATGAGATGTCAGACATATTCTTGGTTCTTGTGATCTCAGATGTTGTGCCCTGTGTTTATGTGCTGGTGTTATTCTTTGCCTTGAGCTGTGGTTGTTACTGATGACGAGGTGTTCTTTTAGGGCTGCTGTGTTGGAGAGGATGCCTGTGATTGACAGGAACTCTCCTGGCCACAGCAATGGAGATCTCACTCCAGGGCTCAAAGAGCCTGAGCTGGTCAAAGTCAGACAGACAGAGGCTGACCAGCCTCAGGAGACAACAAACCAGGTGAACTGGCATCTGTTTCCCAAAAGCATAGTATATGCATGTTAACCAGTCAGCAACTAAGTTGGTTGGCTGTGGGCAATTGCATTCCAACCAAAAGTTGCTTAGTTAGCTACTATGTTTTTTTTACAATGGTTGTTGCTGTTTGAGGTTTATACTGTTGGCTTTACAGTGATTATGTACTCAGGGCATTGCTGGAAAAGAGCTTCATGCTTAATCAGTCTTCCCTGAATCAAAAATGACTGAATGAATGCAGAGATAAATCTAGTATTTATTTACATACCACACTTTCTTGTAGACATTACAGAGTTTGCTTATTTCTCCACATCGTTGAACTTGTGCAGATTAGTGATGAGCTCCACTCTCTTTTTTTTCACAGGCCTGTGATCTGCTGGGTTTGCTGGGTGATTCGGACCAACCATTGCAACCCAGCCCTGCACAGCCCACCACAGCACCCAGCTCTGCCAGCACTAACATAGGTGGAGATCTGCTGGACCTGCTCGGAGGACTGGACCCCGTTCCAGGTTAGAGAGATAGTCACTCGACAATCAGCCTATTTTTACTTGACTGATAGCATTGCCTAACCAGTGTTGTGTCGGTTGCAGCACCAACTGTTACAGTATATGAGAAAAACGGCTTAAGCTTAAAGCTACAAACTGACAAGAAAACTGATACTGGAGTGACCGTCACCTTCACCGCCTTCAACTCCTCAGACACCGATATCACCAGTTTTACTTTGCAAGTGGCTGTACCCAAGGTCTGTTGATTTGTTTGTTTTGTTTGCCTTTCTTTCCAGTCCTCAATTTTGCTCATGTTACACGTTTGTATACCTTAATATTTCGCCTTTAATTTGAGTGTCGTGTTACAATATTTTGTCAGATATGAGGTGAAAATCTCTGACTGTTTCTTTTCTCTGTATTTTTGTTAGAGTGTTCAGTTGCAAATGAAAGCTCCGAGTGGTGATGTCATCCCAGCCCAGGGTACAGGTCATGTGACTCAGACTGTCCTCCTCAACAACCCCAACAAGGTGAGTGTGTTCACTAGTTTTGTGGCAAGCATTTCCATTGATTATCCTGAATTGACAATTGTAGGTATTCAAAACACCACCATACTCATGTAGTAGTAATGTCAGTAATTTGCTTGCTGATACAGCCATTTTTAACCTTTTTTATGATCAGGTCAACCTGAAGATGCGTGTTCGTGTGCAATACTCTAAACAAGGCTCTGTGTGTCAGGACATGCTTCAGATCGACACCTTCCCAGCTCCCGCATGGCAGTGAGCTACCTGTCTGCTTGAAAGGCCAGCACAGTCCCTTATGGCCTGACTTCACCCCAGTAAGAGGGGCTCCCTGCAGTTTCTCTTCGGCAGCTCTGTGATATACTGGTTGGTTTGGTGGTTTGACCATTATGCTCTTTTGACCTGACCTGATGCCGTCAGTGACATTCCCATCCATTATATTTCAGTTCAGCTATTGTGGTCCAATTCAGCATTGAGCATTGTTTAGCATCATTTAGTATCACAATGGAATGAGTCCGGCTTGGCTCTGTTTCACCCCAAATGAGTGGTGCAGTTATGGCGAGTGGCATTTGTGAGACTGCAGTTCCAGTATAAACTGGACCTGATGTACTGAGTACTATGAAGTTGTTCCCCCTCGAGCTTTGAAATTTACATGAAATTACCGGCAGAAAGCCACAGTGCCTCCATGCCTGTGTCTAATAACTAAGTAAACTAAATCAGGAGGACACTGTATCCATTGCCACTAAAACAAAATCTTAACACCTGTACAGCATATATAACTCTACGCAATCATTTCGCTGATTGCACCAACCTGTTTGGCAGTCAGGAATGTGCTTAAGAAAAAGATAACACATATTACTGGTACATTTAGTCTCTTAATTTATACTTCCATCCAAAGCATTTTAAATCAAAGATTATTATTCATAATCTTTGGTTCCAAGTACATTGAAGCCATACATATTGTGAGTGCTTGTGTTTGTGAATGTAACTCCTTGGCACGGCTAACAGCCTACCCCACTGATGTTGCTACAGCTTTAACACCGCTATACATTTTAACTCCTTGTTCCTAATCCAGAGAACATTGCTGCTCATTGGTCAGGTAGAGCCACATGATCATGATCCCTGAATGCCTTACCCAGTTTTTTCTATAATGTTACCTCTTTTCTTCAGGCCTTTAGTGGTCTATTATTCATCTAAAGTGCTACATGGAATTATTATTTTGGTTGATGTCAGGTTTTCAATGATGGTGGAATGACCCTCCTGAGTTGGTGGGATCCCCTAGTCGGTGTACTTGCTAACTCTAAAACTGGTGCATTATCCTCACTGTATCAGATCACTTTTTAATCATTTATTATTAATGTTAATAGAGCAACATTTTAACCAAAACGGCTCTATTACAAAACAATTCTATTATAAGCCAGATTTGTGATATCATGTCAGTATTTTTAAACTGTTCTTATCAACATGCTGGATCCAACAAATCCAACTCACACCTATCTTCAAATGAGCAATCCTTTTTTTGTTCTACTTTTTTCTGTCTAGTTGACTGCCCCTTCATTTCAGATATTTCATGAAGTACACTACCTGGCCGACTACGTGACTCATTTTGTTGGACCACTTTTGACTTTGAAATTGATGTTTTTGTCATGCCATTACTTTGAGATCTGTATGCCGTGAAATATTTAGTTATATCCAAAATGTCATTTTGCCAGTCTTTTAGTGATGACAGCACACCACAGAGACCTCCTGTGGGATTTAAAGGGGCTTCAAACATGACGTATGATGCAAACATGGCATTTGTTTCTTTGCACTTTTATCCAAAGCAACTTGCATTATATTTCTACCAAACACCAACATAGAGAAAATTAGCTAAGCCACCTTGTTCCTTGAAGAGCTCCAACGTGTGGTCATCTTTTGAGGTAAAGCCCTTCTCCAATTTGTTAACTGATCATGGAGCCAGTGCTGGGTACAAAAATTTGGGGTTTTGTAAGTGTACTCACAGTTGGTGAATTGTGGAGATGTGTTAGATTTAGACACACACAGTACCTAAGGAAGGTCAGGATGGATGGGCCATTGTGTCTAAAAATTACTCTCCATGGTCCCTTAACCACAGTTTAACTTTTGCAATTGATCAGCTGAAGCAAGCCGTGAACATTTATGTATTTAAATTCAATTGGCACTTTTTTTTGGCCAGGCAGTGGACTATATTCTATGGGGATACAGTAACTAGTGTTTTTAAACAGCAGTCAGATCCCTTTATGGTACTTGTACAGCCAGCATGTACAGAGGACCCAACTTCCCTCTATGAGTAATAAAGCACAATCAGTCTCATGTACATGTACACACATGACACTGGGAAACATGAACCAATCAGGAAGGTAATAGTTACTATGTTGGCACATCTAGGGATGTCTGGAAAGTGAAGATGGCTTTGTTTGAAGTGAGTTTGAATTTGTTGTCCTGAGTCGTTTTTAAATAAAGTTTATTGCAAACACAAGTGGCCTTTTAGCATTCCTCACCAATAACCATATCAGTGACAGTGCAATTTCATGCTTAAGACAACTCTACACCTCAAGGTGCAAGATATGTCACATTTTTCATTTTTATTCATAGGGGAAATAACCCCAATTTTATCACGCTGTACATAACCATCGCACACATTTCAAAAATAATTGCAGGTGGTGACCATAACATAATCGGAACAAGAAAAGATTTGTGAGACATGTCAAACATCATCTGTTGCCACATCTTTGTTCTTGACCAGGATGTGCTCCACTGAGCTCCTGTAGCATGAGCAGATGTAGTAGTGACTAAAACTTTAAGGTTGGCACACCCTCAGCAAGGGGTCGACTACACAGACATAGGAGCAGGGCTGTAACGGTGGGAGAGACCTCCTCTTAGAGCCAAAACTAAGTGCAATACAGACCCTCCTTGAATCTTATAGTCGGCAGCTGTCTTTTCATCATTCCTATGAAGGAAGAGGTAAAGAGAAGCACGTGACTCAGGCGGGATGGGTAACTGGAACATTCTTACATGGATGACAGATTTCTCAGTCATGTCCTCTCTAGTTAGGTTGCAGTCACAAAGCGCTAGTAACGTTAAAGCATCAAGCCTTACATTTGTTTCCCGCTGTAGATTAATCTCTGTTGTTGAGGAGGAATTCCTTCTTTTTCTTCCACCCTCTCTTTGATTCTTTCAACCTAACCGTGACCAAAGTAACGTTAGACGAGTAAAACTGGGGAAGGTGGCAAAGGTTTACCTTGACAGAAAACATGTGACCAATGGTTTACATACCTTATCTGTAGGTTCTATGTCAATTTCTATTTCCTTTCCGGTCAGAGTCTGCAAGAATGAAAATAACGTTGGCCATGGCAATCTGTCAAAATGTGAATGTAGGCCATCTGGTTTGAGTTTCACGTGCTACTTTTCAAAGGTACTTCAAATTTGTGTGGCATTCACTCAATGTTCAGAACGACATATACACGATATTTTATTCTGACATTAAGTTAGCTTGCATACTGCTCACGGCAGCAGATGGCTAAAAATGCCTTCTTGGACCTCCACGCTGCGTGAACACAATTCCAGAAAAACACAATTACTCATCGCTATGGCTAATTCACGTCTAGGAGTCCATGTGTATCTTACGTTACTTATTTTAACAAATACACAAAACTTAGCTACCCAGTTGTCAAGCTATCCACTGAATGCTGTCGTCTAACCTATGTGAGGACTTGAAATGCAAGCATAAACATAATCGGATGTTCTCTTACCTTTACTTTGATCAACATGATGGTATTTACTTTAATACATACAAACCTATGTATCAATAAAATAACGTAATACGTTAACGATAATTATACCGTTCTTTTTCAGTGTATTAATAATTTGAGCACTTCTTTTGGCGGAAGATTTGATTTCACTTCCTGCGCTACTTATAAACATGACCGCCGCTATTCCAGCAAAGAAATGTTCCGACACAGACTCTCCAATGGTTTGTTTTTGGTTAGTCCTAGTCTAGGCTCATTTTTAGGGAACAGACCAACGTTGCCACCAAAGAATAAAACAGGACTTCAGTTTTCTGTAGCATAAAATATCAGGTTGGATTTAATGTAATCTTATTTTAACTGCTTGTAAAAAATACATAGGTCAAACTAAAGGTTGATAGGAGGTATTTTTTAGTACAGAATGTTCATTAATGGTTTCTCGGATGAGTCACAAATGTAAAACGTTCATTAACAAGGTGTTGTGTATTTAGTAATTAGGGCAATTGACTATGACCTAACAGCCACAGGTGTATAATGTTCTAATTAATTCCCTCTCCTTCCCCATGTAAGGAACCTCACTGAACTTCGCTGCTGCTTTGCTACCATGATGCTTAAGGAACTTATTTTTTTGGTATTTGCCATTTCATGTGTTATATATGCAAATAATGGTGAGCAACTAAGGAAATCCTAATAAAGGATTTTATGTTCTTGCGTGACCAACAGAACAGAATGCATTCACAAGTCTTCTTTTTGAATTGTAGACATCCAAATTGAATGTGGAAAAGGCACTGTGTTGGTCAGATGGAAAGTGGGCCCAGAACTGGCCATGAATTCTTCTCGCCTCTTACTTGGGAGCTGTTATACAAGTGCATTTTTGCCACTTCCTGAAGGTGGAGGCGAAGCAGTTTTCCATTATGAATTCAGTGAATGTCGTTTTAAAGAACTGGTAAGTCCATTTACTAAAGCTTTTTCCCTAAATGTTCTACCATATTCAAGATTGATGATTTCCTTTAAATGATTTAGACTATTGAAGATGAATTGGTCTACATAAGCACACTTGCATATAGACCAAGACCAAAGCCTGAACCAGCTGCAGTATCCTTTCCTGTTGAATGTAAATACAAAAGGTAAAAATCTCTTTTTGTAGCATGGGTTACAAATCCATTGTTTTATTCCTGATGTATCTTTCTCTTTCTGTGAAAAGAAAAAAGGGTTGGACTGCTGCCTTTCTGTACCCTGGCTTTGCCACTATTAAAGGTTACAGCCAGCTTTCCTTTCACATGGCCCTTCTTAATGGTATGTGATCACACATAAGAAATGGAGGACACCACTTTTTAGAGGCCAAACCTTTGGACGTTAATTCACTTGAAGCTAATGTAATCCCAAACGTAGCATTTGTAGTGCACATAATCCTAGATGTATTGTTTGTACACAGAGAACTTCACTGGCCCAGCAAAGTCAAACTATTTTCCCCTGGGATCCCTCATCCCTATCTGGGCATATGTGGAGCAGCATGCCCATCAGCCTTTGGCGTTGCTCCTGGATGAGTGTGTTGCATCAAGCAACATGAAGCTTGAGCCAACGACACAGGTCCATCCAATCATTACTAACCATGGGTAAGGTATACCATGCTTTCTTCCTGTTGCATTATTTTATTTTGGTTTGTTTATTCTGTTTGATATACTTTCTGTAGGTGTCTCAGTGATGGGAAGAATGGAAACTCCCAGTTTCTGCCAAGATATGAGTCCTCTGCAGTTGTTCTTTACTTACAAGCCTTGAGGTTTTCACTGGAAAAGGAGGTAATGAAATTGCTAGCTGAGGTTACTAATAAGAAATTGTCAGAAATTCACCTGAAATTTGTAGGCAGGAGTTCATTCATACATTTTGCACATGCAATCCCAAGTTTCTTATCAATAAAATGTTCTAGCTTTTAGTCCATGTAATTACAATCTTGAAATTCAACAGGATATGCATGTCTTTCAGGTACAGTTTGACACTGCTCTCTCAAATTAGACGGCCAGTGTCATATAGTGCAGATCAAACGCGTCATAACCTTTAGATGACCATGGACACATCCATCACAGTTTTTTCCTTTTTTTTATTACAGGTGTACATCCACTGTAAACTTGTTGCCTGGGAGCCAAATAGTTTTAACGAGGGCAAGAAGATGTGCAACTTCAATAAGGAGTCCGGAGGGTATGTTTCTCAACATTTGCTCATTTTGCATATGATGGGAGTTCATAATTTTTTCCCTTACTTCATAGATGGGAACTTCTGGATGACCCCTCAGGGAGTGATGTTTGTCGATGCTGTGACTCGGTCTGTAGACATCGCACAAGGCGCAATGTGGACTTTGGTATTGCCATTTTCGAGTCATCTTAAAATTCTGCCTTTTGTTTGCCGCCTGAAAATGTTAGAGTGTGTGTGCATATCTTTTATTTATTTTATTTATATTTAAACCGAAAGGGCTTGTTCAGAATGCTGTACTGGGGCCAATAATCATTGGTACCATGAAGAACTAATTCCAGGATGCCAAGATGAGTAATACAGAGGTATGGATTGGGATTTGAAACAAAGTTTTTCCCTTGTCACGCATCTGCATACTCAGTCGCTGATCTTATTAACTGTAACTCTTAATTCTTAATTCTATTCCAGATATAGAATTTGGATTTTGCTGTTTTGTTTTGCAGGTCAAATGGAGGGGTGTGTGTGTTCCCTGCCAAGTCAGTCATGGAAGCTTAGTGCACCTATCCACCTTGCACTTGGTCTTGAATTTGGGAATAAAGCTTTTCAAATTTGAGTCCTGATTTGTGACTTGTATGAATGCCTTTGCTAATACAACACCTTTCCCTAGTCCTTATATTTGCATCTCCTCTACACCCCTAGATGAGAGGAGGCTGTCACTACTCAAGTCATTGTGAAAATGACTACTCTTTGCTTTGCCTTATAGTTAAATTGCCAATCCATTGACAATGGATGCATGCAATTATGTCTGAAAGGTTAAAGGAGAAATTCAGTGTGAATTAATCCATAGCCTTCTTTCAAGTTGGTATAAGAAAAAGAATGAAAACATATGATTCAACACAGACCAAATAGTGAACTGGCAATCATTAGTGAATGGGGCACAGTAGCATACTTTCAATTTCATTTTGTTATGTCCCATTCAGTTAAAGGACAAGTTAGTTTTTTTACACTTGTTTTCTGATTGTTTATGATGGGGAAAAAAATGCCTCTGTTCTGAGATGTTTTGGTTGTTGCTGTAGCTTTCTGGTTCTTTCTTCTACAAACAGCATTCAGTGACCTTGAACAGGGCTATTGAATGATTCACACCAGATTTCTCTATTACAGTTTTTCACAGTCAAAATTTCAAATGCCTGAGCAAACTTTATTGAATTAATCTCTTTACTACATGCGCCTCTTCACAACCGATCATGGAGCAAACCCGATTAAAAATACCCCATGTAATCACGCCATTCGATCAGATTTAGCTCGATTGGATTGAAATTTCAATCAGACTAGAGGTGGCGTACACATTTTGATAAACCAATTCATGGGCAAAAAATGTGCAATTGGATTCATGGACTAGATTTTCCTATTTGCGCATGTGTAGGCATAAATGTGTGGTGACACAAATATAGCACAAATAGCTTGAAAGTACAAGCCGCACCACAAAGTTATAGAAATGAAATGACCGCAGACGAGTTTGTATTTTTGCTTGTTTTACCATACAAACCTAGCTAGCATGCAGTGGCGACTGGTGGTCCCAAAAATAGGGGAGGATGGGGTAAAGTGGTCAGGTGGGTGAATGAGCAGGTAAATGTGAGTAGATGGGATGCAAAGTTGGAGAAGATGCTTTTAACCTGGAATGATGGAATTAAAGAAACAAGCACTGAGAAAAGTACTAGCCAGCCAGCCAACCAGGCAAATTGGACTAGCCCATTGGCTACTTTCACAATTGGCTACACCTGACAAACATTGCGTCTGATTTCATGATAAGCAGGTGAGATATTTCGGGAGGTATAATAAAGGGTTAGGTGCAAAAGCAAGGTGTGTTCTCTGGTCATGGCTCCTGTTTTCTGTTTTGCCTTGTTTTGTATGGCTGCCACTGTTACACAAGCAGGTAAATACTGATATAGTTTTGTAGTGCAAAGAAAACTTTTGTGTATCCTTATGTACTTGAGGTGTTTTTATTTCAGTTGATTTCTCTGTGAAGTGTGGAGATTCTTCTGTGACTGCAAGCTGGCCAACGGGACTGCTGAACCAACCAAACATTGATTCCTCTTTGATCCGACTGGGTTACTGTTCTCCAACCAGCGTCTCTGTAATACCAGGTGGCGCGCAAGCAGTCTTCCCGTTTAAGGAGTGGCGATGTGGGGCAGAGATGATGGCTAGTAGACTACTGCTTAATGCTTATTGTTATGCATCTGGGAGTACAGCAATAGCTGCCATATTGACTAGTTATAAGCCTGAATGTGGCAAAGCCATTATGGGGGTCTGTAATAAAAGGGGTCTCTGTCTGTCTTTATCAGGAGACAAAGATGTAATGAATGGCATTCATTACATCCAGGTTTTCATCAATATTCCAAATTCTTTGAGACATGGAGATTGTTTAGACGCACATCAAAAAAATATCATTATTGGTTTATTGTAGTTACCTGACTATTCTCATGTAAACGGAACAAACCGATATTCTTGATTGGATTACTGCCCTTCTTGGCTTATGAGATCCGTTTAACACAACTAGGTTTTCATCAACAATATCAAATTAAGTGTATACATGTTTCAAAGGGATTGGAATATTGACAACCTAGGTGTGTTAAATGGATTCATCATATAGCGTTAACAGCAGTTATCTGATAATATCAGTTTAGTTTTACATGAGCACTTGAATAATCAGAGAACTACAATGACCTGTTAATGTTCTTTTTTTATGTGTGCATGTAAACACGCTCAATATTTGAATTTAATCTAGACATATACACCTTAATTGGGTTTATTTCTTTCCTTTATGTCTTTGCCAGTCACACTGGCAAACATTAAAAACTTGAGCAAATCTGTTAACAATAGACTAAATCATGTAAACCTGTCTGGTTTGGGTTATCTAATTTCTTAAACGGGGATAACGGCTGACTAGGTGTGCTGTTATATGGAATATGTTAATGACCTTGGTGGAGGGGGACTCCACTCCACATTCTTTGTTGTGGAGTCCTTTGCCTCCGCCTCGTTCATTAATTCATCCAGTTGCAACCTATGCATCTAAGGAATAGGCGTGCGTTTAAAATTAAAAAAAAAAAAAACTAGTACTTGCTGTACTATCTATTCATGGCAGGTTCAACTGCCATTTACTATTGTTATACTTGCCATTCAAAAGAGCATTGATATGGAACCTTAAACTTTTTTCCAGATATATTTCAATAATGCACCATGTCAGTTAATCAGAAAACAGTATTCAATTTCTTTGGGTGATAAATGCATACCTGCAACACCTAAGAACGGATTATTAGTTACCTGATTGCCAGTTATTGGTTTATTGTGATCATTTAAATGCGGCCAATATCTCCTCTCAAGGCACTGAAGGAGCATATAGTTTGGTCCACAGAGCTGACCTACAATCCTAAGTCAGGAGCTGAGGCATTCCTCCTTCAGAATGTTGTTTGCACATATCAAAGGCAAGTGGAAAAATAATTTAAATATATGCTTGAATATACTCATGTTCCATACTTATGAGTACATTACTGTCTGCTCTATCTCAATAGGCCTGATGGTTGGACACCACACATCTTTAAACCTGTGATTGAAACCTATGGCACTGGTAAACTGATTTTTAATATGAGTGTGATGAATGGTAGGTACCTTGGGTCGTAATAATAATTTATATATATATATTTTTTTTCAATAACTTGCAGATGATTTAAGAGTAGATGTTTGTCAACAGATGACTTCAGCGGTCCAGCGGTGACTAGCAAATACCAGCTAGGCAGCCTCATACCCATCTCTGCTTCGGTGAATCAGCAGGCCCACCAGCCCTTGCTGCTACTGCTGGAAGAATGTGTGGCTTCCACTCAGCAAAAGCTAGGCCTTGATGCCCAGACCTACCCTTTTATCACCAACAAGGGGTGGGTGTCCCATTTGGCATATTGGAAACCCACTAAATTTAAACTTCTTAAATGTATTGTGTGTGTGCGTGCGCATGTGCGCTTTCTCTCCCATTCCAGGTGTTTTGTTGATAGTCGCAAGACTTTTTCAAGGTTCCTACCCCGTCAAAAAAGCTCAGAGATTCAGCTGTATTTGCAAGCGTTTGCATTTGCTCTTGAAAAAGAGGTACAGGTTGTGTAAATATGTATACATTTTATTTTAGTAAACGAGGGAAATTTTGGCGTGCTTGACTCCTGAGCTTGACCATATGTGTTTTATCAGGTCTACATTCACTGTAAGCTTGTTGCATGGGATGAAGGTGGCTTTAATACAAGGAAAAAGGCCTGCCATGACTATAATGGAAGGTAATGTATGCATTAAGTATAAGGAGGCCTTATATTTAAACCCCTCACCTCCCATGCATCTTTCTTTAGAAACTTGTATTGTAAGAAAATTGCATTGCCCAACAGTTGGGAGCTCCTTGACAACCCGGCCCAGAGTCCCCTCTGCAGATGTTGTGACTACAGTGGTGACTATGGTTGCCCATCCAGAAAGAAGAGGGGGCTAGGTATGTTCACGATTCATTGCAACTTGTGTTGTCTGTGTTGTTCTCATGCTAACAAATGCTTTAATGTATTGTTTTTACATTATTGTTCTAGGTGGTAAAGGGATAGCCAGGACTGCTGTGGTTGGACCACTGGTTATTGTCAAGCAATAACCTGCTTGTGTACAGGTGTTTTTGTCAGTTTTAAGGGAAGCCCAATAAAACACACCTTTGAAAACAACCTCTGACTCTGCTTGTGAGTGGTTTAGGGACACTAACTTGAAATTGAATTCTGCTTAAAGATGGTATATTTTGGTTTCTCAAGCCAAACATAGCCTACATTTTGTATATAAAACCGTGCAAGAGTTGTGAGGACGGTCTACCATGTGAGTTTACCTCTAGAACTCCAACAACACGTGTCATGAAAGCCCACAGAATAATAGTCACCCTAGCCACAATATACTACAGCTGCTGTATAGCCAAAGCCTTGAGTTAAGACTGTAAAACAAGTAACAGCCTGGGCTTTTATTGTACCAAATTTCAAAACTTGTCCTGCTTTTCTGAGACGGGTGTCTATATGGGTCAGGCCTTAATTCTTTCCCAACAAAACTTCTTTATGATGTAACCTTCCCCAAATCTGCTAAACTTTGTTTGCCCTGAAATTTTCTCAATTTCACTGGATCTTTTTTTTTTTTTTTTTACCTGATTGCCAGTTATCGGTTTATTGTGATCATGTAAACGTGCCCAATATCTCCCCACAAGGCACTGAAGGAGCATCTAGTTTGGTCTATGAGCTGACCTGAATCAGGAGCTGATGTATTCCTCCTTCAGACTGCTGTTTGCACATATTTGAACATTTATATTCCATGTTCCACTGTCTGCTCTATCCCAATAGGCCTGATTTTTGGACACCACACACCTTTAGATCTGTGACTGAAAGCTACGGCACTGGTGAACTGATTTTTAGTATGAGTGTGATGAATGGTAGGTGCCTTGGGTCTGTAATCTATGCTCTGCACAACACGCACAGAATAATTTATAATTTTTAAGAATCCTTTTTAAGAACAGGTGATTTAAGAGCAGATGTTTGTCAACAGATGGCTTCTACCTATATGCATGCGACACTTTCCTTGTGTCCTTGTAATGCCACCTGTTGTCTATGAGGTGCAAGTCTACTGTTCACATGAAATATGCAGCTCATGTTTTCATCTTTTTATACAGTCTATGGTTGTCATGCATTACACGTAGCAGCATCTCTTGCGTAATGGCATACCCTATTGCACCCTATTGGTCTCATTTTTAGCTGAATGAATCAGATTGGATTAACATTGGCATTTTTTTGTGTGTACAATCTAAGCAGTAGGTCCATAGAACTACTTAATCTGGTGGGATTGATGAGTTGTGGGATGATCCATACTTTCATGCTTTAATCATAATCCAAGCAAACGATAAATCTGTCTATAGTTTACATTGTGAGCATCAATTCAGCCTGTAGGCCTAGTCTAAAAAGCCTAACCTATCACTATTTTTGGTGTAAAATAGTCGGCTACAACTATTACGCTTCAGTCTTGACTAGTCTACCCACCTGTTAATAGATAAAACAACCAAACAATGGACAAATCTGATGGATCACGTGGACACAAACACACAACACTTCACTATTTCTGAGAAGGGCGGCGAGTAGCCCACTCTGCCCGTTCATAAGGTATAGTAATGTTCATGATCATTCACTTCAGATCAGTGTGTTTCAACTGAACTGAGTACATTAACGTTGATTCGCCTCAACTGCAGATCTGTAGTGTACCTTTGCAAAGAGTTGACCACGAGCTAGCTTGCCGTTGATGTTCATGTTAGCTAGGCTAACATTTTGAATGATGGTAACGTTAGGATACTGACTTGTCACTACATAGTTACTTTACTTTGAATAAACAGCTTATTTTCCTATGGTGAGTAAGCTGTCCGTTATTGGTAGGTTTAAGGCAAAGGTCCAAGCACGGACAGAATAGACGAATCCATTCCTTTCTTTTTCCTCTCTGACAGAAATACATGGTTTGCCCTGTAAGGTAGCAACATGGCTAATACACAATTCTCTCTAGTGAAATGGATCTAATTTACGTCCTCTGCATTACCAGGATGGATTGGTTCCACTGCAACAGATGCTTTCGCAGGGAAGGGACAAAGTTTGCAGTCTCCAGCTGTGGTCACATTTGCTGTGAAAAGTGCATCAGCCCAAGTAAATGCTTAAAATAATCACTCTAAAATGTTGCCTAATGTCAATTCCTAAAGGGATTGACAGCTAGATGGTGCCATAAATTAGTCTCCTTCCTTTTAGAACAATGCTGTGTTTGCGGAACTGGCTGTAACTACCTTACAATATCAAATCAGGTCAGATATTATTTATTCATTGTTATGTACAGTATGTATGTATTTAAAGATGAACCATTATTTAATGTATAAAAGGACATATACAGGAGCTTTTTTAAATTAAGTTTTACATTTTCAAAAATATTTTAATACCTTTGGGAAATTTATGCATTTGATTATGTGGAAAGATGAAGCCACAAGAACAGGTCTATTTCCAAGATCCAATGAAGCTCATTCAGTCACGCATGGAGCACATTTCACAGGTTTGTATTTAGCAAGCACAAACTTTCTATATTGGCTTTACCTATTATGTCTTTGTATTGCACCATTAGGTATAGGATGATGACAACACATTATTTTGTGAATTCACAGATTGCACAGTTCCAGCTGAAACAGATGGAGAGGGTAATGATTTATCACAAAAAAAAATCATTGGAGATGGAGAGAAGGTTGAAAGACGTCATGGAAGAGTGTTACAGGTGGAAATTGTTTTTTCTTGTCCTACATGTCACATATGTAATTACCCCTCCATGTGAAATATTCTCCTCTCTGCTATTTAGGCTAAAGAAGGAGAATGCCGAGCTTAAGAAACCACTTTCACAGTGGAGGGTAATTTTAACTGTAGTTATTAAAAGGTATATGCCTTAATTAGATTTCGTGACATCATAGTTCTGGTTGTTAATGGATATTTTCAACCCCAAAGGTATCACCAGGAAAGTTTCAAAGTAATGGGTAAGGATACTTTTCATTCCACAAATTTGTTGCACAACTCCTGCTTTCATTTCTGTTGATTATTTGTACTTTCTGTAATTGCTTACCTATGTATCTACCTATGTAAGCATTTCTTTTCAGTGTAACTGATCAAAACTGACATTTCTTTGTGCAGGACCCCTCAAAGGATGTCCCTGCCCATTGCTGTTACATCTCCAGGTAACTACTCTAGAATTCAATTTGAGCTTTTGCACTTTCTCTTCAGAAGAATTTCTAGTCATGTTATAATGTGAGTTAGAATTGATATTAATTTTATTCCAATTTTGCTTGCCATTTGTCCAGTCACTGCAAGTCAACAAAGTGCAAGGCAAGCATTTCACTAAGCAGTAAGACTTAAAGAGTACATTCATTTACTTACAGAAATTATCTTTAATATATGTGTGGTGACCTCTTTCTTCTAGTCGACATGGAGCAGAAGATACCCTAGAGAGATTCAGAGAGAGACAGACAAGATACTCTTTGAATGTAAGTGCAAATTTTCCTGTAGGGCTCCTTGGGCAGAGGAGATACAGTAGTTCACCTTAGCATATGTCAAGTTATATCTGTTTTTTCTGTCTGAAGACTCCACCAGGCTCTGTCACCTCAGCGTCAAGTCTCAGCTCTTTCCACGATCGAGGACTGCGTGAGTATAATATCTCTGTCTTCCGTTGGGCCCGTCAATAACCTATACTGTGTATGTGTATGTGTGAGGACTAACCTAACCTGTTTGTTTTCTTGACAGGGACTCCAACCTCCATTTCTGTGCATACACCTACAAGGTAAGAAATAAAACAGAAACAGAATAGTCATGGTGCATTACAGGTCAAGCCTTCAATTTTAACGCAATGTACTTTTTTCCTCTTTTCTCTCCTGATCATGTATACAATATCATTGGTTATTCAGGTTAAATATGACCTACAGGAAATTATTGCTACATGTTGACATGTCTGTCCTCCACCTGTAGGTCTGACCTCATGACCCCGATTTTCCAGTTTCAGTTTCAGCATGGGTCAGCCCGGCCTTCTCCTAGACCATAGATGAAATGACCAGACCTTTGGTAAACACTAAACTATGACTTATGTGAATATGAATTAAAGCATGGCTGACTTTATGAAGTATTACATCAGAATTAGCCATTGTGTTTCTTTCCATCTGACACATAACACATGTTTGTAGGGTCTTTGCATGTCTAGGCATAACTAATTGGTGGTTGGCTTGGTAGATGGTTGCTCTGTAGACCAACTTGTCTGTCAGTATGTTTACAAATGTATCATCCAGCTTACTTGACTAGTGTCTAGGGTAACTTGGAAGGATACAATAGCTATAGAGCACATGCTGTTAAGGGGTCATCAAATGGAGTAATTCTGCACCACTTTAAAACATCTATGTAAAGAGGTCTATGACAACACATAGCATGCCATTAGTAGGGTGAATAAAAGTAAAGGTGGCTTTAGTGGAAGATCAGTTTAAAAGGTGGCAACTTCACCACAAAATGGACGTGTGGACCTGTCACTCAGTTTTTATTCATATACCACAAAACCTGATTAATCTTTGGTTACGCCTGTGTAATGTATTAGCTTTTCTTGTATCTTACTAGGGACAGACCAGCAAAATAGGGGACTATCCCTGGAAATTGGGGTCATCTGGTCACCCTATCTTAGAGCCAAGCTTTGGTGATGGTTCATTGAGTGATAAATATAACAAGAAGTGCTTTTGGTGCTCTTACTGATAGTACCTGTAAACACAACTCTGTTCAGGGCTCTCTGGGACATTCTGTGAAAAGGGAGTAATATTCAATCTTGTCCTCTGGAACAACCCGGTCATTACGTGCAACTCCAGAGTTGACTCCAGAGTGTTCACATAATTTATAGTGCCCAGGTCCACAACATGTAATCACAGATGGAAAGGCCAATACTTTTGTTATTAGACTGCTGATCATAATAGGTAAACAGAATAAGGATGCTTTATTGCTAATTCTATGTATGTTTCATATTGATAAATTAATGAAAAAGTAATAAAAGGCATTGCACTAAATACAAAATATAGCACAGACCAATACAGTCCATTCATTCCAGTTTATTACAGTAAAGAGCAACATTAGATTCATCTACGACAAAAAATTAAGACTCCAGTGAGGTTGATTTGACAGCAGATTCTTCAAATGCTTAGAACATCATTTCAATTTTACCATTCTCATAAACTAAGATTACTATACTTCTAGTAATGATGTACTTGAATGGAAAAATATGATATTGTAAGAAAAATCCAAACAGTGTTGTAATACTGATCTGCAATTTGGATGAGAAATGGTAAAAGTGAATCACTAAGCAATGAATTGATGTGTTTATTACCTCTAGTAGACAAAACTATATACAATAAATAACCATCATGCCTAGGGTTCCATGGAATGCAATTACCCTTGGGATCATTTTGAAGAATTATACAGCAATAATTAAAGCAGCACTAAAATGGAAAATCAACCAAAAACATTTTCTTTTCAAGTTCTAAGTGAATACAGTGGTCAGCTCTAAAAATGTACATATTTACTTTGTTAGTTTGCAACCACTGGTACCAAAGGTTCCATGTGTTTTCAGGGTTCTTAGAATTCACAGTAATTGATGATCATATGATGGGGTTCCATACTCCCTCATCTCCTTACTCAAAGGAATGGAAGGCATTTAATTCTGAGGTGTTTCCAGTGATCCAAAAACTTGTATCTGTTGTAACGCAGACTCATATGTAAGGCACACGTTTATTTTTGCAGCTTAAATTCAAGGGGTATTTCATGGAAGACACAGTGCTTTGCACCTTTTTAGGGGTAGAAATGAACTTTCAAGGGAAAAGAACAACCATGAAAATAAGTAAAGTAACAAAATATAATTTTATCTAAAGTTTGTCCACATCATCAGAGCTTGCACCAATCATTTCAAGTGCAAAATATTTTCATCGGACTAGATGATTAACGGGGCTGAATTGCTTGTCTTAGGTCAGGAGAAAGGAATGAGATCAGTCCTGCTATCTACAGAAGTATTATACAGTACCTGTGTAGGACCAACCAATGTGTAACACTCTAAATGTAGCCTATATTAAGTTAATAGCAAACTGTAACAATTATTTAGGTCTACCTCTAAAACAACATTAATACATATAACCAAAGAGTTAAACAAATCTGTCAGGGTAAAAGAAAACAGTGCACAGCAAATCATTTTGCCCATTCCTAACAGCTCCGGCTTATTATTTAACCAGTTCAAAACAAGAAATGGACACATACAGCATTCATTTGTTCTGTTTTCAATTAATCTTTTACTTGGAAGACCTAGAAGGGCCCCAGCAGCTTATTACAGTAAAAAATAACGCAGTACTGTCCAAAAGCTCACAATGCATTTGACTGATGGTCCCCTATCCTTGCATTGCTGGAAGAAGACAACAAATCCAAAAGGAAAATAAAAACCTGAATAGATGGGCAGTTGAGGCCTGCCTGGTCAGTCGGTAACAGTGGGTTCAGAGGGCTTGGACTCTTGATCCTGGGATGCAAACCAGTCACGCACCTGCTGGTAGCTCATCTTTGACTTCCGGCAGAGAGCATCCAGGTCTTTTTCCTGCAGTGCTCCTGTCTGATGGTAGTACCCCTCCAGTGGTTTGATATCTGGACAATCCACTGATGCTGCTGAGGACTTGGTGGTGCTGCCCCCTTGAGACTTTCGCTTGCGGCTGCCTCCTCCCCGATGGGCCCCACTGGCATTGCCACCCATTCCTCCTCCATTTTGCTGAAGTGCAATTTCTGCCAGTATCTGTTCTCTGAGACCCTTCACCCAGCGCAGCTGCCCATTTTTCACAGCATAGCGTGTGTCACCAAACCACTGAATGACATCAGCACGTGGAAGGCCTGTGAGTTCAACCAGTTTGGTGTAGTCTTCACTAGTGGGCCACTGACAGGATAGGAAATGCTGCTTTAGTACATCTAGCTGCTCTTTTGTCTTGCGGGGACGGCCAGCTGCTGTCAGTTGTGGGGAGGAGGGGCTGGAAGCAACTGGAGGGTTCACTTTGGCTGAGGATGCCACCTTTTGTGAGGGCAGGCCACTGGCCGAAGAACGCTTGTGGGGTAAAGCTGCCGAGGCTGGTGGTGGGGTGGCAGACGGAGACGGAGATGAGGCATTGATCGGCAGCGCTGTGGGTGCCTCTGGCTCAGAGGGCTCCCTGATTAATTTTAGGGGTTGGTCCTGGTCACTCAACACTTCCTCCTTGGCTTTCAGCTCCACAGGTTCATCCTTCGGTACGCTGGCTGATGGTTCGTCCACCAAGTCTTCATTGTCCCCCTTTTTAATGGTGCTTTCGCCAAAAGCCTCTAGACGACTTGACAGGAAGGTTTTAAAGAAATCACCATCTTTCGCACCATTCCGGACCACCTTCCCTCGAGGGAGCGCCTTAGGGGTAACCCCATTTGCCTGATCTCGAGGCTTATGGGCCACAAGCGGTAAGGGCTGGAGCTGCTGAGGTTCTGTCGGGGCAGCTGGCTGAGGGTCGTCATGGCTTGTTTTGGGGGGCGAGGTTATCCCTGGTCCTGCACGGCCGTTCCTGAGTTGGTACCGACTGTCGCTGAACCACTTGCGTATGTCGTTGCGACTCAGGCCTGTCTCCTCTTGCAGACGTCGCAACTCCGCCTCATTGGGCCAGTTCTCTCGCAGGAAGCTGCTGCGGAGCAAGGCAAGTTGTGCTTTGGATTTCTTGTAGCGGCCCTGCTTCTGTTGCTGAAGGCTGAGAGGAGACTCTGGGGTACCTGGAGACGTGGCTGTGGTGGCAGGTACGTCCACTGGGTGGCGGTAATAGTATGAGTCCTGAGGGGGTGGAAGGGAAGAACGGAATTTTGGAGCGCTGGGAGGGTTTGGGGACTCTGGTGGATCATACCTGGGCCTTTTTGTTGGGCTCTGCTGAGGAGAACAATGAGTTGTAAATCCCTTCTGCATTTCCTTACCCTCCTCCATCTTCCCCCCATCCTCATATTTGCTAATTCGCTCTGGTCCTGCCAGTTTACGCCTGGTCTCCTCAATTTCCTCAGAAGTCCAGCTGATGCCATATTTTATGCGCTGCACCATGAACCAGACTTTAACCTTGTCCAGTGGCAGAGCACAGAGACAAGCCAGCGTGCTCAGTTCTCGTGATGTAGGATATGGAAACACATTGAAAGCCTGAACCAGCTCTGGGACAGTGTCCAACTCACGAGTTTGGTCAGACTGTGTCCACACCAATTTGAGTCCCTCTGACACCAGAGGGAGGCAAACTACCGAATTGTGGTTGGTGCTAAAGCTGACCACGCCGCCACTGTCACCCCCATTGTGTTCTGCCACGGTCTGATCAGAGGGCGACCGGAGCTTGCCATTTGTGTTGTGATAATGGGAGGCTTTCAGCAGCCGAGGGCTGGTGTGCTTGCAATCTCGCTCTTTGTTTGAGAAGGATCCCTTGAGAGACTTTTTCTTCATATTTCCATCCAGTCCGGTTTGTTGGTCAATATCACAGAGTGTTGCCATCGGTGATGTCCCACCGTCTTCTTCTCGGTCTGTATTCCTTGGGGCAAGAAAAGAAAGAATGTAAGGGGAAAAAAACAGCAGTGAAACAACCTCTGAAAATGTGACCACTAATGTTTTTTTTTCTTCATCTTGTGATGGCACAAGATGACAACAAAGACAACACAGATGTTTGACAGAGTATAAAACTCTATTGTCATTCTGACACATCCTTTGATGAGGAAGTCACGCAGCCAACTTCTCACTCAAAATTTTACAGATCTAACAGCTGTGTCCCCTCCCCCTCACCTCCTAACCAACCCACCATGAAACTGCTTGTAACCCTCTTTCTGTGCTTCCCACCCCTCCCCCACTTTCACCAGACCATGGCGGACAGACTTTATTGGGTACAGGGTGGATGGGGTAGGGCTGAGTGAGTGGGGGTCCCTGCTTGCCCCCATCTTTGCTCACCCCTTTCCCAGGGCCGGTTTTGTCTTCCCTTCTCAGTTTCCCTTCTCAGTCCACACTCTGCAAGTGGTTCAGCTCATCAAGGAGAGGAGGTGCAATGCTCTTGGTCCAGACTGAAATAAAAAGAGAAACACAAACAAACCAGTACTGTTCAATAATTGGCTCTTTAAATTGTCAACTGCTACAGACAGATATGATGAACTCCTGTTGAGTAGTTGCTCTTACATTTACATTTATGCATTTAGCAGACACTTTTATCCAAAGCGACTTACAAGAGGATAACATTCAAGCTACAACACAATCAAAGAAACTAACAGAGTGCATATTGCTAACATAAAAACGGCACTACTTTAAGTTGAAAGTGCAATAGTGTAATAAAAAGTGCAGTATAAAAGAGAAAGAGAAAAACATCTACTCACTCATCAAAAATAGACACTATAATCATACTTCTTGGTATTCCGAAAAGTTCATGATAAGCCCCTCAAAATATTGACATTTTTAACAGTAGGCCTATATTCTTGCCAGCTACTTGGTGTACTAACCAGAAGAACTGAAAATGATCTAAATTTCCTGTGAAACGACACCAACACACTTCACTCATTATTCATTCATACACCTGCTACATTCATTCATATTCAACGAATTAAGCTACAAACATGCATGACAAACAGAAAGCGCAAACTCTCTTGACACTATAATCTGTGCGATCAGACCATTTCAGTCACTATAAAAATAATTGCCAGGACATGTGATGGGAGTAAACAAACCAAGTGCTGTTGGTCCACAATGTATTAGTTTAGTGTTTAGCTTACGACGTTCACTACGTGAAAAGCAGGCCTGAATGTACATCAATCTGATTTGTTTACGACTTCTCAGCGATCAACTTCAGTCAGGATTCCACCAACAACATGCATGTTTTCGTCACTTTATGCATCTTTTCACGACGCGGCTTGGATTCCTAACGGCAGTAAACGACAACGATGTAAAACGTCACTTGATAATGGCATCTGAGATTCGTAACACACAAATGCGTCTAAGGCAGGTGCAACTTTCCATCTGTTTTTTTCTGTTTAATTACCAGCCAACTATAGTTTATTGTTTCACGCTGGCACAGCTAGCAACAAACAGCACATTGCTAAGCTAAGCTGTAGAAGTTTGACGCAGTTGGCAAATAAGATTGTATAAACAAATGTTATCACATTTGATTAAAAAGAACTTTACCGTCCGGTCGAGTCGAACATTTCAAACCGCTTTCCTGAAAGGGCACTTAAGTTTCTGCATCAAAACAGTGACACCGTCTTAAATGTCCATAACAATACCCCCATCGACCTCGCAAACTTGGTCTTTGTGGCGTAGTAACTAGTGCTGTGGTCAAAGAAACGACACTGGCGCACCGCCTCAGACACGCTTCAGTACCACCACCTCTAAAAACGAATTTACCAGAAAATAAACCAACCTCGTTGCTCTGTGCCGACTTAACAATGTAGTGTGTTCGTCTTCGTAATCCAAATAATTATAAATGTGATGAAAACAATGCTACTTCTGCCGCTGTCTGACCCTTGTCGCTTGCCTTCGAACCTTTTACCCCAATGATTGTCTCGGACAATAATTCCAGTGTCTTCCACGGCAAACAAAAATAATCCGGACAAACTTAATCTAATACTTCACAGTTTTTCAGTGCATTTCATTTTGATAATTTGTTCACTTGAACTTCAAAGCACATTTTCTTTTTCATCTGCGTAAATATGAACTGCACGGATTACCTTATGTTTAGCCCTTTGGTCCGTTGTGCTTTTGTTCTGGCAATCCCAAACAGTTTTCCCCCCTGTCCGGCCAAATCGAGGCTAGGCGGAGAATCAGGAAACTCACAGCCTAGGCCCCGTATCGCCTTCAGTGACGAAGCTGAGGGTGTGTGCCAGCCCATGCTGGGCAAGACGAGGATTGGATGAACAGGGCAGTTGCAGAAAAGGCCACTCGATTTAGGACAAATCTCTATAATATGCCCAGATTCTCCTGTCGCCATCTTCGCCAGGTTCAGCCTAAAATGTTTGGGTCAAAAGCTATCGCTTGTACTGGCAATTAAATAATTAGGCTATATTTATTGATTTGAGCCCCCACTTTGGTGTGAATCCCCACTTTATTATTTTTTATATAAGTGTAGATGACAGATATAATAACAGTTCAATTATGATGCCGCGACCTGTACATTAGCCTGGTTTAGTCCCAACAAAAGAGGCAGAATGCACAACTTTGGAAGTGTACAGTTAGTCAGTATACAGACGGGTAGGCTAGTGCAAGATCATATGATAAATGTGGCTGATAACCATAACTTCATTTAGGCGTAGTTAAACATGCAATTATTAAACAGTGAAAATCAAATCCTTCCATTTCTGCGTATGGCATTTAGTCTTAGTAACATGAAAATAATAATAGTAAAATAAAAACAGTAAAATGATTATGTATTACTTATTACCATTGCATTTCATTACTTCCACACTTTCACTTTTGTTGTTCCACACGCCATGTGTTCACTTAGAAACGTCCATTTGTCAGTGTAAGGATGAATCGTGGTACACGCAGGAATGATGGAGTGATGGATGAGAGCCAAGACATGTAGGGCACCTGTGTCAGCATGAACTTCAGGGATGTGTAATCAGTTACACTGCGTCCTGAAAGAGTGAGTTCAGGGGAAAGAAAACATGCTTAAAACAAACGCTATAATAAGGGCTACTATAAAAAAAACTAATGGCTAATTAATCTACCATCAACATCCTGTAAGCCGTAACGTCTTGCCAGGTCACATGTCATTAGAACCTTCCCCGTAAGGGCCATCAGATTCTTATCTGAATGACAAAAAACAAGCATTCATCAAATACAAAAAGTCACATTTTATTTACAAAGACATCAGCACTTTTTTATGACTTTTTCTTACCTTTGGCCAACTCAACAATGCATCTGCCACTTAACTCTGTTGTCTCTCCATTTGCAAAAACTTCTTTGAACTATATAAGGAAGCAGGGGAAAAATATTTTTTTTGTAATGTGATTTTAGTGCTTTTCCCCTTAAAAACACATATTTGGAATAGATAGACATCTGCTTGTTAGGCTGCTTTACCTTGGAATTAATCCCGGGAGATGCCGGTATATCCTTCTCAATTACCAGCTTAGAGATCAGTTCAGTTTGCACTGCGCCTGGCCATAAACTCACAGACACCACTCCTCTGCTCTTAAGCTCCACTGCAGTGTCTGCCGCAAGTCTGTCACACTGTCACAAAGAAGCAGATGAGAAAAAAAAACACATTTCTTTCCTAATAACTACAGTCAATACACAGCAAAACATGCAAGGATGTAGGGAAAATGTGGCAACTGTGATGTGTTTTCTTCAAATCTCTGTATCAGATTGTGGGAGAAGCACAATGTGTGTGATACACATCTTAACAAGGGCCACAATATGGAGGTCTCTCCATAAACGTACAGCCGCTTTGCCGACCCCATAGGCAACATTGAAGAGGTAGCGCAGTCCACCCATGGAGGAGATCATGATGATCAGGCCCTTTCCCTGGGCCACCATCAGTCTGGCAGCATAGACAGAGCAAAAGTAGTGGCCTCTGCAGAGTATAAGAACAGGACAATTGCATGACCTCTTGGGAGAAACAATGAGAGGATACACTAATGTCATAAGGTGTGTTTGTATGACAACACTGAACTGCATTATCAAACAGTAAAGAATTATGTCTATCAACAAATTCAAAGGGTAGTTAGGTGTTTACATCTAACAACACAGGTAACTTGCAGTACTGAGGAGTACTGTCATCTGTTTACCATCATCATATCATTGTTCCTTTCTCTCATTACTGTACCTGAGTCCTGTGTTGTTAATTGCATCCCAAATGGATGGATCAGTTTCCCAGAATTTCTTTCCTGTGTTGTCAAATATCGCCTGTAATATGAATCACTATGAATCAGAGGTTGGATGACTGAAGTTTAAAGGGTCTAATAGATGCTTTGGGTAGACGTGTCTTTTTCAGTGGAAGCCTCTAAAGTGTGTCTTACCTGTACTCCAGCATAAGCGTTGTTTACCAAGATGTCCAACCTGCCATTTTGTTCCTCTTTAATTCTTTCAAAGAGTGCCTCAACATCACCCTCCTTTGAGGAATCACATACCACTGGTATACAATTCCCTCCTCTTTCTTTGACCTGTAAAATTGTAGAGGTACTCTCATCTATGTGTCTCAAGCATGACTTAGGGCCACTTTAGGTGACAACTTAAGAAATGCAATGCTCGGCAGGAAAAATGTTGCATTGTTTATGCAATTCCATATGCAGTCCAAAATACCAAATATGTTTTGCATCATGTGGCTATTTTGTCGTTGGATGACAAAAGTTAAGCTTTCCGTCTTACTGCCCAACAACAAAAAAAGTGCGATTAAAACATCAGTCTGTGGCCTTTGGACATTGTATCGTGATTCAACAAGTTATCTGGCAAGGGGCCATGCCCCGTACCTCAGCAGCGGTGTGCTTCAATGTGTTCTCCTGGCGACCAGTAATATACACGGTGGCTCCAGCTTCTGATAACTGCAAAGCGATACCCCTACCGATACCCCTTGAGGCTCCCGTTACCAAACAAATCCATCCAGACAGCGCCATCTAGATGACGAGAAAGTAATGGAAAAAGTGAACTGGATAAAATGTGTAGACAAATAGACAGCGCCGACATTGGAAAGGAGAGAAGTTTAATCGATTTACGAAATGTTGTGCCCCGTTATGTAATTTCTGGCGTCGTTTTGATATCAGCTGTGGACATAATTACCCTACATTATTCACTTAATGATGCCAAAAATATTACTGGCAATGACTGGAGACTAAAAGCTGGGAGTGAAATACAACTAAATAGCCTACTGAAATACTTATACGATTACGATAGTTATGATAGTTATACGAATACGATTATACATAAGTAGTAGTAGTAGTAGTAGTAGTAGTAGTAGTAGTCCAGCTCTCACCTTAGTCAACTTGTCAGTGTTACTCCTGAATCCTCAGCGTGCAATCTGGATTTGCTAGGTTGAGATTCCTTCTTCCCCAAGATGAACACATAACTGTGCGAGTTCACCACTGATAAGCAAATCCCACGACCCGCCTTTCTACCGTAGTATTTGTGATAAACCCGCTACACTACATTCTAGCCTGCAGCCACACACACAATTTTCATAGTTTTAAAATTAAAATTACTCTTTAATTTTCATCTTCATCTTTACATTAACAATGAAAATGACATGAATGCTGAATGACATTACAATTTTAATTTCTCTTTTTTGTGTTTGTAAAAAGGAAAAAAAAAGAAAACTGGACAGGAATGTAGGGGCTTTAGCACTTATAGCAGTTAATGGCCTGTGTTCACTGTAATGTACTTGTACCCAAGTTTACTGGACAAATTTTAACAACTGAACCTGTGCCCACAGAAAACCCAGGATACAAGACTTGAGTTTGAATGTTGTGATGCACATTCAGAGTGTCAGATACACTGAAGAAGGACAAAATTCCTGCTTTGTAGTCAAGGTAAACTCCCACTCTTCCAGACTTCACACTGGTTAAAAGAGATAGGACTGTTTCCATATTGTTATGCCAGAATGAATGGCCTTTACTGGATAAGCTTAGTGTCCACAACATGTCATTGTGGCCAAGACCACTTCTGTGTCCCTTCTCTTTCCTAATGATTGTTCTGTAGGACACTCCTATGCACAGTCCATGTCGCTCTGTCCACTCTGCCTCCCAGTAATGACTTCCCCTCGTGCCCTCTTGACAGAGCACCTGGGGTCGCAGGTCAAACCTCAAAGTTATCCATGGAGAGCTTCCCACCAGTCGCTTTTGTGTTGTCCTCTGACAAGTATAGGCATTTATTGGTTGTTTTGGGGTCAAGGGTCAGCTGACAAGCCACTGGAGAAATGAAAAAGAACATCTATGTTTGAATTCATCCTGAAATTCATAAGCACACAGTGCAATCTGTAAATATAGGCTAATGAAGCTTGACAGTGTCAATAACCTATGAGATGGACATGCATCAAAAAGTAGACTACAAATTACAAATACATACTTATGAATTGTAAAAACATACAGTACAAATGACTGGTCTAAGAAATGTATTAAATTAAACTAGAAGTAATTTGTAATTTGAAAATACATCAAAGTACATTTGGTCATTTATGGAGCATACTTATATTGGGCAGTTATTTTTTTTAATTGCTTATATTTTATTGCTTATACTTTTATCTGTAAGACTCAAGTAATATTTCGAAGGAATGTGGTGGTTACCATTGGTGAATATATTTCTGTAACATGAGGTAGGGAGCCTAAAAGCAAGCTCATATCTTCTTTTAAAAATATTTTGTTACCAACTACATCCGATTTTTTCTTTCAAACAAAATACAAATTTCAGAATACTCAAAAATAATTAAATATTTATTTAATACGCACCCAGCAGCAACTCTGCACTGGTCCATTTCATCAATAAGGGGTACTTGATTTAACTACCTAGATAAAAAAGGCAGAATTTTAGCTAGTTGATGAGAATGTAGACAAAATAACTTCTATGAAATAAATTGATATTAGACGTGCCTGTGGCACCTTTTGCTGTGATATTTCTTAATTCCTTCAGGCATACTGTGTTTGGTTTGTCTTTCAAGTTTCTGACAGATGTAGTCACACATCCAAAGGAAGTGTTTGTGTTGAGAGTAATGTTGGTGCTATCCTGAAGTGCTTTGCATGCAAGGAAACGTCAGAGCGCTGGGAGAATGTGAGTGCAAAACAAAACAAAACCACATCTTAATACAGATGTGGGAGTGCCCTTTTGAATCTGGGCTACAGTCCAACCATCCAACACAGTCAGATAAAGTGAGAGTGCAAAAAGGAAGGAAAGCAAAGGAGAATGTCATCACAGTTGGGGACTCCTTTTCCCTGCCAGAGGACTGGGAAGAGGCTAATGCCTGTCCAAAGCAAGAGATTACAGGATATTAAATTGAAAAGTCAGAGAGAGAACAAGAGTTACTTTGATGTTGCCCTTTATCTTAATTTTGGTTAAAAGAGGTGAACATTCATGTACAGGCCTGCAGCACTCCATTCTGTAATCACATAATTATGTGCATTGTGTAGCACAGACAGAAACCTCGAGTCGTGGTCATGGTGTGGTGACTATTTGGGTTACACCATAATGTAATTGGCACGCCATGTGGGTTTAAAAGTTGCGTTGCCCCCATGCAATTGAAAAGTACGTCTTTTTGTGGCATCCTGATAATCTTGCACTTACTGTATGCTCATAATAGTTCATTCATGAATGTGTCACTACAGACACCAGATAAGCCATATAACACAAGCTGCATTTTTATGGTTCCAGGCAGAGAGGTGAATTTGGAAGTGCTATATAAACCAAGGCATGGCCACGATGAGCTCCTCATTTTGCCCACTAGAGGGCCTGTGTAGACAGCACTATTCAGAGTTGTACATTCTTGTCAGTGAAATATAATGTTGAATCACTTTTAATATGTGAAATCTAATTTTGCTTACAAGTGAAAATGGGAAGTCCCACAAGCAACTGGCTGCAAGGAAAGCCTGACATGGTAACTCATGGGAGGAAACCTATTTGGACAAAAACACAGACAATGAATACTTTAAAATCCTGAGAGGGTAGTACAAACAAAAGTTCTCAAACAAGAGCTGAAAGTCAAGTTTGATTGCTTCATTTCAGATCTATTGTTATTGTGTGGACAAAATTAAATGAAAAATGTTGTGTTACTGTGTACTGCCCCATCACATTCACATTCACATTCATGGCTGCCAACTCTCACCTTAGACACACTTGTATGACTGCCTATACATACCCTCACACCACACCTCCCATTTCTAATGCAAAAAATCTGACCTAACTCTAACCTGATTCACCTAGGTGTATGTAAATAACATAAATTCCATAGACCCATCCCCCTCCTGTTTTGTAATTTCTCACGGGAATCTACAAGACCCACATTTTTTATGAGTAATTAATATGTTTGTGCAACATTCTAAAGTTGCAAGATCGTGTATGAAATGCAGACTGATCATATGCACATTTGTCGTGGGAATCTGGCAACCATAACCTGACGCATCAACCTGACACTGTGCATGCAGCAGATGAACATTCCGATAATGCACACAATTGCAATAAATGGAACCATTTATCCAACCGTATCATGGCACCAAGGTGGTCTACACAGTGAGTGAGTGATCACAACACAGTGATCACAAAATGATAATGTAGACAGAGGATTTATTTTTTGACACAGTAACACAAGGAGGTAGCATTAAGGATTAAGAACAGGCTTTTGCATATGTGCAAGTTGGACCAAACCGAAACACAGTCGAATTCAAGTTGGACACCAGAGCTTCAGCTAATGTCATTCCCACATGAGTTCAAGTGATTGTACCATTCACTTGTTGATGTCAATGCGCATGAAATAGTCCCTAATAGATAGTGCCATATGATCGGTTTCCTGTGCTTGCAGCCTTAGGCCTACATGTTAGTGACTTGAGATATAAACGTAAATGTGAGATGTCTGTGCATTAGCCTACGTTTAGTAAAATGCAGAAACAGCACCGCAGTGTGCTCTTCATGCAAAATGCTCTATATACAAAACAGGACACCCCACGATCATCAAGGAATTTGTTCCGATTTGTCTGGACATGCTTCACCCAAGAGCTGAATGTCAAGATCTAGAGGAGTGGCTAGGGCAGACTTTTTGCGAGTACCAGTCACCGAGCTCTCTTTATAGGGAGTATTGAGGGACTGGTGCCAGGAGTTAGGGGGAGAGGAACCAGCTATCTCAAGCTACTGAGCCCTGAGCAAGGCAGCCTATATTCCCAGCCTCCTGCAGCACGGGCAAAAACCAGGAACCAATAGGGCCGCCTGGGCGTGTGCCGCAGCAGATGCAGCAGTTTTGTGAGGGCAAATTAACTTGAAAACTTCCCCAGTGGAATCAGATGTCGCTTTAGATGAAAGGGAATATGCTGTCTTGTCGCATTGCCTTATCTAGCCTTGTTATTCACACCAGAAAGCGTTAAAAGGACCCTATGAAAGAACTTATTCAGTGGCAATCATATATTCATGGAATGGATTCCCTTTGGTTAATGTAATTTGACTGAAAAAGCATGACATTTCTGCATTGTCTCCTCCAATGCAAGTCAAGCCAAAAAGATTAAGGTGTGCACATATAACTCTAGGGTGGCTCACCTTGCCAAAAAAAAAACAAAATGAGACTATTCAGACAACTGAAATAATGGGTAGTACCATTGCATAATCAGTTCCTTTAATTTCCTGAAAATGGCTTTACCTTATATATGTAAATTTAACCTGTGTGTATAGATTGACTTATTAGTGACACATTCAAAGTGGGATGTGTAACGAGAGGTGGAAAGACTGAGGAACATTTTGTTAGTATTTAAGTAGTTTACAATAGCGTTATGAAAAATATAACAGTTGTATGTTGTTACAACTGTCCCTAGACAGCGTTTGCTTATTGCTCACACTCATTTTGCAAAATTTGATAAGATTTGGCTCATTGTGTTAAAATTATTCACATAAATCAGATGAGACACTTGGAAAAAACTTGGAAAAAACGCACATCTAGGTCAAATTAAAAGTCTGCTAGCAGAATTCCAAAACATATTTTCAAAATGTCATTCTTGGAAAAAAAAGACACACTTGCATACTTTGAGTCTTTCAAATCAACAGCAATACAGAGATATACTTAACAGCAATACCCTATACAACTGCTAAAGGCTGTTTAACAGCAGGTGAGACAAACTTTTTCTATGTACAAATGCACTATTGCCAGAGTGTCAGTGAGAATTCCCCTGCGTACTAACTATGGCATGTGTGCCAGGGGTTGCCGACCCCTGCTTTATAGGTTAAACATAGCTTGCAGGTTTTCCCCAAAATAACAAAATTTTATAGCGGCGGTAGCGTAGTGGTTAAGGAACCTGGCTGCATGATAGCAGCCTGGAAAGTTGTGGGTTTGAATCTCGGGTGCCATTGTGCCCTTGAACAGGGCACTTAATCCTGGCCTTGAACAATTGATAGCTGACAAAAGTTCGCTTTGGATAAAAGCGTCAGCTAAAACTGTAAATAGATAAATAAAGTAACTGCATCAACACAGCACAACTGTATGATACTGTAACTTACTGTATTGTGTAATTTCATTTTTGTAAGTGCGTAATGAAAGAAATAGTGTCTAGTGCTTGCCAGTGTTGTATAATTGTAAAGAGAGTGTAAACCAACAAAGGTCCTTCACAGAATGTGGAAATAAGACTATAGAAGTCATTTTTTCTAATAAAACAGATGCATTATCTTTAAAATTATCATATTCATCATATTGCATAATGCATGTATGCTTTGCAAGTTTTTTTCAGCTACAAAAATGTTTTGCAGAAAACCTTTGGTGACAGCTACTGAGTTTTACCTTTTTGGATATTTTATCTAAAATGAATAATCAGAGAACACCGACAGGTTTCGTTTTCCCATAATATTTTAGGCCTTTCCTAAAACACACCATCTGGATGGCCGCATATGTTGCTCAAAACCTGTATATATCATTCAACATTAATCACGACTCTCCAGATGTGGAAGCTGTCCATACCACAGGCATTAATGCACCCCTATACCATGAGAGGCACTGGGAGTAACTACACATCTTTACTTCTGAGAGACTCTGTACTAGGGTCTTTTTGGTGTATAACCATATTGGCAGTTAACCTAATTAACTTTGAAATGTTCCTCCTTACGTTGTTTTTAGCATTACTCAAATTTTATCACCTCGTCCAAATCTTTTTAACACGTCAGCATCACATTCAAATTCCCCTGAAAACAATACAATCAGTTTCATCATCAGATTTGTTGTCTTTGCACTATTCTCAATCCAATAGCCTATGGCTTGTTTGTTTTGAAAATAGCATTTTGTTTTTAATTATATTTCACCAAACTCGGACTGTTCTAGAACCGGAGTTGTATAGGCCTAAAATGTCTATTATCCTTTTTTTCAGGCTACACAACAAATGGGTTACTGATGTTCATTTTAGTCAAATAATGAGTCAATATTAACTTTTTCAGTTTTGGCATTTGGGTTGTACTTCTTAATTGAAGCATATTGCACAGCTTATAGACTTAGGATGGTTGCTATGTGAAATGGGCTGTGCTCTCTATGTCTATGGGTGGTATAAAGCCCTGTGCTTTATACTCTATGGGTGGTATTGTCAGGCACAGACTAGGCAGACACAGATCTCGGACGAAGGCGTTTTATTTTAACACACAAAATAAAGGATAACAAAAGTCACGTCCGCTACTTTAGCGGAGGGAACGTTAACCAAGGAAGCACATAGGAACTTAGGAGATACTAAAACACAGGAAAACTGTAATAGGAACGTAATAGGCAAAAGGCAAACTTAATTACAGATACAAAGAACTACAATACCGACTAAGGAGTCCAGGCTCGCGGGGAATTAAACACGGGGAAACACGAAAGACAAGGAGTAGGTCCAGGAAGGTTATGACGTTAACATTGACGAGGCCAGACCTCAGGGAAACCGGGGAGGAGGCTTAAATAGAGTGGAGACCAGGTGACACCAATTAGTACTCAGGGGAAGGTGCCCGCGAACTAGGAAGTGAGTGCGAACGGGGAGAGGGATTGAGAGTCTGTGAGGTAGAGTGAGGGGGCATGACCGTGGCCAGGTCTGATGCAGACCTGACAGGTATAAAGCCATGTGCTCTCTATGTCTATGTCCTCTCCCCTTACGTGCTCTTCAGTGCCGACAGCAGACATGGTGAGATTATGTAGATTTTGTGGTTGCTGTTTTAGTTAATACCATTTTACTTACTTTTACAGAAAGCATTTAACGCAGGGATACATGTTTATTAAATATATCTGATTGATGGATAACTTGCTTTATGGAAAAAACTATTTGTTTACTGGATCTAAAATGTTCTGTCATATAGAAATATTGCGGAAAGAATATTTCTGTTATGATTCTGTCCTCCGGGACATCGACCCCCGCTGGACTCTCGCTGTATTGCAGCTTCCTTGTTTTGTTTTTTTTCTATGTCTTCCATGTGCTTATGTTGTGTTTACCTGACCCGCCCCTTTCTGCCCTTATTGTTCCACACCTGTGTCCCATGATTCTGTTTTCCCTTAATGAGTTTCACCTGGCCCTGCATTTGGGTCAGTCTGAGTTCACGTACCTCACAATTTCTTAGTGGGGTATAAAACAAAAGTCAATCAACAAACATCATTCAAAGTATGTATTTATGTATGTATGGGTTATTGGATTATCTGTTTGCTTTTTCCATAGTTCCAACAAATAATGAAGGCCCCATGCCCATTTGTGTGCTGCGTAGTCTGAAGGAGAAATACAAAGACATACTTAGTACTGTTGAATCTTCGGTGAGGCACACACAAATTCATCTACAGAGGTAACTTGTTCATGACGAGGATTGTGAAAATGTTTTGTCTTCCTTCAATCGTTTTTGAAGAGACGGACAGATGGCTCCACAAACGTTTCCTGACAGCTTGTGCATATAGACTCATTTTCATAGTTCATTTACAGAGGTGAAACCTTGTTTGTCATATTTAATCATCTCACATAGTTGTTTTCTTGTTTTTACAAACAGACTACATTCATTATTGATTGTGTAGGTGAGTATATATGATGTATCTGCAGTCTTGTCTACATTAAAGGAGACCATTTTGTAATGGTAAAGTTTGAGCTTACATAGAGCCACTAAAAATGGGCAAATTTGAACAAAGCCTGGTTGGGGTGTCACATGTCACAAATTAACTGTAGTTGTGGTTGCCAAAGACAGTGCCATTTACCAAAACAGACCGTTTCAATCCCCAACCCAAATATCTAGATACGAATAATTGAGCAAATTGCATTTCAGATGATTTTTGAACTATATATTAACTTAATGTTGAATATAAACAAACTTAACATCAGAGAACAAGATACAATACTCCATTCAAGCATTTCTATGTCCCCTGTAAGAGGCAGCTAATGTAGTACTACATGAACAATTCGTATGGGAAAAACTACCCACTTATTATTCAGAAATTAAACAGTCAAAAAATTCCTTGCATGTACCTGTTTGTGGTGATCATGTTGTCTTGTGTGCTTAATTATTGTGTTGTAAGGTTTGGAAGATGACATGAATAGTATGAAGACTGAGTTGGAAACACACAAATCAAAGAGTAAAGAACTGGGTGTGTGCCATTCATCCATTTGCTACTCAGAATACATTGCACATATATAGCGATCTGTACTGAGGCTGTCGTATTTACCCACTTTCAGATAAGGCTAATTTTGACTTAAACAAGAAGCTCAGGGATGAGATTGCTACAAATAGGAAAACTGGTCTTGAGACAGCATTACGAATAGCCGGTAAGTATCGTCGGCATAAATTTGCACCACAAACCATAAATGTGTTGACGTCAGTTGGATTCAGATCAAGTGGCTTATATTGCATTCTACTAGAATTGTAGAACCATTTTGGAGGTCTTTGGTCAATAAGGTATTTTTTCTGTCAGAAATGCAGTTGAAATTGACTGGTTTGGCTGATAAAATGGATTCCAAAACAGTTAAGATCTCCAAGTTAAGTAAGTGTTTTATTACAAATGCACACATGCCCCCATTGAACCTGATATTTCACACCAGTCACATAATTATTCAAAGTGTTATATTGATGCAACCTGACAATGCAGCACAGTGCATATCATTATTTTAATTTGTTTATTTGACATAAGCTATCTACATTTGTAACTGTATACTGAGTATGTAATTATAATTACCCTGTATATTTCACATGCTATTAGCAATTAGTAACCAGTACTTAGCAATTAGTAACCAGTACCAGTGGCCAGTAAGGCAAGGCCTGTGTATATGTAGTATAGCAATGCATCTGCCTAACTGGTCTCCTGTCCTGTTGATATCTGCAGGGGGGTCCTCAGACCTAGGTATGTAAAAATACACACACGCTCATGCACGCACGCATACTCACTTACACACACACTTGATGGTGCCTTTCCGAGTTACTTTTGATAATACTACGGAACATAAACAGTAGTAACCATACCGAATACAACGGTGGAGCCAATTAAATCCCCAGCTGTTATTAATGTGCTCCAGTGTTCCGACATGCAGGTTGCGTCTCTGTAAGTTGCACCATCTCTGCTCTGATTACAACAGAGTCTACACTTTCCATAGCTAAAACTAAATTCAAAGCAGAATTGATGCAACCTGTGTATCAGGGTGTCCCCACGCCAAGTAGCCTAAGTAAAGCATTTTCTCATAGCTCTTGTTTAACGAAATAGCTACACTATGATTGCAAAACATACAAGTTTCAAGTATGAGGAAAGTCTACTTTATCTCGCTAAATATGCTGCAGAATGGTAGAGTTGTAATGTGAAAGATTTATTTCATTTTAATGATTTATTTTTAAACCGCAAATAAACACATAGCCTAACTAAACACAGTAATATTCCCAAGATGCCAGAGACTTTTCACAGGCCCTAACATACTGTGGCTAGTTCACTTGCCCAGACGGAAGGTAGCTAAAGTAGCCTAAATAGAAATACCTACAGCTGAACAATCAACATTCAAACACCGGGTGTGACATGTTTAAAAAATCATGTGAATAGGAGGAACATGATGAAGCATGATGGGACATACTGACAACTTTAAGAGAGGAAAGTGTCTGTGTACTGTTGTGTTTATCCATCTCCTAGAACTGCGCCTCTACAGGACGCCATTTTAATATAGACAACTTTATTGAACAACAACTAGCTTACCTACTATAAATAAGCAGCAATTAGGAGTTTATGCTGGAAAAAAATAGTTAATCTAGTTAATGGTCTACTAAGCTCATGTAGTATAAGGTATTAATGTTACGTACGGTAAAACTCAGACAGAAACCCAAAAGCAGATCAACACGATTTAATAAGAGCAGGGAACTTAACAAAAGCAGTACGCAGTGGGGGAAAGCTCAGGGGATCTAGGTTATAACAAAAATACACAAGTAATCCAACAAGGGTTTCAAAAAAGCAGGTATCAAAAAAGGGAAGAGGTTGAGGGAAAACAGAGGAAATTAAAAAATATCCAAAAGATGCAAGACAGGTATTTAAACTTCTCAAAAGGCTCAGGGAGAAACAAAAAAACTCGAACGAATTCCAAGGGGGCAGACACGAGAAACTGGAGTCGGTAAATCACACGGAAACAGAACTCACAGGTTGGTGAGCAGACTTGAAACAGACTTACAATAGACAAGGAACGAGGTCAGATGATCAGACAACGGACAGAGAAAAAACTGGGGTTTATATAGGGAGCAGGAACATTAGGGCAAACAGGGAGCAGCTGACAATCATTACTGGGAACAAGATCATTAAACACAGGTGTGGAGCAGGGGAGGAGAAAGGGGCAGGGCAGGGGAACAGAACAGAAGCACATGTGAGACCAAAACAAACATAGAGGCTGCAGTGCAGTGTTAGTCCAGCGGGGGGCCAAGGTATCAGGAAGCAGAACCATGACAATTAATAAGTGACTTGTAATGAAAAATGGCTAGTATGTTATTAATATGTATGGTAATAAGCTACTAACTAATTGTGAATATGTGTACCCTAATCTAAAGTGTTACCAGCCAGAGATATTTCTAGCAAATGAATATATAACTTACAATTAATAATGATAATAAAAATAACTATTGTGTTTACCGATTTAAGTACCGTTTGGGCACTGGAACCATTTTTAAAAGTACCAATTTAGCACCGGTATTGAATAAAACCCAATCAGTACCCAGCCCTAGAGCTTAGGGAAGAAATGCTACAAATTAAATAAATCCACAAATAAAACGTTTGAGGCAAATTGTAATCATGTTTTTGTACAGCACTCCTTCATCCTGTAATGTTATATGGATGAGCGCATTCTCTTTTTTAAAAGAGAATAAGGACTCAATATTCATTGGGCGGGTTTTCCTTTTACTGATATAGTCAAACCACAGTTTACCATTCCAGACAGTGACTGCGATGTAGTGGGCTCGAGCGGTGGAGGGACAAAGTAATATGGTACACTAGTATACACACTGTATTTTCTGATCAAAAATATTTAACAGCTGTGTTATGTGTTATGTTAACTGGGATGCTCAGATGTCTGTATGAAGAGTTTTGAAAAGGTGGACATTGTATTGAATGATTGGAAAACTGTAAACCCAATATAATACAAGTTAAGAGGCTAGTCTCATATTTCATCATAATGTTTCCAGTGACCAGAAGGGAGAGATTTGCCCAGCACAAATATTGACATGTCCAACTTGTCCATCTAAGCATTTTGTTAATTTGACCGCTTGTTTCATTGCTTTCTCTATTTCTGAAGTCATTCAGTTGGTCACTCTGCAGGAAAAAAATCAGGAACTGGAGAGCAAAGAAGCTGATGAGGATGTTTTAAATCAAATAGCATCAAATAGCTGGTATGTTCTACTGCAGAGAAAATACTTTTGACAGTGACAAATGCCTGATAAACTATTCAACTTTCTTAATTGAGGGAACAGGCATTATTAACTTACAAAATGAATTACGTCTTACATATCTGGAAATGAACTTTTAAAAGTCTGTATTTCCATTTCTGGGGTCTCATTTATAGGCACTGCTTTTCATAAAAAAGTGGTGTAAATGTGAGGTACGCATCTTTCACTGCAAACATCGGAATTTATTTTAGAAATTCTATGCGGAGCAGTGTTGCTACATTGAAAATGTCAAAGTGTTGTACCAAAGGCTTATAGTTATTGTTTTTGAAGAAAAATTTGTGTACAATTTTACTCCATTCACAGTGCCTATGGGGCAGTAGAGTTGAAATTAGTAGGGGCAGGGCTATAACCAGCTTGTAGAGCAGGGGTTGGCAACCTTCTTGTGCCACTCAACAGACCAATTGATTTTTACTATGCAGAATTACGGCGCCACATTTCCACTATGAAAATATGTTGAGTCCGTTCTGGATGGATGCAAAGCAGCACTTTAGGAACATGTTGATGTCATTTTTTAAAAATAAAAACTAAATGAGTCATTCCAAATTAAAAATACTACATTTCATGAAAATACTTCATTGATGAGTTGCTTTATATGTCCAGATGTTTCAGATTCAAATCAATCTAGCCTACAGCTTATTTAGTGAGAGAGGAAGAATGGAACAATATGAACTTTTAGCCAGTATAAGCCAGAGGCCAACTCAACTCAACTCACCAAACTCATTCCTCAGAGTCACAAGTCAGACAAGTCATTAGTTTCGAAATGTGTTAGACACAAAAATGATAAGGGACTTCTCCAAAAATTCACTGCAGCCGTTTGTCCCTAACCTCCTGTTATTCAGCATCCTAAAAACAAGACGTTGTTCTGCCTGTTAGTTTTATTTCAAGGGTATTCAGTGATCTCGCAGTTAGGATTTCATGGGACGGGCACTAATCAAATACAGGAGAACATAGATTGGGCAATAATTTACATTTATGCATTTAGCAGACGCTTTTATCCAAAGCGTCTTACAGCTTGTCAACTATCAATTGTTCAGGGCCAGTCTCCCCTAGAGCAACCTAGGGTTAAGTGCCTTGCTCAAGGCCACAACGGTGGGAGCTGGGTTGCAAACCCACAACTTTTCAGGCTACTTGCACACTAGCCAGGTTCCTTAACCACTACGCTACCACCGCCTCACGGATTGGGCAATAATGTGGTGCCATCCACCAATGGTTTAAGCTTGGTCTATCATACGTAAACTTGATCAACTTTTCGGATTGGCCTGATTTCTTTGTTTCCATTGGCTATTGTAGACAGCGAAGACGTTATTACATTTTCACAAGTAACAACAAGTAAAAACAGTTCTGTGTGGCAGGGCACCTTTAAGTAATTATTCTGTGTATCCCCATCTTAATACACACGCACACCAACACACACACAAACACACATAGACATAATTTAATGTTCATTTAAATTATGCAAATAAGACATCCTTAGTTGGAAACACCTGCAAATTCGCATCAGTCCCCTATTGCAAGTATAAATTTGATTTGCTTGAGGGAGGCAGAGTAACTTATGATGTGAATAAAGCATAATGTAATTAGTCCATGGAATGTTTTGCACAGATTCACATTTACCTCCTTTCCATTCATAGCCATTGTCCTGGCAACATTATGCTTTACACAGTTGATGGAAACACATGTAGCAGCGCATATTCTTCAGCCAAATTTTCATGAAAGCAAATATGAAATGCAAATGTTGAATGGAAGCCCGGGTAATGAGAGTGCCCTCCACACCCTTGAGTGTCACTTCATAACAAGGTTCACTCCATATGGATTTGGAGTCATTAGGAATTAGTTTTGGAAAGGGCCCCCTGCAAACTTTTGCTTCCTTCCTAAAATTCAAAATCTGGCATTGGTTTGTGAATGGGTGAATGTGAGGCACATTGTAAAGCTATTTGGAGAAAAGCACTATTTAAATGCAGTCCATTTACCAAATTAAAAAATTTTACATGAAGTGAGTTCAAAGTTCAGTCAAATCTTAACAATTATCCAATAAAATACTACTTGTAAATGTTATTGTTATTGTTATGTTATTATTAACTTTTTTCTATCATCGACCATTTAAGGAATATTGCGGGAGGATGATGGGAGGAGTATAATGCTAATGCACACAAAAATCAAAGCACGTTGGTAATAATAGGTTTATTTAAGATGGCTGTCTGGCTTACAGCAATGTATTCAATGAGCAATGAGGCTTTTTCATTGGGCAAAAGTCCATGATGCCGCTTACATGGCCAACAAAAAAAGTCCCATCCAGTTACCGAGCCAACCAAGCCCATTTATAACCAGTTGCGTCTGTAAAAGTGTCTTACATACATAGATTCTCAGGTTTGAACATCTGCATTGTTTAAGATGGGATCTATACAGTTTTATCAATGAGACCCCAGATCTTTTTAAAGAAAATCTCTGTTGCCATTTATATACATGTTTAAACTACATGTTCTTTATATATTCCACAAGTGTGATCCTTGATGCACTGCAGATAATAAAGTGCATTTCACTGTATGAGCATGAGGCCTTCATGTTATGTTTTTAATCAATTCCAGTTGTTTTGTGAACAGAGGTGAAGAGCCAGATAAGGAAGAAGCAAGAAGAGCTCAAGAAAAGTGGTGACAGTGATAAAAACTCTGTGCTGCGTGAGTCGGAGCAAACTGAAACACATACTATTAGAGTTCAGTTTGACATGGCATAAATATTGTGCTTGTCCCTGAGCAGCTGTTAAATTATAAAATCTCTCTGTTTTAGTTCCAGAAATTCTTGAATCACAAGATGAAATCTTGAAAATGTACATCAAGATACAGGCTTTAACAGATAAGTCAGAGTCCAAACTTAGAGGTGAGTTTAAAGAAGTGCTCAGCAAGCCTGGTTTTCTTTTTCACATTGTTGTTGCATTATGCACCTAAAAGCTCTGGGGGGGGAGCTCTGTAGAGAAAGAACACAACAAGATCCCAATACTGTTGTAAACAAAAGGTGAGCCGCTTTTCAAATATTGCATGGCTGGTTTTCCGGAAGGCTACATTGTGAGGGGCAGGGAAAGTGACCGTTTTCGCCACAGTAGGTCAGTCAACCAAAACAATAATTTCTAATGACTTTATGACTATGAAAATGCTGCATAGGGTCTCTTTAATGCTACTCCTACCTATGGGCTCTTAATCACCTCTTAAGTCTGCAGTAGAGCATGGAGAGCATGCTGTGGATTTCACTTCTCTTGGTGAAAAAGTGAAAGCTGGCCACTTATCACACCGACAGGCCAAAGCCATGCCAATTGCTTTTACTCTCAGGTCTGGGCGACTTGGTGCCGTTTCCAGATTTTTTACAATCATAAATGTTTTACAATTGTCTCACAGCGCTTTACAGCAAGGAGCACCCAAGAGCAATGGGGCAAGAAAAAACTCCCTTGTGGTAGTTGTCTATGAAGAAACCTTGGGCAGATTCATGGCTCAAGGGGAAAGCCCAACTGCCAAGAGTCATGCAGAAAAAGTACAGTTATTAGTTACCATGATAGACTACAATTTGTCCATGGTTTTATCTGAGCATCATCATAATTCCAAAATAGTGTTCATTCTATGGTAGTCAAGCCATAGGTGGTTGTCAAAAGTCATGGCTGAACAACATAATCTTAAAGTAAAGGAATGAGATCAACCATTGAGGTAACATTGGGAGTATCCATTTTGACAGTACCATTGTGAGGAGGGGTCAGTTGCAGGGCCTCTTGGAAAGAGAATCGGTCCTGGCGTGGGCCTCTAGGAAGGAGAGCCGGTCCTGGCATGGGCCTCCCGTGAAGTTGGTCGCAGTCCACTCAGGTGGAGTTGGTGACAGGAGTCAGCCAATGGGAGATATATATAAAAGAGGGAAAGAGAGTTGTACAGCATGACACATGAGAGGTTTGTGGCAGCATGGCAACCCCACACTACTGCAGGAATAGTCAGTGGCCGCCATGCCTCACAGCAGGGGCAACAGCTGAGGCAGTCATTCCCAAGACTCATAAAGAGTGATGAATTACCGTGCAATATCTCTAACTATGGGGAGCAGTACAGAAAAAGGTTTTAAGTTTAGACTTAAAGGTATTGAGAGTGTTCGCTTGTTGAATACAAGTGGGGGGGATTATTCATATATTTTGTGCAATGTTTTGTGCAATCGGCATCAAAACTTGGCACGCATGATCAAAATGAGTTTGAAGCTGTTTTGAGAACAACACCATGTTGTTTTAATTATCTACTCTCTAAATATAAAATGTTGGACAAGTGTTGGACGGCAAGTTGGACGGCAAGCACAGCTGATAGAGAAGAATCGTCAACTGAAAAAACTGTGTAAATCTTCTGATCCCTTTGCATGTGAGTTGGTTGAAGTAGCTATCATACATTTTGAAACTATTCTGGACCTGATGTATTTTTTTTGCCATTCTAAACTTAAACAACTTATAAGAAATGTGTAGTAATTTATAAGCCTGAAGTGCTTTTGCTGGAAAATTGAAGGTTTCTTGGCTTGTTTTTAAAGCTGCAGATATTGCTAAACTTGAAAGAGAAGTGAGGACGTTAGAGGGCAAAATGGAAGATGTTCGAAAGGACAGAGCTTTGATGATTAATGGTACCTGAACAATTATTTAATTGTCTCATTAATTAATCAACATGTGGATAGTGATTTTACTTTAAATTCCATTGTTGTGGTTTTTATATCAGTTTATTATTTTATTTACAATTATGTATTTCAATATTTCTGATGTAAAGCACTAGTGTTTCCCACCTAATTTTCTGAGACTATGGTGCTTTTACGGTGATGTTTATACTTCATAGGCTACTTTTGGTATTTCGTTTTGTTTTCTGAAGTTATAATGCTCTCACACAGCCATCATAAACTCCCCTGCATAGGCTTGGAATGAAGATTCCTCATATACAGAAATACAATTTTTATTTTTTGTTTCAAGAGATGAGTTTTTTTAAGTGACCACTTTAATCCTCTAGCTAATTAACAAGTTAAATTGAACATGCTACTTAACGTCAAACACCGGGGTGGAAGACGTCAGTAAAACAGGCACATATCCGCAGATGGGCCCGGATGGCCACCCACCCGTCAATCAGGCCCATCAGGCTTCTTATTTTTAATTGCCAAGAGTCAATATTCCAGTTGCCTCGTAACACATAATATGGTAATCAATCTGTGAGTACTTGGCAGCAGCAGCTATTAAATACTGTTAATAAAAAATAGCAGTAGCCTTATTTTCATTCATAAACGAGTCAACTGTGGCCAGCAACATAAAAGCTAAGTCAAAGCTCTCTGTCCCTATTTTTTCTTGAAAGGGAAAGAGATGTTTCTGATACTTTTTAACTCACTGTAACAGTCAGTCATAGGCAACATTTTTGTCATTTTGTAACTAATTTATGGCTGCTTCGGAGCGGCACACAGCCGCACCATCTCTCATCTTGTGCATGCATGTGTGTGTGCATGCATATGCAAATTTGGCAATGCTGGGCCGCCACAGTCTTGTCAATAAATGGGAAACGCTGAGCACATTGGATTGTAATCTTTGTGTAAAATCCTTGCCTTGCCTTATGTTGTGATGTACTGAAAATATTTAAATACATTTGAAGTAGGCTATATGATTGTTGGCGCAGATGAAATAATTGTGTTGTAACCTTCAAATGTATACATTAATATAAACCTCTACCTCCTTCTGTGCTGTAATTGTCAGAGTTAGAAAAGGCCATGAAGGAAAAGCAATCCCTGTTGCAGGACAATATCAAGGATTTCCAGGACAACCATGGCACAGACCTCAGTGGGTGTCGAGTTTAAATAAATGAGACTATTTATTTATTCATGAACATTTTTGTATAATATGACCAACAAAGAATCTCAGTCTATTAGTAAATCAACAGTGAATGAATGATCATAATCTGACAAATGAGAGTGATCAGGAAAATGCATTCTATTTTTATCAGTCCTGAAGGTGATGACACAACAGCTCAGACTTCAGGAGACAGAGTGCCGTATGCTCCAAACCGATAGACACAGACAACCAGCTTGAAGGTATGTGGGCATAATAAGCCTGTGATGAGGGCCCAGTGTTTTAACAACTTCAAAATTAACTGTGTTAATTATTACCATTTTTTCCGCAATGGGTAATCTAATTAATAGTTTCCATTATTACAGTTTCGGTACAGTTACGAATACTGAAATGCAGTATGTTACTATATTTAAAGGGATATTCCAGCACAAATCAATCTCTGTTGTTTGTGGTTACTATAGTGCTATAGGTAGAAAAAAGAACAAGAAAATTTGGAACAACATAGAATGAATAGAAAAACGACCGCTAACTCAGTGAAGCTATAGAAATTTGCAGCACCACAAACTAGGAGTTTCACTTACTAGCACTTTCTCCTATGGCAGGGGTACTCAAATACAAGTCTTAAAGGTCCGCAGACCAAAGTTTCTCTGACTTGAGGGCCCTGACAATTGGTCAAATTACACAAAAAACTGAATATAACTGAATATATAAAATTTGGTAGTTTTAATTAGTTTTGCTGCAATGTCTTCAGTTTGTTTTTTTGTTTGTTGAATGGATGCAGGCTAACGCAAAATCTTCACCTGACAACTTTTGTACAACTTAGAAAATCACATGCATGGTCTGAAATTGCTAATGCATAGTCTGAAAATATTGTGCAATTATAATTCACTATGCATAATATTTAGTTTAGCTTGAATAACTGAAGATTGATTGAACTGCTTTCCATATGTATGTGGGAAAAACATTTCATTAAATCTTTGAGTGGCTGATTTGACAGGGAGACACAGTGCAATAATACTTAATATACAAAGTAACACTGATATTCAGTTCAGTTTGAATAACTATTTTGAATTTATTATAAAGAAAACTAAAATAAAATGGATTAAACTGCATTCCATATGCATGGTGGAGAAAAATAAGAATAGGCATACAGTCATCTGTTCAGCACCAGACTCACAGTTATATGCACACATTATTTTCACTTTCTCTCTAGTTCTTGCACTCTCACTTGACTGACAGTGTGAATGAATTCGAGACAGCATTTTGGTGCAAATTAAGCAGCTGTTTCATATGTCCTTCATGGTGTATGAACTTACTCTTACTCAACTCTTTCACCACACAGTGCATGTTGCATGATATGTAATAAAATAGAAGTCTTTATAGACAACTGCAATGCATTTTACTCACCATTCTATACTAAATCTAATTCTCTTATCACATTGAGGATAGAATTTTCTCAAACACCTCAGTGAAAGTTCATAAATTTGAATGCTTTTGTTTTTCATTTGGCATTTGTGCAAATGGCTTTATAAAGAATATATAATAAACTTTATTTTCTTGGCTTATGCAACGAGTGCTGATATTATATTTCAGTACATTGTTATCCTCAGCTCCAGCATGGGCCAAGGTGATAGTGGATTTTTAGTTTCCTTCGCTTTTCTGGAACTACTGCCTGACCACTGCTGTTCAGCGATCAAGGTATTGGCACAGCAAGATGAGATCACCCAACTGAAGAACTAAATAAAGGTAAATAATGTAAGGTGCTTACAAATAATCACTTACCTTGTATTGTACCTGGATAACATATTTTTAGGGGAAAGGAATGGGTGATATGAGCATGTGAACTGAGAGATCAATTTAACCAGCAGTTTTTTTTGTCTGTTTCTGGGGAATAATTAATGACTTAACTTCAGTACCATGTAAGTTCACTATAATGTTTTTTTTTCCAAATTGTCTTTGTTTAGACTTGACTAGTGCTGGGGAGGCTAAAGCATGTACTACTCTGAAAAAGACAAATGAAGGTGAGATTCCTTTTCAAAGTTAAGGAGAGAGTTAAAGCATGAACAAAGGTTCATGGCTGGTGTATTATCACAGTGTTAGGCTTACCCAGACCAGATCCACATGGAGGGATGTAATTTGACTGGCTGTCAACATGAACAGTATTAAGCCAGAATCATATACAGTATGTTAAGAATTTCTTAACATGTGTATAAAGCCAACAGTCCACAGTTACTGGAGTATTGCAACATTAGGATGTGTTTCTCTAGTCACTGTAAATCTCATGTTGACTTGATCAAATTATCTATGTTTCAATTAGACCTAGAAGAAGCGCTGAGCAAAAAAAATAAGGACAAGCTGCTGAAAGAAAAAGATGAAGCTCTGTCCTCACAGAAGGAGGCAGAGGATGGTCTTGGTGTCATCTGATTTAAGATGTTCCCTCTTTTTGTCCTTTACATTACAGCTTTGGAGGAAGAGAAAAACAACTTGCAGGAGTCATTGGACAGAAAAGAAAAACAAAATCAAAACTTTAAAAAGCAAGTTGAATGTGAGTACAGCACATTACCAAAAACTTGACTGATTATAAGATATTATATTCAACTAGGGAATAGCATAGACAGAATAGCAGAATAGCAATAGACACAGTAGCATTTGTAACAGTTTGTATGTTTAAAAAGTGAAATGAAAAGTTGATCTGTAGTTTTAAGGGAGCCAGATTGTATGCTTAGAGGCTGAAGCAGTTGACTGTGTGACAACCTAGCACAAAATTAAAATTGCTTAACAGCTTTTTTAAATAGTTTCTTAAATGCCGTTGTGACGTCACAATGCAAATTGCTTAGCGACCCAATGGCCCAATTATGTGATTCCAACAATACCACCCACCAGTGTCATTGGACCACTTAAAACAATGGGCTCTGTGCACGACAGATGTAAAGTCCCAGAGGAACTTACTCTTTTGTAGTGAACATCTATTTTTGTGAAGTAGGATAGGTTGATATTAGGCAAAACGATTAACTGTATAGTGTAGTTATACTAGTTTACTATCCAGAGTAAGCCTAAATAATAAGCTCTCCATGTTTAGGGTTAATTTCGTACTTAGCTTGTAGCTATTAGCTTCATCACAATTGCTTACAATGTAAAAGATAATTACCAGAAATTTTCAAACAATCCTGAATGAAAGGCCATCTGGGACTTTAGGTCTGCCGTGCACAGAGCCCATATGACCAAGTATTTTTCCTCTTTCTTACTGTTGTTAAGAGAGAGAAATTGCCTAGAATTTAAATATTACAATCAAAAAGACTGTAAGAGTGGACATCGAGACTGGGCCTTAGTCTGGAGCAATCTTTCTTTTTGCATCAAATATTTTAAAGATCCCATGTGGCATATTTTTATGTTAAAACATCCACGAACAGTGGCAGAACATGAAGAAACTATTGATATGATGTTAAAAAACGCTGGGTTGTCTAGACACATACCAAATAGCACTTCACATTTTTGTAGGCTACATAATGAAAGCTAAGGTTGCCTGTTTACCACCATTAGCATCAAAATAAATTCCATTTGGATTTTAGTATGAAGTGGAATGTGATGAAATTAAATTGAATTGATCGTTTTCTTCTTTTAACTCAATCTTGAGAAAAAGAACAAAGACGTGGAAGAAAAATCAATAAATGTCGGTAAGTCTACTGTCACTGCAAGTGAATGGAACCATCTTTAAAGCTGCGTAGTGCTTAGTGCTGATAGATCAGTTGAAAGCTTCAGTTGCTGTCCTGGAGGCCATATCAGACCACCATGACAAGTTGCAATATGCATTGTGTGAGATTAGAGGTTAATGTTACACCAATGTTTAAATTTTAATAGAATTATCTGTTAAATAACTAGTGCCAAATAGCCAATTAATTATCCTTGTCAATATAATTCAGTAGGCCTAACATTATTGGGTGACTACTGATTAACCATTTGCATTTTTTTTGTTTAACTTATCTCTTACATGCCTGCTCACAGTTCAACCAGCCATAGACCCTGACACAGCTCACCCAAAACTACAACTGTCAAATGGTAACGCTGAAATGAGACTTCTGAAGACACCACTCAATGTGCCTGACAGCCCAACACGTTATAATTATATTATGGGAGCCCTGGCTAGCACTGGATTTGACCAAGGCAGGCAGTACTGGGAAATTGGTGTAGCTAAGAAGCATTATGTCTTGGGGGTAGCTGCTGAAACAGCTGCAAGAAACGGAAACATCCAATTAAAGCCCAAGAATCAATACTGGACCCTGATGTTGTCAAGGAGTGATATTCTCAAGGCATATGCTACAAAAAAACTGTGTTGATAGAGGCAGGAAAGGCCAAACCAGAAAATATTGGTGTGCTGATAGATTTTAAAAAGAGTGAAATCTCCTTCTATGACTCAGGGACTAGATCTCACCTGTACACATTCACAAACGTAGAAGTAAAGTCAAAACTTTTTCCCTTCCTGAGCACGTGTGAGGACACTGATCAGGGTTCACCTCCACTGGTGTTAAAAACAGGAGTTTCTGCTGATTGGCTTAAGTTTTAAAAATTGCGATCTTATGCATACATTTCAGGCCATTGGCTAGGGGGGTTTACAGTGCACATCTACCCCTCAAAAAAAAGCTTTATGTGAAAACTCTGGCTATGCAGAATATGAAATTGAATGTTTAGGATGTACTCCCTAAACTCGGTCTCATGGGTGTACATTGAAAAACAATGCCTTTCAATACAGTGCAAATAATATAAATGGCTGTGCATTGTCCATGGTTTGGAAGAAAGTGGGACTTGTCTCAATACACATTCAATCAAATCTACACAGTATAGACTTTTAGAGAATAAATAGGTTAGGCTTTTTAACTTGTTTACTCCTATCTCTACATCTATTCTGTTGTAATTTCTGACTGCCAGTATCATATTGTGTGCAAAGTATCATGCATTAAAGCAAAATGAAACAGTTCTGGTATTCATTCCTTTGCCTTTTTGGAGCAGCATATGTTGTTCTAAAATGTTTATGCAAAGCTAGGTCACATCATGAAATAATCTGTGTGGTTATGTGAAAGGAAGAATGCTTTGAAACATTGATACCTAAAAGATAAATAGCACCAAATAACAATAACTATATCAACTCAATCTGTGCTGTTTGTTGGTGGATGTATTGTTACTTAGCTTCCTAGACAAATTTCAGGATGTTAAAATTTAAAATGTAGTCTAGAGGTCCTCTACAAACAAACACTGACAAATGCTCAAGATGCAAAAACAACAATATTGAAAATACATTAACTGAAAACAAGAGCTGAATTGTAACTTGCCAATCAATTTTCCCTCCATTTTTTCAGCATTGAGTGGCCTTTTGTGGTCAACTGATGTTTAAGGGCCAGTGCTGATGACCGCATAACAGAGCAAAATCAAATTGCAAACCCAAATAATGTACACACTCAACAAGATCTACTACAGGAAAAATCCAACCAAAAGTATAACACGGTCACAAGAAAACAGTATACACACATGTAAGCCAGTACAATTGCCCTCCTTTAGATGTAATTACCCAAATCCAGTACTGGGATGTTACAGTGCAATATCAAGAAAGATAAGAAAGAAAACAAAACAAAATCCCAAATTAATTATTTAAAATATAATTAACAATGACGACACAATGCAAACAAACTAGAGCAGACAAGAAAACACACAAGCAAACAGACAGCACACCTCAACACTACACATTGACTACACCATTCGTTGCCACACGTGCACAAACAGGTAACATGGCACACCACACACAGACAAGAGTAGACATCAGACACACGCAAGCACACAAAGCAGCCCCGCAAACACTCAGAAAAGCGGAGAGCAGCAGCCTTAGATTAAGCCCCGTGAAGGCAGCGTAGAAGCAAGCGTTGGCCAGGCAGCAGAAAGTGGCAGTAGCAAGCAGCAACTAGTCGCCTGGCAAGGCATATGGGGCTGCCAGAATCAGAACTGCCAAGTTTCTGTGGCACTGCGTTTTGAGCCTACAACCAGGAAACACTACCAACGTCCCACACAATACACCCTTGAACACAAAACAAGTAAGAATCTCCAGCTCTTGAACTCCCTAGCATAATCATCTCCACACAAACGTGAGCTGCAATCACCAGGCCTGACACCTGTACTTTAAAAAGGCAGCTGCGCTAATGGCTAAATTAGTGCCACGCCACATTCTCATCTCAGCTACGCTTCGTCCTACCACACATACATTAGGTACAAACATTAGAAGAGCACAAGATTCCTGTTCTCCCTCGAAATTCATTTAAGGCTACTTGTCCTGTTATGTAAAGCATTTGGTAAACTGATTAAAATGATCAAATACTCGGACAATAATCTGTATTTTCCTGAAGCATTTTTGTGCTACTTTGTACATCCTGGGGCATATTTTAGTGCAGTGCTGAGTGCACGTGGGGCAATAAGTACTGATTGGAACATAATGAACTGTAATTATTACTATGGACTATAGCTAAAAGACCAATGGACAACCAGTGGTTACTGATGGAAGTCAACTCCTGAAGCAATCATTGTAATTCTGTTTTTTTAATGTTTAAACTTTAAATAATGAACTCACTACATTAGCTTAACTTTTTGTCATGTTTTCTGTAATTAAAAGCTATCAAAATTATGTTTTTAACAAGGCCTTAGATTCATACATTTAGCTACTGGTGCATCAAGCTTTTCTCTGTTGCTCAAAAATAATGAAAAGAGATGTTTGAAGAAGGGAAGCATATGGTATCCTAGATGCCCTGTGCTTCAGTTGATGAGATCAGCACAAATTATGATGAAATTAGCCAGACAGGAAAAGGGCAAGTTGTATATTGCAATAGGCTACCGCTGCTTCCTACACCACAGCAGAATAATTGGTCACCACATATCATCCAGCGTATCATCCTGAGTACTTTCAGGGCCATAATATTTAAATGTCAATAGTATTGTGTTGGTTGTGGCTTTTTGCATTTTAACACCCTGTCTATCATATGCCTATGCAGGGAAACTGCAGCCAAACTTCTATGTTTGTGATGTAAAGTGGGCTGCTAGGGTCCCGTGTCCTGGACTACCTTGGATTTCATATTTAGCACAATGTATTTAAATGTCCACATTTTGTGTTTTATATTTATATTTTATTATATATAACAATTTGTGTTTTTAGCTCCTCACCATTCATATACAATAACGTTACAGGAGGAACAGGATTTTATTTATAGCAGACAGCATGTATGGCATTGATCACCGACAAGGGGTTCACACTAACATTAATTAAAAAGGGGCTCAGCATGGGACATGGTATAAAAAATCATTTAGCTTAGGAAACAGCAGTATCCAACTGCAGAAAAAGCACAAAAGGTCAATTCAGCAACAATAACAAAATAGTACAGAAGTGAATCTGTGTAGCTTATTATCTAAAAGCTTACAGAAGTAATCTACTGTGTTTCTGGCTCTGTTTTTGTGAAGACTACAGTTTGATCCACTGTATTGTTTTCTGATTTGGTATATAAAAAAGCCTCTAGAATGCAAGGTCTATAGATCTTTATGTTTTATTTTAAAGACACAAAGCAAAGGATGGTGATGGTAGCCTTTCCCAAGGGGTGGCCAAACTTTTCTGATTGCAGGCCACATACTGAAAAATCTAAGCTGCCAAGGGCCAATGCAAACAACCAGTTGCCAGTTTTCAAACAACTACAAGTAAAAGACTGTCTACGGATTCTATGATAAGCAGTGCACAAATAGTATTAGGTTAATGTCACCAAGATCCATATTCCATTTTTTGGCAGGCCACTTGAAACAGAGACGCAAGCCTCAGAGACAGAGGGTCGCAATTGGCCCTTGGACCATAGTTTGGCCACCTTTACCTTGGTTGTGTTCACACCAAGAGCGACTAAAGCTGTAAAATTGCTGAAAGTAATTCACTTTGTATGAGAGTGATTGAGTGACAAAAGAAACTAAAGGGACAAAACTTGTGCAACTAGAGCGACTAAAAGAAGACTCAAATTCATGGAAATTAGCTTTGACTCGTTACAGTGGTAAATGAAATGTCAATGGGCACGTCATGTGGCAGCTATTTTTATTAGCAACAAAAGCAGTTTGACAGCTTTAGTAGCTCTTAATGTGAAGCCTAAAAATATCACATATAACCAGAGGCCCTTAGATGGAGGTGCCACAGTATTGGTCAATACTCTTATCTTCAAGAACAGATTCTTGATAGTGACATTTGCTACCCAGTAGCTGCTCTCTGACATTTCGACACATGGGCTATCTGAAAAGATGGAAATGCTGAGCAATGGTAACTGTAGAACAAATGAGTATGCTGTCCATTGTTCTGAGTTGGGAACAACATTGTTTTTTTGAGAGTATTGCATATAGCAGAGCGATCTACCAGAACAAGATCACATGTCAATTGCTTAAAACACTCACTCACTTTTGTCTTCAAGTTACAACTTTGGCATTCTGGTAAAAAATGACCGGAGCATTTTTAACTTGAGATAATACATATATTATCAATGATAATCAAGAAAGTTTGTGATAGACCTCTGGATCAACTTATGCTCTCTTGAATATTACAAATTTAAAACTTTAGTGTACTAATTATGGCCTGTAGTATACCACTGTTGCCACATCTGTGCTATATAGTTTTGCAAACAATTTACACGTTTTGATAGCTAACGCAGGCTTGTTTGCAGAACTACTACTTTCCACTGCACATCGATTCATTCAAAACTTACTGAAATAAACTGCCTTTACTAGTTCTAAATGGATGGTTGCTATGATCAAAAGCAGGGTATTGTTTGTCAAGCGCCACATCCAATGATTCTATCCCGTCTTGGCTTTTATAAAATCATAATATTCATATTATAACAAATCTCTCTCTCTCTCTCTCTCTACATATATATATATATATATATATATATATATATATATATATATATATATATATATATATATATATATATATATATACATATATAGATGATGTGCAGTGAAATTTGCAGGCCACAGTAGTTGGACGGCCTTACCCTTCACATGAACATTTATGGTATTTGCAGACAGAATTGTGAAATGGGCTGTGCTCTCTATGTCTATGGGTGGTATAAAGCCCTGTGCTCTCTCCTGCAGCTCCACACTGCCTCAGCAGTTAGATGAGGCCATGGTTAGGACACCAGTGTTTCTAGTGAGCCTCCTCCTTTCCCCTTACGTGCTCTTCGGTGCCAACAGCAGACATGGTGAGAGTCTCACCTGTTACAGTTGTGTGTGACAATCTCTCAGGAAGATCAGTGTGATGTAGTGGATGAAATGTTTATGTTTATGTATCTTGATGCAATGTCATGCAAAATATATTTGTTTCAGTTGCTTCTAGTCATGATGAGATGGACTCTAACCCCATCCGTACACTGCGGAGTCTGGAGAATACCATGGATAAATACAGAGATCTTATCACTCAGTTTAAAACTACGGTAAGCTTGAAATTACACCTACTATCATCTACTGCCTGCTAGTCAGGAGCCCTCAGAATGATGATTTCTTTCCTTATTTTGTAAAGGGAAGAATTGATAATTCTACAGAAATAGAGGTAAGGGATTTTTAAATAAAACCTCCACCATTTTAATGTTCCATCCACTATTTGAATGTTGTTTAACATTTACACAACAAAGGTAAAATCTTTTTCATGTTTTGTTTCATGTCATGTAGACTTCATTCATATACGCATGCCTAGGTAAGTGTAAACACCCTATTTTGGCTATATTTTATGTTCTCTTCTTTATGTTCTGCATACCTACTAGGTTACATAATGTAATATAGAATGCATCACGATAATGTATACCCTTATGTACTGTGTGCTTTATATGATATAGTTCCTATAAAAGTGGCAGTGGTAGACTCTTCAGATATAATAGGCCAGCACAGCTAAATGTAGCTTCACCCTGCTTATTGTTATGATCTATTCTTCATATGGCTAAGGTTTGGATGATAATGCAAAGACCATGGATGATGCCTTGAAGAAGCAGGCAGACAAAATCAAAGAACTGGGTATGTGTCACCTATTTCTCAGAATATATATGTGTTTTGATGTGTTTTTGTTCTACATATAACTAATATCATTTTACCTCTTAGAAAGGATAAATTTCAAAGACAAACAGGAACTCCGGCAAGAGATTTTGAATAACAGGCAAAGTGAGGGGCTGTTTTCCCTTTATATCTATGGTAAGGCCTAATAACACCTTGTTTTAGACTGGTCATCTGATTAATGTGGGCTCTTCCCGCCACTAGTATAAATTATATTTAAATGTGTCTGGGCCTACAAAGTTGTAAAATTGTACAGCGTTATTATTTTGCTCCTCGTGAGTTGTTTAAAATGGACACACAGTACAATACCTTGTGTAAGAAAGAAGTGGGCACATTTTTCATGCTCTGTGGAGAATCTTTTGATACTGCCTTTCTTTATAAGACTGGCTCAAAGGTTGAAGGCTCAAACAATCACAATTCAGGATAAAGGGGGATAAATCCACCCTACTAACTACCACACTGGTGGTAATAGTGACTTTTTTTTATTTTATCCATTTAATATGTAATTGGAAGAACCGACATAGACCAGAGTTTATGGAGTGGCCTAAACTCACAACAGTAACAGCTACCTTTGAAATTATGATTGGCAGGGTGCAGAACATTCAAAACAAAACTATCCAAACCATAGTTTTATTTGGACTATACTGTGCATACAAACTCTTAGAGGGCATTAATGGATTGAGGGGTTATGTATATATGTATTTATGTATATATTTATGTATGTATGTATGTGTGTGTGTATGTATGTATGTATGTATGCATATATTTAAGTATGTATGTATTGTGGCATACTGCTAAAATTAATGGAATGAAAAATAAACCTACCTGCTGGGATCAGATCTTGAAATATTAATGTAGTGTGGTAACATTTTGTATAATGAAAACATGTGCACGTATCACCTCCAGAATATAATATTAGGAAGTCACTCCCTGAGCAACTGATCATGACACAATATTGAACAATAATAAATGTTAATGATATTTGATTCCTGTTTTGTATTATCTTACAGAAATGCAGATAAGGTTAAATGGCTTGATAGATCAACTGGATGCCAAAACACTCTCTGTCGCTAAGTTAAGTAAGTAGATTTGCAACTGATGAACAGATATGACGACAATACCTCATTGTAATTTTCATGCCATAGGAATATGTTATACTGAATATGTATAACTGAGATATTATCCAGATATCCAGAGCAAGTTTACAAAGCATTTAATTTGTACAACTATGTGCTCTTAGCCCCACTGGTTGCCTACATATCCTTGGTTATTGGGTCCTGTCTTATATACATATCTAGATATTATTAGATTTACAGATATTATTTTTATCATTTTTTAAATTGTGTTTTTACGTATCCAGTGGAATTCAGAAAATAGAGCATTTTGAAAAATCTCCACTTTGGAGACTATTTTAAAAAATATCCATTTGAGTTGGCTGAAACTCTGTTTACGTTCAAACGAGATGCTCAAATGGATAAAAAAAATCTAGATATGTGTAAACAGGGCCTAATTAAAGGTGACATGTATGAATGCAGTATTGTACCTTGTTCTTTGCTGTGGAAATAGAATGTGATCTAAATTAAGCCCAAATGTAAGTTTATATTGAGGCTGGGTATTGAAATTAATCCATTTTGGCTAAATGGCGCCCTCTTTAGCATCCACAAGTGAACTGTAGTTACATCACAGTAGGGTGTTGTTCGCCCTTTTTCTTGTGGCTATTTCTAAGTTAAAAATGTACACATGCAGGAGGGCACAACTGTGTTTCACGTTTATGACAACGTTGTACTATGCACAGCTTCTTTTAATTTAATAAAGCCAAAGTAAAAGTAGTTTTCTATTATATTTCCTTTAATGTCACAGAATTTTTTAAACCTGTTCTCTCGCTCCTCTGCCAGCTCTCCGTGCCATGTTGGAGTACTCCGAGTATAAACAGTTGGACAGAAAGATTTCCAAAACAAAGGATCCTGAAACTCTTACCGGTATTTCTCCTCATGGTCTGAGGCTGGACTATTGGGCACCCGGCTGGCCATACTGTGTTTTGAACTATTTCTCCATGTGTGTTGTGTTTACCTGCCTGTCATGTCCTGCCCCTGCTCCATTTCATATATGCTCTTTACTTCCTGTCTTTGTCTATCTTCCCTCCATTTTCTTGCTAGTTTCATCTGCTAGTTTCTTTTTTTTTTTTTTTTTTTTATAAAGGCATTTTGCCTAATGATTTGTCCTTGCTTAATGACATTTGTGTTTCTTCTCTGTGTTTGTGATTTATCCTTGTCAGTTTTTCTTCTTTGGTAGTCTATCTATTAGCCTCTAACTTTTGCCTGCTGTGTTTTCTGTTTTCACTGACTGTTGTAACACTGTCAGCTCAACCAGTGCAACATAGAGGGTAGACCAGATTTTCAAAGAAAGATAATTTATTAGACAATAATATTATGAATAATAAAGAACGGTGGTGCAAATCAGTGAAGTAAAGTAACTGAAAGTTTCGTGCAAAAGAAAAGTCGACCAAAATGCTCAAAAAAAAGCAGAGGAAGAGAGCGATGACACTTTTTACGGGTGATTTTATAATTTGGGATACATTCCATGTCCACTGATGTTAGTGACATTTATTCAATCAATTTCTTCAAAATATGTGTATTATGTATCAACAAAAGTGTTTAATGATAACACACTAACATAATGAGTATCCTGTGGCTCTTTCAGCTAAATATTTGTCATCATATCCCTAACAAAAACAGTTTTTGCCATGTCCAATTTCAGAGTGACTGTCTTGGTGTCAAATTGAATTAATAGGACTATTTAAATCATTAAATACACACTTTTAAGTATTTAAGGTATGTAAGTACTAAACAGAAATGTTTGTTTTAATTTTTATTTTCACTTTTAAATATTGCCATTTATTACTGTGCAATATATTTAAATATTGCTATTTATTACTGTGCAATCACACTGTGCAAATATGCCATTTATTACATACATTAGCTTACATCCACAGATTAGTCTATAATCACATCTGCCCTCACAGGACCACCCAACCAGAAACTGAAGTGAGAAATTTCTGCTTTTGTAGATTTAAGAAAACAGCTGTCTGAAAAGAAGGAGAAACTTAGGCAGGCCGAACTGGAACTTATAGCTGCAGGTGGATCCTCTAAACTGGGTAAGTAGTCTAAGCTGTCAGTTATTCATTCCACAACATAAAGACTGGCTCTGGTTTGTTCATCTCTTGCATTGTCAGTGAGGCAAGACTGTGATTTTTATTATCGCTGGAGCTCCCCCTATGTCGGCGATTAAAAAAAAAAATAGCAACATTGTACATTCTCACTAATCCATGTGAATTTATTTGCCAACCAAAGAATCAGAACCAGTGATGGTCATTTGTTTGCATTATGTTGAATGACAAGCCAGTAATAAATGTAATTTCATTGTTATTGTAATTTCAAATGTAATTTCACTTGTTACATCAAGTGCATACAAGGCACACTGAGTGAATATTGACATTAGTTCACTAATGTCAATTGCAAGGGAAGAAGATTGGAAACCGTAAGCTTGTAATGTGTAGGGTTTTGCGCTACTGCCAACATAACCAGGTAACTGCTTCGTTACAGCAGCGTTGCTGTTCTGCCTGTTATCTTCATTTCACAGTTATTCAATGACCTGGCATAGTTAGGATTTATAGTTAGGAACTAACCAAATTCAGTTCTAATAGCCAATGGCTTGAGTTAGTCAATTCCACATATAACTAACTGACTTTTCCAATTGACCTGATTTCTCTGTTTATTTCTTTTCATTGGCTATTGCAGACAGGGATGATTGTACTACATTTTCACATTCACCATAATAAACAAACTTATATTAACATATAACAGTTAACAACAGTTAAAAACGGTTTTGTGTGGCAAGGCACCTTTAAATGACAAATTCATATGGGAGTCAGTGAACACAGAGTCACTTTTGGTGTTAGCCTCAAGTGGCAACAAAAGGAACGGGAGATTTTGGCACATTTTCTGGATGCACACAGAATATATGAAGATCACTTGGACACTTTGAGCCCATGAAATATGAAAATGTGAAAATGTAATATATAATATAATGTGGTGCACCAAATCACATTTGTTTTTTTTTGGGGGGGGGGGTTGTGCTTTTTTACAGTCGTGACAATAATTCAGCTGCAGGAAAAGATTCGCATGCTGGAGAGCAAAATGACTGAGGAGGACAATGAAGAAGAATTAGCTGGTATGTATGTTTGAGAGGCAGCTACACACAACTACAGCACAACTACAGCAGGAATTATTATTTTAGCTAAAATTTAATATGAATTTGAAGTTAAACTGAACTTTTGAAGTAGTAAAGTAGTGACTTGGTAAGATGATGTAGAGCCTGATTCATTCACTTCAATTCAAAGAACTTTATTTTTCCATCAGGAACTTCATATGTAGAGAAGCACGTTAAAACACGTTTAGTAAATGCATCATACCTCCTAATGGAGGGACAAGTAATAGAATCTTAAAATATCCAAAAATTAAGAATGATACTTCATACAGGGGGTTCCCCCATTCAGTTACTCGCCCTGAACATTTTCCAGCATTAATTATACATTGAAAGGTCTACTCCTGCATACAGCATGTAGGTCTATTCATTGTATGAACACCAGAATGTTGTGAGATAGTAGTATTCATATTTTCACCCAACAAAGCTTCCCTTGGCAAGCAGTTAGATGAGAGAATCCAGAGAATAACAACACTAGACTACACTAACACTCGTTTGTTAATATAATTACTTTTGTGGGTGATTAACTGTGGTGCTGTATAATGGGTTTACTCACCCAACCATCCCCTGACATCCTCTTTTAACAGCTTTGCAAAAAGAACTGGAGGACAAGCTGAAAGAACTGGAGGGCAGTGACTTAACTATGAGTGAGTGTGAACTGTATACTTTCTATATCTTTTTACTGTCTTTATAGTTTTCAATTTGAATTGCTTGCAATATATAGTGTGGTGCTTACAGTAACTAACTTAGTAACCTGTTGATGGCTTTGGACAAAGTCTGCTAAATACCATAAACATGAACAAAAACCTGCAGTCTGTATGCTCATAAATAAGGAGGGATATAAGACAGATGCCAATCGCCAAACACCAAAAACTTCAGTGGCATTTACCCAGTAAACAGCTATCTACTAAGACTTTGTTTCTGTTTTGGTTTCAGTTACAGAAATCACTGAATTGCAAAATAAAATTCTGGAGACATTCATCAGGCTACAACAATTAAAGCAAGAGTCTAAAGACAAACTTACGGGTGAGAACCTCCATACTATTACCTGTCAACTGCTGGTCATACAAATCCTCTATTTGCTCCCTGTTTGAAAAATTAATGTGACCAATGCCAGTGACAGAAAAGAATATATATACATATGTGACAGAAACAAAATGCATGATTCTGAGAAATCTATTCAAGTTCATGCAAGTCAATATGACAACTCTTCAGGTAGTCACTATGATTTTTTCAGCGATAAAAATTTTATGATGCTAGTGTTTAAAGTGCACAAAGTTTATTTGTGTGTGTGTGTGTGTGTGTGTGCATTTATGACAGAGCTTGAAAAACAGCTGGAGAACAAAAACAGTGAGCTGAAACAGTTGCGTGAAGTCTCTAGTTCCTCTACATGTAAGTACACGAGTGACCTGCATAAAGGCAAAATAATGGCAGCTGACATTTTGGAAAGTGGCCTAAATTGGTTGCTTTGCCCATGCCCCATATCATAAACCCCATGTGATTGTATTCTTTTTTTCAGCTGAACAAATCATTAGTGTCCAAAATGAGATACAAAGGATAAAATACAAAATACAAACTGAACAGAAGAAAATAGAGGGTCACAAGAAAGGTAGGAGCAAATGGGGCCCTGCTGCAGTCTTTCCTTAAAAGCATTAAACTTTGGTTTGTAAAAAGAAAAAAAAAAGGGGGGGGGTGGCTACCACAACCTGTTATTTAAAGACTGTCACATAAATTGACAAATAAATGGAGCAAACCTGAAAAAAAGAAAACATTTGTAGTAAGGACAGGCCAATGTAATTGATCAAAGGCATCAGGCAGAGGTGTAGTGTGATGGATAAAGGTAGAGGAACTCAGATGAGAAACCAGCCAACAGTCCAGCAGGGCAGGAGTGGAGAGGAGCAGAAGAGCTAAAGAGCTATAGGCTCATTACCCAACTAGGGCTCTTCTGGGGATCAGGTACAAGTTTATCAGTTACTCCATGATATCTTAATCAGGCTTGTTTGCCTGGAAACCACAGCTCAGCACAGAATACCCTTCAGAAAACTATACAGGGTCTGTACTATTTGGGCACACACAAAATAGAATGGGAAGGAATAAGTCATGGGAAGAAAGCACAACTTGAGGTGACACAGTGAAAGCATATACCAGGAGCTAGTGAACAGGATTGTGACATACACCTGAACCCAGATGTTAACACTGACACCTTGTAAACAAAATGTCGAAATGACTGTTTCTTCATTTTGTGTGTTATGTCTACCAGAGCTAGAGCCTACCATAAAGACCAATGAAGATCTGTTGAAGAGAAAATTTGAGAAAATCCAGGAGATGCATAAGACCGACTACGAACTCAGTGAGTTTCAGTATTAATTTAACATGGGAAATTTCCAAATATGAATGTGAATACTTAATACATGATGGGTATTTCTTTACATTTTAAGTTGTGAAGATTGTCACTCAGCAGTTTCAGATTAGTGAGATGCAAACAAAGGAATGCACAAGTCAACGAGATCCAGAAGTCACAATTGTTGGTGTGTATTTTTTATTCCACTGTGAAAAAGAGGTTAAATAAAATAATATAAGTATATATACATTAATTATTAATTATGTTGGATTTTCTATGTATTCAATCTAGTAAAAAGGTGTCTTGTAACATGCAGTAACATGCAACTTAATTGTATAGACATATAGACAGACACACATGCATTCACCACCACCAGACATTCTTAACAACATTTGGTTGTGAAATAGATCTGCAGGACAAACTGAATAGCAGAGAGAATGACATCCTGAAACTTGAGGACAAGAACAAAAGTAAGTTTTTTGTTTTCTTTGTTTGTTATATATTTAGGCAATATAACACAAGTGGGAGTGGGGTTGGTGGTGGATATCACTGTGGCTGTGGTTCGGCCACAGGCACAAATCCAAAGTGGCGTAGATAACAACAGCCATGGTGATATCCAGCACCAATCCCACTCCCACTTGTGATATATTGCTTTTATACAACCGTTCCATTACTAACTGACGAAGCTTTAAGACATCACATAGTGTTTTCTACTTGTGTTTTCATTTTTCAATTCTGTGTGTTCATTCTCCACTCCCCAGAATAGTTCCAACCTTATTTTAGAGTCCCGTTAAAAGCAACACAGCGGTTTAGTTATCGGTTTGGAAGTTCAGAGAGATTGGCCAACAAGTGTTTGTGCACATGTCTGCTTGCTTGTATGTTTGTCACACACCAAGCTACATATTCACACTCCTCTTCTAAGACGTTTTCTCTGAAGGGAACTGACAAATGTGAAGTAATGAAAATCGCTGTTCTCTCACTTTGAATTAATAGAATGTTCACATTGGTCAACTCAATGGAAAATGTGGAGTGATTACTAGGTGTAATAGACCCCGAAGCCATTTGTTTTGAAAATAATAGCTGGCTGATGAACTTTTGGGCTGGCCAAACACCTGCTGCAGCCGCCAAAATTTTCAGCTTCAAATGGCTGGTGCTGTCAGTTCATGTCGACAGATGTCTGTGTTACACTGATTATTTCAATGTGGAAAATGCACTACAGCAGCAGAACATAGGGAGCACCTGGTCATCACTATCTGAAAAGGTGTAATTTCAATTGTTCGTCGATTCACTGTGCGTCCTGTGTAGGGTGACCACTGGTCAGACTAAGAAAAGGAGGATACTTGTGTCTAAAAGTGAGAACAAAGTTTCAAAAGTTAGGACACCCCTAATATTTGTGTGTTTCCCCTACAACCCTTACAAAAAATAAGAGCAACTTTTCAAGTCTTAAAACTGCAGATTTGGAGGAAAACCTTGCAGCTAGCATGAATAGCCAGCAGCCTATTTTGAAGATTAATATGGTTTAGCCTACAACAACAATATAGTGCCCTTTGCAGTAAAGCAAACCAATGTCAGATAATTAATAATAGGCCTACCATTAACAGCTTTTTACAACAGTGGCAGTTTACAAGTGAAAGATTTCTCTAAACTTAATAAAACCCAAAACATTTTGATTGTTTTTATGTAGGTGAAGTCTGAGGCCAACATGTCTTACTAGTCAGGGATCCTTCAACTTTGTTAGTTTATGAATTTAAATAATGCAATACCCCAGGCAATTTACAAAACTCACGACCAAACTGAATCCTGAGATTATGCCTCAGAGCATTAAGCAACTACTGACTATTTCTTTCTCTTCAATACACAGGACTTCAGCAGCAGCTGAAGGACATGTCCAGTGAGTGCTCACAACTGATGGATAAACTCAGAGGTAGGCTCTCTCACTCATCTAATATTTAGAATAAAGCTATGGTAACCATGATTGAGTAATTGACATGCAATGTAATTGTAATGTAATTTGGGAGAGAGGATTCCTTCCTGCTAAACAGAATGGATACATTAACAGAGAGATCTTGTGTCATCACCTGTTGGTTCATCTGATGCTTTCACATGTCTTTAGGGCTGGAACAAGAATTGGAAAAACACATACAAAATATTGAGGGTGACCTGAAGCCAAGTGAGTAAAGCACAGTGCTTATAACTCAATTACATTTAATCTCTTTACTAACAACACAACACCTGTCTTATATTTAAGCACAAAGTTGAGATGGGGTTAATGTGACCTTTGACCTTTTTTCAGTTCTGGAATTGATTTCACTCAGAATCAGAATTCATCAGATCAAAATGGCTATCATGGCTGAAAAAACTGCCTCCAGGATTACTGGTGGGTTTTTTCCAGTTTTCCAGTTAATTTCAAGTGAATAGTAATTATGTTCCTCAATTACTTAAGTCCCTATGTTAACAGTGATCTTATCTTCCCTTCCACAGAACTCACAAGGCAATTGAAGGAAAAAGAGAAAGAAATCAAACAGAAGGTTGAAGAAATACGTAAGGGAGGCTTGGAAGATGCTGAGGAAGGTCTGAGGGTTTTTTTTGCATCAGTCTTAGTAGATTTTACATGCATCTGTTGAGTCAGTCTTAAAGAAAGTACCTGTCCATGTAACATTTCATTTTCCAGTGGTGGAAATAGTCTCACATCTATTGGAAATATGGGAGCTACAGACTGGCCTTGAAAGCGAAACTACCCTGGACCACATTTACAGTAATCTTACCTAAAATCCTCCATTCTTGAAGTACACAGTGAGCATTGTGAAGATACATATGTGATCTGGAGCTTTGGTGACAATGTTTTTTCTTCCTCAGGCCTCCAGACTGAAGTAAATCTTTTGGTTGCTAGCATGAAGGGTAGTACCCAACTCAAACTATGTAAGTGTTAAATAAATAAACTTAAAAGGGAGAAAGATTCAGAACATTAACTGTAGATTTGTGTAAAAATAACTGTCTTAACATAGCTCTCCACTGTTATATTTTTAGTGCTGACTATCTTGGCTGCGCAGACAGATCAGACCAGGATCAAAAGACTGAAAACTGTTATCAGCGAGAAATATGAAGTGGAAATTGCAGGTGTGTTTCAAGTTTCAAGTTCTGTTCTTTTGTGGAGCACAGATCAGGTCATGCTAAAATTAATGGTTCTGTAGTTAGGACTTGAAGCTAAACATATTTGTTTTATCTGCTGGCACACATAATGAATTGATTTTAAGCCTTAAACTTTAGTAGAAAACTTTAAGTAGAATAGTTAAGATGTGTACAGAAGCATGAGGACAGAGAGAAGATACAGTTCTTCCATAACAACATTAATATATCACAGACCTGAACAGCAGACTGGAAAAGATGGAGCAGGAGCTCAGCTCAAAGAAGTCAGAAGTGGCAGAAAAGGATATGAACCTGTCCCAACTTGGTGAGTCTTACCATTTTAATAACACTACAATTATTTTATTAAAAAAAGTACTCAAAGGAGCTGGATTTGCTAGGACACATGTAATTGCAAAGTGATATTTTGTTAGCACTCTTGTTTTTGGTACTTGTATCATGGTACATTGATCCTCTTCATCAATTCACAGGAAAGGAAATAAATGCTTTGCAGAGTAAGATTGAATCACTGAACAGAATGATTGAAAATCTGAAAAGGACAACAAGTAGTCAAATTGCAGGTAATGGAAAAAGCATGGCACAGTCTATTTCAGATGTGAAGTTTTGTAGAGTTGTTTTCATCTTTAGCAAGGGCACTGGATGGAATCCATTTAGTTGAAAAAGTAAGGGACTGAAGGTGTGTGTGTGTGTGTGTGTGGGGGGGGGGGGGCAAGGTAATAACCTCCAGGAGACACATATACTCACAAAAAAGGGTATAACATTCAAACCAAGTTCAAAGCTAAGTTGCCTCAGATTAAAATATATGGTAAATGTACAGGTGTCTGTCTAAGGGTAATTCTAACTGCAGGTCATGCAGTCTCTGTGGATGTCAGTGTTCTAACAGTTTCTGTCTTGTCTCCTGCCAAAAGACCTGGAGAAGCAACTGAAGATAAGGGAGAAACAGTTGGAGGAGAAAACGAAGGAGATGAAGATTGCTGATGAAAAGAATGCAGAACATGGTGAGTTAACAAAGTCAGTCAGTGTTCACGGAAACTTGTATGGCCAACTGAAGTGGCTAAGGGGGTCTTCACTGAACGGTACACTATGCCTCTTGGGGTCTTTATCCACAAGTTATGCTATATTCTCAGTTCAACCTCTTAACTCCTTAGGCCTGTTTTCCAAAGAAAATAAATATTTATTAATAAATAATTCACTAAAGACAGTATTGTCAAGTTATTTGTTGCACAGAGCACTAGAGGCATCCAACACACAGGGCTAATGAGCACAAAAGGGAGAGTAATGGCTCCCCCCACAGATACAGCAAGTCAATCATGAATGGCATTAAGTAAATCAACTGGAGGAGGGGTTACCTATTCTGGAAAAAGAATGAACTCACACATGTACACATCTGGTGCTCTTGGTTCTGGTGCCTGTCCCCACAGAAACACGCACACACACACACAAACACAGACACAGATACTGGAAAAGGTGATCACAGTAAATGGCGAAGTGCACATTACCACTACAAATACTGTGTGCAGTGTGAGAACAGAGACTCAGATCCAGTGACCCGCCCCATAGATGTATATAGTAAATCCAAGTTAATACAGAAGCTAAATTGAGTTGCATGAGTACAATAAAAAATGCTTTAGGTTTACCTGCATCTCAGAACCAAATCTACATGATATTAGGCAAATTCAGGGTCACACAGCACTGTGCAACACTGCACAGGGGCACTGATCTCTAAACTTTACCTGGATAGACCACCTACATCATAAAGCTAAAGCATATTCTTTAGAGATCAGTGCCCCTGTGCAGTGCTGCACAGTGTTGCATGATCTTGAATTCGCCTAAAGGCAGTTCTTGGAACATCACACCCAGCATACATCAGTGTGGCTTTACATGCGAAACTAAATTTATATATTAACCTGCCTCAGGTGGCCCGAGGTTTTTTACTCTTTGAAACATTTAATTTTTAAAGATATGCTCTTTGGTGGATTGAATCAATTAATCTTTATTGTTTTAAGTGATCCATATAACTCAACTGGTACAAGAAATCAAAGAGACTGAGATTAATGCCCATCGAAAAGAGCAGGTGTTGGCCAGCAAATTTTCCAGTAAGTACTGTATATGATGTCATTTTTTGTTGTTGTTTTCTTTCTTAGATAAAAACATGCCTCTCTGCTCTCAGGATACCTAAATAGCAGCCTATAGTAGGTAGTCTAATGTCCAGTATAACTTATCAAATAACTAACCTCTGTTTTTCCTTTTTTGCATGATTTATTATCTCAAGAATTAATTTGAATAAATAATGCATAATTTTAAGATTTTTTAAATAGTAGTAAAGTGGTGCAAAAATCCATCCTGTAAACTGTGTTGTAAATGTTTAAATGTTTAATTTTACTCAGTACTTGAAAAACAGCTGGATAGCCTGAAGAAAGAAAACTCTGATTGCAAACACCAGAATGAAGGCAAGGTTGATCATTGACAGAAAACCAAGAAACTACTTTACAAAGAAAAAAATCAGATTGTAAACTTTTACAAACTTTTTTACTTTTGTAAAGCATTTTATTTTATTCAGATTTATGGGGGGGGGGTTTGACTCTAGCTCTGCAGAAAGGGAATGAAAAATGTTCCGGACTCAAAGACAAATATTTTGGTGAGGGAGCCCATATTTCCTCTTCTTTTGTATTTTCTGTCTATTAGCAAGATCTGTACTGGTTCATACCTAGCTGCGAATGTAACAACCTATTTGTCTATTTCTATTTGAAGAACTTCAGAACAAGACTGAGGAGCTGATGCAAAGACTCGACGAAAACTATAAATTCAGTAAGTGACTGAGGACTTGGTGGACATGTTGCCAAATGTGTAGTTTTAGTGATTCAATTTTACTAGTTTTGTTAGCTTTTCCATTATTTAAAAATAATATGTATAGTATTGTTATTATTATAATACTGCATATGTGTGAAAGTGTATCATACATAGCTTTGATGTTTTATGATGTTTTATGTAGTACTGGAGATCAGTAAGCTGACTCTTGACATTGAAAACCTTCAGAGGACTATTGCTGGGAAACCTGACAACAAAGCAGGTATGTGTGCTGTGCATAAACAGACTCTGCCATCACTTTAGTTAAGTAATCAGTGACTTAGCCCTGGCTTAACTGGAATGCTGTCTTGCAGAATTAGAGAGGCTGCTGAAATTAAAGATCACAGAGTTAAAAGAACTGAAGAGAGAAAAAGAAAAAGTCCCTGGTTGTATAGAGGGTGAGTTATTTTATATGCCTCAGATTTGCATAAAATGACATTGCCTGTATGCAGTTGCAGTTGTTGTTGTGTGTATATATTCAATGAAACAGAGGTAAAATGTTTTTGTGCTGCTTTACTTTCAGTTACAAAGATTGTAGAGGTCATCGCAGAAATGAGCAAGAACAGTACTGAAACTACGGAGGAGTATTTAAAGCGCATTGATGGTGAGTTCCTGAAATCTTTGTGGTCTTGTGGTTTAAATTGGCAAAAATCGTTCACAACTTCAGGAAAATTTGGATATCAGTATATGTGTGATTTTTGAGGAAAGTTAGTCAGAGATTCAGGCATTCAGATACACAAAATGTGTGTTTGCTTGTTCAATTCATGATTCTTGATGGAACTGTGCCCAGGTTATACCGAAAGGATACCATTCCACAGGTATACATTTTCATAATTAAATAAACTGGACAGTCAGCTGGGGTGTAGTGGGGGTTGGACGCGGGTGTACGGAGTCCCCCCACGTCTTGGAACAGATAATCTATGTAGGCTATTTTTCACTTATTAAATATTAGGCATTCATTTGTAACAATCGCGTACCCCCACTAAAAAGAAAAGGCCCCACTACACCTCTGTCACACAGTATAGTACACAGTCTTGGAGTGCACTGCCCCAAAGGCTTATTTATTTACCTGAACTAAAACAGATATCTCCAGATCTACGTAACTTCCTTGTTGTCATATATGCTTTTACAATTTGATAATCTTTCCTTTTATTCATGTTCTCTCACATAGAGTTGGAGAGACAGGTGGAGAGTCTGATGAATCAGCTAAAAAAAAAAACTGATACAAATAGCCAACTGGGTAAGTAGAAGGACCACACTTAGTGTTATCTGAGACAATATCTTAAATACCTTATATAATGTGTGTTGTTGGTCATTCTTCTTTTCTTTTTGAGCTCTTATGAAGCCCAAATTAATTTCCTTCTCTCTTTCTTAGTCATACAAATTTCTGTTCTGAAGAGAACTGAGATGGTGTTAACCAAAGAGATTGCATCTATAAAGAAAGAGCACGCTAAAAAGATCAAAGGTAGTCATTGCTTTCTGATCACCCTGAAAGCTAGCCTGGGAACCCGACCCACATAAATGAAGATGTAGGGTCTGACAGTGAGCGATTAACCTCCCATATTGAGGGGCATAGCATGAGATTTAAAGTTACATTGAAAACCAAAACTCGTCAGAAGCTAAGCAAGGGCATTGTTCATGTAAACATGAGTTTTAATAGGAGTTGTTTGTTAACTTTGAGGGAAAATACTCATCTGTAATTTATCAATAGACAGTAATGATTGGTTGCAAATCATATAAAGCCCACCCCACGCAGGTTTGCCAGGAGGTTATGTGTCACATGCTGGATAAGCAGTTCCCATGAACTCCAATGGTTTCTCTCCAAACTGTCACGTTCGCTAAAGCTCAAGACAGAAACCCAAATGCAGATTGGCACGGTTTATTTCAAAAGAACAAAAACTATACAAAAGCAGTATGCGGAGGAAGTAAGCTCAGGAGATCTTGGAAATTTCACGGTGGCAGAAACAGGTAAACAGGTATCAAAAGAGCAGGGGTTCGGGAAACAAAAGAAACTCACAAGAATTCCAGAGGCAGACACGAGAAACGAGAACGGGGAAAAAACACGAAAACAGAACTCACGGGTAGGTAAGCAGAGTAGATACAACCTAACAACAAATGGGAAACGAGGTCGGATGATCAGACAAAGGACAGAGAAAAGACTGGGGTTTATATAGGGAACAGGAGCACCAGGACAAACAGGGGACAGCTGAAACTCATTATGGGGAAAACAGAATCATGAGTAGCAGGTGTAAAGCAGGGGAGGAGAAAGGGGCAGGGCAGGCAACAGAACAGAAGCACATGGGGAATGAAAACAAAACACAGAGGTTGCAGTTCATTGATAGTCCAGTGGGGGGGCCAAGGTATCAGGAAGCAGGACCATGACAGTACTCCCCCTCTAACGGACGCCTCATGGCGTCCTTTTGACTGAGGCGGGGCGCTGGTGGCGAGTCGGGAACCGTGGCAGAAGAGCAGGTGAGAGTTGCAGGCAGGCGACAAGTCGGGAGGCGGGGCAGGAGTGAAGAGCGTTGGTCGGGACTGAAGCACGGGTCGGAGTCCAGAACGGCCGAGTAGAGCGTAGGTCATAGGCAGGCAAAGGGGTCGTACCAGGGACGGAGGAGCAGAGCCGTAGCTCAGCGGCAGTCCAGGTTGGGCAACGGGCAGACGATCTCTCCGGAGACCGAGACAAACAGAAACAGACAGGGAATGAGGCAGGGAGGCATGGAACGGCCTGGAAAGCGGTGCAAGGAACAGGTCACAGGCGGCCAGGTTCGGGGACAGGCAGGCAATCCTACAGGAGACAGAGAACAAAGCAGAAACAAGGCGGGAGACAAAGACAGACAAGACAGGGTGGTGACACAAACAGACCTGCAGAGCAAATTTTAATTTGCTAGCGGTGCGTCTAGGTTCCCAGGCTACCTGAAAGCCATAATCTTGAATTACTCACTAACACATCAGTTAATAGCAGTTATATAGAGAACTATGCATTAATGTCTATAATGAAATGATGTGAAATCATGTAATCCTCTAATGTGAAAATCTATGCATATTTCAGACCTGCAGAATAAAGTGGAGGAGACAGAAAAGGAGCTCAAAGCAGAGAGATCTAAGTGTGATAAACAGGGTACGTTTTTTAACACTGTAACCAAGTCTGACATGCTGAATAGAAATTTCTGTTAGAGTTATCCAATTTGCTGCCACTGCAGAGTACATACACATCTGGTTGTATTGAACGAATTCTAGCTCCAATGAAATAGCTAGCTAGCTAATATACATTGTTTGAGGGATTCAGAACCTATTACGGATAATTCTAATCACAGATTAGAAAATTGTCTCCCTCTTATTATGGCAATTTATTACAGGTGCAAAAATAATCTAATGGTAGGGATTATTCATTTAATTTAATTTGTTGATATGAAATAATCAAATCATTGATAAAAGCTCAAATTTTAAACATTCTTTAGATTGTGGTAAGTGAACTATCTCTATATATTATTTTAATAAATAATTCTGGTCCTGACTCTTACTGTTTAGCTACACAGATAGAGACACTGAAACAAGAACTCTCAAAATCTCAGGCAGCTTTGTCAACTTACAAGGAGACCTATGATGCCATAATTGCAGGTAATTTAAACTATGAACTGAGATTGTCAGGGTCTGCTTATTAGAAGCAAATAAATACAATACAATACAATAAAGCAAATTGAAAGTGGACATCTAAAGAATCACTCATTGACTGTTTGGTGCCACACTGGAATTATTTCAGACCTGGAAGAGAAATGTCAGACAGTCACTCAGAAGCTACAGGATGCAATCGCAAAACTGAAGGAAGTGGACAAGAAGAACTCTGAGCTAGGTTTGTGGCTTACTATCAACAGTATAAAACAGCTTTGAATACATCTTTCACTAATGTTTTGCTAATGTAATGCAGCTACTACACAATGCACAGCACAGAGTGTGTGCCATTTCAAAATGCTTTAAAATGAAAACAGATCTTGCAATGGGATACTGGCATTTCAATTCTGTATCACACAACACCACACACAAACTAATACACTGTGCAGACTCATCTCACTCATCGTTTTCACAGTCCTGAAGATAACTCAACTCCAGGCTGAAATGACGGCCATAGTGAATCTGGGAATTACTGAAAAGGAAGTTCTGAAAAATGAAATTGCAGGTGAGACAAACACTACTGCATATACACCACGTAATGTGCTGGTCCAGTCAGTCAGCTTTCACTAATGCCATGAATGAGTTTACTGTCACTAACAACTACTATTCCCACCACAGTTTTAAAGACGCAGCTCGGTGCTTGCACGGATCAGAATACCAAACTGACGCTCACCATCACAGGTTGGTCTGAGGCACAGTAAAAGATGTTAATCTAACCCACATATAACAGTTGGCTGTGATTATACAAATTACATATGGGGTTTTATTTCCATTAGGATATACAGTATATTATGAATCATCATGAATTAAGAATCATATATCATCTTCAATATGGGAATCTGTAGTTTGGTAACAACACCCCGTTCTTTCACTTCCTGATGTAGAACTGAGGGTCAACGAGAGGAAAATAACCCAACAGTGTGGTATCATCAATGAGACATTGGACAGTGAGTTATTTTGGCTCTTGCTTGTCCCATTATAGAATGAAAACATTTTCTGAATCATTGAAGTTCATTTTTATTTTTTTCATTTTCTTACAATCCTTTTCACATAATGTATGTGTCTCTCTTTCACAGAAATTAAGACAGAGTTTAAAGAAACAGTAAAAAAGGTTGACAAGAACACACAACTGAGTATGCATCCACTCCTCCAGTCCATAGTACTTTAGTATTTCACTCATTTTGTATTTGATTTTTAATCCTTGACTTTATGATCAATACTATTTCAACAAGCAACTATTTCAATGAGCTTGCATTTTGTATGTACACTGTATATTGCATGCTTTATTTTACTCTTCAACATGAAAGAATCATTCAATGTACATTCAGTGCATGTATTACCACAGGATGTATCACTTGATAGCTTGTTTTGTATCTTCAGTTTTAAGGATGAACATATTGATTACGGAAATTGAGGCACTACGTGAGAACATTGAGAAGATGCCAGGCGATTCGGCTGGTAGGTATTGGACTGGAGGATGAGATTTCTGCCTCGCCACCTTCTTCACTCAGTTTACTACTCGTCACCACCTGCCCTTTATGCAATTTGTTCTACCTTTACATTTTGCAATTTTACTACATGCTCACCAGATGTACTTCTATTGCTGTTAATGTGATTAAAAAATCCCTGAATCCTTGATGTATCCTCAGAACTAGAGAAAGAGCTGAAAGCTAAAAACACAGAACTGGAAAACCTGGAGCAAGAAATGGGATTGAATAATAGAATGGACTACAAAATTAGTATGTTTCATCAATTCTATTCAAAATAAGATGCCCTTGAACACCATTTGCAACATATGCAAGACAATTTTCCTGTGTTCTTTTCCAGTAAAGAACGCCTTAGCTATCTTAGTAAAGAAAAGCAAAGTTATGGAGACAGACACTGAGAAGTACTTGCAGCAGATTGAAGGTAAGTCAGGACAAATGGTGTCATACAAGCAATAGATGAAAACACAGTTGATAATTGTTTAATAAGTATCTTAAGAGTAGATTTTGTGAAAGCCATTTGACATTTTGTCTTTCTTAACAGAGCTAGGTAATAACTTGGATGAAATGGTCGATATGTATAAAGGAAAAGAAGATGAAAACATAAAACTCTGTAAGTACACGAGAGCAATTGATTGGTCTGTGTATGTGAAAAAAATCATTCAAGTTAACTTAATTTCACTTATGATTGGTAGACTGTGTACCTGTGCAATTTCTCTGCCAGAGAATCAGTAGTTGATGGAAGGAGCACATGACATATTAACCTGTTAAGTTAAACTCTCTTTCAGTGATAAAGCTAATGTCCTTAGAAGATAATATGAACTCTTTGGAGAGAAGACTAGCAAAAACTAAACAAGAGTCCTCGGCAAAGATCAAGGGTGGGTGCCTGATGGTGTGGACAAGACACAGACACAAAGATTTTGCAGAGTCTGTGATGCTTGCATCAAGCAATGTGTTGACTGGCTAGCAATATTTATACCCTTGCGCATGCTAGGGTTTTGTGCAGGCCAAAATATTGGGTGGGCACAAGTAGACTGGTAATATCTTTAATTGTCTTTACTTGGGCATATTCAAATACGTAAAATGTATTAAATGCATGTATTAAAAATCTGGGTAGTGACCATTTACTAAATTCAAAAAAGATTCCTGTTCAAGTCATGAATGATACCTCTGAGTGATTTTCACCGAAGGCAAACAGTTCTCTCACAACTTAAAGGAGCATCCAGTGTAAACCAATCCATAGTGCTGTTGTTTGAAGTCACTGAGTGCTGACGGTCGGAAAAAGAACAAGAAAATCTGATACAACGTAGACTGAAAAGCAAACCAACAGCTAACATTAACTGAATGGCGTATATGAAAAATTCAGTTAGTGTTAGCTGCCAGTTCACTATTCAATCTATGTTTTTTTTCTCTTTACTCACAGCATATTGCCTGCTTGTACCCCAGATTGTTGGGACTTCAATTGTATTAGCTTGTGACTGATAACCCTGTGGCTGAGAGGGATATTTTGTAGATTATTGATGCAAGTTGATGAGTATGATTTTGTCTTTTTGAAATCACTCTTTGTTCTTCAATGTTTCAGAAATTGAGAACAAACTGGAACTGAAGCGTCAAAAGATTAATGAGCTTAAAGCAGCAGACTGTGGCATCAATGCAATGAGTAAGCAAGCTCTCTCTCTCTCTCTCTCTCTCTCTCTATATATATATATATATATATATATATATATATATATATATGTATATAAAGGCCTTGTCACCATCTCGAACGTGCAATATTAACTGATATATGCTGTTCATTATCCCTTACATAACCTTCGCACCAGGGGGGAAAGGTTAGGATGATGGGCCTAGCACTGACAGGGGGCCCCAGAGAACATTTAAAATATTATAATCAGGGTTTGGGGGTCTCAAAATAATTTTCTGTTATAGGGCCCAAAATTTCTGGCAGTGCCCCTGCTCTGAACGTTCGGAAGACCCATTCAAAGTGAATGGAACCTCCCGCAGCATTATGGAGAGCCTTATAATAATCGCAGTTAATGAGACTGTCAATGACAGGTGCCCAGGGATAACTGCCCATATGAACACCCCTCTGCTACACACACATTCGCAACCCAGGCCCACAAGTTCTGCACACTCACCCTTGCTTCAAATCTACTGTGGTTTGGCCTTTTCCTTGTACTCTCATTCAAAGTATCCGTCAGCTCTTTTAAAAATGCCATTATGAAGCATCTACAGCCATCATGTATTTATGTCAAAGAGGAACACTTTTGTCCCTGGACAGAGCTCTCTGGCTGATTTATGGTTCTGTCTTGACTCAATGCAAAGGGCACTTGTTGCGTCGTTGCTGTTGTTTTCCTGTTATGGTTCTGTTGGCATCAAGTGTGTCCGCGGTCGTTTAGCACAATTCACCAAATTGCTTTGAGTGGAACTATCTACCCTTTGACCGTGCAGATGAGTCTAGTGAATTCCTTTGTCATGCTTTTTTTTTTCAACATTACTGTTAAGAGACACTGCATATTTCAACAACCTTGTTATATCAGAACTATTTACAAGGTTTCTGGGCAGTTTATGTTCCGATTACAAGCTAACTTCTCATAACTGTCTGACGAAGCACTAAATTTAAAACATTATTGAAAGACAGGCACAGTACAATCTAGAAATCCCACCACTGAATTCAAAACAATGTCTTAAATTATTTACAAAGTCTATACAGTGGCTAAAAGTACCTACAGTGGATGGCTTAAACACACCGGCAAACAAAACAAAGCAAGTGGACGAACTCAACCAATCACAGCCCTTACGGTGTGTGTAAATGAGGAGGCCGCTGGTAGTGTGACATATGTGTCTGCATGACTAATTTGCATAAAAAAGTAACATTTTTTACATTAATCACATGTATTAACGTGTCAACAGTGACAGCAATATATATATATATATATAGAGAGAGAGAGAGACATAGATAGTATAGATATCTACATATAAATCATCAGTATACAGAATACTGTACTATTGTACACAGATATACAGAGTTATTGATGGATTGGACTAATGTGATTATTAAAATTTATTCTACTTTCCCCATTTCTAGAGGAAAAGATTGCAGAGTTGGAGGCTGAAGCTAATCAGCTGGAGATGGATTTAGCCAAGGAAAAAAAGAAAGCAGAAGACCAGATCAGAGGTGCCTTGCTGTGTGTGTGTGTGTGTATTTGTATGTGAGTGTGTGTGTGTGCATGTGCGTGGGTGTGTTCCTGTGTGTGTTTATGTTGCTTGCTGTTTAAACAAAGTGTGCTCTTCACAGTGTTGGAGAAACATCTGATGGAGAAGAAAAAGGCACTGCAACATAGCAGCGACCAACTGAGGGGTGTGAACAGTAAAAATGCAGATTTAAGTAAGTATGCAAATTACAATAACAAGACATTGTAATCAAGGCAGTAAAACTATTTTGCCTAAATGAAAACCTGACCAAGCTACATGATGAGAGCAATTCAGTCAATAGAGCTGTATACAGAATCGTGTATTTTGGAATGGTGTATTGGAATTTATTTCTTATACACACTTGTGTTGAAAGAAATTTGTCTCTTATTTTGATCAGTACTAAAGCTGATTTCCATGGAGACACAAATGACCACAGTTATATCAGAATCCAAAGCGTTGGAAGAGACATTAGATACCATAATAAAGGGTAAGCATTTAATGACATGACTTTTTTCTTTCACTGACTGAGTGCAAAGACATGCGATGGAGGAAAAAAAAGTCTGTTGTATGAATAACATTTATGCTGTGAAGAAAGCTATGCATAAACATGTAATGTCTGAATTACACAGACCTGAAAGAAAAGCTGAAAGTCAAGGAAGAGGAAAATGGCCGACTGCAAAACACAGTTACAGGTATGCTGTAAATAGGTCCACTGAATCAGAATCACCTGTACACTGGCTCCAAATTCTTTGCGAGCTTTCCACGTTAACCCATTAAAACCTGGAGCAGCATCTATGTGTTTTACCCCTTAAGACCTGGAGCAACATATATGTCACTTTCAATCATTTTGTCAGTTGTAAGGCCTGTAACCAATGACTTTCAAAAAGTACACTTGAAGATTGTGGCTAAGCAAGTCAATCCAAATACAAGACAAAGTTTTATGCTCTCAAATGTTTTTTGGTAACACTTTAGATTAGGGTACACATATTCTCAATTGACTACCATGTTATTAACATGCTAGTTATTTGTTAGTCACTACAAATCACTTATGAACACCTTATTCTACATGCCCTTATTCTACCCTTAATAGACCATTAACTAAGACTTTCTCAAATATAAACTCCTAATTACTATTTCTTCGTAGTCAGGAAGTTGGTTGTTTTATATGAAGTATGATCTTATTATGCCTTGGTTAGTATGGGACTTATAAGGCAGTAGTACAACATGAAAAGTTATTCTCCTTCAGTAACATTTAGAAAAAATAGCCTATTCATCAGAACAAAACCCAAAACTACAAGTACGTAATAGTGTACAAATAAGTCCTAATTACGTCTTTTTGATTGAGAATAACTGTTCCTGAGAATGACTCTTCCTGTTGTACTTCCACTTTATAAGCCCTTTACTGTGTGAAGCATATTGAGATAATTAATATACAACAACTAGCTTACTGACTATGAATAAGAAGTAATTAGGAGTTTATACTGGAAAAAGTGTAGCCAATGGGTAGAATAAGATCACATACTATAAGGTATTAATAAGTGACTTGTAATGACAACTAACAAATGGCTAGTATGTTACTAATTTGCTTGGTAATACGATGCTAATTAATGGTAAATATGTGTACCCTGATCTATAGTGTTACCATTTTTTATTTTATGCTTCTATTTGCTACAGAGCCTGTGAAATTAAACATTTAACAGACGTTGACAATTGTATTGCATTTTCTGAAAATCCTAGGTTTTTGGTGGGTCTTTTTAGCAGGCGTTTGCAGAATGCAGGATGGTGACCCTAATCTCAAGCGCTGAGTCACAAATTATATATCGCTCTTTTCTTCCTCTTTCATCCTCAGACCTGGAGCAAAGCAAGAAGGAAATACAGGACAGCTGTTCAACAATCCAACAACAATACACAGGTCAAGACCTTTCTTTTTGATCTCTAGTTGAAGTTAGGATGAACCATTTACATGGGTTCTCACATTATAAACCTCTGCCTCACAGATCTGAAGACAAAGTTTGAGGATGACATGAAGCAAATAGATGACATCCCTAAATTAAGTATGACAAATTCAAATGAGATGCTGTTACATTTATCAGCTACATGTAAAATGGAATAAGATACTAATGTTATCTAATATTAAGTGTTGATGGATCAAAAAGTATTATAAAATGGAATATTTTAGTTCTATGAGTTTCATCATTTTAATCCTCCTTGGCTCAGTTCTCAGGATGAATATGCTAAAACGTGAAACTGAAAGACTGAAGAGGCAGATGGAAAACACTTCTGGAGACAAGACAGGTGAAGGCTCTGTAAATGTCTCTTCTCAAAACAGTGGTGTTTAAAGGCATACCAGACAAGACTGCGATTTTTCAAAGAGAAAACAAAGCTGATAAATTAACCTAAAAACATTGTCTAGTGTACCTTTAAAGTTTCACAAATATATCTTTGGATATTCAGACATTGTTGATAAGGGTATATTTCTATATGTATCTATCATCCAGAACTGGAGAAAGAATTGATGAAGAAAAGAAAAGAACTGGAAAAAGTAGAAAAAGAACTTGGACCAAAGAGCCCAGCTTCTGAACAAAGTTAGCCTTTTGATATTCCCAAGCATTTTGTGGTAACTGTATGTTTTACAGACTGTTTACTTCCAAGAGCATTCTTTGGCAATACATTTCAGTAAGCAACTTCTAAAAAAATTATTAACTGTATTGCTTACTTTTACATCACAGTTTAGACAGAATGTCACCATATATATTAAAATACTGCCACATATCATATCCAGTGATCATATCTACATAATCTGTACACAACTTTGTTGTTAAGACACTGATATTGTAAAAACAGGTGTATTAAGAGGTGATTAGGTTATGACGTGTATTTATACACTATATTGTTTACAGACATAACAAACACAAATGTTAGAAGAACCACTATCTCTGTATGAAATAATAGGTTATCACTGAATTGGTGAGTTTATATTGGTGTATGTTTATGATTTTATCATCACTTCTTTGAAATATTTGTCCTTCAGTAAAGCAAATAATTGCTGTTATACAAGCAAGTGTTCCAGATGAAGTGAGCAATGAAGAGTATTTGAAACGCATTGCTGGTAAGAACAGATTTTCTGTGTGTGTGTGTGTTTGGGGCGGGGGGGGGGGGTTGTTTTGTTAGTAAGATATATTCCTAACACTCTGACATAAACTCCTAATAAACAAACTCCTAACAAACTCTGCTTCCTTTAATAGAATTAGAGGCCGAACTAGATGAAAAGATTGCCTCCCTGAAAGGCAAAGAATCCGAAACAATCCAAGCAAGTATGTGTAACCTGTGGGTGTAATAATTTTTTTGTTTGTTTTTTAAGCTTCAGGAATTTATGATTCTGATATGCAGTCAGAAACAATGTGGCTCTCAAATATAGACAGAATAATAACACATACATAATGCATACATCCAGTGTTGAACAGGTCCCAGATAACCCATATTGTTTTAGTACTACTTTTAGTCAAAGATTTAATGAACTGCATTTGTTTGTCCTGTCTTCTATGCGGTCAGTGATCACTGCCATGAAGCATCAAGATGAATTGACAATGCTAAAAGACAGGTTATCCAAAGTCAAGCGGGAAGCTTCCAAAGAGATGGCTGGTTAGTGCTACTGTTTCTTTGTTGTTAATTATTTTCAGCTTAATGTAGTAGGTTAAGGGCATTATAAGACAACAAACTGCAAAAGTCTGTAATATTGCTGTATATAGTGCTTCTCATATGCTTACTACTGCTTAACTACAATTAATTATTTACAGAAATTAAGGATGAGCTGACAAAGAAGCAGCAACAGATTGTCAGATTGAAAGCTGAGGATTGTAAATATGGCAAACAAAGTGAGTAGGAGGATTTCATCTGGTCCAGACGGTTACAAAATATGTGTTTCCAATGTCTTACTTACTAGACACATGATGACATTAACAATCATATTTATTATTCTTTCAATTTTTAGAGGAGGCAATTGCTGCTTTGGAGAAAGAGGCTAAGGATTTGGAGGCCAAATTGGCAAAAGTCCAGCAATCCTCCGACAAAGAGATTGCTGGTAATTATGACCAATTTTCAGTGATATATCATTAACGTTATCATGGGCTTCACTGATCTTCTTTGAATCTGGTGTACCTGTGTCCTTGTGGGTGCTATGAAATGTATGGTTTGTGTTTTTAAGTGGGTGTATTCCACTGGTGCTAGCACCACAGAGGGGCCAAGCAGAGCACCCTTGAAAGTGGGCTGCACCATGGGGCTACACACAGCATTTTTTGGATAACGTTTTTGGCAGCCACTGTTTTATGGCAAGTGGGCCTTGAGGAGGCACATGGCAAGAGCTTACAATACAGTTGTGTTGCAGTGCCACCAAGTGACAACAACAAAAACAAAAAGTATAGTTTGTTAGTTACTGTCATAAATGTGTCAAGATGACATAATTCCTAGAAATGGAGAAATGAATTGTATTTCATCAGTATTACCCAGTTACCTTTTGTCCTAAATGTAAATGTGTTTGAAAGAACTGACAAAACGCTACCAGAAGGTGGAGAAAGACCTGAACAGCAGCAATAGTAAGCTGAAAGACATGGATAAGGAACATGGAGCACTGAGTAAGTATCTGAGTTGTGCGTGTATGTTTGAGTTGCTTAATTATGCATTTGACTTCTGAAGACAAAAGCGTACATGCGCCTCTTGCAGATCCATTTGAATTACAGTCTTGTGTTGTATTGTACCGTGTTGTATAATTTCTTATCCACTGAAAGGGGGGCAAAGGACATGAGCAACACCCTCACCATTATTGGCACCCCTGTTAAACTTTGCTAAAACACATGCAAATGCTGTTCATCTATTAATATTTTTCCTTAATCGCATAATGAAAGTATTGAGGAAAAATACAACCTTGAAGAGAATCTAATTTATTTTGATAAAAAAACAAATATTTTTGTACCAAAAACACGTCAATTATTGTCACCCCTGCATTTTGTACATTGTAAAGCTCCCCTTTGTCCGTAATACATGTGTTAGCGATGTCCTTGGACATCCCACATAGTTCGAGAACACATAAAAAAAAAAGATCTGAGACCCTTCCTCTTCACAGAATATATCTAGATTGTCCACATTCCTAGGTCCTCTCTTGTGCATATTCCGCTATATCGACTGGCAGCTGGTCTTTTTGCAAACCCCGTCAAACATACCGGGAGGTACGTTTTGAGGATCAGCAGTCCACCAACTGTCCACCAGGGGATGCTTAAGCCAATATTTAGGCAGACCATTATACACTAAGTATGTCTCGCTGCAGTCTGTAGCACGGTCAGGTTGGTTGTCCAACTCAGCCCACATCCAAGTCGGCCATATTCACGTGCACAAGAACACAGTAGAATTTGTGAGAGTCGATTTTCAATCTGTAAATCAGCCTAAATTTTAACTACTTCTAGAAAATTAAGTTGTTGCCCTAACGCTGATAATGCCTAATTATTGACGTTGTCCAGGTACGTGTCGGTGCAAGTATTAATTAAAATAATAATAAGAACTAACGTTAAAAACTAGGCCGCTCTGGTGCACTAATGGACAGATGTTTTTATTTATTATACCTTATGGTAACCTACTGACCATAAAGATTAAGTAAAGTTGACTGGCATTTAGCAGACACTTATTTGTCCCTATACATAGTAAGTAAGGTGGAAAGACAGGCTACAAATTCCCCTAAGGACCACTAAAGAAGAAAAAAGAGCATCTTGGCATCACCACGTAAAAAAAATCAGAAGTGACCCCCTTGGATATTTGGGGAAAAAATGAAATAGCATTGTGCAAGTCGGAAATCAAACATTTCCGACTCTCCTCCACAAAACATAGGTCTATCTATAGAGCTTTTTTAGAGGAGCTAATGCTAGTGCATTTAAATGATAACACTACATGATCCAACATGCATAAATACTGCATGCAACTGCAACTGCAATTAACTTAACCCCATAAACTACACCAGCACATTAAATATCTTAAGTATTTTATCCAGTGCGTTGTGGGCAGAGTTGTGTATCCAACCTGATCGTGCTACAGACTGCAGCAACACATACTTGGTATGTACGGCTCTACCTACATATTGACTTCAGCATCCCCTGGTGGACTGTTGGTGGACTGTTGCTCCTCAAAATGTACCCCAGGTACATTTGACGGGTTTGTACGTTCTCTGTATAACGTGTCAGCAATGACTATATCCCAGTCCATTAAGTTCTGGGGACCGAGAAAACCATGGTGGAGGCTTGATTTTGTGATCAGTAAACTGTGATTTTGTTTATATTACCTTATGTTTCAGTTTAAATGACCTGTTGGATGAGCCAAGCATTACCCACTTTTATTGACTTGATAGTGACAGGCAGATTTCTATTTAAAATGGTCAAGTGTTTTGTGGAGGTCATGATGGCAGTCACCCTAATGAAATTCCTAGACCCTTTGGAATTAAAACAACCCAATCAAATTACAGATCTTTGCCACAGCTACCAATAGGCAGGGGGCTATTTTCAGTATTATAATTCTTATAGATGCCTAACCCACCAAAAGCTCAATTTTCATCTCATCTGACCATAAAGCATGATTCTAAGTTTCTTTTTTGTCTCAAATAGTGATCCTCAGGGGAATTTCTAGCCTCTCTTTCGACCCTACTTACACCTACATCACACAATTGCCAATGCTAATAAGTCAAAAATGACTGTATACCACAGACATAGACACCATAGATGTGTGTTGTGTGTGTGTCAGTAATTCATGGATGGGATAGATAAATCCAGAGAATGAATTTCCCTCACACAATCAAAAGAGTTTATACAGTATACTTAAATGTGTATATACTTATTTACTTCTAATGTTTGTTTAACTCCATAGTTACTAAGATGATTGGAATGCAGGATAAAATGAATCAACTTGTAAGTGGCACGACAGACCTAAAACAGAAGACAGCAGAAGACATTGCTGGTAAAAAGTGATGAGTAATTGTGCTACTTTCTAGTGATTACAGTTTTTAATGAAGACATGGATTACAACATAACCAATGTAAAAATATTTTCTTAGACCTTAAGAAACAAATCAGTGTTAAAGATGAGCAGAATGCCAAACTTAAAGAAGAAAATGATGGTAAGGAAATGCTAATATTTAAACTGTATTAAATTTAACTTTGGTACAGCACGTTAAGAGTTAAGTCTAGTGACAAGAAACTCAGCCGTGAGACATGTTGAAAAGTTAACACAAAGTTGTGCCTTCTGGCTTTTCTTCACAGACCTATCCCTAACTTCTGCTTGTATTTGTATTATTATACACCTCACCCTAAAGGAAAATTTAGATTTTCTGTATTTTGAATGCTGAATACTGTTGCTCTCATGAATATTTTATGCCAGGATTTAACTGTAGTTATCATAGCTGTTTAACCATGTACATTGCACCAACACATAGTCTCTCATTATGATACTTTAAAGTTATCAAAAATATACATTGTATAAAACCTGTTTCTAAACCCTGCATGTTTTGCTTTTCAGCCTTGAAAGAAAGGGTACAGGAAACAATTGACAACTGTGTCAGTATTAAGCAACAATACACAGGTGATATAGTTGTGCTTTCTTAAACCTTTGTCTTGGCCTGATGCAATTCTTATTTACTTTTCTTATTTTGACATTACTGCTCACACTGAACGATGAATTGACTTCACAAACCTTTCATGTACAGATATGAAAACAAAACTAGATGAAAACATTAAACAAATGGACGACATTCCAAAATTAAGTAAGCAAAGCAGCAATTGTGTTCATGGTCAATAATTTTCATAATATTTTAAATACAGCATATTAATTGATTAATCTTTTCTTAGTTTTTAAGATCAGTCAGCTGAACAATGACATTAATAGACTAAAGAAAGCCCTGGAGCACAGCACTGGAGATAAGACAGGTGAAGGTTCTTTCTGAAATGCATGCTAATGAACATTTACATACATTTTTGGAAAATGTAATGGGGAAGTTTATATGTGGAATTATATTTGTATGTGCCTCACTAAGAACTGCGGGAGAAGTTGGACAAGAAAATTGAAGAACTTAAGAAAGTTGAAGAAGACCTTGGAACAAACAGTCCTGCTGCCAATCAAAGTGAGTTTCACTTTTGATACTCTCAGGCCTTTCACAATGACAGATGTTTTTTTATAGTGTAAGGCATCTTGGACTTGAAATGAAAACATGTCATTATGATCATAGCCTAAATCACTTGCTTTAACAAAATCAAGAAAAAGCCAGGATGTGTAAACTGCACATAGCCTGTTACTTGTTTCTAATATCCTGCTGCCACAACATGATGTTATCCGTGTAATTATGCAAAGACTTGAATGCAATGCAATGGTGACAAACTTTTGAAATTGCAAGAACACAACAAATGTTTACACAATGTTTGATATGAAAGTGTGCATACTGTAATTTCACAACTACTAACTAGAGGTTTATGCACTAATTTTGCAACGTTTCTTAAGGTTTGAGGTTAATAGGGGCAGATGATACATGGGATTGCAATTCCTTTCCTTTTATTTATCTTTTCTGTCAAAATCATAAAGTGATTCTGATTATTTTACAAAGTAATGTTTAGTAACTGCGATGACAATGCAAGTGCATTTTATACATCCTAAGATGTCTGCAAAGACCATACTTATCCTTTGGTAAACCCTGACCCAGGCCTCTCATCCCTATTATTGCACTGCTGTAAACAACTTTGGGTGCACTGAAATCATGTACTGCTGCAAGTTAAAAAAAAGAGACAGGTGCACCAGTGCAACCGATGTTACTGATGAAATAAATGTGGTGTAATATTCTCACTCCCTTACTCATCCATCCATCTAGATAATTCATACAAGCTTGATCTGTTTCTACATCTCTGCAGTAAAAGGTATCTTTGCTGTAGTCAGAGAAAAGGCTGGATTAAGCACTGAGAATGAAGAGGAGTACAGAAAACGCATAGCAGGTAGCAGAAATGGTGAAAATCCAGCAAATCAACATCTTGCAATTGTGCATGTATGTATGTACAGTATGTGAAATGTGCTGAGACAGAACAGCTCTCCACATAAACTCTTCTCTGTCTTCTTAACAGTGCTAGAAAGCGAGCTGGATGAAAAGATTGACGCCCTGCAAGGCAAAGAATCAGAAAAAATCCAAACAAGTGAGTTGCTTGTGGAAATACTAGGTACCCTTACACAGGCATGTTGATATTGTTTAAATCACTGGAAAATCCTCTGTTAAAGCCACATTGCCTACAGCATGATTAAGCTACATGACCAAGTCCACCATCTTTGTCTGTTTCAGTGATCAAGATGATGCAACAACAGGAGGAACTCACCGCTCTGAAGGACAGGTTATCTAAAGTCAGAGAGGCTGCTTCCAAAAAGAATACTGGTAAGAATACTTACTATTTCCATCATTCCATTACTGTTGTCATAACATAGCATGACAGTCCATGGCATTGCAATTATTAGTGCAGTATATTTTTAAAAAGTACAGTACCATCAAATCATCAGGGAGCTTGTTAACATTTGCATTTTACATTTTTGCATTTAGCAGATGCTTTTATCCAAAACAACTTGCAAAAAGTGGATTAACACTCAAGCTACAACCTTACTAAGAGTATGACTTGCTAACAGGAAACTGGCAGAAGATGACAGTACAGGAGTGTGATGGAAGTGCAGTGAAAAGAGAGTGGGGTTGCATTGGAAGTACATTCCACCTAGTGTTAAGACAAGAGGTACTCTTGGAAGAGCTGGGTATTCAAGAATTTCTTGAAGGTGGAGAGAGTATCTCCTGCTCTGGTGGCACTTGGAACTTGGTAGGTCTTCCACCAGTGTGGAATGACAGATGAGAATAGTTTGGATTGATCTGTGTGGGGTGTTGGCAAGACAACACACCTTGGAGGAATGGAGTGACGGAGGGGTAAAATAAGGCTTTATGAGGGTGTTCAGGTAGATGTAGCCAGTGGAGTTCAATGAACAGAGGGGTTACATTTGCCCTTTTAGGCTGATTGCAAACCAAACACATTATTGCGTTCTGTATTTTCTGTAATAGTCTCACAGCACAGGCTGGAAGACCTGTTAGAAGGGTATTACAATAGTCAAAGCGAGAGATAACCATGGTCTGTATCTGAATCTGGTTAACAATATTAACAGTGTGTGTGTGTTTCACTTGTATCCAGAGCTGGAGACTCAACTGGAGAAGAAACGGCAAAAGATAAATGAGTTGAAAGCTCAAAACTGTAATGGCAAAAGGCGTATGTGTACCACAATCTCTCAATTAACAGATTTTATACATGTGTGTATGTTTTCTGTAAAAATTTCACAAATACAGTATATACAGTATATTCTCCTACTCTTCAGAGGGAGAAATTGATGATTTGGAAAGAGAAGCCAAAGATTTGGAATCAAGACTGAAAAAGCTGAAACAGTCATCAGAAAAAGAGATTGCAGGTGATTACAAATCCGCATTTCAACTGACCCTCTTAAAACAAATGTATGGAAAACTCCATGTCAGGTTAGGTCACTGTCAGATTTGTATGCGATTAAATCATTTGATGTTTTCAACTCTTCTCATTCACAGACTTGATTGCCCGTCTTAAACTGAAGGAAAAGGAGACTGAAGCCAGTAAGAAGAAATTGGAGAGTGTAGATGAAAGAAATGGGGCTCTGAGTAAGCTAATCATTGCAGTTCACTTAAGACCACTGTTTACACTGATGTGTGTCATTTTGTTCATATAAAATAAACTGTTTGCACTTTGTGTCTGTCAGTTGCAAAGGCCATCGAAATGGAAGAAAAAATGAATTCACTTATAGATGACACGAAAGATCTCAAACAGAAAACAGCAGATGAAATAGCTGGTGAGACCTGGTGGTTGCCTTTGCCCTTTTTATTGGTTACAATATATGGTGACTAGCCTGAAGTGCTGCCAATGTAACTTTAATTGTCTTTCCAGATCTAAACATACAACTCCAAGCCAAAGACCAAGAGATTGCAACACTTAAAGTTGCAAATGAAGGTAAGGCCCAAAATTACAAATACCCATTTAGACCACTCCCACCTTTGACCAAAAAGACATATACTCCATAAACTACACATGGACACTACTTTCAACATGTGCTAATAGAAAGACATTTTTTTTGTGTGTGTGCAAATGCTAAAGACTGTGCCCTGCTCAGAGAGAAGAATGAAGGTTAGACAGTCTTTTTCTTCCTTTTTCCTTCAAAGAGTTCAACACAAATGTGTAGACTTATTCCTCTTTCTAATTGTGAATTATGTGCTTTTTGTCAGACATGAAGAAACAATTGGAAAGGAAAGATAAAGCCATTGCTGCACTGAAGAGCCAAAAGGAGGAGACTCTAGACCTTCTCAAAGACAAAGAGACTGAGCTCAAAACACAGCAGAAGACAGCTAGTGGTGAGAACATCAGTGCTCTGCTGTGACCATAAACACAACCCTACACACTTACAATGACCTTTTCCAAAATTTCCAAATACTAAAAAGCACTACAGGCAATCTTCATGTAGTCAGACACAAATTTGTCAACCAAAAAAGCATCACAACAATTCAATCATACATTATTAATGTTTATATGAACCTGAATAATTGTTGTACACAACAGAATTATTTGCTGTAAATAGAGCAGTTGACATCAGAGACAGAGGCTCTTGTACTAGAGGTACATGGAATAAAAACAATCACTGAAATAGGTCTTGCTTCAAAGAACGCCATTCATACAGAATACGGATGAAGCTGCCATGATACATCCAAGCACTGAGTGGACCCCTCTATATTTGTTCTTACATTTGGTCTTACATTTGTTCATAGTTCTTGCTTAATTTAGCACATTAAGCCTTAGGGCATGTGCAGTTAACTGTGCATGTTACCAGCCATGTTGTCCGTCAGTGGAATTAGAGCCCTGGTTGTCTGTTTGACCGATAAGCCTCCTGTGACCTCCTCTGTCACTGCACAATTCTGACATTAAGGGTAGTATGTCAGCTATCACTTCCATTACTAAAGGTTGTGCATTGTGTTGCCTGACTTTCAGAATTGAAACAGGAGCTTGACAAAAAGGGGGAGGTCATCTCAGAATTACAGAAGGAGAAGGATGACTTGGTGGCTGCAAAGAAAACCACTGAGGAGGCGCTAAGGAAACAAACACAGATTTCCAATGGTGAGACATGACTGTTTCTCATTGCAATAGAGACTCTGTAAGTTGGGGATAATTGTAAACTGATTCTGGGCAGTAGTTACATGTCTCAGTGCAGGCTGAACAGCTCCTTTCACCTGTGGGCAATTTTTTGATGTTACAGTCAGTCACATTTCACTGTAAATAAACAACAGAGAAAAGGTTTTTTTATATCAAATGTCAAACATTTTAGAAATGAAGTTGGACAACAAGAAGCTTCAGAAAACAATAGAGGAAAAAAATGAGGAGAAGCAACAGCTACAGAAGAAACTAGATGGTGAGTATGGTCATTCATGAGGTTGCTGATTTTGCCAAAGGCTCCTTCTTCTTGGGTAACTGTTTTGATAGTTGTAACAGCCAGAGATCACTCATAAACATTGACATGTCTCAGTTTATCATCAGGCTGCTTTGACTGCTTCATTAGCGAAGCAGTCTCTATCCTGATTGGTTTATCATGCCTGGACCATAAGGCTTCTACTTAGGCTTAGGTTTTACTCTACTCTTTAGGTCATAAAATGGCCCATTTTATACCAGATATAAATTCATCAATATTATTCATCAGTAGGCTAAAACTTTTTCCAGGCCAAAGATAACATAGATCCTCAGGAAAATTCATTGTCACTTAGAAAGTGAAGCTAACTGAAAGAAGCTAACTAGGCATTGTTGAACATCTTTTGTTGTTGAGCGCTGTGATGCCAGGCCCATTGACAGACTGTTCAGATCATGTTACATAACTATATTGTTTTTAGTGTAGTGACTGTAATGTTATTGCACTTTTGGTGAGGCCTGTTATCCCCTACTAGTTACTGGGTAAAGGAATAACATTACAATGCATTACTTTCTAACAAAAAAAACAACTGTGTTGTAATGTATGTACATATGTGTACAAGTGTGTGCATGCGTGCGTGTGTAGTTGTGTGTGTGAAGTGCGTGTATGAGTGAATCTGTGTAGTCCCGCAATAGTGTATGTAGGCACTATTACGTATCTGTCTTGTCGATATTGTGTTTTAACAGTTACGTGCATCACCAATTGTTCCCGGTGAAACGTTGTCTCATCTCACTATGTACTGTGTAAAAAACCTACTTGACTTGACTCTAACAGTGGTAATGAGTAAGCAGGTACTGTAAGAACATGATGCAACTGCCCTAACTTTGCAGCCATGGCCTACCTCAGTCCAAATGAAAGTTGCAGACAAGCCATCCTCCAGTTCTTCAATTTTCACCTTACCATCCCACACGTTGTTGTTTAAGAGGAAGTACCCATGGATAAAACCTAATTGTATCATTGTCTTTACCCTATACAGATATTGAGACAAAGGCTGCAGAAAAGGCAGAAAAGGCAGAAAAGGCCATCCACACTTGTAAGTGTATAGAATGCAATTGTATACAGCTCAATTGCTTCAGTTTTCAGCACATTACCTGATAGGTAACACTTGAACTCAGCATACATTTATATATACATTTATCACACATCATCACTGTTATAAATTGAGATTTATAGCAGTTAACATTACAGGCCTAATGCTTAATGAGACCGGTCATGAGTTTGTATTCATGTTTATGATAATTTCAATATATAATGTATAATATATAATATTATAATATTGATAATATAACAATTATGAGGCTTATTCAATGCTTTAGAACCATTTAGAATTGTGTTTATAATGCATAATTAATGAATACTGGGCTCATAGGAAATGTTACCACATCTGTTTTGCATGTATCTAGGCTGATATAAAAATGTGGAATAGTGGTTTCAATACTTGCCTTGTTTTAACTCATAATATGTTGAATATTGTATGATTATATGTTGAATATTGACTACATGAGAAGTAACTATATGAGAAGTATATATAGTTGACTATATGAGAAGTAACAATGCTGGAAAACTGAATACAGGAGCTTGTTAGAATTTGTATTTAAAATGTTGTTAACTGAAGTGTTAGAATAATATAAATGTATTTACAAAATCCAACATTAGAAAGGCAATGGGCACGTTATACCCACCTACAGTAATTTATAAATGAATGAGGCAACAGTTAAAAAGAAAAATCCAAATTATATCAATCCGGTTTAATCTGATTTAATCAGGCTCGGGTAAAAATAGAAAACAAATAGCAAGCAACTGTCCTCTTAGTTGCACCAACCAATAAAGAGTTTCCATTGAATTAAATGTTTTGCATTGATATGTGCTGTCCGTCTTGACAGTTCTTTAGCTATTGACATGTTTTGACTGCATTCCCCCGGTAGCTTGGGCTCGCCAATGCCAATCAGGCTCTGAGCTAGTTGCCATCACATAGTTTCATTGACTATTGGCGGCCAATTGGCACTTGGACTGCCCCCTGTGAATGAAATTTCATGAAATTTGGTGCGTCTCCAAAGAATGTACTACTTGATTGCATGCATCAGGTGATATTAAAAGATAATAATACTAGCAGAATAATTACAGGCATCGAGTTGATTGACGTGTAACTTTGAAACAGAGCAACTAATCAAAAGACAATAATAGACTGTGCCAAATTTTGTGGGAATGGTCTCAGAAATTAATTTCGGAGATGAATTTCACTGTTGCATTTTTCAAAAATGGCAGATTTTTCAAAGCTTCCTTATGAACCAAAACACAAGTGTTGTTATTGTTGAACCCCCTGTAGTCATAGCAAGGTATATGCAATTCTGTTTTAGCAACCAAGTTTGGAGTCAGTGCAATTGTGTGAGTGTGACCATCTCTTACAATTCTTACAAAAATAATAGAGTTCCCAGAAGCTTCACTACTTCATCCTTAAAAACAATGACAGAAATAGAGAAAGTATTTAAGAGTTGGTAGGCTATAGTGTTAATATTGTTTTGACCTCTTCTTTTTCTTCCAACAGCTCAACCAACCATAGACCCCGACACAGCTCACCAAAAACTACAACTGTCAAATGGTGACACTGAAATGAGACTTCTCAAGACACCACTCAACTTGCCTGACAGCCCAATGCGTTATAATCATATTATAGGGGCACTGGGTAACACTGGATTTGACCAAGGCAGGCAGTACTGGGAGATTGGTGTGGCTAACAAGCAGTGTTATAGCTTGGGAGTAGCTGCTGAAAAAGCTTCAAGAAGTGGAAGCATAATATTCAAACCCCAGAACGAATACTGGACCTTGATGTTGTCCAGAAGTAATGTTCTCAGTGCAGCTGCAAATAAAAGACAAGTCCTGAGGAAGGCAGATCAAGACAAACCAGAAAATATTGGTGTGCTATTAGATTTCAAAAAGAAAGAAATCTCCTTCTATGACTCAGGGACTAGATCTCACCTGTACACATTCACAAACGTAGAAGTGAAATCAAAACTTTTTCCCTTCCTGAGCACGTGTGAGGACACTGATCTGGGTTCACCTCCACTGGTGTTCAAAGTAGGTCCCTCTGCTGATTGGCTGATTGAAAAAAAATAGCTTTTTAAAATGCTTCCACTGAATACCCAGCATATGCTGTAGGCCTATCTCTACAATGTACATTCCAAATGTGTTGCATCTGTGGTATAATAAAAGGGTTGCACTGTACGCAGATAATAATTCAAAATAAAGTTATACTTTTGCTTCATTTTTGCTTTAGGTTGTCTTTATCATAAACTCTCCTCAAATAGTTGAACACTGTATCAGTAGATATAATTATGCAATAATTCTTAGAATATTTTCCACAGTATAAAAAGCACCCTGACCTAAAGGTTTCATAGGTTATATAGGCAAAAATGTTTCCATAAAGTTGAAATTCTCAACAGCTCTGATTATATGTTCAATATTGACTATATGAGAAGTAACAATGCTGGAAAACTGAATACATGAGCTTGTGGTATGCAATTGTCAACTGTCAACAGAAAGGCCATAGCAAGCCATAACTGATGAAAAATGAAGCTTCAACTCCTCCCTGCTGTGCCTGCCACCCCCCTGTAGAAGTGGGTAACAAAGATAGGATCTCTCTCCTCTAGGTTGTTGATGAAGGCATTTCTCTCCTCCTCAGTCCATGACTCAAACCACTGCGTCCATAACCTGAGCTGGCACTCAAAGATGTTAGGAGGCCGGTCCTTCACCTGCATGACAAACAGTCACAAATAATCTCTGGCTTTCTTTAAATAGCTTAGAGAATGTACAGCAATTATGTTCGCCAACATATGATGGCTCTGCATCAGTCAAGTTAGTATAGGCTACCTGCATTGTGGTGAGTTGCTCCACTAGGCTGCACACTTTCCCAGGCACTGCTTTGGCAATAAGGTCCTCAAGAAATCGCTGCCTCTGAATTTCTCCCCATCCCAGAAACCAGCTCAATACACAGCGCTGCTCCTGAAGAGTCACGAACGAAAGAGGGGGGGACACCCTTCCTGACCCAGATCCAAGAGGCGTACACACCAAATCCACTAAAGGGGGTGGTTTACGTTGAGGTGAAGAATTTGGAAACTCTGCTGAAGATGGTAGTGAGGAATAAATTCTATTATGTTCTGTTGTCCCAAAAGGAGAGGTTATCGTCGATGGCTGTTGAACGAAGTCTTGACGCACATGAGAAAACCAGGACATCTGCAAATAATCACAAGATCAGCCTTACGTCGAAATGTGTATTTTGCAGTGTTAGGGAAACTACTCAGAAAATGAAGTGAGCTAAGCTACCAGTTACGCTCCATTAAAATAGTAGACGCGGAAGCTGCGGAAAATTGGTTTAAGTAGATCACTACACGTCAAGCTACTTTACAATTCCTTATGAACAAAAACAGGCCTATACATATAGTGATCCATGACTAGGTTACATTTTTTAAAACCAGTTAGTGAGCAGTAACTTTTTACAAGAGACATACAGTAGGTTATTTAATCATATTTCCATTTGGGTCCAAAACACTGTAACAGTAGGGTATACAAGAGGACAAACCTATGGTTTATAGAAATGGCAACGCATTAAATGACATCTTTCAGTACATCAACCAGTTCAAGCTACATTTTGTGTACACAATTTACTTAGAAGGCAATATTGTATACACACATTTAATAAATTGTGGACATTTTCTAATTAAGCTGACATCTCTTTCATTCAAAAAATGCGTCATGTTTGCTGGGTTTATTGAATAAAACTGATGCATGGCCCAAATGGATGCCTAGATGATGCCACACAATATATATATGAAGCTAAACTAATGAAAAGCTGATTCAGCCACTACTGGGAAATGTAGTTAAGCTAGTAGCTTCGCTGGTGAACCTACTGCTCAACACTGGTATTTTGTATTCGATCGGACACCTGCAGGCCCAACGTTAAACTAGGTCATGCAAGGAATTTGTGCGGTTTAATTCTCTGCATATAACAGATTCCAATATCTGAAATATAAACAACGTCAACATTGACACAAACGTTGACGACTTAATCTGAATGCTACTTAAGATGTCCGACTAGCTTGTTAGCTTGGTACTTTCTGCAAAGCTTTCCATTTTCTTTTTAAACAAATCCAGTTTAGCATACCTTAAGTATTCATTGATGATATATTCGAAATTTAGAAGAATCTTCTTGTCAGCATCCCTCGAAACTTTACAGTACGCTCGATTATAGACAAGAAAAGCTATTAGTAGTGTAGTTTTCTGTGATCTGGCACCGGCTGATCTAAACCCCGCCCGTTGACCTTTAAACTGTGTAGTACTCTGGTCCATCCAATAGTTTGTCACTTGGTCGTTGCCATTGGAAGAGGCCCTGAAACTTTATATATCAATGACTGTATCTATATCTACAGTCATATATATACACACACACACACACACCTGCATTGGCCTATGCATAAACCTAATTCCTATTTGATTATTTGTGATTCATAGATAATAATAATTAATATTAATTTACAAATAATTAATTGGCTGTATTATTATTATTATTAGTAGTAGTAGTAGTATTATCATATAGCTTTATAATAATAGCCAACATTGTCTAGCACAGGGGTCTTCAACCCTTTTTCTTCCAAGAGCTACTTTGACAAAATCCATTGTGGCCGAGAGCTACTCTACAGTGCTGTAGTCTAGTTTGCTGTAGTGATTATACTGTCTTGTATGATTACAACTGTCAGTATTGCAGCTTATGTTTTACTGGATATAAGCAAATCCCAAACCCTTTTAAGTGGTTATACAGCTTATACCTGCATATCACGTAGACTACAGCCTACTATTTCACATTGGCATTACTGATAGGCCTGGAGTTAAAAAAAAAAAATTGCATACTTTACCATCTTGTACACTTACAGTACAGTGCAAATACTCATCTGAAGGGTCATCTTCATAAATCTGTGGCACCTTTATGTTCCATAATTATAGCCAAATGTGGTCTGCCACATCAAAGAGGACAGTAAAACTTGGATCATTTTGTATCGGACGGTATGTTTGAACTTGATTTCACAGAGATTTTGACAGGTTTACAACATTTTGTGACTATGTTCCTTTTACCCTTCGGAGAACTACTCTTAAGGAGGTGGCGAGCTGCTGTAGCTCCCAAGCTACCTGTTGAAGACCCCAGGTCTCTTTACGAGGGGTAAGAGAAAATGTCATTTGAAGAGTTTGAGGAAAGAGAGGATGAGAAAGGTGTTCTCTCCTATCTTCTTTCACTATCCACTTCACTTTCATCTCATTGAAAAACATCATTAGGTCAAGAAAAGATGAATTTATTAGGACTCAAGAAAAAACTGACAAAGATAACACTTACAGGAAGGTGGGTGTTATTGATCTGTGCCAAGTAGTTGTTTCATAGTGCAAGGAATTGTGGGGCTTTTCATCCCATTGTGCTTCATAGGAACCATGTGTGTGCACTATGCTAAAAGAGCTTTAAAAGGAAGCACTGAAGCTTTCCTAAGCATTCAGAGAATCCAAACAGTCTTACCACTAATTATCTCCGTCATAAGGAAAGGAACTTTCCTAAGCAAAACTGGGAATTTGAAAACAGCTTCAAAATATCACCTGGAAAAAGCAGTAGGAGCATGCATACAATAGGAGCAAACAGTGACTGCTCCCAGTAGCAGACAAACAGTTGCACTGGACAGATGAACATGGAGGCGGCAAACTCTGCCTTACATTGAGGTGCATTGTAACAAGAGGGTCGTCTGTGGTGCAAAATGGAGGCCACTGGCTCTGCCTTAGCACAGAAATGACGAGGAGGCTGCCAGTAGTGCCTTTACAAAGGCAAAATATCAAATGATCAAAACTAACATTTCACTAGCCAGTGAACCATGGCAGTTTTTCTCTATTCAGAAATTATGTTGGTATTTTGCTTTAATTGTGTATGGCAGTTTCTTGTTGGGATTTTGTGTAGAGATCCTCTTATAAACTGTGGGTCTGCCCTGGAAGTACTTGCCATCTCTCCCCAAATGACTGAAAGAGTGAATAAAGGGGCAAAGGAAGTGGGCTGCATTAATATGACTGTTCATAATATGTTTAATGCAAGGCCCATACAAAACATGGCCTACATTCCAAGTAGGTGTGCTAAACTTGGCTAGGTTAACCTAGAGAAAGTGGGAAACCTAGAGTAGTTTTATTTAGAGAATAAGAATTCTATTAGAGAATAAGAACTCTATTATCAGGTTTACCACTACCTCTGGGTTAATTTATTGAGGTTTGCCACTTCCTCATCTTCTTGGAATAGCTACTTACCTGGTCACAAACATCGATGTGTTGCTCACAGGCGCCATTAGCTGCCTCATGTGAGGCCGAGCAACAGACGGACATGGAGTAGGGCTACTCGCGTAAACAAGGTACTAAATCATGACACTAATAACTGCCTTGGTACATGGGATATTCTGACAAATGTGTTGTATGGAGAATTAACAAATTGGTACTGGTAGCCTATATGTATTATCCTAATTATCAAAGATTCCATTCACCCATCACAGGGTGGTCTTCGAATTCCCGACTCCGCCTTCACCGGAAACAGTAGTTCTCCGACGTCGGGAGGGGGGAAGGCGTTGCGGTGACTGGAGCTGGAGAACGGGCGAAGGGGATGCAAGATGGCGGACCTCGAAGATGTTACGCTGGACGGGAGGCCGCTTCATTCGCTTCGTGTGGCGGATCTTAAAGCTGCATTGGAGGAAAGAGGACTGTCCAAGAGTGGACAGAAAAATGCTCTTATCAAACGTTTGAAAGGGGTGAGTTTGGTCACATATTTAAGGTTAAAAATCGATAGCTTACTGTTGCTACACCGTGGTCTTAGCGATAGGCCAAATGTTGGTGGTTTGATGGCTGGAAAAGCTCGATGAGCTCGCACCGTGCGGCTACGACCATGCTTACACATTTAGGTTGTTGTATTTGTTATAAAGGGTTTTAGCCAAGAGTCGTGCTGGTTGGAAAATTATAAGCGCAAGGTTTGACTGCCTACAGGGTAAGGGATGCACAGCCTTCCTGCCATGCGAGAGTGTTTATCAGACGCTAGCTACTAGCCACTAGTTTTTAACTTGTCGGCGAGTCCGCGCTTTGTGTGTTCAGCGTGCACGAGAGAGGGGGAGGGAGGGGGTTATAAAACGGGGGCGCGCTCATCAAGTACTTCGAACAGATTTGCGTTGATAAACACCAATCGTTTCAAAGTAACGGTAACTTCAGTAAAACATATTTTCATCGATGTTAATAAGGACATACATAGTTGCTGCAGCTATCCTAGCAACTGTCACACTGCCGAGTGTAGGCGGAGAAATTATAGGTTAGCTTGGTTGCTAGCTAGCTGGCTAATGAATTTGCTTAGTTGCGCGCTTGTCAGTCGTGAGCAGCTGAATGTTGTTTGGAGATGTGTTTGCCAGATGTACTATTTTACCCAAGGCCTCCCAGGATGCAAACGGTGGTGTTATGTTTGTAGGTAACTACACACTTCTCGTCGATGGCATATATGTGAATTCCATGTAAAGAATTGATGGTATATCCTTAGTCATTTAGATGCAATGTTTTCCTAATGATTGACATATCTTGCAATTTTATTTTGAAATGTTTCATAAGGTGCTAATGCCGATAAGAACCATTAACAGTTTCACTGTGCTGAAAGTTTATATTGAATTGTGAAGGTGAAATTGTGTGTCTGTGTGTGATGTCAGGCTCTGATGCTGGAGAACCTTCAGAAGACCTCCACGCATCACATAGGACTTCAACCAAACTCTCAGGTGTGTGACATAATAATATCAATGCCTCTTATATTCATGCATGATTGTGTTTAGGAAATAATAATAATGCTTTTTAGTGTAGTCTTTATAGGCACTTCCTGGACACCTGGGTAAAATGTATTAGTCATTGAGGTTATCAGAATGGCCAATGTGTCTAAAGAGACCATCTATATACCATCATAGAGGCACAGTATGTTGTACAAACATATTGCATGCTATGAACACAGTTCTAGGATATGAAAGAGAGACATATTTTTGCATGGATCATAGCCAGTATTAATGTTAAACTACCAATTTCTGTATGCTGTTTTAGCTAATTGCGAAGCACTTATTTGTTATTTAGCCTGCATGTGTGTAATGCAACCTACTCTTTTTACGTATAAATACATATTTGTCTCAGGAACATAGCATAACATCCTAGTGATCATCCTGACTACTGTCATTTTTTCCTGAGCAGTCACAAAGCAAGTCTATACCTGTGTGAGTGACAGGCTTGGACTGTCACTGCAGTTTGATGTAGCATTGGGCTGTTGTGCGTTTCAGATAGGAGAGGAGATGAGTCAGAATAGCTTCATCAAACAGTACCTGGCCAAGCAACAGGAGCTCCTGAGACAGCGCTTGGAGAGAGAGGCAAGAGAGGCTGCTGAGACAGATGGTAAGATGCATGCGTGTGTGTGTTTAAATGTTATGATTTTTTAATGTATAGACTCTGCTCTGTTGTTTGGTACACACCTATCTAATGATATAGTTTCTAGATTGCTGTCCCTTGAAAACTCCCCTGACCCTTTACTATATTTGTGGCATATAGATTTACTACTGTTTTCCTGATTGATTTATTTGTTTGTTTCCCCCCTCTATTTCAGACACAGATCAGGATGACCAGAGGGAGACCAGTGATGGCTCTGCTTGTCCTGCTCCAAACCAGGTTAGCTCCTCTACAAAACTGATGGATCACAAGTGTTCTTTGCATGTGTTGAAGAAAGCCCTCGCTCTGTGTTAAGTTTGCACTTTTCCACAGAGTACTGTATGGACTGTATATGACTTCAATTACTGCTCTGTGGAAAAGTGCCACTGCTGCGGAGTAGTTATCAAAGGAATGCGAAGGAAAGAGAGAAATATTAGTTTACCATGTTTAGTAAGGTAATCCATCTCTAAATTTGTGTATAAATTGAATTTATTTGGTTATTTAGTAAATTGTGTTGCATATATCTAGGTCACTGCATGTTGTCTATTACAGGGCAAGCTTTTTTTTTTCTCTCTCTCTTACCTTGTATGTTGCATCGTAGAGCTACTGTTTGTGTTCAGATCAGAGTTTAGACTCTGGCTCCACTTCAACCTTCTTCCTCCTGCACATCTCTCCACCAGGATGTCACCCCCGATTTAGTTGACCAGCACAAAAGTCTGCCCCCTGCTGTAGGCGAGGGCTTCGGGGTCTCAGCGAGTGAGGCAAATGCAGACGGTGCCCAGGAAAAGGAGGCGCCAACGGAACCCCAATCGTCCTCTGTCCCTGTGGCCGCCCTGTCCGTGCGCATTGTGGCGGGCGACAAGGGCCCGTCCTCCAGCCATGCCCCTGCAGATAGCGATGAAGAGAGCGAGGGAGGAGATGATGATGATGATGATGATGATGACGACTGGGATGCAAATGTGAGACGCAGGAATCTAGGAGAGCAGCCACTGCAGCAGCAGCCACCACCACCCAGAGCCCAGCTGGCCAGAGAGAGATCTGGGGGCTCCCGGCAGCAGCCTCAGCAGCATATCCCTCCGCTGCTGTCCCAGCAGCTGCGCCAGCCCACACCGCCGCCCTCACCTCCCCCAGAGCTCTCCTTTCCACTGCCAGACACTCCTAAACAGAGTCCACCCAGCCCTGTGGATGAACCCCCATCCAGGCAGCGCACCAGCAGCACATCAAGTTCTGGCAGTTCTAGCAGCGGTAGCCGCAGTAGCAGCCCCGAGCCACAAAGCGGTGCTGCAGATCGACGACCTGGCCCCCTGTCCCTGCTGGCCCGCAAGATGGAGTCTGAGGGAGCCTTCTCAGGAGTTGTCAGACGTGGAAGAGATGATGCCCAGGGACGGGAAGATGGTGCTGCTACTGCCGGTGCCGCCATGTTTCCAGGGAGGGGGCACCAGGATGGCGCAGTGTCTGCCATCACGCACACTGCCAACGCCTCAGCAGCTGTGAGCTACCCAGGATCCATCTCGGTCATTGGTGGCCCACATGTTCATGGCCAGGGCCCAGTAAGTGTTGTCCGCACCACCATGGACGAAAGGGATTCGCTGAAGCAGGACCATGAGCTTCAGCTTCCTTGGCAGAGGGAGCAAGAGAGGCTAAAAGCACTCGAGAAGGAGAGAGAGGAGAGGAAAGCTCAGGAGCTTGAAAGGGAGAGAGCTCTAGCCCAAGAAAGAGAGGCCAAGGAGAGAGAACAAGCTTTGGAGAGAGAGCGACTGGAGAAAGAACGAGTGGAGAGGGAGCAGGCATTGGAAAGAGAAAGATTGGAGAGGGAAAGACAACAGGCTTTGGAGAGAGAGAGACAACAAGCCCTTGAGAGAGAAAGATTAGAGCGAGAACAGGCTTTGGAAAGAGAGCGGCTAGAACGCGAAAGGCTGGAAAGAGAACGCAAAGAAAGAGAGCAAGTTCTAGAACGTGAGAGGCTGAAGAGAGAACAAGCTCTGGAGCGTGAGTGGATCGAAAGGGAAATGAGAGAGAGGCTGGAACGTGAACGACTAGAGCGAGAGAGACTTGAGAGAGAGCACCAGAAAGAGAGGTTAGAGAGAGAGCGACTGGAGAAGGAACGACTAGAGCGAGAGAGACTTGAGAGAGAGCACCAGAAAGAGAGGTTAGAGAGAGAGCGACTGGAGAAGGAACGACTGGAAAGAGAGAGACTTGAGAACGAACGTCAGGAGAAAGAGAGAATTGAAAGAGAGCAAGCCCTGGAGAGAGAGAGGCTGGAGAAAGAACGGCTTGAGAGAGAACAGGCTTTAGAGAGAGAGAAAAGAGAGAGGGAACAGGCTCTGGAGCTGGAAAGGCGTGAAAAAGAGCAAGCTCTAGAGCGAGAGAGACAGGAGAGATTAAAAGAGGAAAGAGAGAGGTTAGAAAGAGAACAGGCTCTGGAGAGGGAACGGAGGGAGAAGGAGGAGGCTCTGGAAAGGGAGAGGGCTCTTGAGAAGAGGCGGATGGAGCAAGAAAAGAAGGAAAGAGAGGAGAAGGAAAGGGCTCTTGAGAGAGAGCGGGAGAGAGAGGAGAAGGCAGCTGCCCTGGAGCAAGAGAGGCAGAGAGCAGCTGAGCAAGAGAGGGAGGAAAGAGAGAAAGCCTTGGAGCGAGAGAAGGAGGAGAGGGAGAAAGCCTTGGAGCGAGAGAGGGAGAAAGCCTTGGAGCGACAGAGGGAGGAGAGGGAGAAAGCCCTGGCGAGAGAGAGGGAGGAGAGGGAGAAAGCCCTGGAACGAGAAAAGATACTGGAAAAGGAGAGGGAGAGCCGTCTGCCACCTTGGAAACGTGGGCGTGAGATTGGGGGGTTTTCTCACTCCCCTGCCCTCCAGCTTGGTTCGACTGGTAAGACCGTGGCAACAGAGGGACGGGACGCTGAGAGTGGCGAACCTTTGGGCCTCTCCCAGCGCGTGGGAGTGTTTCCACCAAAATCCCCTCCAGTCCCTACACCACTGTCTCCCCAGTCTTCCTCAAAGAAGTTCCGTTTCCTGAGAGATGCCCCTGTGCTCTGTTCTCCTCCTCCTCCTTCCTCTGCCACCTCTGTGGTCAAGCCACCCCGCACCTTCTCTGATAGCCCCTTTCCACAGGCCCCATCCCCTCTCCTCTCCCCTAGTAAAGTAGCCCAGGAGGAAGGAGCCCTGTCGGGTCCTCCTCCCTCTGGGCTGGCCTCCCCTCAGAAGCTCGTCAGGCAAGGAGTCCTTGTCCCGGGGCCCTATAGATCCAACTGGCATGAGGAAGAGGTCACAGGGACAGCCCCAAACATCCAGTTAACAGAAAGAAACAAGGAGAAGTCCAATCCAAGAGATGCTCAGCAGGAAGAGGAGGATAAGAAATCAGACCAGGGGAAGCAGTCCACCATAGCAGCAGATGCACACAAAGCAGCGGAAGAGAAGACCCCTGCAACTGTTTTACCCCCTTCTCCCCCACCAGAGGAGGCTGACGCATCAAGAGAAAGAGAGAGAGAGAAGAAGAAGAAAGAAGAGAAGAAAAGGAGAGGCTCCTCTTCATCCAGTGACTCAGGTTCATCGGATTCCGACTCTGGATCCTCGTCCTCATCGCGCTCCTTGGGCTCATCTTCCTCCTCACAGGAAAAAAGCCGCTCCTCTTCCAGGAGGGTGAGTGGTTATGTTGGTTAATCTCAAAATTTCTCTGTCTCTCTCGCTCTCATCTTCTTGGCTTGATGATCGGATGATCGTCACTGATGTCCTTCATACTAACTACATCATCGAGTCTGCTGGCTGGTCAGGAGAAGAGAGTACGATAATTCAACTAATGATTACACTTCACAACATATCATAGGTCTTATGCCTTTAAGGTTTATTTGAAGATCCTGGAAGTTGTAAAGGTCAACATAAACAAGTATACAAATATAGTACAAGGAAGTACCCAAATAGGCCAAAGGTTTGGAAAAGATGGAATGGAAAAGAGAGAAATTATCATAGGCATAATTGCATGGTTTGTTCGTTGTAGTTGTTCATGTTATCTTTCAAATATGAGCTGTATTGGGGATGCACTAAATTCAGAGAAGTGTCTCATGAGTTGAAGTATAAAAGCTAGATAGTTTTAGATTCATTTTCTTAATTTAAATTCAATTTCAGTTTAGTTCAGTTTCCATGTCTTCAGTTCTCATGCCACACTGCTTGTCCACTCATCTGCTGACCCCTTTGCATGATTTTTCCACTGCTTTCCTACCTTGTACGCATTCTTTTCTGAAAGTCGGTCTGCTTTGAACTTGGAAACATTTAAATGCCTTCTCTTGCTTTAGTCTGAAGCCCCCCAGGAGTCCCCAGAGAAGCTAAAGACTCAGAAACCCAAGGATCTGATAGAATCCCCTGCCATGCCAGCACGCAAGCGAAGGGGTCACATTCAGGAGGAGAAGACTGTGAGTGATGAAGATGTGGGCAAAAGCAAGGTCAGTGAAGCACAAGCAGATCTAAAGAAATCAATTGCTTGATTTACCAAAGGTGTTGCACAGGGTCTTATTTATTTGTCTGTCTGTTTTACCCTTGTCTGTTAGCTGAGTTTTGTTCTTTTGCTTTCTAGAAGCCTTGTCTAGAGGTGAAACCAGAGAAGAGAGAAGACAATGTAGAAGAGGAAGAAAAGAAGAACGACTCAATCAGGTCTGTGAAAAGACACATACCAAGCAAATAATCGCCATGGCTGCTGCTGCTGGTACAACTTAAGGGAAAATTGGTTAGAGACAAATAGCTTGATACAACAGTATTCCTTCCTTAATGGTGTTCTGCATAAATGATAGTAAAACCAAACATAAGCACAGTTTAAAATAAAATTCTTGTGCTGGTACAAACAGTAACAATATGAATCTTCCAGAAAGAATTGGCAACTATGTCTTGATACTTTTAATATGACTTCAATCCAGCACAGGTGTTGAGAAAGGTCTGATTAAACCACAATTTGGTTAATGGGTACAGCCTTGTAGAGGACCTTGTCTACAGTAAAGATGGGCTAAGCGATGCTGAATAACATTTCATTTGCTTGTATTGATGTTTGTATTTCATAGCAGATGCTTTTGTCCAAAGTAGCATACAGTGCAATTGAACCAAAGACCAAACAAAACACACAAGAGAGTTTACCTCTCCCTTCTGTGCATCCTGAGAAGCAACGCACATTGTTTTGCTAAGAGGCATGCTGCCATCACTTTGTTTCCAGTTTACAAAGCCAGGGCTGTGTAAGAATACAAGGTTTTGTGGTGTTCTCAAAGAATGAAGAGCTGGTGAAGAATTTGCTGCTAATTACAAAAAATGTTGACAGATCATTGAGCATCACCTACACTTAGATAGTTCACTATGGTTATTTTAATGTGAGGTTGTGATTTGGCTGCTATTGAAGTCCCTTTTCAATACCACATTGCCTTACAAATATCTTTGTTAAAGCTTTTAAATCACTCCTGATCAAAGAAACACATGACCAAACACGAAGCTAGTGATATGAAAAATATGAATGTAAGAAATTACAAATGGTAGGCTATTCTGTAGAAGTTGTACTTCTGCATGTATCCTCCTCAGAGAATCCACATGTGGATTCTAGTTTTGCTGAGGGCTTGTATTGAGAAGCGTAGAATCATAAGACGCATGAATATCCTGTAGGCCTTTCTACACCCTTCTTCTCTGAGGTTACAGCCTTATAAAGGCGAATTCAGAGGATGACGGATTTCTAGCAAAACAATACCAGAGACGGTAGATAAACTTTCCTTGACATTAATATGTGTACACAATTGAAGCTTGTAGTGACATACTCGAGCGTTTTTTTACTTTTTTGTTTGTTTTTTCACAATGTGAGGTGATGCTTGATTGCTGCAATTCAGCTGATGTCCATGAATGAATGAATGAGAGAAGAAAGCCACAAAGCTTTGTGCCGTAAATAAATAGACCGACCACAAATAGATTCTTCTTAAGGGTCTATAAATAATTCTAAATACAATTTGAGCTAGAATTGCGTTGGGAAAGATGCCATACCCATGGTTTTACAAATACCTGAGGTACTAACGGATGTCGTGGAAACATTTCTGTCAGGCATTCAACACGACAGCCTTGCAGCCGGTGAGCTTGCAATGATGGGGTCCTCCCGTCTCTCATTCCTCCTTTTTATCCAACATGGCTGTACTCCTCGTTGTATTTGACCGATAACGCAGCGTTCAGGCCAACAGTGAAGCACTGCATCAAGCCGGTTTTTATTGCCGGTAATTTAAAACGCTACAGCAGCTGCTACAAAATCGGAAATAGTTCCTCAGGTTTAGAGCAGGCCCCGACATAATGCTGTCCGAGGAGAATAAGATCGGGTGAGGTAGGAGGAGAGATTGAATGTCGCTACACTATTTCCTTTTCGATCAAGGTTCCCCGTTGCCCCGTCGCTCCGTCGCTGTCACGGTGTACCAGTTTGTGTGCTCTCTCTGTGTTAATGGACGCCGTTTTTGAAGCGTGACGCGGATTTAGTTTTTGTTTGGAATGAAACTCCGCGGTGGAAAGCAGGAGGGAGGGGTATGCAGTGGGCAGCGCTAGCGATGCTGATGTATTTCTGATGTATCCTTAGCTCGCTTGATGTGGGAGTGGAAGCAACGTTATTAGATATTTTATCACAACCCCGCCGTGTATTTCCTCACGTATTTTAATAGTCACCGAATTTCAAAATAGAATGCACAATAGCAATATATTTTAATATTTGAAAAGGAACTGCAAGACTAGTGCTGCTGTTTATGTTTTTATTATGGTGGGGTGCTGTGCACTCACATGTTAGTAGTTTTGCTATGAAAAACTGAGATTGTGTAATTTCTTTGTGATGTGATGCCATGGTAATCTCATTAGAAATTATTTATTTCCTTGTCCTGATTCAGCTCTTTGTGTTTTTGCATTTCTCAAAAACACGTAATAATTACTGAAAGTCTTTTTTGTGCAGTCACATATGTGTCTTTCAAGCTTGATTTGGTTAGTCACATCCTGTTCCCCAGCACCCCCCACCCCTCTTATGGTCTCTGTTTCTATTGAATCTGCTTTTACTAATGATATTTTTCCCTCTTTATTTATTTATCTATCCTGTTTCCTCTCCCTCTCTCGCTCTCTCTCTGCGACTGCTTCCTGTATATTTCTCTCCATCACACCCATTCTATTGTCTGTCTCTCTCTCTGTCTTTCTCCCACTCCTGTAGCGAAGTGAAGGAGCCAGTAATGGAGGAGCCTGAGAAGGCTCCGGAGACCAGCGAGGAGGTAAGATCTACGTTGGGCTCCCACACATCCACCAGTGTCTCAGGAGGAGGCATCAGGATTAGGGACAGCCGAGCTGTGTGTTTCTTTATGCATATCATGACAACACTTTACAACACTTGGTGTTTCTCACAGCACCTTTTTTTCCCTCTTCAATTACCCCTCCAAATCTCATGAAGTCATTAAAACAGCTCCCAGAAAACTTCTTTGTCTTGGAGGTAGATACCATTTTAGTAATGTAAGCATTTCTTTACTCTGTCAAGTTCTAACTGACATTTGGATTTCATTAACCAATTAAAATGCCATAGGTACACTCATCATTTTATCCCAATTTCTTGTTAGATTGAAATTTAACCTTTCATCATTGGTCATTAATTATCATTAGTTTAGATAAACACATGCTTCCCTTCCTGCTCCACATTACATGGTGGGCTGAGGGATATTTTGTGCTGTTTTTTTTTTTCTTCTTCTTTTTTTCTTTTTCTTTGTGCCGGGATAGTACTTTATTGCCACTGTCCCTAGGCAGAAAACCACAGGGAGCCAACTCATGTTTCAACTCCCCACCCCTTGATTGCTCTGTTGTAAAGGTGTTCATGCCTCTTCCATTGCCCCTATTGGTACCTGCATACTACTACTACTACTGCTACCTGTCCTCCACCTGTGACACTGTTTCCAAGCACCATGGCTATACCTGATGTAGGCTCCCCAGAAGCTGCTCTGCAGTGGAACAAGCTTGGCAACAATGGCCATGTTGCCACGGAGATGGCTTAGAGGAGTGGTTGATTGGACTGATGGGGCGAGGTTAAGGCTGTGAGATGTGAGCGTGTGCCATCATCAGTAGCTCTGCTGCAATGACAGTGACCGTCTCTGCCTCACTGAGCTCACTGCCTTGCAGTTGGACAGCTTGCCAAAAGGAAGTCAAAGGAACGACAGGGCTGCCGACACAATAAGCCCTGAGATCACTGCACCCGCACAAGTCACCATAATTGGTTCAACATTACAACGGATCGTTTCCCGGCATGTCCTTTTTATGCTCCTGCTGATAATGAAAATGAGGTACAAGCCTCTCTCATATCATTCGATAAGCTGTCAGACATAAGAATTGCAGCTTTTGCATCGTGTCAGAAGAACTTAAAGGACATTTGCTTGCATTTATTATTTTCAAATTATTTTCATTGCCCTGGACAGATAACTCTGCCTTTCCCAATCTGTACACTGTTGGACATTTTCATTAGAGATCTGATCACCACCTTGTGCATCACCATGTGGACCCATTTGACCAGTCAAGTCTGGTCTCTAGCCGAAAAAAGGACAGTGTGGCTGTTTCACATCTGGTTCAGTCTCAACAAATGCTTAAAGACTCACTGTGGAACCCCAGAAACAATTTCTTGAAAGGACGCCTCTGCTGTAGCCAAAATGCTTGGCAAAGTACCATGAGTTTGCTGGACACTGCCTCACTGAACTGTTGATTTCAAGTCTGCAAATGGGACTAGTTTGTCTGATCAGCCTGGCCATTCCCTCCATCAGGCTGCACTTCTCCTGGCCTTTGGTGATCTAGTCTGAGTGATTGTGCCTATATCTGTCTTACCAAAGACTGAACCACACACCGCCCCACCCCACCCCTCACACTAAGACCATGGACTGCTGCCTCCCTAAAGGGCAGACCTCACATGCCAAAGCTCCACCCCTACTGAACTCCAAACAGAGCCCATCTGCCAACCAGCTGTCCCATTTCCTAACATCCAACATCTCAGCCTCCTTTGATTGGACGTTTGTTGCCTTGATATACAGTTCATGCAGACGTGCGATTGGGCCATAGCCAACCCAGTGGAGATCAGGTGTCAATGGTACCAGGACATAAGTAGTCATTTATCAATTTTATAGAACTCTTTCCTGTTTTAAAGATTTGAAATGACTTATGAAAAACTGCCCCATAATCCTAAAGTGAAGGAATTGGCTACATGTTTTTTTTTTTTTTTAAAAAAAAAGACTTACAGTAGCCCATCATCTGCATAAGGTGGCAGTACATTTGAATTTAAAATGTACATTTAATTTAGCTGTAGTTGTCATATTACCCTAAATGTAAGTAAGGAAGCACAGTCTTCAGCAGATCTCAGTTAATCATTTCCTTTTTTGGGTCTGCTTAAATTAAGAGATGTGCTTGTTATTGAACTCTAGAGGAAAATTAGGAACTGCTGAGTCCTCTCAGTATCTCAGTGTATATATGTGTGTGTGTGTGTGTGTCAGAGAGTGTGTGTGTGTGTGTGTGGACACACCACAGCTCCAGAGCATTTCCCATCCCAGAATATTCCAAAAGCAATTATAATAGTGTGTTTGTCAAACAACTGTAGTACAGCACTTTTTGTGTATTACACGCATTCAGATGCAATAACATTAATGTTAAAGTAATGAGAACTGGGAAACAGTGAGCTGGAGGAGTGGTCTGTATCATATGCTCCGTTTTCCTCCTTCTGCCTTCACTGCTCTGTAATGGTTATCATGGCCTTCTCTCTGGCTCTGATCTCTCTCTCTCTCTCTCTCTCTCTCTCTCTCTCTCTCTCTCTCTCTCTCTCTCTCTCTCTCTCTCTCTCTCCCTCCCCCCCTCTTCTGTGTGTTCTCTGTCTCTCTGGAGTTTTGTCTTCCACAGCATTGTGTCTCACCTCTGCCTCTGGGCCTTGGTTGTGTGTTTGTGTTTTTTTTTCCCCCTATCTCGTGTGTTACAGAGTGCCACCCCAAAGGCTTTCTCCACTCGCAGGATATCCCTCAGTGAGTACCATCCTTTTCCCTCACCCTCTGCTCTCTTTCATTTTCTTTTCAAAATCTTTTGTGCTGTGCTGTCACTGCTGAGAGGTAAGTCAAACTGAATGCAATCTAAATGGGATGGCTGTGTCTCGAATCTCAGCTGAGATTGACCGACTCGATCACTTACCACATCCAGGTCTGTAGCCAGTATGATAAGTTCAATTAGTGCATTAAACTGTTACCAAACAGTTTGGAGTGCAGCAGATACATGTTACTTATAAACAAGGGTTTGCAATGCAATAGTAATGCAATAAAATTCATTGCTTACTCAATTCAAGAAAATGCACCTCTTAAATGTGTACTGCTGACACCATCACAGGTTGTGCATCTCACACTCCCACCCAGCAGCCATCTCTGTAAAATCATAGGGCACATGCAAGCTCGCGCTTCCACTGAAATTAATGGAAGAGATCTGTGACTCCAGCTAGGATGGTCAAGCAGTCATAGCATGTTTGAACCTTTCAAAGCGCTGAAATGAGCCATTCTTCTGTCAATCTTTTCCCACACCCCAGCTAACAAGCCGTCCCCGGCTGTGGTGAGCACAGAGGCTGAGGCGGAGAATGCCACAGGGGCCAGCCGCAAGAGGAGATGGGGCGCTAGCACAGCCGTCACTGCCAAGAAGCCGTCAATCAGCATCACTACAGACTCGCTCAAGGTGCGTGTGGAGCCGTAATCGGCTTAGTTGCCAACTACAGGCCCAGCTCACCATTTTATTTAGCCAAATCTAGTGAGGAGACCTTCCAACACTGTGACTATTTCTACCTAAATTCACCTCTATTAGAAGTATAAAGCTGGTTCACGCAGTAAGTATTATGACTAAGTATATAGGCCCGCTGTTTCCTGACAGTACCTTGAACTTAGCTGTATTAATAGTATTATAATATTAGCTATGTGGACACAGACATATAGGGGAGGAGGGAAAGTAAGAACGATTAATTCATACTTGACGTAAGAATCCTCAGCTGCAGCTGTTCCTATAAACGACATCTCCTTCCTCCCAGTCTCTGATCCCAGACATTCGGCCCAGCCTGGGCCAGGAGGCTGTGCTGGATCTGCACCCAGAGGAGATGCCTCTGTCTGGGGAGGAGGAGGGAGGAGACAGGGGGGACCAGGACCTGAAGATCAGGCGCACAGTCACACAGGTATGCCAGATCCTACTACTGCCAACTGTACTACTAACTTACTAACTCTGCCACTGTTCTGACAGTTGTATAACCTCAAGGTCGTATAGGTGCTTATGTATGTTTGTATATATGTGGAACACTTGAAGAACAGGTGAAAACAAGATAATGCTTAAAACACAATAAAATATGTTTAAAAGTAAATGAATAAAAAGAAAGTCTGCAAAATGAATCACTCTTTCTTTCTTTCTTTTGTAAGCATCTGCTCATTTCTCTGAGCATGCGACCATTAATTTACCAAACTGTACATTCGTTTTTATTTGTTGATCTTGCCAAAATCGGTAAAGTATTTGAGATTGTGTGTGAACCTGGGCTTAGATGGAATTGGCACTTAAGAGATGGCTGGTTGTGCTTCCTTTTGCCAGGTCGTTCCTTCTGAGGCACAGGAGAACGGACAGAAGGAGTCAAAGAGGAGTGAGCAGGAGGAAGAGGAGGATGAAGATGATGAAGCTGCGGAGGGCAAAGAGCGCGTGAGCCCCGAAGAGAAGATGGACACCTCTTTCCAGGTTGCTATAGGGACGGAGTCGCCCTCACCTGGCCTTGATGCAGACGTGAAGACTGGTGAGAAGAATGAGAGAACTTTTCAAAGATTGGTCAAACCAGTCATTGCACTGGCTTAAGATGGCAATGTGTTGAGGAAAGGGGAGGTGGGAAGCAAACTTCAGGAATGGTCTGAAGACCATCTATGACAATTTTCGTGGTAATCAGGCAAATTTGCAACCGCTGAATTTTTTTTCACTTTTGACAAACTTCAAAATGGCGGAAAGCCTGGTGGATAAAGCCATTTGCTAGTCTAGTGGAGCGGGCACAAAGGCTCCAGAGGGCAGGAGATTGAAAAGACTGCGTGAGATGGCTGGCGTCGCTCAAAATCATGGTAATTTTTTCAAGGGAGGCGGGTGTTGTATATGTCTTGCAGGGAAGGGAGTGGGGCACCAATTGGTGTGACCCCTGCGGAAGTTGTCAACAATCTCCTTGGTCTTGCTGACATTCAGCAGGAGGTAGTTTTCTCTGCACCATTTGGTCAGGAGGTCAACCTCCTTCCTGTAGTAGGTCTCATCATTCTTGGTGATGAGACCCCTTAGGGTTGTCAAAAGAAGAAGAAGAATACATAGAAAATCAGTGGGGTTTCTGCAGCTTCAGCGCTAGACCTTCAATGAATGCTTCACATAAACTACAGGTTGTTTGAAATAAGAAGCGTTTTACCTGGGACTTATTTTTCTCTCACTCTCTCGCTCACTCAGTGCCCAGTGACACACTCGTCCGTCGTTCCATAAGCCAGCAGAAATCGGGTGTGAGCATCACTATTGACGACCCAGTCCGCGCTGCCAAGCAACCTTCCCCACCACGGGGCAAAGTCTCAAACATCATCCACATCTGCAACTTGGTAAGGACTATGTCAATTTCCATCCAACTGATCTGTTCTGCAAACATCCCAAATTGAAGTCTATTTGTAGAGGGTGAATCTAGTAGTTATTAGTAACTATTTATGTTTCTTTCATTTTTTTGCACAGCAATCTGTTGTGGCTGCAACCATTATGGCATAGCCTAGCATACATCCATCAATATAGAGTAAGCCCAGCTAAGACAAGTACAAACACTTGCGGTTTAGTTCACTGGACAGTACTTGCAGAGTTTTTGCCTCCTTATGCCATTGAGATTTGCATGATCTCACAAAGCTCTTTGGAGTAATGCCAATTGGTCAAAAAACTATCCTTAGAAATAATGAAGGCTCTCATTCATGAGGTTAACCTAAGCAATGTGTTTGGCCAGTCAATTATTCACAATTATGGAAGCCCTAAAGATCATCTCAAAAATGTATATATTTTTTTGTGTAGGTTTTTTATTAGTTACAATTGGATTTTCACATGAGATGTGGTGTTGGAGGAAGATCTGAAATGATGTGTCTCAAGTCTTTTGCATGTTGTTGTATAATGCTACACATCCTGACTCTGTGTGTGTGCGTGGCACTTAGGTGCGGCCGTTCACCCTGGGCCAGCTGAAGGAGCTGCTCAACCGCACTGGCACAGTGCTGGAGGAGGGCTTCTGGATCGACAAGATCAAATCCCATTGCTTTGTCACGGTGAGCAGTCCCCCCCCCCCCAAACTTGTTTTTGTGTCTCTCTGAGTTTGTCATTAGTCATGATGGAATAAATAAAAAACAAAAAAGCAGTAGCTTCTCATTAAGAAAGCAGATGGTTAGCCACCTCCACAAGATGTTGTTTGACTTCATTATTGCTTCAGCTGCCTACTCTTCTCATTGTTGTTGTTCTCACTTATGAATCCTTTTTGTTTTCTCAGTATGCCAGTGCAGGGGAGGCTCTGGCCACACGCACTGCACTCCACGGAGTCAAATGGCCTCAGAGTAACCCCAAGTTCCTCTCAGTAGACTTCAGTCAGCAGGAGGAGGTAAGACGCTTTGTTGTGGTGAGATGGACCCACACGCTTGTGTTGTGATTTGAAAATGCAGTTTTCCAGTAAAATGCCTTATCTCATTTTCTTTTCTCTTTTTTTCCTTTTTAAATTGTACAAATATCCTCTTGTCTTGTGTGCCCTTTTATTTTGAACTGTGTGAGTGGTGTATTACTGAGGTGGGGTTTGAAGCCTCGGCCTGGCATGTCAGTTAGGTGATCTGTCTATGCATTTGCTTTTTTTGTGTGTGTTCATTCCTGTGTTCTTGTGGTGTTTGTGTCTGTGTGCCCATTGGTCGGTTGGTCTGTCTGTATGTGTTTGTCTGTCTGTGTGCGTGCGTGCGTGTGTGTCACAGATTGACTTCCACCGTGGTCTCCCTCTGCCTGAGAGGGCTGCTGGTGACGAGGAACGGGGACCGGCAGCAGCAGGCAGCGTTCCTGGTGTGGCGGCGGCGGCAGGAGCCAGAACACGAGGCCCGCTCCCCCCTCCCCTCCTCCCGGAGCGCGACCAATGGGCGGAGCGCGAGCGGGAGATGGAGCGTCGGGAGCGCACACGTGCCGAGCGTGAGTGGGACCGGGACAAGGTGCGCGATTTCGCCCGCCCTGGAGAGGATCGAGAGGCTGCCGCCCGACGCTCACGTTCACGTGACAGGGAGAGGAGGCGCAAAGAGCGCGGCAAGAGCAAGGAGAGGAAGACTGACAAGAAAGGTGAGCTGGTGATGCCGTAGGGTACTGTTTTTGCCATTGTGTGTATGGGGGGGGTGTTAGAGAGAGAGAGAGAGATTGAGGGCTCATTCTTCCAGAATTACACCAACAGTCAACTTCATATATTAAAAGAATGCTCAAGGTGTTAAGCATATCGAAGACAGAAGTCCAAACCGTATGGTAGGTGATGTGAGGGAGAGAATCAGGACTTCAGTCTGACACTGTGTCATTCTGTTTAGAAAAAGCACCTGAAGAGCCGCCAGCCAAACTACTGGATGACCTGTTCTGCAAAACTAAAGCAGCCCCTTGTATATACTGGCTCCCCCTCACAGAGGAGCAGGTGAGTATTCCCCTAAACAGGACAGACTCTTGTGGTTTTGTCTATTCTGTGTGTGTCTGTGTTTGTTACTATCTATGTGTGTGTGTTTAAAGCTGTGTACATGTGCTTGCATTCCTGTGTGTGGAGCTTTATGAGATGGTGCCTCTGTCCATCAGTCTGTCCATGTGTGACGGCAGCTGTGTTTAACTGTGCGTTTGTGGGTGGGAGTTAAATGCATGCATCTTCTCTCTCACTCACTTCCTCTCCTACGTCTCCCTGCAGGCTGCTCAGAGAGATGCAGCACGAGCTGAACGTGCCAAGGAGCGTGAGAAGAGGAGAAAGGAGATGGAGGAGGAGGAAGAGGAGAAGAAACGTGAGGAAGAGCGCAGAGACAGGACAAAGTCAGGAGGTGGTGCAAGTGGCGGTGACGGTGGCGGCAGTGGCGTAGGCGATAGAGATCGAGACAGAGACAGGGAGCGGGAAAGGGACCGCGGCAGGGACAGGGACAGAGAAAGGGACAGGGACAGGGAGGCAGACAAGAGGAGGGACGGCTACCGTCGGCCACCTGGGGCAAGTGGGGGAGGAGGAGGCAGCAGGAGATCCCGCAGCCGTAGCAGCCCACCACCCAGAGACAGGCGACGCTGAAGGGAAACCAGCTTGTAGCGCCCCTATCTGTCAACTTGCTGATGCACCGTGTACCTCCCTATTGAGGACCAACCTATTCCACCCTAAGTAATCACACAAACATACATACATACATATATATATATATATGTATGTATACACACACACACACAAACACACACACACAACATTGGGACCATGTTCTGGATGGTGCGGTGTCTCTCTTGACTCCCCTCCCCTCAGTCTCTCTCCAGTCTGACGATGGGACTCTAGTGTTCATTCTCCCCCTCAGTGTTTTTTGGCCTTTTGGTGTTTGTGGGGTTGACTTGGAGGCTAACATACATACACACACCCCTCTCCACCCATCCTCTCCCTGAATCCCTCATATGCTAAATGTCCATGGTTTCTCTGACAGTGTTTTAAAGCCCTCTTCTCATGACCCCTGTCCTTTATTTTTTGTCCTCTCTCGTCTCCATGGAGTCGTGTGTGTGTGTGTATGTGAGTGTACGAGAGCATATCCGCTCTTATGTTGCATCATTCTCCTTCCCCTTTTCCTCTTCCTGACAGTGGGGCAAGTTGTTTGTCACATCCCCTCATCTCCCATAATGACTCTTCATTTAGCCTTGGCTCAGGAATGAGCAAGATTGCCATCCAGGGGCAAACGCCTTTCCAAAAAAAAAAAAAAGAAAAGGCTTTGGGGTGTGTTTGTGTGTGTGTGAGTGAGTGAGATCCCATTTAAGTCTCTCTGCCTCTCTGTCACCCCACTCTTGTCTGCGCTTCCTTGGACACCCCTCCACCATTGGCACAGCAGCATAGAGAAGGGCAATGAGTATTAACCTCCACACAAGCGGTTTTAATGTTCATTTATTGTTTTGTTGGTTTTTAATCCTTATTTTATCGATTTTAGTTTAAATGCTTAATTTGTTCTTGGTTTCATTTCTTATTTTTTATTTTTGGTTACTCCTGTAAGTGCTGAATGTACAAATAATAAAAAGGTATGTTTAAGAACTGAGCTATACTTCCCTGTTATATTTCTGCAGCGGAGACTTAAACTGGAAGAAGTATTAATTCAAATGTGCACCAAATCCAAGTGTGTGCCAAATCGGATAGTGACAGGTCCACCTGAGTGTTCGTGCAAAATTGCGTAAATAAATACTCTATTTCAGTTAGACGTTTAATTTTATTCTGTCACGGATGCTACAACTACAATGATCTATGTTGAAGCAAGCAGTCGCCCAACACGTTTGCCATGATACATAGGTCACCACAAGGAGGCATTGTCGTCAAAATGTGCATCCATCTGAAATTCTAGGTATTTCTCTTTTGGTTTGAACGGTCATGGGTAGTTATATAAATACCGTTTTGCATGAGTATAATTTGTAATCCACAGGTGAGCAATCACAGGATGCATCATCCCAATTAAGTAAACGTGATCCATTATTTTCTGTTTCTGCACATGCTGTGGTAATATACATGAATCAAACACTAACGGGTCAATGGCCTATAAAAGGATAAGATTTTCACTTCTGTCCACCCTTCCGTTCTTTCCTGCCATCCTTTATGCACATTGTGGAGCCCTTTTCTCTTGTTCGCGCTCTGCTCGAGAAGTGAGTCTTGACGTTCCTGTCGAGCTCAGCAGAGCTCCTCTGTAATTACAGACGTGGTGGCTGAGTTGAGCATTTTTCCGACCTGATGCAACGTTCGACAGGGCAGCTGAACTGGGTCGACCCTCTTGCGCCCATACGGACCTATCTCCCTCGTCTCTTAAGATTATCCAGCTCATCATCACAGCTTCACAGGCGGATATCGGATGTCACCACACGGGCGCTGTGACTGGCTTTTTCACGTCCATATCCCAGCTCTTCAAAGGGGAAGGCTACAGAAAAGCGTAACAGAACGACACGGGGATCAAATGGCCATTTGTTGACTTCTGTCGTTTTTGGTGAAAGAGATTTAACGTTAGCTGAGGTTTTAACTGTAACACGACCCCCATGAGCCCGACCGTTTGGAGACGGGGGGGATTATGCTGCAATGCTGTGTCGCTTTGAACACAGGTCAACAGAATATGGACTGCCGAAAGACTTCTTTGCCTTTAAAAGCGCTGGGCCCCACGTCGACAGAGTGTTGGCTTATTGCCTATTTTTGGTGCGTGGCTGCACAGAACAGAATGTAACACCTGGATGGTCTTTTGCACATCATGCTCTGGCCTTCGGAACCAGGCGCGTGCTGACTGTTTTGCCCACTTCCTGTCTGCAACTCAGCTGAAGTCTAAAGCGAGAGATAGGCCAGAATCTGCTCTGATGAGTGAGCAGTGAAAACATCAGGTCAGGCCCAGTAAGCAGCCTTTGGCCTCGCCGCCCCCTCTCTCCTCTCTGTGAAACCGCACGGCGCTTTGTGTCCTCAACTAGGAGAAGCAGAATATTTGCTCCCCTTGACGCACACACCTCCCTGCTTCTCCCCCAGCTCCTCTTTCAAAGGACCTCTGATGTGGCTGCACTCAATCCCCAGACCCACTCTCCCCCTCCTCTGTTTTCCTCCACCAGCCTCATGAATAGCTATCCAAAATGTGGAAGACTTGGATGGTTCCTTCAGCAATCGTTTTCTATCTCAAACTAGGGCAGCTTGACATTTGTTACCTCTGTGTGACAGCTTGTGGATGGATAACTTTTCAGAGTGCTTAAATAAAACCCCATACAGTTGGTATTTTAACAAGTCTTTCAAACAGCTTGCTTGTGTAGACCCACCACCCACCCCTACTCCCACCCCAAACAAAAAAAAAATCATCCTCCACCCCCCTGACCCCCTCTATGGCTGTCTTTTTATTTTCTTCAGAGCGATGAGGACATGGATTCGTTCATGAGATCCAGATGTTGCTTTATGTGTTTGGAGGAGGGGCAGACAAAGGCACCAGGTTGTTATGCAGTTCATTAACTGGGAGGGTGGGGGAGCCACAGGGACCAGGGGATGGAAAGGAAAGGATGGATGACCGAACAGACAGCTGATGAAGGAGAGGAAAGGTGTGAGGGGTGGGGGTCTATTGCATTGCCCTTATTTCCCAGGCAAAAGAGTGCATTAGCCAGACCAGGCCAAACCTAAGACGGGGGGGGGGGGGGTTCCTAGGAATAGGCCACTAGGCTAGGCTTGGGTGAGGGAGGGAAGTTGCAGAAGGGGGAAGGGCAGGAAGATCTGATTCAGCAGCTCCTGCTTGGTACTCTCCTCTTGGTTGGTTTGAGGGAGGGTGCCACAGTGAGGGAGAGCGAGAAAGAGAGTAACAAAGGGATGATGGGGTAATAAATGATTGTTCAACTTCCTGCAACCTGTGTTATATTTTTACAATACCTTGTCTGGCTGAAACACAGCACACTCACTCGTACCACACCCAAATAGCAGACGCTGTTTTACATAGCCTAAGCACATTAGCCCAGCTGGGCCGAGGGGATTTTTCCCCACTCTCTAAAGGCATTTGTGCAGACTTAGCCTTAATGTGAGAAGGTGAGACGCACCACATACCACAACAAAACACACCAAAGGACTGCAGGGCCAATGCAGGGTAGGAGATATGAGCAAGTGTGAGTGAAGTAGAGATAGAGGATATGCATGTAATTTTTTCCCAATTCTTTCTTTCAAATAAACCTAAAACATTTAAAATTATTTAGTTACTGACAGTTTTTGAAACCAAACACATTTTTGAATGTGGGCAGGATTTGAAAGAGTGGTATATGTTGGTTTATGTTGTAAGTGTAAATGTTGTAAGTTAGTCTGTGTGTATGTGGACTAAAGTTCAAGGGAACAGATGATGACAAGGATATTTGGTGCATTTGTTCTTTTGCAGGAAGTGGCTTAGCCAAATTGAAGCCATGTGTAACCTACATATCACACACACACTCCTACAAGAACAACTTTCTGCTGTGGTGGCAGACTTGGCCCATGCATCGCTGGTCCTGTACACGCCCACTGCATGTACTTGACAGAGTATGTTGGCATCAAAAATGTTAATAATTCTGGCTAATATGACAGTTATTGGTATTTGTGTGTGTGGGGGGGGGGTAAGAGGCCTGTGACGTAGAGGTTAAGATAAGCAGGCTCTTCATCAGACAAAACCTCTGGGTTTTTCAACAGCCTGGTCGGAGTAGTTGCTCAGGCAGAAACAGGAAGTCCTTCAATGTGAGGTGAAGTGGATCAGGACAAAGACAGAATAGACGGGTGGGCTGAGTGCTCAGACACAAGTGGCGGCCAGACCTAGGCCAGAATGCAGCCAGATCTGGACCTTGTATGGGGAGGAAAGAACCTACCACAGAGGAGGAGGCCAACCATGATGTGGGAGACACAATGACTTAAGGCTGTTAATGGCACACAGGATGAGGTAAAGGCAATGGGCGTAGCAGGGGCGGGAGCCACAGCACAAATAAGCAAGAACAAAGAAGAGGAGGGACAAAGGTCATCAGGTTCCTTTAAGAGTTTACTGTCCAGTGGGTTTGAAAGAGAGGGAGGTGGGAAGAGATAGAGAGGAGGGCAGGGGGATGAAAGACTGCAAGCGAAAGACTGAAGAGGTTTTTGCGGTGTGCTGTGGAGTGTTTTCAGTTAGGTCTTGTTAAAAAAAGTGAGTCATTTTGCAGAAACTGAGGAAACACAGGCTCCAATTACACAGGGAGAGAAAGAGAGAGACAGAGGGAGAAAGAAAGGAATGGAGTGGAGAAGAGGAGGGAGTTGTGGGGAGAAGAAACTGCTGAGGTTGTTTTTTTAATCCTGCAGAATCAGCTGGGAAAAAAGAAACTAGAAATGCATACACATTCTAGCTATGCCCATGCAGGCAGACACACTATCCGTACGCCAGTTGACCTCGTTTCAAGAGGGCATTTTCTGTTTCTGTTTGTGTTTCAAAGGGGTTTTAAAGTTCACAGCAGCTGTAATAGCATAATATATAGATGTCAGACTTTATTATCTACTTATTAAATGTGTATGTTGTGCAGGTGGTGCATGGGGGAATCTTAGCTGAATGTGTGAGGCAATAGTGCACAATAGGGCTTGTGGTTGTCTGTGCTCCTGTGTTATGCATAGTATGAGAGGACTCTATACAGACTGTGACACATTTCCTTCTGGAAAATAAATACTATGAGAAACCTATAGGGTCCTGATTGTGTCGCCCATAAAACAAAGATCAGGCATGCACTCCACCGGTGCAACCATCACCCCCCACTTTCTCCTCTGCTTGTTTTCCTCAGCATTGTGCTCTTCTCAGCTCTACTCTTCACTTTGCTTTGTGTCCAGCCAGCAACGCCAATGCAGTCAGAATTCCAGATGTTGTTCATGGAATTCTGCTCGAGTGCTGGCTTCCAAATGTGACTCAAATCCCTCTCCCCCCCCCCCCCCCCCCCCCCCCCCCCACACCCTCACCCGAGAGCCTCGTGATCTTGCTGCACAGCCAGACTCCCCCAGTCCCAATAGCAACAAACAGTAGATGGAAATGCTAATGTAATACATTTGGTTTGGGGACAATGGCATCGGGCGACTGTTACAGGCACTTAGCTGATGAGATCCTGGTTGCTTGAGACACACATGCAATCAAACTATTGACATTCATGACCAGCCCTATGGAACGGTTTAGTGCTGAGTGACATAGACTGTGTTAGCAACACCATAAATAAATACGCCTCTTTGCAATGGGGGAAGGAGACTTTTTTTTTAACTGGTTGGTTCTGGAAATGTGATTATCCCAATAGGCTCATTCTCATTTGCACAGTATAGCTTAGATATGTTTTCCTGCACAGTGCGCCAAAGGGTTTACAAAATCATCATTGGTTCTGCTTTCACTTAAATCCTTGGACCCCGCACACTTTTTCCAACCCACTTTTCAGAGCCGCTTCTCTCCACAGTCAGGGAGAGAGAAAGAGAGCATGAGAGTATATGTGAGAGAGCTCAAAAGATGGGGTTTTGTTGTGTCCTAAATTTTGCTTTAGTGTGTGTGTGTGCTATTGTGGGGTACCTTGAGTACCCTGTAGCAAATCCAATAAGAATTTAGGAAATCTGGAGAGTGGTTGGGAATTAGGTTAAGAAAACACTCTCGCTATTGGAGCATGCCACAATTGAACTGATGCCAAGAGAAGGTAAGTAACATAAAACAATAAAAAATAATAATTCAAAAAGAATGTTGTTTGGTGCTGAAGGTAACAGCTCCCGATATAGCTGTGTGACAGGCAGCAGTATTTCAATAATTATCGGAGAGTAATCACTGACAGTGCATGCCCCATCAATCTACTGAACAGCACAGTGAAAAACAACCCCCCCACCCTCCGCCCATGAAGCCAAGACAGAAAGATCCTTCTGTGAACCAATAAATCGTACTGTTTTTGTGTGTTGCCTTTCTTCCTGTCTAGTAGGCCTACACCACGCTTTGTACTGCAACAGCAGCAATAATATGACAACACATGAAATTTAAAAAATATTTTATTTTGATTCAGGAAATATAAAAAAGGTCAACCCAAAAGTACAGGGACAATATTGTTATTTTAAGTTTTTAGATAATTATCATTATCATCAAAATTATTATTATCATTATTATTGTTATAAACTTAAATAAAAAAAATCCCCTCAGAAAAAGAGCACCATTAGCGTGAACAAGAACTGTAAACAAGAGCAATAACAGAAGTTACTTTCAGATTTTCAATTTATTTTTGAGATGTAAAAAAACAGATTTCAAAACAAATCCCACCCCTTCACTTCCCAAAATAAAGGCCACTTCATTAATTGCCTGTCCAGCAGGACATTTAATTGCAATGTTAAAACAACAGTCTTTACAAGGAGAACAACAACAATAATAATAATAGTCATAATAATAATGACATTATCATTTATAATTATAATAGTCATTAACATTACAGTACAATATTATGGGGTAGTACAGGACACAGGACAAACATTTCAGCATTTAGTTTAGAAGACCATGGGCTGGGGCAGGAACTTAAAAAAAAACACAATACTGGCTCTGGGTTCTTTGTTCTTTGAATGCAGCCCTGTGGATGTGTTTCTATGACTGAGTGAGTCAGGTTGTGTGTGTGCATGTGTGTGTGTGTCTGTGTGTGAGTGCGTGTCTGTGTATTTTGTGTAACTTAATATGGAAATGTGCAACAAATAAAGGCTGAAGACCCAATGCAAGATCTGGTTTTGTCCATGGAGTTTTACCATGCAAGGAAACGTCTCCATTTTGATTAAAATTTCCCCTTCGTACAACATGCTTGTAATACTGGAGACTGTTCTTTGTGGGGTTGTAGTCATGGATACGGTTCACGATGAAAAACAAACAAACAACAACAGCAACTATAAAAAAAGGCTAAACAAACAGCGATCAGCTGGCGTCAACTACACTCCAAGAGGTCAAAGACAGCCAGAGAGGAGGTGAGCAGGACGAAGAAGAGGGGAAAAGGAGAGAGGGGAATCATATACTTGTAGTCGTAGCACAAACAGGGTTAGCATAACTGGAGTGCAGTGAAAACAATGGAAATGTCCAATAATAAGAGCTGAATATTATCGTCTGACATTTTTTGATAAAGAGTGTTTTTTTGTTGTTGTTCGTGCTGTTGAACCATTTTGGTGTGGTGCCATGACTCTGTGATAATGATAGTGATGTGTAACTGTGCTTAGCTCCCTTTCTGAATTTGATTTGAATAACTCCATTAAGTTACATTATCTAGCTACATTAATCAGCACAGGCATTGATCATCTGTTTCCTTTTCCTCTCTTCTCCATGAAGCTCTCAACCCTCCTCTCTTGTATCTTCTCTTTCTCTCTTTCTTTTTCTCTCTCTCTTGCTTCGACCTTTCCTCCTCCCTACTCTAGCTCCCCCTTCTCTCTCTCTCTGTCTTTCTTTCTCTCACTCCCCGGCTCGTTTAGACCTTGTCCAAGAGGGAGCGCTGGCAGTAGAGCAGGCGTCGTGGGTAGCCGTACGTACGGAAGAAGAGCAACACTCCCAGCGTGAAGATGATGCACACCAGCAGCATGAGGGGCAGCACCACGGCTGCCGCCCCAGCCCCTGCGCCCATGCCGCCCTCCTCCCTGATGATGATCACGTCCGTCTCCTCCTTCGTCTTTGTCTCCTCCTCCTCCACCACCACTACCACGTCCTCGTCCGTTGTTTGGTCTGGATCCTCTCTCCGGTCAGGCTTGTCAACTTCGGTCTTGTCCTCATCGCGGCCACGTCCACGGCCTCCGTCGCCGCCGCCCGTCTTGGGGTCCTCGTCAGGGCATCCCATCCAGTCCCGCAGCGCTGATTTGGGATAGCCAGGCTCGACACGCATTTGCTGGTTGTTGAACTTCCAGTACTTGTTGGCCTTGTAGAAGTAGGTGTAACCTGTGATAAGAGATTTTACAGAAATAAGCATGACGGGTTCAGATGTCACCACCATGGTCCTTGATTATCTCCCCACAAGTCTGTACAAGGGTGATGAGAATCTAGCCTTTCACTAGCCCAGATGTATCCTTCCTTCCCTTACAACACAGAACATACAAGCGAGTACTCCCAGATTTAGAACTACAGGCCCCGCACAGCACTGGCCCTCTGCCCAGTGTGATGACAACCACTCATTTTCTTTGAAGCTATTTACTAATCCCTTATTTTCTACCTTGCTTGGCTTATTTGTGCTCTACAAACATGTGTCTGTGAATGCTTTCCAGCCCTGGCTTGCTATTTCAGTGCTTTGCCTAGCCTTTGAGGGAACTGGGAGGGGTGTAATACAAGAGCTCTGTCTTCAGCTGTATCCCTGGTGAGAGGCTCTGTCTCCTGTAATGAGCTTCGGCAGACACTTGTGGGAGGACTGGCCCTGCCCTATGTGTGAGAGGGAGTGGCATGGAGTAGGCGTATCTCTGTGTGTGACACTGCGGGAATGCTTGGGGGAGCAGCAGATTGTTTCTGTTGATGCACTCATGGACACACACACACACACACACACACACTCAAAACCTCATATACTCAGCATGCAAACACACATACACACACACAAAAAGAAATTACCTTGGTCCCTGCTCATGAAAGCAGCTTTGGGATTGTCGGGAACTCCCTGCCAAACGCTGATAAGCTTGGGATAGTCTGCGGCCACGGAGCGTGTTTCCTCATGAAAGCGATAATATCTGAAAGACAGAGCACTTGTTCATGAGCCCCTCCGTCCTCCCAGACCCACCATTCCCACTCCACTATGTCTCTGAAAAATGACAAAGGGGGCATTATAGCAGAGAGACTGACTTGTTTCCACGGAAATAGTAGGTCATGCCATTTGGTGTGTAAAGGAGGGCAGCATCGATTCTGTCTTTGGGAAGTCCACTGCCCATCTCCTTCAGGCTCTTAGGGAAACCATGTTCCAGGTTAGACTCGGCAAATACCCAATATTTGTCCCCTACACAGGGAGAGACACAGGAGGGGTGGGTATAAAATTGTCAGTATTTCAGGTGTAAAACAATACAGAAAATTTAGGTCAAACATTTTGCTATATGACCATCATTACCTTTGAAGAAGACAAATTTTCCATCTTCTCTTTCATACGCAGCATTGATGTTTGAAGGCAATCCACGCCAGAAGTGCCCAATGGGCATTGGGTATCCGTCCAGAACTCTGTTGTTACGGACTCGCCAGAACCACTTATCCTGCATGGGCACAAAGCAAACAGAGAAATGCTAAGGACACACCCACACATACGTGTAGAATAACTTTCACATAGCTTGGCTGACAAAAAAAACATTCTCTCTCTTCATCAAACAAACACACACACACACACACACAAACACACATATTTTCCTTCAAAATATTCAGTGTAGGGATAAACTCACCTTGAAGACAAACATCTCTCCTCTGAGGATGGCCATGGTATCAAAGTGGCCTTCGCAAACATCAGGGCCATATCGTGGGCCTCCAGGTCTACGAGGCGGGTGAGTGGGGCGGGGGGTGTGATGGGGTGTGCGTGGGGAGACAGGGGGACGAGGGTGACCCCCAGAGCCTGGCCCTATGGACATGAACACAACAGCCAATTTATACACAGAACCAGGCCAAATACAATCTTCCTCATGAAAATTATTGTCATTTAAATTCACTTGGACAGCTTGTAGTCTATCGTGATTACTACTGATTGTCCTTTTCCTGCATGGCCCCTTGGGTTAGCCCTTGAATTCTGGATCTGCCTGAGGTTTCTTCCTAGACTAACTAAACATAAGGGAGTTTTTCCTTGCCCCTGCTGCTCTTGGATGCTCTTTGCTGTGAAGCGCCATGAGACAATACTGTTGTAAAAGGCGCTGTATAAATACCATTGAATTGAATTGAATTGAACTTATATCTGTGTCAGATCGCTTTACACTTCACATAAGTGTGTTGGTGAATGTTGTAATTTCAAGGGAATTTGCCATATAGTGTGTAATGGCAGCTAGTAGGAGCTTAGCATCTATGATGATGACATTCATTGACTCACCATAGAGCTGCTGAATTCCACGGCGATCATCCTCGGGTAGCTCAAAATTATCCGTGTCCATCCACTGATAGAATGGGGCCATGATGGCGGAAGGGTCGTTGGAATGTTCTAGACCAAGGGCATGGCCCAGTTCGTGCACAGACACCAGGAACACGTCATTACCTGCCACAGGATATAAGTCATCATGAGTGTAACCTCTGAACCCTGCATCCCACCTGAGTTCAGAGTGAATTACACAGGCAAAGCAGGAAGTGGTGGCCTTGAGGCAGGTGAGTCTCAAAGGAAGGAAAACTTAAAAAATAAAGATACTGCTTTTTGTGACTTGGAGGTTTCTTCACCTCCTCAGAACTCTCCCCTCAAAGACAGATATTTTTCACTTACATTGCCTCCAGGCATAATTTGAATGCATGGTGTCCAAAATACTGTGAATTAAGCAAACTGCTGAGACACAGCTTGTTGTGACTTGCAACTGGTCTAAACTGAATTCTGCCATGAAGAACACCTCCACATTACTGTGCTATAGGGCACAGTGTTGAATACACTGTTTAATGGCTCCTGTGTGAAACACTGTAAATAGGACTCACATGAGCATGTTTAGGTATGAGGGGGCATTGTTGTGCAGTTGTGGGTAAATCCCAGGGTGAGTGGCTCTCGGTAAATAGAGATACCAGGCCAAGTCAAAGGCCTCTTTGTCAGCAATCTGGGGACACACCCGCTAAGTGGAATTCCCAACCACAAGAAGCACTTAAGCCAGGTTAGGAACAGATCTGCTTGCCGAGACCTGCATGCTGCCATTCTATTCAGAAGTTGAAAACAACAAGAACACAATGGAGGGTAACTTTTTTTGTGGTGTCACGTGTGTGTGTGTGTGCGGGGGGGAGGGTGGGGGTGGGGCGTCAGGAACTCTCTCACAGTGGTTCTTTTCCTGCTTTCTCTCATCTCTCTCTCTCTCTCTCTCTCTCTCACCTAAAAGGTCTCGGTTGCCAATAGTCCAGGGCTCTGCCGCATCGAAGTGTGTGTCCCCTCCAATGCCTGCGCCAGGGAAGTAGGCATGTGCCAGGAAGCCACCCTCGCCGTCAAAGGGGCTGCTGTCGCCGTGGAAGCCCTCAGCAAAGAAGAGCATGATGTCGGCAAAGTTCTCGACCTTGTCCCGTATGTGGCTATAGGGGATCTCGCGAAACCGCAGCGGGGTCACACTCTCCCAGACTTTGAAGGCTTTTCGGATGGCCTCGTGGGTCTCATACTCGCCCACTTTGGGTGTATAGTTCTGTATACTGAAAGAGAGAGAAAAAGCAAGAGATGAAGAATGGAGAAAAGAAGACGCAGAGGGAAAGAGAGCAGAGAGAAGCACAGGAGAGCAGGAACAGTCAGAGAAAGTAGGGCAAAGGAAAAAGAAATACAGAGAGAGGGGGAGAAAAGGAAAAAAGGGGGGGAGCGGGGTGATTTACATTACAGACAAGTCACCCAGGAATTTTGGACACTTGCAGTAGCGTAGGGATTTTACAATATACTAAAGATTACTTTTCCATGAGGACTTTTGGCTATTTCTCACTGCGTATCAACTTCCACAACAGCAAAGCTTCAAATTCTGAAGAAGGTTACAATTAGTGTTATGGGTGTTGCTTTATTCAATTTGCTCATGTATTAATTAGCAATTTCCTAAAATCCATATTGGACTTTAGATATTTTTTTGTTCCCATGCAGTATTGCTGTGTTAGACAGTACTGTATTGGTGGTGTCTCACCAGAATGTGATCTCATTCTTTTCCCACTTCAGTCCTTGGATAGCGTAGCGCTTCTTCCTCAGGTTGGTCTTCAGCTCTGCACCAAACTTATCTGGGACACCACAGCGCGGCCTTTTCATCGCCCTGGAAACCACATCGCCATGGTGAGGTCATGCACAGTGGAGGGGGATTGAGTTTCAGACAGACGCTCCAACGTAGGAGAGCACCAGAGATTTTTTTTTGTGTTAACATATTTTCCAGAAACTCTGGTGCCAGAAATTGGGAGCTCTTCTGTCCAGCTAACGGACACTAGGCTAGACCCCTGCTCACTGATAGTTGCTTTTACATGGTAAAAGATGAGTGAATAAGACCACATGGAGTGAAGAGAGGGAGAGAGAGACTTAAAGAGCCCCCCCCCCCCAAAAAAAAAAAAAACATGGCACACTGGAAGTCACAACAGTAAAACAAAGGGATCAAGGAGGATCAAATACCTCTCGGCCCTCCCTGAAAAAAATAGAGGAAACTGGCCTGCTGACAGTATTTAACCAACATGTGTCTGATGACAAGTTTAACTCTCTGAAACCTCACTGTTGAAATATATAGCATACATTTGGAAATACCTTCAGTGATCACTATTCAGAAACTACTTTTCATAAATACCTATTTGGGTGTGCCAGAGCACTGGGTTGGGCTGAATCATTTTTAATCAAGAGACAATTTGGTTCACCACACATAACCAGCACCAATATACACACAATCACATAAAATATAAAATATCAAGTCATTCATTCATGTGCTTCTTTCTTTCTTTCTCCACTTTCTCAATCAGGTACTTACTCAAGGGTTTTGGGGTCGATTGTTCCAGTAACCTTCAGGCCATAGAACCTCTGCATGGCAGAGATGGCGGAGGTGATTGAGTTGGGCGAGCGTGCAGTGTGCGTACGCAGGTCTCCTGGTGGCAGGTACCCATACTGCTGCAGCCATGCCTGGAGGGAGGAATTTAACAGTAATGTGTCATACTAGACAAAAGTAGCCAGACTGATTGTTTTGTAGTTACAAATCATGTAGATGTCACTACAGATGTTGCACTGTGTGTAAACATGACATATTGACACCTACAATGTATGTAAAATATTAGACTAATGTACCTTGACAGTCTGTAGATAGAGAATATGCTGAAAACTTAAGTAAAAAGCCTAGGAGCCGAGCCAAACTTTTTATTCCACTTGGCCTGAATGTGTTTCTTGATTTCAGCATTTTTTACCAGCCTACACAAACACCCAGAGCAACACAAGACTCCCCCCACTATAACACAAACACTGCATGTTCATATCGCGTAAAACACTTTGCATTGAAACTGATAGGAATACATCAACACAATGAAACTGGGGCAGCCCGAATTTAAGTGCCTGTGCTGAGGTCAGCTGTTTATGGCTGAATAAAACAAGCTGAATGGACAAAATATGGGTCTCTGCTGAGCCTGAACACGACCTCACTCGCCCCAACTACGACAATCATAACAGAAAACATTAGGAGACACTGGAGTCCAGCCAGAGGGGGTGGGTGGGGGCCTCTCTCCAAAGGTCTCCTTGGCAGCGTTCATTGCTCTGAGCGGTTCATGTGATTTTGTTTGTTTTTTTTTCTAATGAAAAGGAAGAACTTAAGAAGAGACACATGTTTCATCCAATCCTGTGATAGGACAAGAGCTAAGACCATGCTTTGATGTCATCAGCAACCACATGATTAAAAGTGGGCTGAAGCCACTGTAGTTTTTTTGCTGTAGTTCAAAGGGACTTTTATCATGATAGGAAAGAGTGTGATAAGAAGACTAGGCATGGCTGTAGCACATGTGTTAAATTATGTTGTTTTTCTAGCTTCACTTTAGAGAACAACCAGAGACGTCATGTCAGTGTACGCACATCAGTAGGACACTTGTGTGTATAAATCTATTTGACAAAGAGAAGAAAGCGAGAGCAGGAAGGGTGGGCAGGAGGCAGGGAAGGAGGGAGGGAGCATATTGGACATGGCCTTGTGCTCCGTTGAATTTGTATGAGACAGTTGCTGTCTCTAGTGAAACCACATAGTCAGTCAGTAATTTTACTGGGAATTTCTCTCTGATGCCGTCCAAACCTCAAAGTCAGAAGCTCACTCTCGTTCCAGGCCCTCAGCCTCCTCCTCCTCCCACCCGTCCCAGAATCCCGAGGGTCAATAGCTATTTGCCACCACACCCCAAGTAGTGTCCTGACTCCACTCTACTATCTACCCGTCTCCTCTCCTCTCTTCTCCATGGAACTGAAGACCCTTTCGAAAGCTCGGAATTTCCTTGTTTTATGGGAACATCGTTTCTGCCACATACACACACACACACACACAAGAGCCCAGAAGGATGGTGATGCACTGACGTACTTTTGCGGTTAAGCCTTCATCTATCCTGGTTGCTTACATCTTCTGGGGGGATTTCACCAGCTTTTGGACGCATGGTGTGTTTGTGTGTCAAACAGAGCCAGCTGTGTCACTGTGCCTGCTGTCTAACACTGATGCAATTCAGAGTTTTTATAAATATCTTTTTTACTTCCTCTACCTATTCTTCACATCCTCCATTCCTCTAGCCTTCACAACCCACTCACTCACTCCATTTTACAATCTACAACCCGGGTTAATGATCACAGTGTGTGTTTCTGTGCACCCCCCCCCCGCCTCTCTCTCTCACACACACATTTGTGTTTGGACTTCATCTGCAACTGCAGCCGCCCTGGCTCTGAGTCACCCTCAGCTACAGGCCTGAAATAAAGACTCACTGTGTCACATCCATATGAGGAAAAGAGGAGGAAGGCAGGCGGCCGACATGAAAACGTGGGGGGATGGGACAACGACAACAACAAAAAAAAAAGAAAAAGATGAATGAAAAAGTAAAACATTTCAAAAAGTGATGGAGAAATGAAGAGGACAAATTCACCTACAAGAATAGCAGTCAAACTGCTGTGCACAGAGACATGTCTAAAGGGAGACTTGGGTTGGCATACTGTAGATTCAATTATTTCTTTATCTAGGGTTTTTTTCTTTCTTTTTTTTTTTTTGTCTGTCTCATTGCCAGTTCTTCCTGGCTTTGCGCTGGGGCCAGAGGGGTTTTTCATGAAAAAGGCATTCATGGAAAGTTCACTCTTTTTTTGCTACTCTCCGCTAATTCCTCTTTGCCTCTCCTGGCATGAGGGGTTCTCCAGACAAGTAGTTTCAACAGATATCATGATTCTGGTATGCAAAGACCATCCACGTCATGCCATCTAATTTACCAAAATGGGCAATGTATGCTTTTACTGGTGTTGGCAGAGAGTACTACTTCTAAGCTAATCCACACGCCATTATGAATCTTCTTTTCTTCTTTCTACCCGTATAAATTTGAATAAATATGACTAAGATTGTTCAGAGTTAGAGGCTACACTACACTATTGTGTTGTCTATGCATGCAAACAGTAGGGTTTCCTTGCAATTATCTTCCCGCCTGTGTGACATACACAAAGAGAACAAGAGAAAAGGAAAAGCAGAGAGAGAGAGAGAAATTTAAGAGGAAAAAAATTTACTCAGTTGTTCCGTTTATTCAGCGCCAATGGAAAAAACTGAATAGTCAACAGCAATCAAGTCCAAAGCAGTCACACACGGGGAGAGCCTCCTAACTTGCTCCTGATGCAATTTCTCATCCAAGACTGAATTAGAAACTGTATAGAGAGCATGGACTCCCACTATCAAATTTAAAAATGCTCCACGCCCATCTAAACATACTGCTGACATAGTGTTACTGATATGCAGATGCCTCTTAAGCTGATATGAATTCAAAACACATTAACCCACACTCACATATATATGTAATAATATATCTATAATATCCATTAAAACAGTAATCCATGTATTAATAAACTATTTTTCTCTATTTTCTACTTATTCCTATGAGAGAAAGAGGCATGCTGGGAATGTTAGCATCTTCTAACCATAATGTGATCTAAAAAGCCATAGACCTATTTCCTATCTGTTGTTTTTACCCTTACATACTTGTGGTTTGTTGAGGGACACTGAATATGAACCTTGGAATGCAGTGCTTAATCTTCAAAACAATGTTTATGCATGTTAGTCAAATAGCTGCTTACCAAGGAGAAACAATAATTGCAGCAAATCCTTTCCCGACAATAAACAGCCAAGCATTTCAGTGTCCAGAAACAAAAAAATTACCACTGTGGGTTACCAAACATGACAATAAAAAAACAACCTAAAAGTGCCTGAAGTAGCACTTCCTGTTGGTCTGCTCATGCCAGACACTTAAAGAGTCATCATCGTCATAACAATATAATAAGACTGGGGACTTCCATGGAAGGCTAACAGACCAACAAGGTCTTTTAGGCACTGGTGAAGATGATACACTTGACCATTGCACAAAACAAGTGTTTAGCAAGACTGTGATTTTTAGCAATTACTGAACCCAAGGAGAGGTGCACGGGCCTCAGCAGACCAGACGTCTAGACAAGCAAACTCCCTCCTCCTGCTATCCCTTCCAGACATATCTATGCCCAGCTGCAGACGCAAGGAGCGGATGCAAGTGGCAACTACAGGCGTCCTTTTCCGGTCATTCAGGGGAGCTTGATCTCATCTTGCTCATTCAAACACACACACACACATACACACATACACACACACACATACATTGCATCCTCTCATTCCCACAATGACCTCATCTACACCACGACAATGACCTGTCTGTCTTCCATGTGGGCACTACTCCTCCCACTGTATTTCCTGTCCCTGTGGACCCTGCTCTCTCTCTCTCTCTCTCATTGTTTCTTGTAAGACTTCCTTCAGTCTTCCTCTGTCAGATCTTACGACACCCTCTAAGTGCCAGAGGAAGGCTTTCTCAGCAGATCCCTCTCCATTAGTAAAGTATAAATAATGAATCAATTTTATATTAGCCAAAGCCTTCAAAATCAACAATTAAATCCAGTAGACCTTATTGGTTATTTATTTACTATGACAACTAACTCTCTTGTTCAAAGTCCCATTAGGCCATAAGATTTTTCAATTTTCTCCCTGTCTTTTACTATACATGCCTTGCTATATGGTGCAATATTAGTAGCTGTTTCTTACATCTACCATTAGCAGTTTATTCATGTTTAATAATGAATAATTAGTGGCAAGATCTTGGCTCTACCACAAACCATACAACAAACCATCAGCAGGTCATATTAGTGCTTCATTAATACTGACATTCATACCTTGTTAATTTAGTCATTAGCTGAGATTTGTAATTGAAGTCTTCTTGTGAGGCCTAACTAGCGGCACCTCACCCTCCCCATGCGTCACATCCCAGATGGATCCATTTGGGCAACAGCTACACAGGATGTGATGTCAGGGGCTGTGGCTGGAAAAGTACTGACCTCACGGTTTCTGTAAAGATGCTGGGATGCATCCTACCACACAACTCGTCATCAAGCACTAACCATTTCAAAATATTTACTGAACTGATGAGCAAAGAAATAAACTCCTACACTTCTTAGATGTCAATGCTGAGTCAGCATTTTTAATTCTGTTTAACCTCCAGTGGCTTGTGTTGGAGGAGTTGAGGATGTGTGTTTAAGAAACATAATTTTCTGTCCACATGCTTTAATTGTCGTTACCATAGAACGACTTGACGGTCTTGCCAAAGATCGTCATTGTGGCCCACATATAAAGCAGTACAGCTGTGAGGATATCCTCACCAAACCGACCGGTGGACTTCCTTCTGAAACGAGATCACTTCCTGGGAATTGCAAGGGGGGATGGGGAGGTGGGGGCTTTCTGCCTTGTGAAACCCCTCCCTCCAGTTTCGAGCATAACTCAAGACATATGTCAACCATTAGATCTCCCTTTAGTGAAAAACAGACCTCATCCTTTTTGAAGCCCCCATCCCCCAGACCTATCCACACCATATCTGGCCACGTTCAACCACAACACAAAAGCCATGACATTTTCCAGTCTTTCCTTCTTTATGCATTCTCAGCATCTTCGGTTTCTCACCACCCAATTGCCTTTCGACCTCCTGCTTCAGAAAGCAAAGATGTCCTGAAACACTTTTCTACATTTTCCTGATTTATATATGAATTCAGACACCCAAAAAAGTATACAGATGAGATGGATGCATACAAAATGCTTAGGTTCTTAAGTACTTAGGTTAGCCTGATATCAGCAGATATAGACGGACAGACGCAAACCTGTGCGAAAGAGATTGTCAAAGCTTTCTAGACAAAGAAAGCACACTGACACTCTTGATGATATCAACAGATATAGACAGAAACAAATCTGTGTATGAGATTACTGAAGCTCTCTAGACTCAGAAAGCACACTGACATTGGACACTACGGCATGACACTCCAAATGAAGTTGAACAGTTGGCTGCGGCCTGTCTATTATTTGGCAAGCTGCCAACCATTTGCTAGACAGTAACACAGTGCACAGTCCTTTGTCCAGTCTACAGTATTTTGAAGGTGACACCCATTCTTTCTGGGCACGAGTGAGATTGGCAGTCTTCACATAATTTTCACGGCAGTGAAACAGCAACAGAATTGTTGATAGAGGATTGAGGCCAATTCTTTAACAATTGTTTTCCCAAAAGTTTATTTGCGTTTGGCTTCATGCCCAGTTATTTCACAACAATAGTGCCTCTAGCAACTCTTGTTTCTAAACAGCATGATTAAAGGACGTTCATGATGAAACATTCTCAATCCTGCAATACTGTATCTGTTTTTGTGTTTGCTTTATACCAGCAACACCAACCCAAAAGTCACTTCTACACCTATTTTACAGTAGGCCTACAGAGTGGATCAGTAAAGTCGGTAAGGACGTTGGTGTTATCCCTGTTTAGACAAACTAAATATTAGAACTTAACATTATGTCTCCGCAGAGCTAAAGAGCTACATTACCACTTGTATCTCATAGGTGTGGTCCTGATATTTGTTTAACTGAGTGTGGTGGAACTCACCTCTGGTTTGACTTCTTGCCTGGGTGCAGCCCCGTCAACGCACAACCAGCATGCGAATACGAGCAGCAACTCGGCGAGCGCCATTCCTTGGTCGACGTCAAGTAATAAAGTTATAAATCTGTGCCCCAGTTGCTTTCCCTATTGCCTGTTTTACCTATTTCTCTGTCCGACTTCTTCTCTATTTGTCAGAACATTGCAGCACGTGAAACGTAGTAAGAAAATAAGTTATAGTTCTGTAATAAGGTACAGTGACCAAATGGTTGCATCCACTTACATAGGCCTGTGCATTTGCGATATATTTATAAATAGGCTACGCTACTGCATCCAAGCGCACTTATGTTGATCTTGTCTATTCTAAAACTGAGATGGTTTGACAACTCTGCCAAGCGACTATGTTGGTTCCACTTTTTACTTTTCCGACTGGTCCTCAAACCAAACACTTCTCATTCCGTATCTTTGTATTTGTTTCCGTCTTTGTTCCTGATCCTGTTCTTCTCTTTCGGTCATGTGCTTGGCTGTGTTGATGCTCCTCTCTGGACCTTTCTCAGCTGCAGACGTGGTAGGTTGATGGTCCCTAGAGGCCGCGTTATTCCTATTCCAGAAACCAAAGCCCTCCCCCTTAATGTTTAGCCCATCCTCCCTCCTCTCAGAAACGTCCTTGATATCACCCTTGTTTTTGGCTCGCCTGCTTATGAAAAGATTAATAGCCATTCTTCCCCGCACAAAGTTAGACTTTTGTGAACTATGGACTAGAAACAGGCTAGATATCTCTTTTATGTGATTTGAACGTATAATGTGAAAGTTTTGTTGTTCCCTGATCCTTTTTGTAGAAAGTGATCATTCTGTATTAGACTTTTACTAAGGTTTGTAACAAATCTAGCAGTTCCATGGCAGTATTTCAGAGAAATATGCAATTCTAACTTAGGTAAGTGGTCCCTGTTGAGTGAGAGAGGCTTATAAATACCAGAAATACCTTTTGGATAGTGACCCACCCTGTACAGATGAGGAGGACAACAAGCTCCAAGCATCTGCACTCTCTCATGTTGTTGGCATATGTTTAACAGGGCTTCTCCACTCTGATCTTTCCAGCTCTACTTCAGCAGCCCGTGTAGAGTGGATGATTTCAGCAGCAAGTCAATCTGGTCACATTCAGGGGAGAGGCCAAACCTGATACTCCATTAGGCAAACAAAACATTGTAACGTAGCTTCAAAGCACATTCCAATCCAAAGTCACCATTCCCATAAACATTAACAAAACCTGTACGCTTCCCTCTTGTTTACATATGTAAACATTTTGGTGAAGGGCCTCTTTTTGATTTGGTCAAAGGCTATATTATGGTGCAAAGAATAGAGAGCATGATTGGAATTAAATGTCTTTTAGAATGATTTATTCTAAAGCAAGCAGTGTTTACCATATCTTTATAATTATGGTGAACATGCAGATCTAAGCAATCTGTGTGTGAGGCTGGGGAAAACACAAATATCACTTGGCTTTAGTGTCATCACAGAGAGAAAGGGCAATGTTCCCACTATAGTTCAATGAAAAGCAGATATTGTTTGTATCATCTACAAAGGGAGAGCAAATAAGACAGGTGAAACACCTAGAATGAATATTATGCATGCAGCAAGTGAGGGTGTCTTGATTTAGTGTATCATGCTGGAAACCCTTGACTGGTGCCAACCTGTACATCACCACTGATATCTGTCCTTTTCACTGTGCTGTTTCCACTGAAGCAATATGCCAAGGCCCAGTGGAGACTCCTAGTGGTGGTACAAACAAGTTGCACATTTTTTCATATGGCCCACACAGATTGCTCAACTACAAAGGATTAACAGGAAAGGGTAATAATAATAATAATAATAACTGAGCAACTGTAACTGCCGTCACGAGATATTGAGTATGTTGCCACACACAAAGATTGTGTAAGTGGTCTGGAGATCACGGACAGCTGTGGTTTTGCCTGCCTCACATGGAGATCATCCAAAAGTGTGGTGTCAACCAGTATGTGTAACTGTCATTTGGTGACATACATAATACCAAGAAATTCTATGTAATTCATGACTCAAAGTTATCCAAGAGAATTGTAGTCCCAAGTCCCAAGTTACCATATCATCCATTCGCTCCTCTGCTTGGGTAAATATTTTCAGCCTTGATGAACAATATTTCTGTGTGCCACACAACAGTATCTTCTTTGAGAAAACAACATTGCAAGTTTGTATGACCAAACATACCAACTTACCCTGTCACATTCTCTTGACCGTGTGACACCCAGACAGAAACACACACAGACACACACTCAATCACAGCAACAGTACACCACTGCATGACTGCGCTGGTTGTCATGGCTGTGCAGATTAGTAGCCAGTGTGGGGCCATCTGGCCTTGTTCCGCCTATTTGCCATTCGTCCTCATTGCGCTTGGTGTGTCAGACACAGAGGAAGGCAGGGAAGGTTAATTGTGTTAGGAAAGATCTAGGATTAGTGATGCCTGTATGTGAAGAGGCCTGAGAGGGTGCTGTGCCTGTAAACACACACACACACACGTACACACATACACACACACTCACACACTTTCATGACAAACTATGAACTATTTGTTGGCTTGTTTTGCGGACAATGAAGTAGGCAAAAAAAGTGAGGCAGCAACTTTAGTTAATGGTATCATTACCAAACTTTTATTTTACTCTTCACTGTTGAGCATACACTGAAATAACAACTCACGAAATGTACAGACTAATATGTCTGATTTAGCTGTTTTGAAAAGATACAACAGTAACAAAATTGACGGTTCCCTTTAAAGGAACCCAAACAACCCAAACAACAGATAACGTACGGCACTGTGGATCCAAACAGCAAACGTTACAGTCAAACATTTCACAAATGGCTACCATTAGTTATTAATTTAACTGAATTCTCTGATAAAACAGTTGGGCCTTTTTTAGTTTATTAGTGTATGGAGAGTAAAATGTAGGTCATATTGATACAATTTAATAACTGCACAGTAATACATGAGCCAGTCACAAATATCTGAAGCTTTGGGTCATATGTACAAAGTTTAGAGACCCCAAGTCTTTCCCTGTTACTTCTTCAGGTCTTAGCAGATTTTATATCTTTAGCTTTCATTTTCAGCTTTTGCTAACTCACCTTTTTTCCTCAAAACAAATGTCTTTTGAAACTGGGCCAAAATATTTCAATGCTGTCAAATCGTAATAAAGAGTATGTATGCTACATTTCAGCTATGTTTTTTTTCCCCAAGTTGTCCTCTTTGAAGAATGTAAAATAAAAAAGCACAATCATTACATTAGACCAACAACCAACAAATCAGACCAATGACTCATAGGCTAGCAAAAAGACCAACAAGAAATAAAACAGTGAAAACAATAACGTACATATTTATTTGAAGGCATAGAACTGTTAAAAGCACCAGAACACTGGTCTGCGAATCACCTCATCCATCTGTTCCATCTTGTTTTTCCAAGGAGCCAATCCCTGAAGCCATTTCCATCATCAGCTGGGATCTGATTGGAGAATCGGCTAACTGAGGCATCTCCAAACCCCCTTGGCTCTGACTGGCAAGGCCTGGAGTCAGATCCTCAGCTGGGCTTCCACTGGTGCTGTTGAGGAAGGCTTGATACTGGTTCCAGAAGTTGACAGATGCCCTGGTGGCTGTAGCAGGCGGGGAAGAGAGGGGAGTGGACACTGAGGTGGTAGTGTGTCGCTCAGAGCTGAAACGTGTAGATCTCACAGGGGGGCGCAGAGGCTTGGAAACAGCTCCACCATGGTGTTTCATGTGGCCCTGTGTGAATTAGACAGAAAAATAAAAATTTACTACCTAATATGATATGTGATGCTATATGCTACATAAAAAAATGATATGACCCAAACGCTGGTAAAATTGTCTTTGGGAGTTACAGGATTCTCTCACCTTCAGACCACTGCGGCTGGCATACTCCTTCCCACATTCAGAGCAGCAGTAGGTCTTCTTCTCTGGCCGTGCTGCAGGGTGTGGCAGGGTCTGAGCAATACTGACAGGCGTCAGTGTCTCTGCCTGTTCCTGCTTGGGCCCAGTGTTTTTCCCAGGATCCTTTGCTTCATCCTTCACAGGAGAAGGAGAGAGAAAACTCTCTGTCCTCAGCTCCCTCAGCTGCTTGTGAGTTTGCTCTTGGTCCTCTTGACCAGGTTCAACACTGTCCTTCTCCACAGTGTCCAGTATTGGCACTGCCTGGTTGTCCATATCCAGGCTGACACTCAACATCTGGGTGCTCTTTGGTGTTGAACAAGAAGATGCCTCCACCTTGCTTTCCTCATTGGGCTTTGGGCTGCAAGTTCTCTCCAAGTCCACGTCAAGCGTGCTAGTTTGGTTCACAGTGCCTGAGGTTGGCATCGGGTAAGGTGGGGAGCTGGCACTGGACTGAGGAGGGGGCTGTGACCTGTGCTCTGTGCTCTGTGAAGACATGCTTGGAAGACTGTCCAAATCTGACCTGCTGACAGCTGGAAACATGGAGAGAAATGAGGGATGATTGCCTAACTCATTGTCGTCGTCCCCTAGCAGACTTAAAGGACTGCCGGCTTTGGTCACTACAGAAGAGCTTGGGCCTGGAGTGGCATTTCTAGCTGGGGTCGCAACAGTGGGATTTTCCACATGGGGGTCATCAAGGGTGGAACATTCTGGAGAAGCAGTGAGAGCAGGAGGAGATGGGGAGAGAGGCTTGGGTGGTGGTGGCGGTGGAATGCTGGCACTCAGGACGGGTGGTTCCACACTGCCCAATGGGAGAACATGAGCAGTGGGATTTAGGTTGGGGTCAGGGCTGAGGTCGGAGGGTGGGACCGGGTCAGGGCTATATGAGCGTCTGGGGCTGCCCACAGTGGACAGGGACACCCCACCATCATTACTGACAGACAGAGAGACGGAGTTGCTTGCAGATGTGCTACACTCTGTGGTCTGACTGAGTTCTGTGCTCTTTAACTCGTCACCTGAGAAAGTGGAATCTACTGCACTGAGCCCCATGGCTGTACTGGTGGCGGTGGTTGTGACAGCGGTGTCAGTAGTGGTGGCACCCTCAGACTCCTGGAACAGGGAGAAGGAGTCCGGCTCGGCGACATCAGAGTTCAGCTCTCCCTCGCCCTCTGGTGGCAGCTGGCCTCCCAGGTGCATGCGGATGTGGTGCTGGAGGACCAGGGCATTGGTGAACTTGCGCTGGCACAGCGGGCATGAGTTCTGAGCGCGGGCGTTTGGCGGGCGTGCGTGATGAGTGGCCAGGTGAGCCCTGAGGCTCCCCTTGGTGGAGAAGGAGCGTCCGCACAGCTTGCAAGGGAACGGCCGCTCGCCGAGGTGCGTGGCCTGGTGCAAGCGGAGCGCCCGCGGGCAGCTCAGCACCCGCAGACAGATGCCACACTGGTTGGGCGCCAGGGCAGCTGCTGCTGCTGCTGCGGTCATCATTCCTAGGTTGGGCATCAGTATGCCAGCTAAACCAGATGGCCTGCCAGCCGTTATGCCCAGAGCAGCCAACATCTCCCGGGTGAAGGTGGACGCTGGAGTCAGCATGGTGGAAGAGGAAGATGGAGAGGAGGAGGCACCATGTGAGGTTCCGGAAGCACTTGAACTCATGTAGCTACTGGTGGTGGAGAGCACTGAGGCTGACGTGACACTCATGCTGCCTCCCAGTGACGTCTCTCCAGTGGAAGACAACCAGTGGGATGGGCTCGGTGGCTCCTTCTCCAGCTTCTCAACCAGCCTTTGCAGCTTGGAGGTGTCAGAGGTCGGGGTGGAGGTGGACGGGGAGGCAGAGGTGGAGGCAGAGGCAGAGGCTGTGGATGAAGCTGTGGCTTTTGGGAACGAGGAAAAGGGGAAGTTGAGCTGTGTCAGCTGCTGAGAAGAGGAGGTAGAGTTGGAAGAGGACGAAGAGGAGGAGGACTGCTGGGATGCCGCCAGAGAGGAGGTTGGGGATCGGAGAAGGCCCAGTGCAGGGTGGTGGTGGGAGGCAGCAGGGAAAAGGAGTTTGGGAAGGTGGGCCAGTTGGGAGTAGGCCGTATGGGGAAGAAGCGTCGGCAGTGGTGGTGTGTTCTCATCGAAGCGCTGCTGCTTGGCGCCCTTGAGGAGCCCCGCGATTGAGGAAGACGGAGAGGAAGCTGGAGCAGACAGCAGAGAGGAGGCCAGTGAGGAGGAGGAGGTGGAAGAGGTGGTGGATGACACAGAGGATGACAAAGAAGAGGAGGAAGAGGAGGGTGTTTGCGCGCTACGCTCCGAGGACAGGGAGGCGGCGGCGGCAGCAGCGGCTGCAGCAGCCCGGTTCAGCTGTATGAGCGAGTGTGCCGTTGAGATCAGGGCGATATCCACGCTTGGAGGCAACGGGAGAGAGGATGGTGGGGTGCGCTGGGATGATGCGCCTCCCCCCCCAGTCACGCCAACCTCCAGGCAGTCACCAAACAGATCATCCTCTGCCTGCCTCTTCCGCTGGCGCTGCGCAGCTGCTCCTGTGGCACTGGAGCCCGGAGCGAGCTGACTCTGCTCACCACCCGATGTGAAAAGGGCTGGTGGGAGTAGGGAGAGCGAGAGCTCAGGGTTCTGCTCGCGGTGGCGCAGGAAGTGCACCTTGAGGTTGCCACGCGTGGTGAAGCGGCTCAGGCACACGGGACACTGGTAGGGACGCTCGCCCGTGTGTGAGCGCAGGTGGATCTGCAGGGATGAGTCACTGCTGAACTGCTTGCCGCAGAAACGGCAGGTGTGGTGGTGCGGGCGCCCCAGGAACGACAACGACGCCGACCCCACTGCCAGGGCAGTCGACGGATTCGGCTCAGGTAGGGGAGCAACTTGGGCTGCAGCCGCTGGTAGGGCTGGGTGGGAGAGAGCGAGACCAGCTAGGCCACTTGCTGACAGAGCACTGGGGGACTTCTCATGCATGGTGCGGGCAGGTAAACCCAAAGAGAGAGGGTAGCCAGAACTGGCAGAGTTGGAAGCACTAAAGGAAGTGGATGAGGAAGTGGATGAGGAGTGGGCACTGGTGGCCGGATATGCCTGGCTATCTGCACCTCCTCCTCCTCCTCCAACAATTGAGGTCTCCAGCTGGGACTTGTTTGCGCGCAGAACTTGAGAGAACGGGTGTGCTGGCTTAGAGGGTTTGGACGCACCCTGGGGAGGGAGCAACGATGAGAAACAGGCGAGAAGGGGAGGCACCGAGGCTGGTGCTGGGGCAGGGGTGGGGGCAGACTGGGAAGACAGCCTTGAGGCGCTCTTGGAGCCCTCCAGGCACAGCTGGGGCAGAGGGGGCAGGAGGAGTGGGAGGGTGTCCCACGCACATGAAGCACCCCCCAGGCGCAGCACCTGTCTGCAGATTTCCTCGGTCATCTGCATCTGATGGATCTGCCGCTGTTGGAGCACATGCAGCTCCTCCAGGATCACGGCAATGCTGAGGTGGGCACGCGGTGGCTCGGGGGGCATAGCGCCAGGGCTGGGGTCAGGGGTCACTGGGCTTGGGGGTCCCTCAGGCATTGGGCTGGGGCTGCCAGTGGGGGGGTGTGGCGGTGGGCAGAGTGGGGCGGTGGAAGAGGAGGAAGAGGAGGACGTGGTAGTGGTCGCTGACACGCCAAGCTTCGGAGACGCCATGAGGAGTCGAGAACAATGGCTCTGACAGGAGGGAGCCGGCGTGGGGGTTTGGGTGGGATGAGACAGGTTAGGCGGAGGGATGTCCAGTGGTGGATGAGCGTACTGGTGGGAGGGTTTGGGCTTAGGCTGGCTGGACAAGGCAGTGAATGCGGAGCTGTCAGCTGGCAGGGAGGAGATGAGAGGCCCTTTGCTGGAAGTGGGGGAAGCCAGAGGGAGCTGGCAGCTCCAAGACGGGGATGGTGTGGCGAATGAGGAAGGGTCCGTGGCAAGGTTTGTGTTGAATGACCTCACTGCAAACGTCTTTTCTGAGAAACCAAAGAGCAACCTTTTTACACACTGATAGAAAGAAAGAAATAGAAGAAATGCAGCATGGTAAATTACTGCTTACAGTTTAAATTTTATGCAGATTGGAATAACAAGCATTTGCAACAATATTAGTAGCCAATCATGGTTGTGCTAGCTAGCTTGCAAACTTCATAAAAAAATAAAGTTGGTATTTTACCCAAACTGTTAAATTTGACATAAGTGGATGTACTTGATAAAAAGCCACTTTACAAACAGAGCACATTCTGGTTTGACAGGAGAGCCTAAGTGTTTCAAACTATTGTTCCATACAACTGTGAGAACGTTCATCGTTCATTACAAGGCATTACTGTTTAAAAAATAATTAGGCACTCTGGCTTTCGGCTCTTCCTTACATACTGCCAATCTTTATCCCTTTATCCCAGCTCCTCTGAAATCCCATCCTTGCGCTCACTCAAAACACTTTATACACCACTTACAGCCGACCTTGTTGCCACAGCAACACATGCCAGAGGACAATAGACCTTCCCACAGAATCCACTAAACCTTCTTAACCCCCTTCCCCTCCTCAGCTGGCCCCAAAACACAGACACAACCTCTCTGTGGGCCTGGCCTTTCATCTAACCATTCACCTTCTCTCCTAACCCCGTCAGGAGTGAGAGGTTAGCCTATCGATGAGTTACAGGACACTGTACGGGCACTAACATTGGTTAAAGAAACTGACCATCACAATACACATAGGAATGAAGAAAATGTGTATGTACTGTATGTGTAGCATATATCTTTCATCATGGACAAACACAGTCAATGTTAATTTAACAGATGAATAGTGTCTAGGAATTTCCTGTACCTGTGCATGCATAGCTACTGCAAGAACTGAGGTCATGGTCCGGGGGACCGAGTGAGACAGGCAGAGAGAGAGAGAGAGAGGGAAAGAGGGAGAGGGAGAGGGAGAGACAGAGAAAGACAGAGACTTCCTGCCTGGGTCCATGCCTGAGCGCTTGTCCACAAAGAGCAGAAGCACAATGACATCTGGTGCTACTTCAGTTACATTTTAAGTTCTTTTCCTCTCTCCCTCCATTTTCTCTCACCAAATATCACAATGTCTAAACACTTCCCCTACCTGGGTGGTCTAGGCACCTGAACCCCTCGAAACATGAGAGGCAACTTAGAAAAGCCTATGACGAAGGAAGCCCCTAATGAGATATTTAAAAACAGGCACAGCTACTCCATTTGTCACACTCCACCGACTGGGAAAAGAAAAAACAAAACTGCATGAAACAGGCTAGTATTTGCAGTCAGGTAACCTATCTTTGAATCAAAAACAAAAAGTATTTTCCTTTTCTGTTACTTCCTTAGTATTCTGGTATTATTGCAATGTGAATTTAGGCCAAACTGCTTCATCTTTGACAACATCTTTTGCAACAGTCTTTGTCATTTGGTCCATTGGCAAAAACATATATCTTCTCCATGTGGTGTTCCTTAATATCCAATACTAATATCCATCATTCCTTAACATCCAACCTGCTGACAAAATCCTTAAAATCCAGTATTACTATTTCACCGCACTATCTGCCTGTACACTGTGGAATGAGAAAAACTGTAAGACAATATGAACATCACTTTCTCACCATGTGCATGCATCCATGAGCTCCACGGAGAGAGGTTCATAAGTTGCTGTGGTCTCTTCTGTTTCCGGCGTGACATGATTCAGCTAGTTAATAAGAACCTGGATCACTGGCTAAAAGAGCATTCCTTCTTTTAAACAGATCTAGTTAAAGCTCTTATTTCAGTCCCAAACATGTCTGCAACATGTCTGATGGCTGGGAGAGACACATCTTGAATCTCAGCTGTCTCTAAAAGAACGTCTGACTACCAGTAAACAGGGGGAAACGTGTCTGAATGTGTGGCGAGTTATTTCTTCTTTTCTTCTCATTCAATCTCTCTCTCTCTCTCTCTCTCTCTCTCACACACACACACACACACACTCTCACACACGTACACACACACACTCACACACGGACATAGCACACAGTCTCCTTGTTCTCCCTCCACATTTGCATTCAAATGGCGACGGACACCACCTCCTTAGAGACATGTATCCCAAGCCTTCATCCAAAAGTCCTCTCTTCACCTCATTCAATCTACTGAAAAATCTAGTAGAAAACTATTTTACTCCTCTTTCTCTCTCTCTCTCTCACACACACACACGCACAGACACACACAGAATGATCTCTTTTAATATAGCAAAAGCACTAAGATCCTGTTTTGTTGACAATATCACATAGATCAATCTGACAGATTACGTCACAAACCATGATAGTAATGATACCAAGTAATGAAAGCAATGACATGTTAAAGCTAAAACTGCTAAAACAAGCTAAAACTGCATTAAGTGTCATTCAGTGTCATGGTGTACAGTAAAGGCAAAATTAACTTGCAGTGTGTGTGTGTGTACCTTATATGTTGTGAAAGTGTTTCTATCAAGTACCCCCACTGGAGTTGAGCCTGAGGTTGTTGATGCAATTCATCAACCTATACTAGAAAAACTGTAAAATATTTGAGAAAAGATGCTCTGAGAAAAACTAGAGAGAAAGAGACTGAACGCATGTGTGAGAGAGTGAGAGAGAGAGAGAGAGTAGATGTTTTGGCCCAGCAGCTGGACTGATGAAAAATCATATGTGAAGTGGACTGCTGTATAAATGATTAATTTTGACAATTAATCTTAGCATGAGATATTGAAGCATTTGATCAGTATTAGATATATGCAAATCCCTGTATTGCAAAAAAGCAACATGTCTCCACCGATTTTGGTATGGTAATGAAAAGGTAAACAAGTATGCATTTAATAACAATCAAATAAATATATTTGGCTCATTGCTGGGTTTGCTGTGATTATAATTCATTTATCCCAATCAAATGCTTTTCATGCAGACGGGGGTTTTGCACTGCTTAAATAGATTACATTATCGACAAATAGACACCACAAACATTCTATTGGTGCTCCTCCAATGATGCAATTGTAACCTATGCACAACTACAGACAGTGGAGAGGACATGGCTCAATTTTCCAGCAGAGCTATGGCAACATTGACATTAACACATTTACACTATATGCCCTCTATCTTGTTTCAAACTTGCCCTTATAAGGTATGGCCCATCAATATTTTGTAAGATTTTTGTAAGTTTTTATCTTTAATATGCTTGCGTAATTGCACGCAGGCTATGGCTATGTCTAAACGCTTGATTTAAGGCTCCTCTGTCAAAAGAATGTTATTGTGTTGTCTGTCCTCAAATTAGGCTAACCTTTAACAAAATCAAAGAAATAACTGATGTAGCCACGGCCTATCTTAGACGTACAAAATATATTTCCTGATTAATTTGACCATATAACCATTGATCCCTACATTTTAGGACTTAAGCTCATTATGTCGATTCGTTTTCGCCGCCCAGGTATTTTTTTCCCTGTCCTTTGGCGAACCGTACAATCACACACATTGAATATCATAATTGCGTCAGCGTAACGCACGCGATAACTTCGGATGCCCCGCTACTGTACAAGGGACCTGTTGAGCCGCGCGCTATGATCATAACAAGTTATGATTCATATTTTTATGACCGCTTACACGACACTGATTTGGTAAATGAACCAAAGTTATTGTGCGTAAACATATACTTATTGTCGTGTTGTACTCACCATATAGAACTCGATGATCTTTGATAGTTCTTTCTGAAATTATAGGATAGGATATCAGACGGACAGCGTTCCTGTCGGGACATCAACATCGCCTTTTTCGGCATTGAGCCACAAAGATGCGCAGCCGTATTTGACTGCAAGGCGAAACGTCCACACTAAATTATTTACTTGTAACGTCGTTTATACTAGGAAATAAATGTTCATATAGGCTACACGTAATTACACCGGGCCATTGTTCACCGAGTAGCTTACTCGAGAGAAAAGGAGGCGGGGGCGCGGGGCTGATCGCAGCCTATATGCGGTATTGAAAAAGAATTGGATTCTCGTCTTCCTGTCATCCCCTACCCCTCCCCTCCCGTTCCTCTCTCTTTGTATTTAGTGAAAGCGGCCTGCATGTCGGCAGAAGCCTGTGTTGGGTGCTCTGCGGCAGCGATGGGTGTCTGTCCATCTGTCTCTTTGTCCAATCCGGACATTCTTCCCCGATAATGACCGTGACGGTAGTGGTCACAGGGATACTGTGGAACAATGTCAGTGGCTCTAGCAGTCAGGAGCATGCATTTGCTCATAAAGTGGCTTTAAGACAGTTATCCAGTACGATGTAATTAAATCATTCACTAGGCTATTACCCTGCTGTGTCTTTCTGTGCTCGTGATTTCGTCTACTCTGCACCGATTTAGCCCTCTGCGACTATGGAGTGCTGTTTGTTTAGTTTTTAAAAACGTAACAAGGTGCAGCTGACAGACATTCTGGAACCACAGTGCGGCTTCTCAACAGCTATCCCACTAGACAGAATACAGAGGTAGAGGTGATGCCCACTGTGCAAGATTTTAAAATTACTACAGGGCTGCCAACTTTTCAAAATTCCTTGGAGTGCGTGTTTTTGGCGGAGGTGGAGGGAGGGGAATTTTGCCGCACATGCAGCCACACAAAGCGTGCACATGGGTGCGTGGGAATGTTGTGTTTAATTCTATATGTTACGTGTTCTCCTGTATTCTGGGTCGTCTTGCTGGAAATGTACAATACAAGATGGTGGGGGTGGGGGCATTCCGCTTGTGACCGACAAAAGCACCAAGTTTGGGCTTAGCAGTCCTCACACTAGAAGATTACTGCAATGACTATGTACCTGTAGCCTACTTTATAGATTTGTGTTTCAGATTTAAAAGCAAGTTCATGGGTGAAAATTTGATCAGCAGCTACGTCTAAATGCCTTCTTAATTAAATCTAAAGAATGTTATGTTTTAAGTAGCCTAACTGCAGCAAAAACGAGACAAGATTAGTCAGTGAGTGAAATTCTTCATTGAAGGCCTTTCCCACCACTGGGTTTAGCAGAAAATTGGCATTGGGAAAAATATCAACGACAAAGTCACGACAAATAAAATGCTTAATCAGGAAGCAGATGTGCTACAAGAAGCAGTTTAATAAGAAAGATTATGTTTGAACAATATTTTAACACAAAAAGCTAAGGCCATGGGTGGGAATGTGTATGCAAAGTGTGTGTTTAAAAATTGTGGTCATACCTAAATAGACTATATTAATTTCTTATTAGTTACAGAGCATTCAAAATAGAGCCTGTTATCTGACTACTTTCCTTTATCTGTTCTGTCCTCTTTAAACCCCCCTGTCTTGTATCCTAACTCCTCAGGATAGGCCATACTATTCTGTCTCTCTCTCTCCTCTTTTTGATTCACAACTATGAATTAATGACTCAATAACCAACATGTTTAATGTTCATGAAAATGAGCTAGTAAATGTCCCTTAAGTTTCTTAACTCACCTCAATCTTTTTTTGCTTGACTTGAATTGGAGGAGACTATGCAGAAATGTCATGCAGGTCTAATTTCTTTCTGGATTAAGCTACTTAATTGTAGGCCTACCAAAATTTAGCAGGTTGTCTGTTATCATGCTTATTTTGATATCCCTATCAAATGTCATATGTTGAGACAAGGTTCGTGAACTATTCCACCAAGAAATGTGGGTGTGTGATGGATGCAGAGTTGCAGAATGTATAAAGAAATTGAATGTACCCTACTGTAAAGTCAAAGTAATTTTTCGCGCAAACCGTTTATCACAGACGAGTGACTAGCGTCATTGGAAAGTTAAGATCGCGCAGTTTCACCTGATATGCGGATGATGTCTGTGTGACTAGAGCTCCGCGAGCGATTTAACCGAGATGAACAGATGTTAACTTACATGTGATAACTGTAGGTGAATCAGGCCAGCACTGTTTCTGCATGTGAATGGAGGTGTGGCGTGAGGGCGTCTGAAGGCAGTCAAATACGTACGTGTCACGCTCATTGCGTGAGAGGTGGCAGCCCTGTTATTAGAGTTTACGATTTCAAATGCAGAGGTAATGTGGAACATCAACAGTGTTGTGTGTTGTCATAGCTACCACATAGTTTAACTGTAAGTGCAGCAAGATGAGATTTGTTTCTAAGATGACCATATGCCAATGTATACTTAGATTTACCAGGCTGTTTTTAAACATTTCATTAGAATGTCTGACATACATTGTACAAATTATACATTTTAACATGAATAGGCCTAATGAATGAATTCAACTCTTTCCTTTTGCATGTTTGAAATACATCTGGCTATTTAAACCAAGTGTCTCATGTTGTGCAACTTAGCACAGGATACAGTAGTCAGGTTCTCAGCCACCAATATCTTTACCTCTTTAACTTTGCTTGAACATTAGCTTAAACTTCAAGCTATCAGTGCTTTTCATTATTTATTTATTTATTTTTTCTTTTTGAGGCATAGAACTGCATGATGAGAATTCCATGCATGCATTGAATGCATGACACAACATTCAAGAGAGATTTCTGAGAGCATGTTGAATAATGGTTAGGACTCTTTGGTTAATGTTTGTGAACATTTTATTTTTCTGGAAACAAGTCCTTCAGAAAGGCCTTTTGTTGATTTATCTTTAGTTCATGTCTCCTGAAGTAATATAAGAAATCATCACATCCTGTTTAATTTACATGTATAAGGATTACATTTGGAACAAGAAATTCAAAACATGACTTAAAGAACAACCTCTAAAAAGTGCTTACATACAACTATGATTTGTACCTACAGTATTTCTGAAATGTTTCAAGTAAATTTGATTAGCCTAATTCATAAGAAAACAAGCAAAGATGCTGAATCTTTAATTTTCAGTCTGTCATGCAGCGAGTTCCCCATATTCTGGGTTTGCCTCACAGAAGTCTCAGCTGTCTGCCTGAGCTCCTTTTCTGGCCTGGCACTCTCATTGCAGACTACTTGTCTACTAATGTCTACTTGTCTATGGCACAGCGAGGTGTTCAAGGAGTTCCTGACATCCCGTCTCATGAATATGTACAGGAAAGGATCTGCAAGGGGGCTCAAGTACAGAAGAGCACTGGTGGCCACCAGTGACTAGTAGTCGTGACACGTGTAGTAATGACTGATGGCCACCAGGCAGTAAAGGCCAGGGCCAGGGACTAGGGCCAGGGCCCCTATAATTTTCCTAAACTTGCCCTGTTATATGGACCTGCAGTGCTGGAGAGCCTTGTAGATGAGGGGGAAGAGGACCATTAGTGGTAGAGCTGGCATCAAAAGGATCACTGAAAATATATGCGGAGACTTCTCTGGGTCCTGTACAAGTGTGAAATCCAGGAGGGCATAAAGTGCACAAACTCCCCAGACACAGACCGCTGTGACCACTGAGCACTTCACAGTGTGCCGGTTCCAGTACCATATGGGACAAGCTACGGTCAGGTACTGTTCCATAGAAATACACATCATGAAACCGAAGCTGGCAGTGATCCCCAGTCGCACAATGACTCTGGAAAGGCATTGTATGGTCAGAAATACGGACAATGTCTGGTCAAATGAAAAAAGTGAAATAGCAGAAAGTTGTGTATATCTGTTGGCTAAATAAGTACCAAATTTGGCTGCAATTGGTTGAACAGCAGTTGCAAAAACAGACTTTGAAATAATGTACATGGACCATTATTTGATAGAATATCTAGTAGACAGAATTGATGGTCCAGGTCATTTAACTCAGCACTTGTCTTCCCTTGATGATTATTTGTCTGAATATACGCCACATTGTCATCTGGTATAAATGAGTTATTAGAAACTGTATACACATCTGTGACTCCATTGTCATCATTGGGGCCAGCACTTCATGAGCAGTACACACAAAGATTAAATCCAAATAATTATAACAGAATCTAGTATAATGACTTGTGAATGGCTTTGTGTTTTCTTAATAGAGAGAAAGGGTAAAATTGTCCAATCACGTCATCAGTATGTGTGTATTGATTTCTCTATGGAAGGTCAGGAAAGTGTTAAAAGACCAAGCAGCCCATATAAGAACGACAGCATTTGGTTTGCTAGATCCAGGGCCGGTTCCTGACATAGAATTAAGCCATCGCCTAGGGTGCCAAATATAAGGGGAGCATCACAATACATTTATTGTTTTTCTTCAGTTTATCACTCCTATTTCTAGAAAAGCGGGCAAAATACTCAAATCTGGCGTAGCGCAACAAAAAGGTCCGGCATAACAGAATTTGCGAACTAGCAGCTAACGCTAACAGATGTGGGCATACAAATCGAAACTTCCTTGCCTTCATCAATTAGTGTTTCCCTATTTGGTCTACACTGCGCGAAATTTTGTTTTCATATTTACCGACAGCACCCGGCAATATAAAACAACAGGGCTACGGTTTGACTCACTCAGGATTGAAATTTCACCAAATAAATAGGGTAATAAAAACTGTTCACACTAGACTAGGGTAATAAAAAGCTATTTACACCCACGATTTCAAATGCATGCACAAAGGCTAGTTCCACTCACGCATTTGACTATTTAGACCAATTATAACAAACGCATTTGCGCATGCACAAAAACAGCAAACGTTCATATTTCTGTCTGTGGAAAAAGCTACCTAAGAATATCCTTGATAACATTTGCAGTGGAGAAATCGTGTGTTTTATTTGATGAATCTTCATTCAGTGAATGTATACAATATTTAGTTGGTTAGAAATGGATTCCAGTTTGCAGGTGTACAGGTACAGGATTTGAAAACTGCATTAGGCTACATCCACATTATATCACTGTGATGCCTGCTCAGTAGCAGACTCAGCTTGCCTTCATAAGGAATCACCCCCGCTTTCCATTTCTGAAAGCAGATCATAACTTTGATGCTGTTTCCATACACATAAGTATGTTCGGGTGTAAATATAGATATATTTACTCAAGAGCTCTACATGATGCAGGAGAACAGGGCTTAAAGCAAGTGTGAATTTATAAGAGCCCTGACCACCATTTACACTTCCCCATAACAATCATGAACAAATGCCAATCCATCTGTAATCTTCTTAGATAAACAGTAGAATGTGTTGAGCCATCACCCATACAGGCCTAGAACTTCCACTTCTGACTTCATCCATCTACAGTGGTTCTTCTGAGCAGAGAACATCTTGCTGCTCTAAACAGGACTCCCACTGTAAGTTTAACTTAAAATTTACAAATTTTTCCATAACAATCCCTAACTAAAAAGCTGCATTTTAATGACCATCTCTATAAATGCAAGTTTAAAAACAAGGTGTTTTAACCAATCAATCTATAATCTCCATTTTCAGGTTTAGTGTTTTTAGAGCAAAATTTTCTTAACAGGTAACCATAACTCAAGCAAGGCATGAGACAAGTTAATACCTGATAAAGACAAAGAAGTAAACAAACATTTTGGGGACAACTAAATGCTATTACCAAAATTCACTGAGATTCCCAGACTTTGTACATAAAAATATTAAATTCCCAGACCTTCCATGTCTGCAACAGGCTGTAATTCCATTCCACCCTGTCTAAATTAGGGGGGATTTGTAGACTGTTGGAGATGCACGATATCCTATCTGAACATCATAATTTGTAATTCATCATTACAGTTCAACCAGTGCATTGAAATAAAAAGTGTATGGGTACCACTGGCCAAAACCTAATATTCAATATAAAAGTAAGAAGGACTGGGGATCCAAAGCGTATTTTCACTCTAGAAACCACTAGATGACATTGTTGAGACATAACAAATTCACTTTTAAATGGATGGCACCTGTATAACTGGTTTCAGCCTCTTTCAGCCTTCTCTCCAGTCTTTCATAGTCTTTTATAGTATATTCTGTTATTTTGCATTTCTTCAGATTTAGAGGTCTGGTCCCACTTGAGTCAGGCAACATGTAAATTGTAGGGTCCGCTGTTTTTGCAACAGTATTCAAAGTTGGGGAAACACATTCAGTTGACAACACAGATGATGTAGATGCAACTGAAAAGGGACAGTGGTGGACAAGGGTAGATTCAGATTCAATGGCATTCACAGACAATGGGGCCTGAGATACTTTGCTAGAAATTACACTTCTTGCAGGAACCTTGATGGCCTGATGAAGAGAAAGTCAATTGGTCATTAAAGACAATGAATTTTTCACCTTCACCTTCTTTCACCTGTTCATAAACCTATGTTGTGGGAGGCCTATGTTGATCATCTACATGTTTAGGTCTTGTGGGTAAAAATTTCACTTTGATTGAAAAATCAATGAGACCTAGTGCTGATGGTGATCCGGTAAAACGGTTCAGAAAGTGAAAATTGCATTTCTTAAATCTGAGGTAACAGTTTAGGTCAGTTAGGCCACAGTCAGTGGGCCTATTTCACAGCAGCCATTTTTCCAAGATCTCGCAGGGTACCTACACGTGTTATTATGACATCCAGTATGGATCTAATTCCGCTACACTGAATCAGAATATGATTGGCTGTCATTTAAAACACCTGCGCTTACCCTGCGACTTCTTGGGGAAATGGCTGCTGTGGAATGGGCCTATTAACTTGCCACAGTTAACGTTAATTGACTCCTTAAGTCTGAACCAGACTGTTTACCAGAACTTTTTCTTTAGCAGTCCCTGCGATAAAGCTGACAGATTGCACATGGACTGCGTTCTGATGAAGCTTTACGTTATAATGAATGAGGTAACTTTAGACTGTGAGATCAAGGTCACCGCCATGGTCTATATCTCAGGATAAAATTAACGTTAGCTACCGATATACACTTTATACTTAGTGCAACATAAGATACATAGACAAGCCAACTTCGACTAACATTATTCATTCTGGGGCTGAAACTAGCTGTCTGAATTGAAGAATTGGACTAATATACATCAGCCCCGGAAAGAAGAAAAGTTACATTTCCTTCCCGGGCTTCTTCAATAGGAGAAAACGTGCAACGTTAATGTTTGGAGCATTTAGCCTTCACAGAATTTGTCGCCTTCACCGCTGCTTCACTCGTAGGGTTTTTTAAATGAGGAAAGAGCTCATCCTTCTGTTTCAATAACTGTAACAGTCGGAATATCATTCTCACTTGCTATGAAATAAATCCGATAATAATTTAAAATTTGTTTTTATCCGCCCGTGGATTATATTTATTTCTTCTCCCATTCTATTTGCAGCGAAAAACCATCAGCAGTTATTGCGCCACCATCCGTTCTGGTGGAATAATTATTCGTCGACGTCTCCTGCATGCCTCCTGGAACACTGTTTCAAAGATTATAGCCATTGGTTCTTTGAGATGCCATTGAACTCTTGTTCTATAATTATAATTCTTAAATAGGCATGTTACTGCAGTTTTTAAAGGATTGTTTGGGTTTTTTTGGTCAAATATCGGCCTACTGTGTTAAAAATACAATTTGTTTCATATATTGATTTTGCTTGCAGTTAATGTTAATGCTTAAGGAAAGTGTTTTGACAGATTGATGTAATGTATCATGTAGGCTAATTGTCACCAATGTTATGCTGGTGAGGGCACAATGCAATTAGGCTCTATTCTGATCTCTAGTATTTTTCTCCCCTTAAGACAAGTTTATACTTTTTAACAAAGTTTCTCATGGACCCGCTAGCAAAGTGCTGCGGATTCCTGGGGGTCCCTGCACCCCAGTTTGAGAACAAATGTAATAGACTACCCGAAGCATACCAAAGTGGGTCTTTAGCCTTGTTCAGACTACCCGTCCAAATTCAATTTTTTTTACATATCCAGATTGTGTCTGGCTTGAGTAGTGTGCAGAAAACCACATGAAATGATTTTTTTCCAAATCTGTTTCAGCCCACACACTGAGGTGATTTCAGTTGCGATTCCAATTGGATTTGTCTCGATCTGAACAGTGTAACCACTTGAATAGGAATTCGACATGCCCGACATGCACCCATCAAAATGTCTTCTAATTCTTCTTTCATCTATTTCAGATGGAAGAGATATGTATTCTGTATTTTGAAGCTGGGATAGTGCTTCCTGTATATGTTCGCTGCCCCAAACAGCGCCACAGCTGCACTTGGACTTTTTCTCAGCACTACAGATTAAAATACTGATTGCCTGGTTGTACTTTTTGCACTAATCACACATTTACATTAACATATTGCTTCAATATGATTAATTATTAACCTTAATCTCTGTCTTGTTATGCTGTTATGCTTGCTATGCTGCAGGCATCAGACATGGGCGTGGTCCCCCATGGGGACCTATCACTGGGGAAAATGTTTCCACTCCAGCTTGAGCCAAAGTTATGTGCCATAAGTTGCTATGGATTTCAGACTTACCAAACTAATCCCATAGGGTTGCAAGCAGCTAACTGCATGAGTCTGTTTTAATCTATAATTAAATGTACTTAAGTAATGAAAGTAAATGTATAGGTAGGCTAAACAAATGTCTGTTTAAAACATGTAGCTTACAACACGATACGGCTTAATGACACATACAGTCAGAATAAAAAAATGTGCCTACACCACATCTACAGGTTTAATGGAAAATTTGTCCAATGACAATTTGGCTTCCCGAAAACATTGTTGCAGTCACTCAGTCGACCACCAAATTTTATTTCATCTGATACTTGTAACTATACTGCCAATTGAAAATGTAGTGGAGTAAAAGTATGTAATTAACTCAGGAAATTTAATGAAGTAAAAGTAAAAGTTGACAGATTTTTAACAGCTCAAGTAAAGTATAGATACTGCCATAACATACTTAAGTACTGTAGTGAAGCATTTTTCGTTACGCTACACCTATTATTTCATCCAAGCACTCAGCGCTATAGCCTACTGCATCCCTGTGCATTCAGAGTCTCTTTCAAGAAACAAAATGGAAAAAAAAGCTTTAGCATTTTGTTAAATTATACATTTTCATTTAGTACAATCATCAGAATTAATCAGTCAAAAACAATTGTGAAGGTGCATCCCAGAGTATACCATAACCCAGGCATGAAGGCCTGGATAGCAAAATATGGACTTCCCAAAGGATAATCTGTATCAAACTGTTGAACAACATGGAGCAAGTTATGCTGTGATTTTCATTTTCACTTTTCACTAGGGAGCCATTTCATATACAGTTAGATGTTTTGTATCACAGGGATTATCATCCTCCTCATACAAAAATTATGATGCAGTCTTCTCCTCCAACTCCAAGATTATTTGGCTCACCACTGTCCCAATTTGTGAAGGTTAAAGGCTGGTCATTTAGATCAGTAAACTGCCCCTCGTGCTCTCTGTCTGTTGCTCAAATGAATGGGTGAGAGGAGCGATAAACTTCATGCACTTTTCCCAGTGCTTGGTTTTCCACTTCTGTTGTTTGCAGCACAAGTGTGGCTCCAACATCTGAGCAGAACTTGAGGCCCTTATCAAGGATGGCTAGAAGCCCATCAGTCGCATAGTATTTCAGTCCAACCTTTCTGAAGGTGCGGAAACTTGATGCTTTAGAGATTAAGCAAATGAGTCATAAGGATACATTTTGCTACTCTTCTGAAGGTGTTGAAACTTTGTTAAAATGTGGTAACAGGATTGACGGCACTATCAATTTATATTAAAAGAAATCATGTGCAACAATCATGTAATTCCATACCAAATAATTTAAACTGTTTAGAAATTTCAAATTTCAATTTTTGAAGCCATCTGACCTTTTTCCAGTAGGGAAAGTCTTCCTCTGAGAGTCTGGATCTGTGACATTAGAGATGTAACCAAGCTGTCATTGCCCAGCAATCCTGAATTAATAAGAAAACATTTGTTTGGCTCAAAATTGTTCTACTCCTTTTAATTACTTTACCTGAAATACCTCCTTATAAAGTCATAAATATGCTCTTATTTGACTGCCTTCCTTGTAATACCCAGTGTTCCTGGATCCCCTTTGTCTCCTTTTGGCCAAGATGGGCCCACTGGGCCAGCAGGACCTGTTTTTCCTGGAGGGCCTTGGACTCCTTCACCTATAGTGAGGAAAATCTTGTGATTGAGACTCTACAAGAGTACAAACACACACACACACACACCACAGACACAACACACACCAGAATCTCCTTTGTCTCCCTTCGGTCCAGGAGGTCCAATTCTGCCATCTTTCCTATCTCTCCCATCTCTGCCAGGGAGGCCGTTGTGTCTAGGGGTGCCCGGAATGCCAGCAAGGGCAGGGCAACTGAGGGCTTCTCCCATGACAACCAGCGGAATGTGCAGTGCCAACACCACAGTGGCACAAAGTGTGGATGATGCCATTATTTCCAAAGCTTCTGATTGCTAGTGCGAAGCATTCAGAAGGACTCAGGTATTTATAGTTTTGTAGTTGAAGCTGCTGATAACGCTTGGTTGTGATTTATTACTGTTTGCTACAATTGCTATAGTTTTATCTCACTCTCTGTGTATTGCCATCTTAGGGCTGCTGCAACACCAACTGTACAAAACGTGAGGCACATACAGTTTTTAAAATCCAAAGTACCGTGATGTAAACACATTAGTTCACATTTATATCCAGTTATTTTCCACTTTGACAAAAATAGAAGATAAGACAAGAACAGTTGATTTATTGAGAGCTGTTTTCATTGTTTTATTATAATTTTCTGAATTGTGGAAAAATAACTTTTTTATTTTTTAGCAGTTGTTAAAACCGATTTTAGAACATTGACACATTGTTATGAATGTTCTCCTCCTCCTCCTCTCCGGTGGTTAGTTGGTCATGTGATCACCGTGACTCAGTAGCTCTTGTGCTCATAGGTCAGCCTTCTCAGGTTAAGCAGCCATGGGAGTGGGATAAGCCTGCCTTGGTGTGCTCCCTCACACACACCGGGTCTGTGCTCTGCTTCACAAGGATCAGGATTGATTATGGCCACACACTGACAGACATCACTGGTGGGACCCTGTCAGGTAGGCTTACTTCTGAAGGTAACTCTTTGAATGCAAGGCACTGTATAGAAATACTGAGGTTAGGGCCACAGGACTACCACAAGCATGTAGCCAAGATGCCGAGACAGAGGACAGCCGGCAGATAGGAGACGCTGATCTCTTGATCCTCAGTGTGTGACAGGCAGGGATTGGGGTGAGGCAATAAAAGCTGTCAGGTCTGTATATCATAGCCTGTTGAGACACATGGACCGGGTGAGTTTTTTCCACAAACATTATGAAACCGTCCTCTTTGTGGAAAATTCAGCAGAGAATTCTAATTACAGTTTTTTTTTATTCAAGCTGATGAATGAATCGAAAAGTCCCGATAAACAGGATTAAGCCTTATGAAAGGGCAGATTAAATGAGCAGTTGGACCTGGAACAGCAGACTGATTAGTAGACCTTACTTCACACTGTGTAGCACCTGGCCTTAATACTTTCCAAAACAGTATGTTGTCAATAAATGTCAGATGGACTGAACACACACAAAAGCCCCTGGATATAACTACACCCTAAGGTTGAAAATCAGGTCTAGTATTAAGAAGTTATCAATTGTGTGTCGGGTCTGCTTCCTCAGTACACATTACATATGAAGATTATTGTTGGGACTGATATGTCCTGAAGGATTCTTTTACACACACTATCTAAGACTACTGTAGTTACAGTGTAGACAACTCTTGGATAAATAAAATTTATTATGAGCTCTCTAGTTTTCTTCCCTTGTACCTGACGCAGCCGACGGCATGGGCTCAATGGAGGAGGAGCTCACCTGCCCCATGTGCCGCGACTTCTTCAACAAAGCCCACCTGCTGCCCTGTGGCCATAGCTTCTGCCCAGCCTGCGTGAGGGAGGCCTGGGGCACCAGCAGCAGCAGCACGGTGCAGGAAGGCAGGAAGGGGCACTTTGTGTGCCTGCAGTGCCAGGAGGAGCAGCAGGTGGTGCTGTGTGACGGCTGCCCATCCAGGGGGGACAGTGAGCGTGCTGTTGCAGTAAAGACCTGCCTGCGCTGTGAGGTCTCCCTGTGTGCCCAGCACCTGCAGCCTCACCTGGACTGCCCCGCCTTCAGCTCACACCTGCTGGTGGAGCCGCTGGGAGACCTTTCTCGCCGCAGGTAGACAGCAGACTGGCATGCCGTAGCCTGGGTTACATGGGGTTGTGATTGTGATAAGGGCACACAGAGAACACATCCTTTGCTCTGCTGTGTTTTTATAATTGAATCAGCACCATTGTTTTTAATTGCACCAGGTTTTGTTACTTCAGGTTGGTTTCATCACTAAACGGTGTTATACATCACTGATGCCTTGTTTCCACTACAGGTGTCCTCAACACAAGGAGATGTATAGGTACTTCTGCAGTGATGATGGCCTCTATCTGTGTGCTGACTGTATCCTGGAAGGGTCCCATCGCCAGCATCGTGTCAGAAGTCTGAAGAAGGTGGAAGAGGACTTTAAGGTGGGTCCAGTTCCGGCTGGTGGCTACAGGGCGTACAATGGTCTTAACAATCAAACAGAGGATGGGTATCATGTATGTGTGTGTCTGTATTTTGTTACATACATATTATTTTTGATTTCTATTCTATCTTTAGGTCACATTACAAGGCCTTCTTCAGAGAGCAAAAGATAAAATGAAAGATGGACAGAAGACTCTCAAGGAGCATGAAAAAACACTTAGCATATTGACTGTGAGTGAACTGTGCAAGTATAGAAATATTAGTAGGTCAACCTCCTTTTCTCAGTTTGTCAGATTTGGTGAATTTCTTTAAAAAAATAGATAAATTATTTCTACCACATCTACCACATATTGATGAAATCATGAAAATCTGATTTACCTGTGAAGTCATTCTGGCCTGAAGTTGGGGTGTTCTCTATCTCAGGAGTCTGCAGAAACGGATAAAGCCCAGGCAGAGAGGCTGAGCCTAGGGCTTCAGCAGCAGGTGGAGCGGCTGGTGTCGGCCTTCAGGCACAGCACCCAGCACGAGAGGCAGGATGCCCTGCAGAGTCTGCAAGAGGACGGTGGCCGACTCAGGGCTGACCTTACCCAGACTGAAGCCATCTACCAACATGTCACCGCACTGCTGGAGGAGAGAGACCCCTTCCTGCTCATCTGGGTAAGGACTCGACCCACACGCTGAACTGACACCAGTGCTCTTTTGGTAAAAATTCAACTAATCTGTAACTCATGGTCCTGTACTTGGTGCTGTGCATTACATAAAAAAGTCCTAGCTCTGTAGATGGGAGATAAAGAAACTGGCTTGGACTGAGCTGAAACAACATGGAACTCCAGGAGCAGTACTTATTTTAATGATATGGACTGTAGAAATAGGATTATTTCCCAGTTCCCAAGGAAAATTCAGGATAATGTCCCCAGTTTTCATCTCAGAGGTCTGGTTACCTTATACCATGACATAAAGCTAAGTTTGTGTTTGCATGGTATCCACTGGCTCTTACTGTTTGTCTGGCCTGTTTGTATCTTTCAGGCATTCATATGTGATGACTCAAAGTAAGTCAATAGTGAGTAGAATCAAGAGTTTTTTTTTGTTATTTCATTGTAGGCCTATTGTAGCCTGGCACCCCCACTGACCCGTGAAGCTGTAGGCCTATTGTAAAATGAAGATATATCAAAGAGGGAGGGGGAACGTTGTGTTTTACGTTGGTTTTGTTTTACTATAAGTACAGTTTTAGTGTCCATAGTCACTCCAAGTCACATTTGTAGGGATGTGTGTGTATTTGTAGTTTAGTTGTTGGCATGTGTGCTTGGATATTATACACTACAGTGTGAAACAGTACGTTTAAGATGTTTTCTCTCATGTGTACAGATTGATGAACGACCTGAATTTACCAATGTTCAGTCCGAGATCTGCTAACATAGACCGGAAGCACATCCTGGAGTACTTGGAGCACAAGTATCGCGAGTTCATCACAGCCACTCTGCGTTGCCTGAGTGATCTGAAGAGAGAGCTGTGTAGGTGCTTTGCCAATCACAGAAGAGAGAGTTAAGGCCTAGATGTCAAATTATTAATAATTATTATGTCCCCTGGCCTTTTGAATATACTAATCGTAATTATGTGCACCTGTTAACAGTGTGAGATAGAATACTTGTCTTGTGGTACTCATATCAGTGGTTTAAAACACAGATTTCGTAGTCACTGGTATTTTAATTGCACTGATTTCATGGTGATCAGATGTGCTTGAAAGCAGTGATGCTAGAAGACTTTTAGTTCAGGGCAGGGGGACTATTAGGGGTACTCAGGGCGGGGGGAGTAAGGGGTGCTTAGGGATGGGGGGAGTAAGGGGTGCTTAGGTATGGGGGACTATGAGGGGTACTCAGGGCGGGGGGAGTAAGGGGTGCTTAGGGATGGGGGACTATGAGGGGTACTCAGGGCGGGGGGAGTAAGGGGTGCTTAGGTATGGGGGACTATGAGGGGTACTCAGGGCGGGGGGAGTATGAGGGGTGCTCATCTGCCTCATCCTCTGTGCCTCACTTTTTGTTTTGCTTGGTTGTGCTCTCATCTTGCAGTGAGCAGCCCTCTCAGTCTGAACCAGAACTCAGCCCACCCTCTCTTGAGCATCTCTGCCGACCTGCGGACAGCTGAGCGGGTCAAGACCCGTAGACCACGGCCGGCTCACCCTGACCGCTTTGACCACTGGTCTCAGGTGCTGACCTTACAGACTTTCTCTTCAGGAACTCACTACTGGGAGCTGGAGGCAGAGGGCTTCTGGGACATAGCAGTGACGTATACCAGCATCCAGAGGAAAGGGAAGCTGGGAACAGCCTTTGGCAATAACAAGGTGAAAAATCCAGCTAAAATTCTACCGAATATATCTGTTGATTCTACTACAATGAAACATTTTGTCACTCATTATCAATTTACATTTTACTACTTTTATAGGACACATTTTGAGTTCCTAGCTTCTTGGTTACTGTTTAATTTGTCATTACGTACACAGTGTTCCATGATTTGAGTATTATGTCTCACCAATTCTCTGTGAATCTTAGAGACATTTCCATTTCCATAATTTAAATTGCCCTAAGGGAGAGAATGGCAGAAACTCTTCTATTTAAACAAAGCTTGGTTCTTCTCATACACATACAGTAGACTAAAACAAGCATGGTCTATGTTTTTGGATATGAAAATGCAAAATGATTGTGATGTGTTGTAACAAGAGCTATATAGATTTATAGATCTTAAAGTAGTCTTTAGTATGGTAGTAGTATGGTAATTCTTCATCGCCCATGTCTCTGTACTTGACAGGTGTCTTGGAGTCTTACACAGCAGCACGATAGGAAACTGGCAGCGTGGCACAATCAACGAAAACTTCGTCTGTCTTCCCAGATGACAGGCAACCGCGTAGCCCTGGCTCTTGACTACGACGCAGGTACCATCACCTTTTCGGAAGTGGGACCCTCCTCCATGCTGATCCACCTGCACACCTTCAGCACCACTTTTACCCAGCCTGTGTGTTTGGGCTTCGGCCTCTACAAGCCTGACTTGCACAGCCACATCTCCATCGTCAAGATGTCCCCTGCCAGTCAGACTCCCCCTGTAAGTCAGGAGTCTGCTCAGAGCAGTCCTCACTCGAACTCCTGAGGATACCCCAGCCCTCCCATGCGATGGAAGTTTTCCATCCATTTTATTTGTAGCCATAACAAATTGAAGTCAATATAATGAGGTTTTAAATATTCAGTGTAGCTCATAATAACCTCTGTGTGTGAACCTAATAAAGAGTGCCACTGATAAGCAGACTGAGTGGGAACTGATAAAAGGTTTGAGTAGAGTCCATCCAGGTGTAAAGCCAGACTGAGAAGCATTCTAAAGGTAACAACGAATGTTGCTACCTGCCTGCCAGATTGTCCTGCTGAGACAGAGTATTTCCCAATTAGGCTAGTAGTGGTTGAGGCCTTCTTGGAGGCATTACTCAAGTCTGCCACAAGGTGGTGACATTTCATATTTTTCTTTTTCTTTTTCTTTTTTGTTTTCTTTTTTTTTTTTTTTGCTTGTCTCAAGTATGTATCTTTTGTTTTTTTTTTTACGGGGGTGGGGGTAAATTTTGCCTTTGCATGGAAAACAGGCAAGGAATAATTTATCATGCCTGTGAACCACGTGAGCTTTTGAAGGAAAAGAGAATAGTATGTAGACACTGCAAAAAGTGAAAAGATAGAACAGTGTTTAGACAAAATATGTTCATTGTGATGTCAAAACTTCAGGTATACTAGGTTATAGTCAGATTACAGATTTCTTGTTTTGGTGCAGAATAGTGTATGTGTACTGTAAATACAGTACTGAATCCTTGACCGCCTGAGTTCATAGAATTGTCCATGTTTTGTTTGTGTCCAGGTATGTGATGTGCCTATCATTGATTTGATTTATGTTTATTGTCTGTAAAAAATATTACATCCAAATATGTTCACACCTGTGAATGTAGGATGTTTAAACACAAAAAGGCGTGTCTCTGTTTACCATATACTATATGTGTCTGTGTGTGTATACTTGCTTCTGAGTGTGTTTGTGTGTGTGTGTGTGAGAGAGAGAGAGAGAGAGAGAGAGAGAGAGAGCGAGAACGTGGGAGGGTGATTTTTAGGGGAGGGTCCAGTGGCTGAAGTAGTGAGAAGGGCTGTAGCAGATATTACAGATCAAAGGCTATTTCCATCTCTCGGGAGTCCTTGTACACAGAACACACTGGAGCCACACCAAGCTGAAACAGGTGAATTCAATCTTTAATACTCTCTTCATGGTCTCTCTTTGTAGGTTTGAATGACTTTGTTTGGAAATCACCTCAAGTGATTTATCATTATAGTAAGTGGAATGACAGTTAATTGAGGAGAGCCATCCTAGAAGCCAGTACTTTTTTTCTTTTCTTTTTTTTGCCTTTTTTGGTGTTTTAGATTTTATCTGTCCTGATTTATGTTGTGTTGGATAACTGTAAAAGAAAAAGCAATTGTTAAAGATGTTGATAGTATCATATGTTCACACCCATTGATGTTAACAGCAGGTAAACATTCAAAGGACTGACAGTAAATCTAAAGGGAATCATATTAAATGGTCTGTTGTCAGTTAAATAGTCAGGTGATAATGTTTGATGAAATTCTCTCCTTGCAGAGAAAATTATGATCCAACCTGGATATTGTAATAAAATTTTGAAGAATGTTACTTAAAAATGACATATTACAGAGCTTCTTTTTTACAGTTTTTACATTTTAAACTGTGATAATAGAACGGTCACAGTGAATTGAAAAGAAAGGTTGATAGCCAGTGTAAGTGGCAGTGGGAGAGGTGGTTGGAGGGGGGGCATGTTGTGGAACGTCAGGAGGGAGGGAGAGCGTGTGAAAGACAGATGGTCTCTCAGTGGAGTTGTTCCTTTTTCTCTCTCTCATTCGCACTCTCTCCTGGCTGGTTTCACCCTCTTGCTGACAACAATCCAGAGCGTTACCTCATGTCCTCCTCCCCTCTCTCTCTTTCTCTCGCTCTCTATCAATCTACAGTATCTTTCTCTGTCTCTCCCTTTTGCTTACTGATGCACCTCTTCACCTGTTCCGCTCTCCTGTCCCCCCTCTCTCAATCCTTCCCTACCTGTGTCTTACAGGCCTTGCTCAGGATGATGGCTGATGTCAACTGAAGGGTTTCTTTCAGCTGTGTTAATCTCTGTTAGCAGTTAAATAGGAGACACACTGGTCCAGAGAAATGGACATATTTAGTTATTTAGATTTTTAAGTGTGCTTAAGAAAAACAACAACAACAGCATTTAGGTATAATTCAGAAATTGCTGATGAACCACACATTTTGTCTATTGTGTGCAGTGTAATTTTATTCAAATAATACACATACTTTGGCACATCTGAATTATCAACAGCTGGACTTTTTGTGTAGCAGCCTGGTGATAATTCTCAGGCCTAAAGTGCCTCCTTATGTGATTGTGGCAATTTGTTTTGGAAGCAGTTACCCCAAAGTCTTAACCAGAGTAACTGAGGGCTACAGTAGTTTAAAGGCAGGTGTATGAATACCCTAAAAAGCACTTGATAGTGCACATCTTAGAGAAGAATTGAGTCACTCCCAGCTAAAGCTGCAGTGAATCAGAGAACCCATGGCCACTCTAAGGATGATGTGGTGCAGGGCAGCCAGTGCATGTGGTCAGACTGCTGGGCTGATGCTGACCTTGCTTCTGGGCCTGCTGCTGCTGCCTCTGCCACTGTGGGGGCCTCACGGAGCTGGAGCCCAAAATGACACAGAGCCTATTGTGCTGGAGGGGAAATGTCTGGTGGTATGTGACTCTACCCCTTCTTCAGAGCCTGCAGGCAATGCCTTGGGCATGTCGGTGCGCTCAGGCACAGGGCGGGTGGCCTTCTCTGTCACCCGACAAACTAACCACGAACCCACAGACATGAGCAATCGCACCATGATCATTTATTTCGATCAGGTGAGAAAATCATTCTGAAATCTCTATCCGTGTTCTCTGTATTAAATTGGATGTTTGTGACTGTAAGACACTATGTTAATTGCTCTTTGTTTGTCTCCCCTTGCCCAACCAAGATATTGGTGAATGTGGGTGGTCACTTTGACCAAGAGAGCAGTGTCTTTTTGGCTCCTCGAAGGGGTGTGTACAGTTTCAATTTCCATGTGGTCAAGGCGTACAACAGGCAAACCATACAGGTGAGAGATCCTCAATGATTCTACAAAGAAGAAACAGACCACATTAGCAAGCTATATAGGCATACTGTAAATGCCTTTATTTGTGTAAAATGACAGATTATGTCACATTATGTTCTGAATTGATAAGTGATGACAGACAATTGAATCAATGCCTCAATGACTGTTTAATTATTGTCCTAGGTGAGTCTGATGCTAAATGGCTGGCCCATGATATCAGCCTTCGCAGGGGACCAGGATGTAACGAGAGAGGCGGCCACCAATGCAGGCCTGGTGATCATGGAGAGGGGGGACAAGGCCTACCTCAAGCTGGAGAGAGGAAACCTGATGGGGGGCTGGAAGTACTCTACCTTCTCTGGCTTCTTGGTCTTTCCCCTATAGATGATGAAGGGGCGGAAGATGAAAAGGCTGTTGGAAACAGTTGCTAAAAACTGTATCACTTCCTTATAATGCAAATCATAGAAATAAACACATAAAGATCTGCTGGTGTATACAAAAGGTTGCCACCAGATAATTATGGTGAGATTCAGTGCAATGATTCTTTGTGTGCACTCTGTGTGAATAACAGATTTTAGATTGGGTTTGGTTGACAGGTGCATGATCTACTGGAATTACATTTCTGCTGGTAGAATTTCTTGCTGAAATTTCCAAATTTGCCTTGTAAAATTCCCAGGCTATTTGGCAGTGCATAAGATATTTGAAGATGACTGGTCCTGTTCTATTATTTATTTTCCAGAATCAAACACACTGAAATTGAACTTCAGAAGTGAAGTTTGAAATGATTTGTCTCTTCAAAGCATCTTAAATTTTTCTGTTCCTCGTAATCTGACCATTTCTCTTAAAGTGCATTGTATCCCAGTTTAACCCTTGAAATAATAACATGTAATGCTTGCCTGCTTGTGTTTGGCTGTTCATTTGCATTTATGACACATTTGTATAATGTTTAAAGGATATTAAATGGACTAAACCTTACAAAGTGTGTTGCCGTTCATCATTACAAAGGTGGTCTATCATTTCCTGAACATCTTAATTTTCTCCAATAAAGCTTTCCCAACCATCCTCACCTACTGTGATTGGACTGTATTAATGATCATGGCAGCTGTTTGTAAATATAGCTCTCAGCACCGGAGTTGGCATGCTTTTGCTGAATTTGCTGAGGGAACCAGCATAAGCACTACACAAAGCAGAGACTCCTCACAGCGCCACCAACGGACAGCAGGCAGATGGACTTCCTTGGCAAGCCTGCACTCAGTCATGCTGGACTCCTGTGGATCCAGCACCAGGCCATGTCAGAACCAGTCAGTTACGCTACTGTGGTTCAGAGGGAGAGAGATGAATGTAAAATGGCAAATTCCTTAGGTGTGTGTGTGTTCGTGTGTGTATTTGGCTGTCTGTCTGTCTGAGGTGTAAAAACTTGTGGTTTGCATGATGTACATTTGAACTTATAACCTACCACATATGCCAACAACATAAAGGCAGGTCACATTATCCATAATTTAAAAAAATAATCATAAAAAAGTAAAATGAAGGCCTCAGTTTATGGCAAGACAGCTGGTGCTTCTTAGCAAGAGCATTAATACGTTTAAAAAAATTATACTCGTTATATGGTACAAAAATAGGAGAAAATCCAGTTGTGGATTTGGTAATGACTAGGCTATATAAGACTCTGACTGCTGCCTCACAGTTCAAAGCTTGTTGAAATTATGCCCTGAGGAAAAAAAGACAGATTAAATTATGGCCTGAGGAAAAAGTAGCCCTAACACATCTAAGCCGATGTATCAATGTGATGGCCTTCTCATAGTAAACATAAATGTAAACCCTCTCCAAGATTCAGGCAAATAACCCATATTCCAAACATTAATGTGCAAAACACGTTTATTGCAGATATTTTTCATTAAAAGAAACTAGCTGATAGCGGCCGGCCACGATTAAATACACATTGGCTCTCCCAGTTTACATCGAGATGGAGGTCCTGATCAGATGTGTTTCCTCTTGCCATTTAAATTTCTCATCGCTTGCTGAGGAAACCTCTCTGATCTCTACTAGGCCGCATTTATTACACAGTCAACCAAACTACAGCAGCGACCGATCTCCATTATCGTCTCCCGCCCAGTTTGTCCGCACAACTACATGATCGACAAGGCTTCGAGCCAATTGTATTCGTGGATGTTGCCGGCCTGTGCGACCGCAAGCCAATTGCAGGAAAGCGGATGGATTCGAGAGAACACTTTCGTCGCTGGTACTGGCAAGAATGTTAGTTCCTGCTCTACACTGGCCGTTTCCTGTAATCGTACAGTGTTGTGAGACGGAGAAAGCCATGTGTGTCGATGCAAAGGTAAATTTAGCACCCTGAAATTATAACAGAGAATGTCAGAGCAGTGGATGGTAACGTTATTAGCGATTATTTTAGAAGAAAAACCGACGCAATGACACACAAAAAGCATTGCGGCCTTACCCGTGCCTGTACGTAGACAGGCTATGGTTTTTGTAGCACGTTGCTGTGGTTTGGTCCGGTTTGTTGATGAGAGGGATTGAAAGAGAACCCGAATGAGAGAGTTTGGTATGAGACTTAGTTGATGAATGAGATGTTTGTTAGATTAGACCATAACAACGTTAACTTGCTATGAAAAGAATCAATATGTAGAGTAATCGTTAGCAGAGGCTAACGTTTGTCGAGGCTAAATGGTGGCTGTTGACGGGTTTGTTCAGGAGCTAGCTACATAAGGACTCTTGCGATGTCTTGATAAGAGAGTTTCATCACAGATGGCATCTCCACTGTGGACGACTGCAAGTGTTACCTTACAAGTGATGCCAGATTATTCTTTTTTTTTTTACAGTTAACGATCACTATACGTTCACTTTAGTTTCTTTACACGAGTGTAAAAGCTAGCCATTAACGTTAGCCCTCCATCAGTGAATTAACGTTAACGTTAACGAGGTGATGTTTCCTAATGATAAGGCTGTTGTTGTAAAGCGTGTTAACTTAGCATTGTACTCCCAGAGTAGCCAGATAAGGATTTAATGATGTATCAATGTAGCTAATATCACTGACATTTCTAATGTTTTTACGCAACGTAAATTTGGCGTTGATGAGAGGAGTGTTTTGATCCCTAGTAAGCGCATGTTGCCAAATTGTCTAAAGTTGTAACAAACCGTCCTTTTCCCGTTCTGTTACAGGAAAACGGCAACAGTGGATGTTGTCACTGATGGGTGTCTGTCTTGGGTTCACAGAAGAGCAAGTAGCTACTCAAAATACAAAAAGATTAGATAAAGGGAAGAGAGGGGTGGAAGAGGTTAACTAGTAGGGGAAGGTGGGCAGGTGTAACCCCTCTTCCCCTGAGCCTCACTCCCAACTTTTCCCTCATCCAAAAAAGAAAATTTCTACCCTGCATATTACCTAAGGCTTACCGTTTTGGCAGGAAGATTGTTTTAGAAGTTGCTGGTGGGGGGAAAAATAGGTAAGTTCTATATTATTGTGCTGAATTGCCCTCTTCACTGGTAAAATGAAGAACTCATGTCCCTTGTATATTCTTCCTGTCTTCTATTTTTCTCTTAAATTGCTTTTCTACAGTTTTAGTGGAAATCTGACTGAAGACACCACAGTTAAGTGCTGTTCACTGCTGGATATTAACTATCCCACTTTCAGTTTACTGAGGGGTCTTACTCTGCAAACAACTCGGCAACATGGCCGACCCCATCATGGACCTTTTTGACGACACCCCACTGTTCAATCTGGACTCTCTTCCAGAGGATGCTTTCTCTCATGGATCCTCAGACCCGGTAGAGGAAGCACTGAAGCTGGCTTTGGGCCAGGTGGATCCTCCCTCGGACACTGGCACTGTGGTCCTCAGCGACCCCATGGCCCCTGTCTCAGTCCCTGCAGCCAGTGCAGTCACAGTTCCCCCTGCAACCCCTATGGTGATCCCTGCTGCAGCAGCCACAGCTGCCACAGTCCAAGTCCAGGCACAGCAACCCATACAAGTCCAGACACAGCAGCCTGTCCAGATTCAAGCACAGCAAATACCAACGCAGCAGCCTATGCAGGTGTCGCTCACACAGGCAGTCCCAGTTTCCATTCAGGCCCCCGTTTCCGTTCAGGCAGTGCCTCAGACGCCCCTGTCGGTGGCAAGTAACAGCAGTGGCACTACCACAGTGCTGATGAGCTCCCCGCTGACTGTCTCAGGGGGGCAGACCACCACTCTCCAGCTGCAGCCCCAGCAGCTCGCCGCAGTCACCCAGCAGGCAGCAGGGCAGGGGGCCCCCAAGATCGTCATCTTGAAGGGCCCCCAGGGCCAGGTGCTGCAGGGTGTAACTGGAGCCACCGGTTCCCCCTCGGGTAAGGTCACAATTGCGCGGGTGCTGGCTGGCACCCCTCTCAGGCCTGGCATGTCCATAGTGTCTGGTGGGACGGTGCTGAACACAGCAGCCCCAGGGCAGGGTCAGGTGAAGCTGGGCACCGGGGTCCAGCGGCTAGTGCAGACAGCCAATGGGCCGGTGAAGCAGGTGCTGCTCACCTCCGTCCCACAGTCGCAGATGCAGACCCAGTCGCAGCCAGTGCAGGTGCAGATCCAGTCGCAAGCACAGCTGGGGCAGACGCAGGTGCAGCAAGTGCAACTCCAGGCGCAAGGGCAACAGGTGCAACTCCAGACGCAGGGGCAGACAACCCAGGTGCAGATGCAGCCACAGACACACCAGGTGTCTCTACAGGCGACCATGCAGACCCACACAGTGGCCACAACCACAGCGGGCACCACGGCTGCAGTGCGGCCACAGGGGATCACACTCTCAACCGTGCCTCAGCAGGTGAGGGTCATCTTACAAACATGGCTTGTCCTTTTGCGGTTTTCTGGCCAGGTTTAGATCACGTCATTCATGTAATTTCTCTAAAGGTCAGACAGCAATTGCTGTTTGATTCTCTATATTCATCTGTATCTACATTTTTAACAGATTGGTGAGACACCTGTAATCTTCTATTCCTTCCTTCTATTTTTTTGTCAGAAGCTGTGTTTTATGCTTTTTTAAATCACTGAATCGCTGATGTTTTTTTTAAATCACTGAAAACCAGAATACAGATATTTATTTGTTGCCTTGCTTCTATTCACAAAAGCTTAAGTTTCTGGTCTTTGTCAATTTTTTCTTTCATTTTCTTCTCCCCTCCTTTCTCCCTTTTCTCATTTCTGCCTTTTCTCTCAGGGCGAGCCTAAGAGGATCACGCTAGTGCTGCAGCAGCCCTCTCAGGCCGGTGCAGGCCAGGCTGGGGCGGTGGCCGTGAGCGGAGCAACAACGGTGGCTGGGACTGGCACAGGAACCGGAGCAGCGGTGGCAACTGTGGCGGCGGCAGCTGGCACTGGCCAGCAGCAACAGCAGCAGCCCAGGCTAGTGCTAGGGTCCCTGCCGGGGAAGCTAGTGCTTCAGGGCAGCCAGCTGGCAGCGTTAACCCAGGCCCGTGCCGGGCAGGCGGGGGCGCAGCCAAAGGTGCTCACCATCCAGCTGCAGGTTCAGCAGCAGCCCAACCAGCAGGGGGCCAAGGTTGGTGTGAGAGCAGCTGTACAAGTTAACACTTATTTACATGAGTAGTTTTTTTGTTTGTGTGTGTGTAAGAACAGGAAATGCCTGTATAAAGGCTAAGGAGATTAACAAAGGTGTGGGTGGCATTTAGCGTTGCGTCTGTTGGTGTAGGTGTCTTATTTTAAATAAATATGTCTCACTGGCATACAGCTGTTATGTGAAATGGCAGTTATGGTTGTAGTTTACTGATCAAAGCCACACGTTGATGTTTTATCATTATAATGATACCGACATTCATCTTAATATTCTGTCCTGTCACTACAGTTTCAGCTGGTCTCTGGTACGCCTGCTGGTGGCACCCCACAGGTGGTTCAGATCACCCAGGGACAAGGAGGGCAGAGACTGGCAGTGCCCCTGAAACTGCTGCTACAACCACAGGTACAAGAAGGGAGTCTCATTCACATTACATTACTGTTGCAATGCAGTGTGTGTATAGGGTGCTCAGAATCGTCATATAGCAAATCAGTTATTTGCATAGGGTAAGGTGTTCAACAATAGTGTCACTAAATCAGAAGATTGATAAAAAATTTTAACTCGCATGCATCATCACTAACAAAGAACCCTGAATTCCCCATGTGTAGCCCATCATGTCTTGTTCTTGCTACTGTGTGCACTTTCAGACAAGTGGTGCCTCATCGGGTGCTGGCACCGTCTCTGTGGTGAAGGTGATCAACACTTCGGCTGCCGGCACGTCTACCACCACCACTGTTGCCTCCCCTGGTGGCGTGCGCCTCGCCAAGGCCCAGGAGCCCGTGCGACGCGTGGAGACACTCTGCAAGCAGGAGAAGGCGAACCGCATAGTGGCCGAGGCCATCGCCCGCGCCAAGGCCCGCGGAGAGCGCAACATCCCGCGTGTCCTCAACCAGGACGAGCTGCCCTCAGGGCAAACGGCGGCGGATGCCGATGGCGTTGGCCCTGCCACTGGGGGGACCAAGAAGAAGGGAGGGGGTGGAGGAGGCGGTGGAGGGGGGAGTAAGAAGAAGAGCCCAGTAGCAGCGGCGGGCGGAGGGAAAGGAGGAGCAGCTGGAGGAGGAGGAGGTCCAGGAGATAAAAAAGGAAAGGCCAAGACGGGAGGAGTAGTGGGAGTTGCTGGAGGGGCAAGTGGAGGAAGCAAGAGCAAAGGGAAATCAAAACCCAAGTAAGAATCTCTCTCTTTTTCTCTCTCTCTCTCTCTGTGTGTAGATGCCCTACCTAATAGTGTATCAGACAGATTTATTATGATCTTAATTAGATTCGATCTTAAGCTGATGATATTTGCCCAGATTTGACCTTGATATTGCAACCATGACCATGTTGTATGTTTAGTGTTTTTATGTTGTTGCTGTTCTATAGGCCCTCCCCTAACCTTCTCTCTTTGTCTCTGTGTTCAGCACCATTACTCCTGTGAGTGGGAAGAAGAGGAAAAGAAATGCCTCCTCAGACCACTCGGACGGGGAGATCAGTCCACCTGCCTCACCACGAGCACTGGAAGAGGACATGTTGCAGGTACAGTGACACACACACACGCACATATGCATAATGAGTAGAATATGTACTTTTGTCTGTGTGTCTCTTTAACTAGCTTACAGAGCATTTCAATAGAGCTGGCCAGCAGTCCTTACGTCATAACCCAAATGTCGTTTCAAAGGAAATATGATTACATTAATTTCTCCATAGACGTTTTGAAAAAGCCCGTTTCTAAAGCGTTTAAGACTCAACTCAGTCTAACCAGCTACATGATCACCATATAAACTTTCATTCCAAGTGAAAAAGCTAACGAAAGGATGAAAAAAAGGTAAAGGTAAAAGAAATCGCAAATAAAAGATGTTTTTATTTAAACAAGATTGATGCCATATGGACCTGTGGCATTTTTATGACCATGGACAATCATTTTGTCCTCCTGTCACTGGTTAGAAGTCTACATTTGGTAGTTAAGACAATGTGACTTATAATCAAAGTCTCAATGGTAAAATGACTGGTGTTTTCACACGCTGGAACCATGCTCTATAGGAAAGTGGTCACTTTTACACTATATGTTTTTTTTTTTTTTTTTGCTCTGTTGTGACATTGAACTTGTTTGTAACCATGATCATGATCTCTGAAACCCACCTCCCCTCACCTGTTAGACACGTCGCTCCAATCGTCAGATCAAGAGGAAGAAGTACACGGAGGACCTGGACATAAAGATCACGGATGACGAGGATGACGGTGATGAGGATGTGGACGTGACCACACCGGCTGCTGTTCCCGTGGCCATCCACAGCCAGGGCATAAGTGAGCAGCTCCAGCAGGAGCTGGATCCAGATGGTGTCAACAGCATGCAGTTCTTTGTAGTAAGTTTGAACGAACTGGATATGAGCTACTTTGCTTCAGACCGTATTTGGCCACCTCTTGGCAAGGCAACTTGGTAGTATGCACAAGCTTGTAAAGTTATATGGCAGTGTTAAATAATATTAGGAGAAAGTATCAGTAGCAGTTCTGGTATGATGACTGGGAATCTGAGTGAATTTAGGCAAGGTCTAAGATTCGAAATGGATATTTAGATGTTAATGATTACTTCAGATGCAGGCATATTTCTTGCTTTAAGCCTTGTGGTGAATTTAGGACTAGAAATGCTATCTGCTATGTGTTATCCCTTTGCAGTGGTGAATTTTGACTTGTTAAACTTTGGATAGTTAAAATTACAAGTTGAGTTTTCTTCAAGGAGTACTATTTATGATGTAGTTTCTTAAGACTCAGTTAGATGCTAAGTGCATGGTTGTCTTTTTGAGTGGACACAAGCCAAAAAGCATGCCTGCTATTGTCCTGTAGGAAAATCCCAGTGAGGAAGATGCTGCCATTGTGGATAAGGTGTTATCTATGAGAATAACCAAGAAAGAGGTGAGTTTACTTCTGCGTCCCCTAAAATTCACCCTACACATGCTCTTCCTCCCATTTTTATGTAATCAGTTAGATTAAGTGATTTGAATAATTTCTTGTTCTGTTTTGCAGGCTATTCCGGGCCAGTTTGTCAATGTGGAGGAGTTCTTTGTGAAGTACAAGAACTAGTATGTATTGTCTTTCACTTTGTAGACGGTAACACGTGTACTTACATTTTGGGGTAGAACCTGCAAGATCAGGAGTAGAATATGTTTGTGGTGATGTGTGTGTGCACTGTTCTCCTTCCCTCAGCTCCTATTTACACTGTGAGTGGGCAACACTTGAACAGCTGGAGAGGGACAAGAGAATCCACCAGAAGCTGAAGAGATTCAAGATTAAACACGCACAAATGAGGAACCTCTTCCAAGAGGTCGGTGTTCATTTGAAACTATCTGGGTGTGTCACCTAGGTTGCACTGAGTAATGATGCCTTTAAGTAGTTATTATTTGTCTCCTAATTTTGCTGGCCCAGGATAGTAGCACATAGTTTTGATAAGTGTTTGTTCTGGTGATGGCACACTGCCTTTTAAACATAATATCATCAAGTTAAATTCTAATCTCTGATATAAACGTGGGTGTTTGGCTGAAATGGGTACATGGTTGCCACGTGGTGGCCACAGAAAACCTTTTGGAAAAACATGTTGGTGGATCAATCCAGGTGAACACTCTGTTTAAATGTACCATATAAAATCAACATGTTTGCAATTGACACTGTGTTTGCAGTTTTACTGTGTGGAAATGGTTTGTTTCCCTTTATCATGGTTTGGTCATTTTGTATGTGAAGCACAAAGATGTTTTACTTTGTTCTTTCTTTGCTATTTTTATTAAAACTTCTTTTATGTATTTACAATAATTGAGTGTATTTAAGTGTGTATGAGGTTGTTTGTGCTGTGTTTGTGTCGTAACTTCTCTGCTTGTGCATGGGTACTTAGGAGGAGGAGCCCTTTAACCCAGACTATGTGGAGGTGGACCGTGTGTTGGACGAGTCCCATAGTGTGGACAAGGACAACGGCGAGGTCTGTTGTACAAGCCATTCTCACTCTAAAATGCAAGAAATATGAGTGTTGAATGAGAAATGACTTGTAACTAACATGAAACTTTCATTAACTCTGTAAAGTTTAATTATTTGGTATTAAATATTTTATAAGTTTATAAGTATAACGCTAACTGGGTTGTCGTTCTTGCCTAACTGGTGCCTGACTGTTGTGTGACTTTGCCTCCTGCAGCCAGTGGTGTATTACCTGATCAAGTGGTGCTCTCTGCCATATGAGGATGCCACCTGGGAGCTGAAGGAAGATGTGGATGAGGCGAAGGTGGAGGAGTTCAGGTGTATCCAAGAACGGCAACCTTGTCTTAAGAGGACTGTGAGTGTGACACAAGGGGTGGTGTGAAATCACAACCTTCCTTTCCCACCTCCATAGTGCATTAACCCAAGATATTTTTGAGAATCCCAAAAAATTTCAAAATTGCGCATTGCTAGAAGTTGATTTGATCAACGATTTGTTAAGTGGCCTCAAAGTTAACCCAGCAGAATTTAATGTGACTGCTCTGAAAAATGTCAGTTCAGTTCAGTCTCTGAAAGACAGTCTGCCAGACTGCTCTGTGGTTCACCTTTGACCTCCGCTAACCTCTGTTCCCCTCTCTTCCACGTAGCCTCGTCCCCCTGCGGCCTCCTGGAAGAAGTTGGAGGAGTCCAGAGAGTACCAGAATGGCAACACCCTGAGAGAGTACCAGCTGGAGGGAGTCAACTGGCTGCTATTCAACTGGTACAACAGGTAGGAGAATATAGCCAGATGCAATCTTATTCAGAGATATGGACATCCAGACATGCATGCTTCACCTCTCCACCTGAATAACAAATAATCAAGATATCCTAAGGGTATAGGTATATGCATGCATTTACATTCACACAGTTCTAGTACTAAGCATGAACACACTAGTGCTTTTCACAGATTGAAAATGCACTTGGAATCACACTGTGTCTGGCATCAGTCTTCATATTGGAGAGATTAATCTTGGCTTTGAATGGCAGTCTTTAGCACTCTACATTCAAACAACCTGAATCATCACTCCCCTCATTGCCTTCCAAATCAATACAGCTGCTGTCACAGTGTGATGGGAGAACCTAGGATTGCCAGCTCTGTTGTCTGGGGATTTCTAATATAATGAAAAGCCCTCTTTGGTCACCGCATCAACAATGTAACCCTTGTAAACACTAAACCTACCTGATTTACATACAGGGTGGCGTGCGTATGTGTGTACCTGTGTTCGTACGATCTTGGCCCAGAGTCCCAGAGAATGTTCACTTACCTGTTGGCTTTGTTGCACTCAGCACTGCATTACGTGACCAAAGCTATAGCAAGCTCAGGTGCTGCCACTGGTTTTAGTTCGCTGGTGGTGTAAATCAAAGTTCCAAATGTTGTCCAAAGGCCACATGGGTAGTGATAGCATTTTAAGGCCCTGCCTGCCAGTTACTGTCTCTCTTATCATGTAGCCTAACCTATCCTAACATCCATCAAGTGTGAAGTTAATAGACTGAACGCTTGCCGAACGAAACAAGGCCAGGAAGAGACGTATGCTTCAGGCTAGAGTTAGATTCCCGTACATCTGTGCTGTGATGAAATCAATACATGCCAGTAACAGTAGAGTGCTTTTGTTTAAAATTAATAACCAAGATGTTGTGTTTGTGTATGTTGTTAATACACGGCCATGTGAGTTAGTCCTTCGATCTTACTCTCATTTCCCCAAACAGGCAGAACTGTATCCTGGCAGATGAGATGGGTCTGGGGAAGACCATCCAGTCCATTGCACTGCTGTCGGAGGTGTACGGGGCCGGCGTACACGGGCCCTTCCTCGTCATTGCCCCCCTCTCCACTATCACCAATTGGGAGCGCGAGTTCACCACCTGGACTGACCTCAACGCCATTGTCTACCACGGCAGCTTGGCCAGCCGACAGATGATCCAGCAGTACGAAATGTACTGCAAGGATGACAAGGTGTGCTGTGCGCTTGTTCATAGACAGCACTATTATACACACACACACACACACACACACACACACACACACACACACACACACACATATATATATATAAAACATATATATATATATATAAAAGTATTCGCTCACCTGCCTTGAGTCACATATGAACTTAAGTGCCATCCCATAGGGTTCAATATGATGTCGGTCCACCTTTTGCAGCTATTACAGCTTCAACTCTTCTGGGAAGGCTGTCCACAAGGTTGAGGAGTGTGTTTATAGGAATTTTTGACGATTCTTCCAAAAGCGCATTGGTAAGGTCACACACTGATGTTGGTCGAGAAGGCCTGGCTTTCAGTCTCCGCTCTAATTCATCCCAAAGGTGTTCTATCGGGTTCAGGTCAGGTGCAGGCCAGTCAAGTTCATCCACACCAGACTCTGTCATCCGTGTCTTTATGGACCTTGCTTTGTGCACTGGTGCACATGTTGGAAGAGGAAGGGACCACAAGGTTGGGAGCATGGAATTGTCCAAAATGCTTTGGTATCCTGAAGTATTCAAAGTTCCTTTCACTGGAACTAAGGGGCTAAGCCCAACTCCTGAAAAACAACCCCACATCATAATTCCTCCTTCACCAAATTTCACGGTCTGCACAATGCAGTCCGAAATGTATCGTTCCCCTGGCAACCTCCAAACCCAGACTCGTCCATCAGATTGCCAGATGGAAAAGCGTGATTCATCACTCCAGAGAACGCGTCTCCACTGCTCTAGAGTCCAGTGGCGGCGTGCTTTACACCACTCCATCCGACGCTTTGCATTGCACTTGGTGATGTGTGGCTTGGATGCGGCTGCTCGGCCATGGAAACCCATTCCATGAATCTCTCTGCGTACTGTACTTGGGTTAATCTGAAGGTCACATGAAGTTGAAGAAAGTCTTTGTACTATGCGCTTCAGCATCCGCTGACCCCTCTCCGTCAGTTTACGTGGCTTACCACTTAGTGGCTGAGTTGCTGTTGTTCCCAAACTCTTCCATTTCGTTATGATAGAGCTGACAGTTGACTGTGGAATATTTAGGAGCGAGGAAATTTCACGACTGGATTTGTTGCACAGGTGGCATCCTATGACAGTTCCACGCTGGAATTCACTGAGCTCCTGAGAACGGCCCATTCTTTCACAAATGTTTGTAAAAACATGCCTAAGTGCTTGATTTTATACACCTGTGCCCAGGCCAGGTGATTTTATATATATACATATATATATATCTATATATATATATATATATATATATATATATATATATATATATATATATATATATATGGTATCTCACATACACACACATACTATGATAGTCATATAAGCATCATATATAGTTATCAGCATCACTGTAGCAATGTTTAATTGCCTTCTGATGTGAGGCACATAATTTGCATCTTCATTTATCCCCCACACCCTTCTTTTTGTCTGATTGTTGGTATTAAAATTAATCTGAACTGCATCATATCCCTAACAGTGCTTTTTGTTTTAAATAGGGCCTCCTGATCCCAGGTGCGTATAAATTTGATGCGCTGATCACCACGTTTGAGATGGTGTTATCGGACTGTCCTGAGCTGAGGGAGATCTCCTGGAGGTGTGTGATCATCGATGAGGCCCACCGCCTAAAGAACAGAAACTGCAAGCTGCTTGACAGCCTCAAGATGCTCGACCTGGTGAGACACTTGTTTGACCTGCTAGCTGCAAGTTTGTTTATTTATTTGTTTGTTAATTATTTCATTTATTTTTTTTATCAGTGCCACTTTGTTTTCTACACAGTGTGACTAAGTCTTGGGTAATTACTGTGTAGGTACAAATACATGGCACGTACACAGTACACACTCACTGTGTATGATATGTACATGTTGGGAATCAGGGCAAGTGTTGATGTAGGCGTGTAAGGCAGCCTCTGAGCCGCAGAATGACATAATCACCTTCCCTCCTCTCCTCTCCCCAGGAGCATAAGGTGCTGCTGACGGGGACTCCCCTGCAGAACACGGTTGAGGAGCTCTTCAGCCTGCTGCATTTCCTGGAACCCGCCCAGTTCCCCTCGGAGACGGAGTTTCTGCGCGAGTTTGGCGACCTCAAGACAGAGGAACAGGTATTTGGGTTAGGGATGAACGCTGGTGATGTATTGCTGCATCCACAAAATAACCAGTGGTCCCCAGTTCGTCCCTGATGCCGTGAAGTTTTGAAGAAGTAACATAACGATAGTGAACTATTAGACACATATAATACCAACTCTTTTAACTGATTACTGCCATTTGATCACCAAATCCCTCAGTGTAAGGGGAATGCTTAGCAGAAATTGTTTCCAGTTTTTGTTTATGTTGTCGGTTTTGTTTCGCTGACTTGGGTCTCTGTGTTTCTGTATCTCAGGTCCAGAAGCTGCAGGCCATCCTGAAGCCCATGATGCTGCGCCGTCTAAAAGAGGACGTGGAGAAGAACCTAGCACCCAAACAGGAAACCATCATTGAGGTTTGTTTGAATCTAATACATTGCTTTATATACTCTCACCTTACTGTTTGCCAAGTGCCCAAGCAGTATCTTAGTGTCATATGAAGTTCGTCATCCACTTTATTTTTAGAAGTGTCAAAATCAGAGCCTGCGTCTTAGGAAAATAAATACTTGGCAGTGTGACACTGCATATATATCCCCATGTGAAGGAATACAAGCCCTGTGAATAGCTCAAGTTGACATGCTCAGAAATTACCAGGCCCTGCGTGGTTGTTGATATGGCCTTTTCCCGTGCTGTTGTGCAGGTGGAGCTGACGGACGTGCAGAAGAAATATTACCGCGCCATCTTGGAGAGGAACTTCAGCTTCCTCAGCCTGGGCGCCTCCCAGAACAGCAACGTTCCCAACCTGCTCAACACCATGATGGAGCTGCGCAAGTGCTGCAACCACCCTTACCTTATCACAGGTGTGCTGCTCTTAAAGCCCCAGCTTTTGCTGCACTCACCCTTACCTCAACATGGCTGTATTGCCAAGAACCTTCCTTAATCATATATATTTATCACACACAAAACCATCACGTCCATAACACCGACAAAATGCCATGGTGTGGTATGATGGAAATGATGATAATTACATACAAATACCATCATCATTCACATCATACCATACCATGCCATTTTGTTGGCGTTATGGACGTGACGGTTTGCATGGCATTGCACACATATATTTATATCTCGTCTTCTGGCTGCCTCTTCACTGGCTTATTTTTGCTGCATAAGCCCTTTGCAGAGTGTAGCTGGAGTTTAACATTTTTTAGGTGACCCTCAGTTCCTCAGATTTGCACCAGTGTAGCATTATGATGTCTTTTCTCTTATAATTACACAGATGTGGGTCAATTATGGGCCAAGTTAGATCATTTCCACAGCTTGCCATTTGTGTTTTAGAGAAATAAAATTTTATTTGTTTCTTGTTTCTTTTATTAGAATCAGCTATTCTTTATTTGGTTCACATAAACACTTAAAAAAAAAAAAAACTCTAGATTTTTAGTTATAATAATGCCTCTTCCAAGTGTAAGTGGTAGCATCCAGACCATATGGTGAGTTTAAGTGCCTATGGAAGCCCTGATGCGATTCTGACCTGGTGATAGACATGACCAAATCCTACCCATGTCTCTCTCCCTCCCTCGCATTTCCTGCCCCACCTCAACAATCCTGTCTGCCCCCACTCCTGCACCCAAAAAACGTCCCTCACTCCACCCTGTGTTGTCGTCCTCTGTATGCAGGAGCGGAGGAGAAGATTGTTGCGGAGCTGAGGGAGGTGTACGACCCCATGGCCCCTGATTTCCACCTGCAGGCGCTTGTACGCTCGGCAGGCAAACTGGTGCTGCTGGACAAGCTGCTGCCCCGGCTCAAGGCCGGCGGACACAAGGTGCTCATCTTCTCCCAGATGGTGCGCTGCCTGGACATCCTGGAGGACTACCTCATCAACAAGCGGTAGATACTCTTGTATTTAGCATAAAGGTGCATAGTTTGCAATGATGGAAGTAACAAAGAGTCATATTAGGGGGAAAATGATCAGAGTGTATGTGTGTGTCTGTGTGTGCATGCGTGCATGCATGTGTGTTTAGTACCTGCATGTAACCTTGGCAGACAGTTCTCCACTGCAAGATTGGATGTGAACGGTTTGTCTTTATGGTCTGTAGTTACCTGTACGAGCGGATTGATGGCCGGGTGCGGGGGAATCTGCGCCAGGCGGCGATTGACCGTTTCAGCAAGCCGGACTCGGACCGCTTTGTGTTTTTGCTGTGCACACGAGCAGGAGGTCTTGGCATCAACCTTACTGCAGCAGACACCTGTGTCATCTTTGATTCTGACTGGAACCCTCAAAATGACTTGCAGGTGAGTCCTAATGAATCATTGATAGGGGTTAGCAAGACAAGATACTCATTTATCATACACCTTATGAACCATTTATAGATATGTTCCATGACTATTTACATACCATTTACATGAATCTTGGTTATAGGCCCAGGCTCGCTGTCACCGTATTGGCCAGTCTAAGGCGGTGAAGGTGTACCGGCTGATCACCAGGAACTCTTATGAACGGGAGATGCTGGACAAGGCCAGCCTTAAACTGGGTCTGGACCGGGCCGTGCTACAGAGCATGAGTGGCAACAAGGAGAGCAACGTCAATGGGGTGAGAGAATTTAACTCCCAGAGTAACAAATAACACAGGCAATGTACTGTGTGTCTGTGTAGTGAGTGGTATATTGTAATTAAAGGCTGATGAGCAAAAACGTTTTTCATTATGAATTTACACTTTAGGAGTGATTGATAGACAGCCAAGAGTAAAATGAGCAGAATCAGTTATACTTTATGTTGACCAGTTAAAGGCATTGATTGTTTACTGTGTACAATATGTGACAACAGATGAAATGTATTTGAATATCCTCCTTAAATTTAAGAATTGTTCCACAACAATAATCCATTATAAACTTTACACTGCCTTATATATAGATTTACTAAGACCAACAGCAAAATCATTGAGATGTCTGCAGCACTAACCCTCACTGCTGTGTTTTGTAGATCCAGCAGTTCTCCAAGAAGGAGATTGAGGATCTCCTGAGGAAGGGTGCGTATGCTGCCATTATGGACGAGAATGACGAGGGCAGCCGTTTCTGTGAAGAGGACATTGACCAGATCTTGCAGCGGCGTGCCACCACCATCACCATCGAGAGTGAAGGAAAAGGCTCTACCTTTTCCAAAGCTAGCTTTGTGGCCTCTGAGAACCGCACAGACATTGCACTGGACGACCCCGAGTTCTGGCAGAAGTGGGCTAAGAAAGCGGACATTGACTTTGACACCATGAACAGGAAGGTAAAGAGCTCCCTTATCTGTGTGTTCAAGCAGAGTTTATGTTGAGAAGAGCAGAACTTTATTTGACTCTTTTATACTGCCACATTTGGCACCACCACCATCTCCATGTTTAACCTGTCTGTCTTTCCCTGCATCTATTCTCCACCTCTTACTCTACCCCTTTTTCTTTCCCTCCCTCCCTAACTCCATTTCTTTCTCTCTCCTCCTCTTTAATCACTCTCTAGAACACTTTGGTGATTGACACCCCCCGCGTGAGGAAACAGACACGACAGTACTCCAGCCTGAAGGGAGAGAGTGGGGGTGACCTCTCTGACCTTGACAGCGACGAGGAGTACACTCACAATTCCCGGCAGGCACGCTACTCCCGGCGGTCCGACCGCCACTCTGGAAATGGATATGGCCGCACAGACTGCTTCCGCGTTGAGAAGCATCTGCTGGTGTATGGGTAGGTGGCATAGCTCTTCTTGTGAACAGGGGCGCAGTTTGGTAGGGATGTACCTTTCTCTATTTGTTAAACATGAAAGGACACTTGAACAAGACCTCACTGGACCCAGAGAATAGTTTTATACCACTTTAATCAGATACTAGCTGTTTCCGGTTCAAGAATGATTCTTTTGCCTCAAAAAATGATAAATTGGTAAATTCAGTACCAACAGTCATCGCAGTCTTCTAGAGCCGACTAGATACATTTTTTTTTTCTTTTTGTTTATGCTGGCATTGTTAACAGTTGTCACCAAACATTCTTGTGGGAAGGCCATTTTGAAATTGTTTATGATTGACCCCACTCTGTCCTCAGATGGGGGCGCTGGCGAGACATCTTGTCCCACGCACGTTGCAAGCGTCGACTGGGTGAACGGGATGTGGAGACCATCTGCAGAGTCATCCTGGTCTTCTGCCTGCTGCATTACCGTGGTGATGAGAACATCAAGAGCTTCATCTGGGAGCTGATCACTCCTCCTGAGAACGGGCGCGCTCCACATGCACTCCTTAACCACTCTGGTGGGTCTGCTTCCTGTCTACCTGGCCATCTTTGACGCCTCTGTCTTTCTGATTGCTTTTGTCCTAGATCTTATGCTTACAGGCTAACATACAACCCATACATGATTCATTTGTCTTTTTACAACCTCCCCATCAATGTAAGTCATCGGCTGGACAACCCAGCTTCAGAAAGTAGTAGTCCTGCCTGTGTGCTTTACACGGGTTGTATCACATGCTCATTCGGAAATGCCACGCTTACCCGCACACTACATACTACTGGTATACTGATCTTGATTGAAAGTAGTTCATTTCCCTTAGGACCAGTATACACAGACTTTCATGTCATCAACCTCACTTGTCCACCACTATATTACTACTAGACTACAAGATACTATCTTGACAGGATGAACCATGAATATGTGTGTGTGACTGACTGTGTGTCCACCGCTGTCGCACAGGCCTTTCCATCCCAGTGCCTCGTGGTCGCAAAGGGAAGAGAGTGAAGGCCCAGAGCTCCTTTGACGTGCAGAAGGTGGAGTGGATCCGCAAGTACAACCCAGACACGCTGCTGCTCGACGACAGCTACCGCAAACACCTCAAGCATCAGTGTAACAAGTGCGTCTGTCCGAGTGCTCTTACATTCACCTCTGTGCGTCTGTCCGAGTGCTCTTACATTCACCTCTGTGCGTCTGTCCGAGTGCACTTACATTCACCTCTGTGCGTCTGTCCGAGTGCACTTACATTCACCTCTGTGCGTCTGTCCGAGTGCACTTACATTCACCTCTGTGCGTCTGTCCTAGCCCTCTTACATTCATCTCTTTACAGTCCCTAATCAGTAGAAATTATTAAATGAAAGAAACTTGAAGCTAATTTTGTACTTCTCTGCATTGTCTTGTGTGTTCATTGGTTTTTTGTGCATACTTAATGTTGCGAGTGTTGCATGTGTATATGGAGCTATCCACATTTGTATAGGTTAGGTTGAATAGTGAAATAATGGCACCTTTATCTGCACTCTTCCTCTTCAATCTCCTCCTCCTCCTCCTCCTCCTCCATCAGGGTGTTGCTGCGAGTGCGTATGCTGTACTACCTGAGACAGGAGGTTATAGGAGACAACGCTGACTCTGTCCTGAAAGGAGCAGATGCCAGGTACTGTCTACAGCTCAGAGTAATTAACGGGTCCAACCCCCCCTTACCCTCCCCTCCCTGCAGTGGCCACTCCATCATGCCGACACCGAGCTGACTCCTGTGTCTGTTTTTAGGGACATCGACATCTGGATTCCGGAGATGGAACAGCAGGAGTATCCATCTGGCTGGTGGGACTCTGATGCTGACCGCTCCCTTCTCATTGGAGTGTTTAAACATGGTGTGTGTGTGTCTGTGTGTCCATAAACTTCTATCCCCTAACTATAAGTAGTCAGACTCCTTTGTTAATGCGTCTGTTGGCTTCCTCTGTCATCCAGGTTACGAGATGTACACCACCATGCGTGCCGACCCATGCCTGTGTTTCCTGGAGCGCTGCGGTCGTCCTGATGATCAGGCCATCGATGCGGAGCAACATTCTGCTGATCCAGATCTGGGAGAAGGGTGCGGGGAGAAAAACAAAACAAATCTCTAGTTCAGAGAAGACTTGTCTTGTTTTTGTATGGCTCAAAAATAGTGATTTAAATGCTTGTGCTTACAGGGGGGAGTATGACAAATACTCAGAAGACCCAGAGTTCAAGCCTCAGATTAGACACAACAAAGATATGTATGATGAGGTGAGCATCTCTTGTCCCATGGTGGTTGTGATTGGTCCGTGGCCAGTGAATGGTTTAGTATTAGCCTGGCAGAGCATTCTATCAATATCTGAACACAGCAGTATTATGTTGAAAGACTCCTAGAGAATTCCCAGGTATCCCAGTAAAATTCCTGATCTCTCCTCAGGGTGATTCCATGAACACTGATGAGATCTGTGTGGAGGACCGGGCTGCCCCGGTGGTATCTGAAGCGCCGTCCTCCAGCCAGACCGGCAGCAGCTATTGGCCGACAAGCTCGTCACTCACGGCCCGCTTGAGGCGTCTGATCACGGCATACCAGCGCAGCTACCGGCGTGAGCAACTCAAGATGGAGGCTGCTGAAAAAGGGGACCGGAGGCGGCGGAGGTGTGAGCAGGCCACCAAACTCAAGGAGATCGCCCGCCAGGAGCGCCAGCAGAGGTAACTACCTCTCTCAGACATGACTAATTACGCCCAGTGGTGCTCCCATAATGCATTAGTGTTTGGTCTAAAGGTAGATCTTACTTATGTAGTGCACTGGAAGCATTCTGTACGTGTGCTGTTCCTATGAAGGCCAAGCTCAGTGTAACAAAAATGCGTAGTGCCTTGCGCCAGCAGAGGTAGCAATTTCTCTCAAGCATGACTACATTTCAACTGTGCTTTGAGCTTAAATTTGATCATGATCTGTGTTGTATGAATGACAGTTTGGTCTAGAGGTGCTAGCTGTTACACAGCTAAGCTCAGTGTAGCAGAAAATCTGTAGTGCCCTTTTGTCAAGTTGTGAGATGCAGGAAGCCTAGTGATTGTGTGTTTGTGTTAATGCAGTATTTGAAGATATATGACAAGTTATGCACAGTGCTGAAATTGAACTTTGGCTCCCAGTTTTGGCCCATGGTCTGGTTATTAAATTAACACCTTGTGTCCCTTCACAGATGGACCCGGCGTGAAGAGTGCGACTTCTACCGGGTGGTGTCTACGTTTGGTGTGGAGCGGATGAAGAAGGAGCCTGGTTCACCAGAGAGGGAGGAGCCCGAGATGGACTGGAGCCGCTTCCGCACGTACGCCCGGCTAGATAAGAAGACAGACGAGAGCCTGACGCGATACTTCCGCTGTTTCATGGCCATGTGCCGCCGTGTGTGTCACCTGCGGCCTGCTCGCGGAGAAGGCAAGGAAGACCTTGACCACACACACACACACACACACATACACACACAGAGATATGTACTACACTTTCACTGACACTTCAGGTAGTCCTTGTAATTGGGGCATGTAAAGAAAGAGTAGACGATGATGGTTTAATAAAAGCATGCTAGCAAGCTGTTGAGGAACATTACAGCTTTGTGGCAGATGCAGATTGTTGCCATGTTAAGAGTGACTGTATGTGGTGGTGGGGATTTGACTGCATAGCAAATAGAATGTTACACTAGACTTGTTAAATGTGATCACTTGTTGGCTATGAAGAAAGCTATCTTACCTCCAAGGTGATTTCCAAATTGTCAGGTTTTTTGCAAAACGACACCAAAATCTGTAACATAATAGTAATGTCATGGTATAAACATAGTTGATGCTGATGTGAAGATGTTTGTAACGCAGTCAGTGGGCTTTAAGATTTTAGAAGGCAATGACACTGTAGCTCCAGACAGTTCAGTAGTTAAAAGTGTGTTAATTGGTCTTTATTTCTGCTCTATTCACAGACCCATCTGAGCAGTCCCAGTCCCTGGCTCCCATCACGGAGGAGCGGGCCTCTCGCACCTTGTACCGCATCAGCCTGCTGCGGAGGCTACGGGAGCGCGTGCTGCCCCAACCCTCGCTGGAGGAGCGCCTGCAGCTAGCCTTGCCGGGCTCCGAGCTGCCCGTGTGGTGGAGCTCACCACGGCACGACCACGAACTCATGCTGGGCGCGGCACGTCACGGCGTCAGCCGTACCGAACACTCCATTTTCCCAGACCCGGACTTCTCCTTCCAGCAGGCTCGGCTTGACTACCTCAACCAGCAGGCCTCCGTTGCCTCCAGTGCTGCAGCCGCCGCCGTCGCTGCTCCCCCCAGCGTCCAGGTTTTGGTCAAAGAGGAAGGGGCCGAGGAGGAAGAGTCACGTCTGCTGGGCTCTGATGCCCTGTGCCAGTCTGACTCCCCAGCCACATCCCTAGCAGACCACCCAGAGGGCAAAGGACGTGGGCAGGCTGGCTGGGGCTGGAAAAAGAGTCGGGGTAGGGGTCCCCGACAGGGGGGCAGAAAGGGGAGCAGCAGAAGCGAGGTGGGCGAGGAAGGAGGCGCATCCGACTCAGAGTCTGATTCCGACTCTGACTCGTCCACTTCGTCCCGGCGCTCTGGCAGCTCAGATGAGAGCGGCGACAGCGATACAGAGAGAGGGAGGGGTGAGGGATCTTGAAACCACTGATATTGAAATGCACTTATAAAACTCTTTGTGTGCCCTAACCTTGTAGAAGTGCTCTGATTGTCTTTTTTTTTTCTTTTTTTTTCTCTCTCTCTTTTGGTACAGCTATGAAAGTGTGTGATGGCGATGAGGAAAACAGCATGCTTTCCCTCACCCAAGATGGCGCTCCCCCTGAGACGGTCAATGACCCACTGCGGGTGGACTGGCCTAAGGTAATGCTACAGCCTGCTGAAATTATTACCACCGCCACTGCTAGCAGTGATCTTGGTGAATTTGTTTTTGTAGAAAGTGATAACATTTGATGTTTCCCTTAGGACCGTGTATTAATAAACCGACTGGACAGCCTGTGCTCACTGGTGCTGACGGGGCACTGGCCATCAGGGCGGCGCTACGTCTCCGACTCTACGATGAACCCCCCAACAGACGAGCAGGGTGACGAGCTGGGTTACCCACGCGTGGCCCGCAGGGGCACAGGTGCAGCCGGGTCAGAGGGTGCTGAGGGACAAGACACCGAATTCACCGTCAAGCTACTTAAGGTGAGGAATGAAGTCCTGGGAGGAAAGAAGGGGTGTTTCTAAGGTGCTAACTATACCAGCATAGGTTTGATTTCCAGTCAGATACATAGATTATGAATGGGTGACTGCTGGAAATTGCTCTGGATTAAAGCATCTGTGAATGAACACCAGATTTTTTTTTCCAATTTCAGCAACACTGATATTTTGTTGCTCTTCCATTTGTAGGAAGAAGGGCTGAAGTTAACCTTCTCAAAACAGGCCCTCCTGCCCAATGGAGAGGGAGGTGGTCGCCGCAAGCGTAAAGATCATGAGGTATGCAACCATATTGCTTGAAACATATTGACCCCTGTTTGAGGTAATGTGTTGTCTGTACCTAATAAGGCTTTAGAAGAATCCAACAGTGTACTTTCTGTACAACTTCACAGCGTATGTAGACCTTATTGCATATATTTAAGAAATGCAAACATTTCAAAAGCCTTCTCTCCCCGATCCCTTGTGTGTTCAGCTGTTAGACCCAGAGGGAGCCTCTGTGGATATGATGAGCCTAGCGGAGCGAGCCCCACGCAGAAGGGACCTGCCCAACTGGCTGAAGGAGAACCCAGATTACGAAGTGGAAGGAGACATGCTGGAGGTGAGCGCCCCAGTGACCGCGGTGCCCCCAAGACTGTCATAGTGAAGAGAACACTATTGTAAACTTAGATCTAGCATTTACACTTTGTATGTTGCAAGATATTGTCTTTATCTAAGACAATAAGATCTTACATCTTGCCCTACAGGAGCTATTTAAATATGAAGCCATCTGTTGTTGCTTTAAACTCTGGGACTGTGTAACCTAACTGTCTCATTGTAACTGTGTAACTCCTAACTGTCTTCTATTTAACATTTTCTAGCTGTTGGTGAACAGGACCAAACGGAAGAGGAGGAGGCGGAAGACTGAGAAGGCAGCTGTACTCACTGGGGATGAGAGGGTGAAGGTCATCAACATGAGAACAGGAAAGAAGGTGATAGAAAGTGTTTGGGTGGAAAATGCAGCCATACCCTCATACTGTGGTGGCTGAGCACTGTTCCCCACAAGTTTTCTTCTTTCATATTAAAGAAGATGCTTTAATGTGCATGCTTTAAAATACTAAAATAAAATGACCCTTTACAGATTCTGCCTTTGACATTCACTACAGAAGTAGAGAAATTAATAGTGTGAACACATACCTGAGGTTTTTGTTTATGTTGTATATTTTCCAGTATACTGGAATGTATGGTCCTACACTTCAAGACCTGAGGGAACACCTAGAGGAAAATCCCGACCATGCTGTCGCACCAGAATGGTCGGAAACCGTTCGCAACTCTGTGAGTCCTTGATGTTTTTCAGATTGACTCTGTACAGCCTAAGTGCTGGCAGTGTTGACATGAAGGCCACCACAAAAAAGTGTTTGACATTGACATTGTCTGTTGTTTTACCCTTCTGCCTAATTCCCTGCAGGGCTTCCTGCCAGAAAGTCTATTCCACCGGCTGCTTTCGCAGCACTCTGTGATCCCCAAGAAGGGTCAGGCCTACCTCGTGCCCACCCAGCCTGATGATCCTCTTCTCGGGGGAGGCGAAGGCGAGACCCTGGTCTCGGACGGTGCATACATGATGGAGGAGGACGACCTGGAGGAGGGTGGCGAGATGGCTTCCTCCCACCACTTCCTTACACCTTCCTTTGATGTCAAAATGGAGGCCGGAAGTCTGGAGATGGATGGTGGCGACAGCTTGTCGCAAGGGGGATACGAGAGTTCCGATCAGGAGGCCATTTTGGATGATGTCATCATGGCATCCAAAAATTCAGACAGTTCCTCCAGCTCAGAGGATTGACCAAGTTTCTCATTTCGAAAGGGTTCCCCTTCCCCAAAATCATGACATTCTTTTCTTTAATTCATATTCCTCTGCCTCTATTATATTATTTTTATTATTGTTATTACTTTAAATATGAATGAATTATGAATTAATTTTGTGGTTTTGTTTTGGTTTTTTTTGTTTTTTTTTCCTTGAATGTTTCTACTCCATACTTTTATTTAGTCGGGGGAAAGGGCATCATATTGTCAGGCATTATTCATGTTCTCAATTTATACACCTGTCCGACCTCTTCTTAAAGCAGTTAGGTAGCGTAATATCCCCCACAACACACGCACACACACCCTTTCCTCTTTACCCCACAACTTCAAGCCCATTCCCTGCCCTTCCTGGGGCTGTCAAGCTCTCATGCTGCCTGGGACCCACAGCACAGGCCACCCAGGTGCCTAGTGTACCCAGCCAAGAAGAGGAAGGAGTTTGTCCATTGGATGTCTGATATTAAGGATGGGTAGGTAGGGTCTAGTTACTGAACCAGATGTAGAAAGACAAGTGTATTGTACAATGTAGAGTTGTTCAGTTGCCTGCGATGATGCAATTATGATGCTGAATTTATTCCTGTTTTATGAACCGACTTCAACTGTCTGTGATATCGATATGAATTACAAGCTACAGTGTACAAGAAATTGTCTTCGCTTTTTTTGTGCAGGGACTTGTCAAGTTACTTAAAAACTTCTCAAACACTCAATAAGCTTTTCCTCATTTTGATGCAGCCTCAATAACAAATACATTTACTGGAGAATTCTGTAAAGCAAAATAATGCATTATATTCATTAGTCATCTATACTTTGTATGTTTTAAAATTGAGCAATTTCATACTTATAGGGACCAAACATGTTTAATAGAAGACAACAGCCAAAAGAGACCAGTCCATGTACCTCTCTCCTCCATGGATCTTGTGAGCAGCTCCACATATCTTCGCTAGGACAGGGTCGGTTGTGCTGACAGACCTAATTTTATTTGTATTCATAAGCGTAATAAACAGAAATATTCAGTCTGGAGATGAAATGAAAGAAATTGGTCCAGAATAACTGCACAGATCAGCTTTAAAGTAGTATATTATGTCATTTCCTGAAGTATGTGTAACCCGGAAGCAAGCACAACAGTGCCGAACTTGCGAGGTAAACTGTCCGTCAGGTCCATGGAAGATGGAGGTAAGAGCTAAAGTAGTTTGCTTTAACTGTCCATAATGTGTTGTTCTAATAATTGGAGTTGTGCGATGTGTTATTGGACATGTGGAGTTCCTCAGAGAAGTCATGAATAAACAACCCAATTGCTGATCGCCCACTGAAAAGTCTGTGTCCTCCTATTTATTTATCAATAGTGAAAGCCATCCTCTTTACAATAATGATCACTGAAGTTTATAATACGATTACTTCAATACATGTTTTTTATTGCACGTCTTCCCCTAACGACATCGTTATCTGGTTTCTGATGTGAATATAACTTTATTGGTTTAAAAATAACTTTTTGATGGCCTTACGCTGCCTCATTCTCGTTTTGTTTTTAGCACACGGTAACCCATAAACCACTTTCTCATATTGTGCAGAATAAGAATACTCTTCATGCTCTCATTCCGTTTATGGATAGTTCACCTTGTGCCATGAAAATTATTTGCCACTTACATTTTCAATGACCGGAAATAATCGATAAATTGTAATATGCAGTAACAATACATCACGTTACAATGTTTCATCAGGATTCATCAGTGGTCTTGTGTAGATTGAGAATGCCTTGCGTTGTCAACCTCCCCCCCTCCCTCCCCTTGAGGTTGTAGGCAAAAGTGCCGATCATCGATTCACATCTTCTTCTCGTCTGTCCTGAAACATTAGCTGACAAAGTGTGTTATTTCCATAGGTTATTTCCTCTTGGGTTTAACGTTGACATAGCATTTATTCTACTCTGGATATTAATGATCCTCCTCTGTGGCTATCAGTGTATTTCATATGGCCCTTAATTAAGTAGCATGGCGTTAGCCATCTAGATTAGAGAGGTATGATGGTACGCAAGCTAGCCTAGCAAACGTTGCTATTCAACAGTTAACGTTAACGTAGCCGAAGCGTACAGCTATCACATACCAGTGGCTAGCATGCAGTTAGCTGTATCTCTGATATTTGCTTAGGCGGTGTTCTAACAGATGAACACTGTTGTCAGGAAATACGCCTCATTCGTGATATATGTTATTCGCAATATCATATTAAAGGTTTGATACATAATTATCAAAAATATTCATAGCTGAGGTCATACTGCGAACCTTAGCTTACTTGCTAGCCAATTTTCTCGCCACGTTTAAGTGAACGTTAATGTTACTGTAAGACGTTTGAGTATCGCACTGTCACACTTTTAATGATATTTAACCTAAATCACTACAACGGATCTTATGTAAGTATATTTAGATTGTAGACGTCGTAGAACCTAGGTCGGTCAGCTCCATGGACCTCAACTTTTATTCCGACCTGGCGGACAGCTCGAGGCAGCAGGTCGACTCGGATTTCTTAGATGCTCAGTCTTTCAATGGATACGAATCTATCGACAAGGTGAAACTGAGCAAAAATTAAAAGAAACGTATGATGGTTTGACCGATTTGTCTCTACTGTGTATAACGTATAACGTACGTTTTTAATGAACCTGTTTTCACCTAGCAACATAGCAAGTTAAATGAACAATGGTTTGCCTTCTCGGTTCATCTTAGAATGATTCATCGCTAATAATCAGTGATGATGTGTACGATAAAATATTTATATTTTTCCTTTTAATAGTTTCCAGGTGGCAGTGACAACTACATGACCATTGCGGGGACGAGCCATCCATTTCTGTCTTCAACGGTAGGTAGAGCAGCATTGTTTGATTCTAGGCATAGTCTCCATTTGGAGAAGTTCTAAAAGCTAAAATAGCCTAAAATGTTGTTATAATTTTCAAATCAAATTTAAAATGTCATCAGTTCTCTTAATTCCGTGGATAGATACTTATACATCTGTAAAGAAGTAAAGGATAGACCATTCTTGTAAGACTCCTATACTATATCATGTTTGATGCCCCATGATGACAAATTCCATTCCACAACAGACATTTCACACTCCCAGTTTGGGTGATGAAGAGTTTGAAATACCACCGATCTCCTTGGACCCAGACTCGGCCCTCACCGTGGAGGATGTCGAGGCTCACTTTGATGAGCTGACCGAAAGCTCAGGAGGCACAGGGGGCCCTCTTGGGGCAGATGGCCTGACTCAGAATGCTGTAGTTGGAGGCACAGACCCGTCTTTCGCCTCTACATATGTGAACGCACAGTCACAGGGCCTTGAGCACCTGAGCTTGGGAGTCATGAACCAGTCTGGAGGGAGCGCACTTCTGAGCTCCACGCTGGCAGTGGTGAGTTTTTACACTTTTTGCAACACACCCTATATTGGCTAAAGACAGCAGTCCTCATTTTTGTTTATTTTACAGGATCTTGGACATTCAATGGACTCCCATTTCAGTAGCTCATCTCCGATGCCCATTGATGTGCCTCTGGGTGACATGGGTGATGGGGTACTGGGCCACAACCAGCTCACCACCATCGACCACTCTGAGCTGAGCGCACAGCTAGGCCTCAGCTTGGGTGGGGGGGTAATGCTGTCACGCTCCAAGTCTCCAGACCAGCCCCTCTCAGCTACACCCTCCCCTGCTGGCTCCCTGCAGGACGAGGACATGGATGACTTTAGACAGGTGAGCAAGCATGTCATCAAGCTTGGAAATGCTTGCATTGTGATCAGCCTTACTTTAAGCAGAAGCATCAGCAAAATGGTTGATTGCATTGGATAGGATTCATTGTCGTTTTCTCTCTGTCTCTCTTTGCCTGTCGTCTTTCACACCCTCATTCCAGAGCGTGCTCATAGACCCACCGGTCTCTCTGTCTTCCTCCCCCGTGGTCGTGTCGCACATGCCCTTATTGGCGGGCACCTCACAAGTTTCTGCGGCCTCCCCGGCTCTTGTGCGAAGGGTTGGGGGCAAGCCTGCCATGGGGGCCATTGCAGGGGTGGGTACAGCTGCAGCACTGGGGGCAAAGAAGGGGAGGAGGAAGAAGGATCCCAACGAGCCTGCGAAGCCTGTGTCGGCGTATGCATTGTTCTTCAGGGACACCCAGGCGGCCATCAAGGGTCAGAACCCTAACGCCACCTTCGGGGAGGTTTCGAAAATTGTGGCTTCCATGTGGGACAGCCTGGGTGATGAACAGAAACAGGTATGTTACTGCATGTCCACATAGATACATATCTCACTTAATACTACAAAGAATGTAAACACATGAGTTTGGATTAGTCATTAACATGTATTCTGTATTCAGACAATTAATTACCATTCACAACATGTGGCTGACTTGAGTTGTCCAGTATGAGAAACATACACAATGCAAATTTGGAAAGTGTCACAGTCAGCCAAGTAATCAGTGCCTCTCCTATATGAAGGTGTACAAGCGGAAGACTGATGCTGCCAAGAAGGAGTACTTGAAAGCACTCGCTGCCTACAGGGCAAATCTGCTGTCTAAGGTGATAAGCCTCATCTGTGCTGCCATTTGCATCTGTGGTAATGTTTAATGACGATGATAAAAGTTTTAATACATGTTTCAAGTTTCTTGCTGTTGTTTTTGTTGTCTGTATATTTTTAGCTCAAGTTATACTCATGCAGTCTTTCTGTCTTTTTTTCCCTCTTTCTTCTATGTCTCCTCAGCCCTCTGCTGAAGCACAGGATGCGCCTGCCTCTCCTCCCTCCTCAGCACCGTCACCTGTGCCCGTGGCGCCCCCTGCTGCCCCTGCACGGCCTGTCCGCCTGGCCCACAACCCTGACCAGAATACAATCACCAACATCTGCGCCTCCAACATCATCCTGGACCTGCCGCAGGTCACCACCCGTTCACGCACAGGTGCCTTGCCCGCTACTGTGGCTGCCACCGGCACAGCAACCGTCACGGCCACGGCCTCCACCGCCCCTGCCCCCACCGTCACAAAGATCATCATCTCCAAGCAGATGCTGCAGGGTCTGCAGGCCCAAGGTGCCCAGATCCACCAGATTCCCACCTCCATGGTGACTGTGATCCCAGGCGGTGTTCGGGCGCTGCAGCCTTCCACCATCACCAGTGCTGCCACCGCCACTCGACAGCCACCCCCGCTTCAGCAGATGCAACACACGCCTCCTCCCCCCCGCCTTCAGCAGATGGTGCATTCTTCCACCCTGCCGCCACTTCAGGCTAAGCCTCGGGCCACAGGTCATGCTGCACCACCACCGCCGCTCCAGATCAAAATCGTACCAGCCCAGCTGCAGTCAGATGTGGCTACTCCTGTCATTGTTACCACGGCCACGAGCATGGGTCCGCCGGCCGCCGGCTCATCCTCGGCGGTAGCGGTCTCCCTGCAGATGGCTCAGGCTCCATCCACAACAATCGTGGCCACTCCTATGGAGGAGGCCTCAGCAGACGACACCTCAGAACAGGTACCATTATGAAATCGCATCTTATGGATTTTTCTTTGTGATAAATATAACTTAACTTTCTATCAAGAGGTAAAAAGAACCTGCAACCCAAAGAACTGTAGAAGGCGCTTGGGTGGTTTCTTACCCGCATTGTGTAATTCATGCTGAAAGCCTTACATTGTGTAGTACTATCTTCTCCATATGCAGGTTGTGTGGAGGTCTGTCAAAAGCAGTGGCTGAAGTCAACTTTCTTTGTCTGAAAATCTTGTGTAAAAATGTGATGTAATAATATTTTTGGCTCATGCTAATCCCTCCTGCAGATGGAGGTTGAGTTGAATGTGTCACCAGTGGTGGCTGAAACCCCAGCGGCCAACCTGTGTGTGCGCGCCGGCTGCAACAACCCAGCCGTGGAGAGCAGGGACTGGGATAAGGAGTACTGCAGCAACGAGTGTGTGGCCACACACTGCAGGTGAGGAAACGAGTGAAGTGCGGGTGGATGGCTGAGAGGAATTTAATTAGCAAACACACTCGCCTTAAGCAACTAGGGCGACAACTAATGGGTGACATCACAGAAATGGCATGCTGGTTGTTTGGATGTTATTTGATTTCACTTAACAGCTCAGAGCAATGAGATGAGGGGGGCAACATTTGGTGGTAACATTTGTCACTCAAGAAAAAAAAGTGATTTTGAGATTTTTGTTAGAATATAATTTTTAGGTTTTGTCTAATGTCATTCAGGCCTATGCTTTATGTTGCCCAATAATCCACTAGACTTGGCATGCAATGCAATGCTAACTTCAGTTAATTCAAAACTACAAATAGCTTCTGTAAATCCACCACAGTGTCTAATATCTCTGGTCTAACATGATGCATATGATCCATGGTCTGGTGAAAATATAGTGGCCCCTAGATGTTGTGGAACTAACCATTTACATTATTGTGTAAGTATATAATTTTTGTAACATCATTTATATCATTTTATAACATTTTTGCAGGGACATCTTTATGGCCTGGTGCTCCATCAAAAGCCAGAACTCAACAACAGTCAAGTGAAAAGAAAAGACATGGAAGTGGGAGAGGCAGGAATGTCTTGAATGTCTTGGAGGATAAAAAGATGTAATGAGCAAAAGATCACGTAGCAGAACATTAGTTGAAAGAAACATTTTGGTTTCCATTCCTGTTATTATTTTTATATATTTTTCTTTTTAATGTTTACCTCTAAAACAGGGGTCTGTACTTATTTGTAAATAGTAATAGGAATGAGCATAGGTACACAAATCAACACCAATGCAAGAACAGCAAAATGTGTAATTCTGTCATTCACGTGCCTTTCAAGTCTTTGAGGATGTAAACTAAGGACACAGATGCCCTTCAGGTCATCTGAAGTGGACTTCAACTCTAAGTGGTCTCTCATGACTTGTGTCTCTTGCCCTTTTGTTTCCTTAAATGCTACATTCCATCATATTTATAGTCCTTGTGCCCTAGAACCCCAATCAACAACCCCACACTCACACTCCATCTCTGCGCCAAAATTAAAAAAGAAAAAAAGTGAATCATGAGTAAGTAAAAATAGCATTCAAAGTTGCTGAGTACTTTTGTTCATGAAGCCACAGATCCAGATCATTTCTAAAATAAACTGTACAGGATTTAAAAGTGGAATCAGAAATTACATACTAAAGGAATTAGGGCTCAGATGAGGAATTAAACGTGCTGTTGTATCATTAGCTATTTCATCCTTAGACACATTGTCACAAAGCTGTCCACAGATAACATCAGGGTGGTCTAAATGTGTGAGACACGTGTAACTTGGTTTTTTTTTTTTGTCCGTCTACATCGGCTTAAATCACATAGCATCTCTTTCAGAAAGCCCTCTGCAGTGAAATGGATTTTATATATATATATATAATTATTTCTTTACATGGAAAATGGGACCTTAAAGGGGCCCTTTGATGTTTGTGTCTTTCTCTTCTCTTTTTTTGTTATCTCAGGTGGTGCGCAGTAATTTTTCTTTATATTTCTGTTTTATTTGGAAGCTTGTAGATCACTGTCCACAATGAATAAATGGACACAGACATGCAAACAGAAAGCCTTGGTGGGGTTCGCGCATGTGTTGTTTTATTCATTCTAAAAGAATAAGAGTGCATAGTTAGAAATATATCACACATCCAGCTCCTCTCATTCATTTGTAAATCACCAATCTACATTACAGCAATGTGCCATCATGAGAGAGAATCAAAAAACAAAATCCTGGTGTACACTCTTGACAATTGAGACTGAACTTGGGGGATCCACACTGTAGAGACCAACAGCTAGACAAACAGGTTGGGTTAGAACAGCCTTAAAGGCAAAGAGAAAGTTGAGTTTGTTTCCTACTTCAGCAAACAGTATGACCCCACTGTCAAAATTAACAGAGACAACAATTCTCTGAACGTCTTCGTTTCCAGGTGACATTTGGACCTTTATTTTCTTCTTGTTGTAATAGGCAGAGAGTACGCCCAACTTGTGGCTAAGGCTCCAGGATACACTGTTGATTCCAAGGGCAGAGCTTTTTCCATTCCTGCTGATGCTGGGATAGGCTACACCAACATCCCAGTAGCCCTGCAGGTCCACTATCCAAAGGTTGGAGCCAAAGTACGCACAGTTGGTGGTCATGACCTGGGGGGCACTGTAGAAGCGTGAGGGGTGTTTGGGGTAGGGAAGTCTCCTGGAGAGACGGATGGCAGATTGTTGGTCCTTGGTTACCATTAGAAAAGGGCTTGCTGAGTTCACGTCCAGAAAATCTAATGAAAGGTAAGTGTGAGGTGTCTTTGTTGAAGTTTAGTTTTACTGTACTGCGTTCAGATGCAAAACCCTCTCAGTCAATTTGCAGAAGTACATAAAACATATATATGTTTGTATATTTATGTATTTTGTAAAAAGTATCAATTGAATTCCACTTGGATTGTTTAGGCTTGATTAGTTTTTACTTGATAACATTCAAATTTCAGTTTGATAGAGATTACTTTACTTTTAAATAATAAATAAAAGTAAATTATTACTAAAGACTATTGCATCTTTGCATATTTCTGAAAATGAACTTAGAGGGTTTTGTATCTGAACTCTATATGTATGCAAAAAATTATGGTTCAGATTAGCTGATTTAGTTCTTAAAATCTACTTAAAATCTTAAAAACTAATGCAAATATAGAATCACTCACTTACTAGTTTTAAATCTCAATTGGAGGGGTTTTCGAGGAAATTTTGTGTCCTGGGCTCTGTTGGATTTATCGTAACCTTGTTTTCAAGGTCAAACATGTAAATTGATAACAGACTCCTCTTGATTAAAAATTCAGGTCATATGCAAGAACTAAATAGATCAACTAAATACTGTACTATAATATAATTTGTAGATCTTCAAAATACAAATTTATACAGAGTGTAGCGATGTATTCAGGTCTTTGTTCAGAGCTCCTACATGTATTTCTTCAGAGTTTTTTAAAATTACCTGTCCCAAATTGGTGCTGTTTGTTCTGGTGAGTGTCCTGATTTGGTTTAGTTTCAGATGCCCGGCCTGTTGGATAAGAAACTGAGCTTCACAGGCTTACCCAACAGACATTTCTTTTACAGTCTCAAACAGTGTATTGATAGTAGTCACATATTTTCAGCTACAGACATCTTGACCACCACACTGATACAGACATATGACAAATGTCTTATTTGACTCACCAAAACTGAAGTAAATTGCAACAAGTAATATTAATGATACGGTCACAAATAATCTTGAATCAGCCTTTTTCTGTTGACGTACCTATACAAGATAAGAGTGCTTCCTTCAAGATACTGTAAAGCCACCCCAAATCTTAGATATTACAAAATAGAATAGCACTTACATAACGTATACATTACAAAGCTCAGTAAATGTTATCTTGAATAGCAAAAACATTGCAGGTATACAAACTCAAATGCATAGAATAAATACTCTGGTAAGTAGTTGGTGTGCATGCATGCACTTGAGAACATATTGGAAAAATAGTTTTGATCAACATGCATTGTGGACAACTAGCAGTTTGTACAATACATCATCCAACAAACCTCACTGCGGTCTCTGGTGGGTGTGGCTACAGGCACCTGAGATATCAAAACAGTTTGTTCAGTGCGAGACCATGCATGAAAATAACAGTATAGCCCCATGTTGCAAAGGCCTATTACTGTACATTATTATAAAAATGTACTTGTAACTTTGTTTTCTTAAAAAGCACTAGCAATTTGATATTGTGTGATGATGGATATTAACTCTAAGTTGGAACTGTGTACATTTTGATAAGGTTAAATTGTGGCCCCATGTTCCTGGGATACCAAAGAAATTTAAGTCATAATTTCAATGCTTGGAACTAATCAATTTCTTGAGCATGCATACACTGCCACACATCACATCTAGAATGAAATTTATGAAAAAATGTCAAACTGAAAAATAGACCTACCCTGGCATTGTCTGTGATGCCTCTTGTTGGAAGGTGCACAGTCTGTCTTTGCTGAAATATACAAAAATATATTCTTTTTACAATTCACATTATTCAAAATGTTTTTTCGCCTTGGGTCACATTGTGAACTTTGCAAAGGTTGATTTAAATATGTATAATAATGTACTAAATGAACCAAAAAATGTAATGATGTCTAATGCAATTGTTTTAAGAATATCTAAAACAAACAAAACAACATAAAACAAACCCTGTGAAGCTCCCTCTGCATCAAGAGACGTAGAATTTCAGCTCTCTGGAATGTCAGAAGTGAGGTCAGATAAGATAATAAAGCAAGGCCGCTGCCAAAAAAAACAACTCAACAGTCAACATTGTCATCTTAATGTAGAATGTATAACTGGATCTTTAAAATTTGTCAAAGATGATGGGGTATTTACGATTATGTAACTGTAACCACGTGAATGCACCAGAGATTTGTAAAATGTAATCATGAAATGGAATCTACAATATTTTGTTATATAGCACAAAATCTTTCCCCAAAAGGACCAAAGTGAAAATTTGAGAGAAATGTTGTATTTTAGCATTTGTGAACACTGGTTTGACTGGAACATATTGTAAAATTACATGAACACAAACCATTTGTAGAGTCCTGAGCTGCTTGCTGCGTGACTCTGCCTCATCCTAGGATACAACAAATTATTTTATATTGGTCCACCAGCTACCTTTAGGACACATTTGAAATTTTAACTTTTCCCAAATTCAAGTAGTTGGTTCGCATGCATGCACTTGATAACATACTGGGAAACTAGTTTTGATCATCAACATGCATTGTGGATTCACAACTAGCAGTTAGTACAATACATCATCCAACAAACCTCACTGCGGTCTCTGGTGGGTGTGGCCACAGACACCTGAGATATTAAAACAGTTTGTTCAGTGTACCATGCGCAGGACCATGCATGAAAATAACAGTATAACCCCATGTTGCAAAGGCCTATTACTGTACATTATTATAAAAATGTACTTGTAACTTTGTTTTCTTAAAAAGCAATAGCAATTTAATATTGTGTGAGGATGGATATTAACTCTAAATTGGAACTGTGTACATTTTGATAAGGTTAAATTGTGGCCCCATGTTCCTGGGATACCAAAGAAATTTAAGTCATAATTTCAATGCTTGGAACTAATCAATTTCTTGAGCATGCATACACTGCCACACATCACATCTAGAATGAAATAAAAAAATGTGAATAATCAAATCAAACCCTGGCATTCTCTGTGATTCCTCTTGTTGGAAGGTGCATGGTCTGTCTTTGCTGAAATATACGAAAATGTATTCTTTTTACAGTTCAGTTAAAAAAAGTTTTTTTTTCTTTGGGTCACATTATGAACTTTGTAAAGGTTGCTTTAAATTTGTATAATAATGTAATAAATGAACCAAAAAAGTAATGATGTCTTATGCAATTGTTTTAAGAATGTCTAAAACAAACAAGCAAATAAATAAATAAATAAATAAGACAAACCCTGTGCAAGCCACTGGCAAAAAAAAAAACAACTCAACAGTCAACATTGTCATCTTAATGTAGAATGTATAATCGGATCTTTCAAATTTGTCAAAGCTGATGGGGTATTTACGATTATGTGAATGCACGTATGCACAAGAGATTGATAAAATGTAATCATGAAATGGAATCTACAATATTTTGTTATATAGTACAAAATCTTTCCCTAAAAGGACCAAAGTGAAACTTTGAGAGAAATTTTATATTTTAGCATTTGTGAACACTGGTTTGACTGGAACATATTGTAAAATGGTTGCTGCGTGACTCTTCCTCATCCTAGGATACAACAATTTTTTTATATTGGTCCACCAGCTACCTTTAGGACACATTTGAGGTTTTAACTTGTAATTATTTGAATAGAACAGGTGGTTGTTTAAAATGCATGGTTGCATGAACACAAACCCTTTCAATAATCCTCCATTGATTTAACACTACAGTGAGGGCACTTTCGCATCTTCATGTCATTTGTGTGAAGTACATACCTCAGGGGCACATTTAAAGTTGTCCACAATACTATTCAGAGAGAAAGTTTTAAATAAGTGAACTCTTGGAAAGATTGTCCTGCAGTCTGGACAGCTGAAGACTTGATTTCCACCTTGCAAGTCTGACTGGTTTTTCAGACATGTCTTGCAAAAGCTGTGTCCACATCGAAGCTGGCGCGGGTCATCAAAGATGCTGTGGCACACTGAGCAGGTGAGCAGTCCCCTCAGTTGGTTCCTCAACCAATGAGACCTCCCCTATACAGTAATACAACTTATTATGCTTATGTCTGTGCATCTATGCTAGACATCTGAATCTCAGTATGTCATCTGTGTAAAAATTGCAACATGTTACTGATTTCTAGTGGGTAGACTCACAGGTTTATTCACTTATTCACCCAGCAAGATTCCCAGATATAAGCACACTTATGCTTATTAACCTACATGCTAACTGGATCTAAATAATAGGCATGTACCTATGGGGTGATAGATACTGGATACAGGTCTACAAGCCTGAAGAATTGGTGTAGTCCAACTTGAATTCAATAGTGGAAATTTATATTTGTGACTGCTCTGATGTGATGGGTATTGTGTCAATGCTTCTGTAATTTTCTACCTCTAGGAAGCTAGAGATAAGATCAGGATAAGTTAGAAAAATATAGTCATACCTCAGAGACATTGTTGAAGTAATCCACAATGTTGTTCAATGCTAGTGTGATGAAAGTGTGCATTATAGGCCCAAAAGCAAATCTGCAGATTGGACACTTGAAAAATGGTTCATATTGCATCGATGTGGCTAGGTTTCTGATACATGCTATGCAAAATGAATGTCCACACAAAAGCTGCCGTGGATTATCAAAGACATCCTGACAGAGTGAACAAATCAGCAATTCCTTAATCTTCTCTTCAAAGGGACGCTTGTCTGGCATTTTGATTGTAACCCTTTTGGAAAAAAAACAAGACTTAAGGACAGTTTTTTTACACATAGCCAAAGGCTTAAGTTCAAGGCAGTTTTGCATCATGTAATTTTCAAAAGTGTGGCCATTGCTTAAAGACATTCTTGAAGATTAAATGATCTTGAAACCCTCTTACAGCAAAAATCATACTCTATTCATGTCATATTGACAACCGCTATTAAGTTCAAAATATAGCCTACAGATTTGTGTGTAGGACTGGTTTATAAATGTCTGTCTTGCTAACCCACTTACAGATCCATTTGCATTGGGCATAACAACTGATGTCAAGTTGGTTATACAAGGACATGGCATGGCATTTATACTGCCCCTATGCTCAGCCATGACCTAGTTTCACTTTTGTGAAATTCCCCACTTTCTTTGAAAATGTTTGTGTATTCCAAGCATGTTGGTGTATTTCAAGACTGAACAGAACTCTAAACCTTTATATTCACAAAGAGATTGTTTTGTAGGTATTTTTCCACATGAGCAAGAATAACAAACCTTTTGTTCAGGACTTTTAAAGTTAGGTTTGTTTACCCTAACCCTAGGTATTCTTTTTAACATTGATGTGCCCAGGAGAGTGAATTATTTTCCCGTCATAGAATTCTACACGAACATGCAACAGTTTCACATATCTTTGTATTACTAATCTCTGACGGTAATTGTCAGCCACAGCTCATCACATATTTGTGCTACTCATGTGATACTGTGGTATTTCTCAAGAAGCGAAAGAAATAGGAAAAACCAACCTGGATATTGTCAGTGGTGTCCTGTGATGGCTGCTGCACAGTCTCTTTATGCTGGAATACAAAACAAGTTTTTAAGATGACTATTTTAGATGTTCAAAGGGACACCAGGCAAGACTGGAATTTTGTAACCACACAGTTCCCTATAGTCGCAGATTTAGGTTATATGCAAGCTATTTTCAGTTTCATTCTGTTGGCCAGGTGACGAAGGCACCTTGCAAGTGCAAATTCACAAAGAGGCCCTAGGGGGAGCCAAAGAGTCTTCATTTACCACTGTCAAAAGGAAATAATAGGCTACTGTTGAATCTGCTAGGTGTGCTTCACAAAGTACTCAATTTCTTTACTTAAGTCAAAGTATAGATAGTCCTGGTCAAAAATGACTCCACTGCAAGTGATAGTTGCCAAGGAAAGCCGGTGTGAATCAATCTATAGCCCTGGTGTTTGAGGCCACTGAGTGCTGTGGATAGGAAAAAGAACAAGACAATTTGATACATCATACTCATAATTCCGTTAATGGTAGTTAGTTAGGTTCGCTATTCGTTCTATGTTGTATCAAATTTTCTTCTTCATGGTCTGGTAATTTTTGAAGTCCTTCCCTGAACATATAATGTCTGGATGGCAGTTTATGCTGCTCAAAACCTATATATATCATTTAGCATTAATTTTACTCAAATTAGGGGGGAGCAAAAATGAGTACACCCCCAACAAAACTACTGCATTTAGTATTTTGTATGGCCTTCATGATTTTTAATGACAGCACCAAGTCTTCTGGGCATGGAATGAACAAGTTGGCAACATTTTGCAACATCAATCTTTTTCCATTCTTCAATAATGACCTGTTTTAGAGACTGGATATTGGATGGAGAGCGATGCTCCACTTCAGAATTCCCCATAGGTGTTCGATTGGATTCAGATCAGGTGACATGCTTGGCCACTGAATCACTCCCGCCCTGTTCCTCTTCAGAAAGCCAACAGTGGCCTTAGATGTGTGTTTAGGATCATTGTCATGTTGGAAAAGTGCACCAGTGCACGGAGTGATGGTAGCATTTTCTTAGTATAGAGCAATCCATGATGAATTCATGATGCCATCAATGGAATGCAGCTCCCCAACACCAGCAGCACTCATGCAGCCCCACATAAGGACACTGCCACCACCATGCATCACTGTAGGCACCATGCATCTTTCTTTGTATTCCTCACCTTTGCGACGCCATACAGTTTTGAAGCAATCAGTTTCAAAAACATTAATTTTGGTCTCATCACTCCACAATACAGAGTCCCAGTAGCCTTCATCCTTGTCAGCATAGGCCCTTGCAAACTCTAGGCGGGCTTTTTTGTGCCTGGGCTTTAGGAGAGGCTTCTTTCGTGGACGGCATCCATGCATGCCATTCCTCTGCAGTGTACGGCGTGTTGTGTCACAGGAAGCAGTCACCCCCATTTGGCTTTCTACTTCTTTAGCTAACTGTAGTGAACTTGTGTGCTGATTTTCTTCAACCCTTCTCATTAGAAGACGTTCCTGTCGAGGTGTTAACTTCCGTGGACAACCAGGACATCTCTGTGACATGGTCGCAGTTCCATTTTTCTTAAATCTTTGTACCACTTTTGCTACAGTATTCTGACTAATAAGTAAAGCTTGGCTGATCTTCTTGTAGCCTTTACCTTTCTGGTGTAAGGAAATAATTTTCTTTCTCAGGTCTTGTGTCATTTCTCTTCCATGTGGTGCCATTGCTAACAGCAGGAAATGGGGAGGTGTTTTCTTAGAGTAACATCCTTTTATAGTCAACTATCTGTTGGACTAATTGAATAATTAGACTCACCTGTAGTTGCAAATCAGACATTTGCAGTCTAAATGCAGTCCATTTGGATTTGCATGGGCAGCGCTTCTGGCTGCGGCCCCATGCTCTCCCACCACAGGGGAGTGAGAAACTCAATTTCGATTTCCTTTGTATGTCTTGTACATGTGAAGAAATTGACAATAAATTTATACCATACCTTATACCATAAAATCTTGCTTTGCCCTGAGACTGTCAGTGGGGTGTACTCATTTTTGCTCCCCCCTAATTTGAGTAAAACTGAAAAATATGTAATCTAAGTTATATTATGACGTACACTTTTGTGTTGTATGTTTCGCAGATGTGATATTAAAGTTGGTCTGCGAAAATTTTTGAAATATTTTTTGTTTTCATGGACATATTGTTTAGAATGTTACTTTTCAAAGGGGGTGTACTAATTTATGCTGAGCACTGTACCTCCAAAAAAAATAATCCTTAAATAAAGTACAGGTAATTGAAATTTGTACTTAAGTACAGTAATTGAGTACATTTAGTTAAGTATTGACAGACTCTGCAAGATCAGTCTTTTTATAGGCTACGTGCATGCAGCCACAACTCTTACCAGTCTTGGCACCCATTTTTGAAGGTGTGGCCACAGACCCTCTCTAACCAATTTCTCTTAGCTGCAAGTGACGCATGTTGTCTGATAACAACTGGTTATCTAATGACATGGCAACAAGGTACTCTCTATTGCTGCTATAATAAGCACCACCCTGGTCTCACTTCCAGGACATTATATAATGTTTTGAAGCAGGCCTGTGTAGCTGTACTGTGAACAGAGACCAACTGGGTAAGGGCAGGTATAAGTAATCATACTCAAGTTCAGTCCAGTTAAATGGAGCAAGTGAAGGCAACCTAAGAGGGCACTCTCATCAGACCCTTTGGTCCATATCTTCATTAAGACTTTTGATTAGTTTTATTTTAATTTTGATAACATGAATGCTGTCTTCTGAACTCAGATGCAGACCTCAGAAGAGACGTTGGGGTCTGGCAGTGTAGAAGCACAAAATTCTGGGCCCAATACAAAAGCAATGTCCATTCCTTTCACAATAAAACCAAAAATAAACCAAACATCTAAACCTTTCAAGGACCTTTCTAAACCTTCTAAGACCTTTCTAAACCTTTTGACCCCAAGTAAGGATAGAATAATGGTCCTTAAATCAGGGGTGACAAATTCAAGGTGTCTACAGTCATAGTGACAACAGTAAGCAAGCATGCATGTTATATGCAAGATCAAGAGGTGGAGCCACAGGTGGAATCAGCAGATGAGGAATGTTGACTGAGGTGTATTATGTAAATCATTCATAAAACCATGTGCAGAAGCATTTGCTTTCCTTTTTGTCTGCTCTTACTCACATTATGATGTTTATGATGCTTCTGTTTGTCCTCATGTAAATGTATTGCCCTGCTAGGTTGGTAACCATGTACCCATAGTAGAACGTTTTATCTCACTTTGACAATATTGGCTGCCCCGATCAAATCAGTCGAAGACTTTTGAGTGCATTTTACATTTTTACATGCATTTTTACAATTTTACAATTCTTTTTTCATGCTCACAAATAAAAACGGGCATGGATTATACAAATTATAAATGGGGACTTGATACTTTGATTATTCAATTAGGACAGATAAGATAATGTTTTCAAAATTACTTTTCCAAATGGGTGGTGTCTGCATTTATCTCCTCCTAAACCATACCCCCAAACACACACACTCACACACTCACACACACACAATCACAAAGAGAGACAGTTTATCAGTGATCAGTTTATTAATGGATGTTAGAGGGCCAGTTGTTATATCCGTCATTTTATTCTATGCTGTTTAATAAAACCCATAGGCTATGGAATCCTATTTAAGACCAACACATACCGTAAAGCACCACCTCTGAACTTTAAAGAAACACAACATTATTTTGGGAAATATGCCCTCTCTTCATTTGAGTTAGACAATTGGGTATTGCCTTTCTCATTAGGAGAAGTGCAGAGGAAGGTGTGACCTGTTGGTCTGTTAGTTTTACTCCAAAATAAACTGGAATACACAGAGGAGGAGTTTTGTGAGATGCAAGATATCACACATAATATCACGCATGATATCACTGCAACACTCAGGTATGCAGTAGCAGCAAAGTCGCAGCAAAGATCCTTAATTATTAAGCTGTAAGAAAAGTTTTCATTTTATTAATGAAAACTAGAAAGCTAGGTGTTGGATTTTAGACCAGGTCTTTTTTTTCATAAAACATAATCCTGTTAATTTTTAAAAATAGCACATGCAGAAAACTACTACTTCTCCACCTGTTTTCCTAGTCATTAATTATTTTCTAATTATTCATTAGTTCTTTACAGTTTACTTATGTTCATCTTTTTCTATTGCTTACACCACTCACTAATTCAACAAACCTTGGTATACAAGTAACCAAAACCTAAAGCATCTTGGAGAGGTTGGGGGAGTTGTAGCTCTCCTGCTACTTTTTGTGGGTACACCACAGGTTTCCATCCTCCACCTCTGCTGATGCAACTGATCACTCTGTGCTACTGTAACCACTCTGGTATAACATGCAATTCTGAAAGCATAACACATTCATGTCATGCAAGAGAACAGAACAGAACAGAACTGCATCACCCAAAATTGTGTGTTTCAGTAAATAGATTTACTTTTTCTTACTTAGTGCTCTGGATATAGCAGTATATCTACATAACACGGTTCTTGAGCTACAATGATTGTTCATACTTTATGTACTTCATAGGTCTTTCTAATGGTTACCCTAGACGGGCGGTAGAGTCCAAGCCCTAAGCAAATGGGTCTTGTTAGCTGAGGAGTAAACATGTGTAACTGCTTCAGCTTTGTCCCCACCTCATAAAAAATAATAGTTTCCTCTTGGAAACTCAACGCCACAGCTACTCGCTTATATCTCAGGGATTTAGAAAGCTCTGTCTTCTTAGCATTGTGGAAGACGAACAGCTGACCATCTTTATGTGTCAGGCTCCAAGATACTGCGTTGAAGCCGAAAGAACTCTCTGAACCTCCCGTCCTGCTGATGTTCTCATAGGTCACAGCAATCTCCCAGTATCCCTCAGCCTCCAGCTCCCAGTAATGGCTACCACTGGACACACACCGAGCAGTGAGGACCTGGGGCCTTTTGAGGAAGCGAGCTGGGTGTGAAGGGTATGAGAGCTTATATGTAACTCTCTCGGCGGACAACAGGTCATTGGACACCCTGACTAGGGGGCTTGCAGTGTCCACATTGAGTATCAGATCTGTGTGTAGTAAGGAAAATTACACATGAAGTATACTGTTAAACATGTTCTTATCTAATGGAACCAATCACAAGAGAGAGAGTTTTAACTAGCATGCATGCTAATGTTTTATCTAAAAAGGTGTCTCATGGTCTAGTTTTGTAATTTTATCTTGTGCAAGGTGTCAATGTGAGTTCAATACCTGGTATGTGTGGGTTGAAGTTGACCGTGTTTTGTTCCTTGGGCTTGGTATAACAAGAGTAAACATACACTGTTAAAAAAAATAACATATCATAATTGAAATCTTGATGGTCACTTTTAATTTTATTTTTTATGTATTGGATATATTATTGTGTACAAATGAGTCAATACTCACAAGCCAAGGCTGTGAACAGGATTACAACTAATGATGATAAAGCAAAACTGGACCGAGTCTTACTACACTGCTCCTTGTTTTTGTGGTTCTTCTTCTTTGTCTGTTAGAAAAATGGCACAACAGTAATAGTAAAAATTAATGATGGGAGAAATCAAAGCTGTAAAACCAAAGCTGTGAACCTACTAAAAATGTCAAAAGTTTTTGACTCAAAATCTACATTTTTAAATGAATAGACTGCTCTGAACACTAAATTAATTCCAAATTCCAAAAAAGAGAAGCAAAACAAAATATGAATCGTATCTGATTATGGTTAATAAAAAATTATAGTAAAAGAAAAGGCAGAGCTGCGCTTCAAGGTTAATTACAAGATGCATAGCCATCATTACGATATGGTTAGGCTGATATCAACTCATGAAGCTTCGTGAAATCTATACAGCATATTGTTAGTGCATATGTAGCACAAGATATACAAATTTATTTACAGTAAGCTTTTTGATTTAAAGGTATTATCCACAGTATAAGCTTATATCTGTTACACCAGATCTGAAAATCTAATGAAATCCAAAGACCATTACCATTGCTCTTCAGAGAGTTCTTTCCTGTCTCGCAATTGTTAGAAGTGAAAGTGAAAATCAGACAGACGGTGAGGAAAACAGAGCAGGTTCCACATCGTGGGCGTGTCTCTTGTTTGATTCCTGGAAGGCTGGTTCACCTATCTCCTTATAAGGAGACATTTTGCGTAGTATTTCTTGTAAGGAAACCTTGCCACTATGGGAAGTTTCAGTGCAGACTTTGATAATGGGTGATACAATAAAGAAATGTGTGGAGAAAGTTAGTCCAGAATTTACCTCATTAGGTTATATAATATTGTGATGAAGTCATGTTATGCCAGACATCAGCCACTTCACATAAACATCACTGACACTGTATCACTGTGACCTCAGATAAGATTGCCACTAGGGGCCTTTGGTTATTCATTTATGTCAATTGACATAATTCTGTCTTGGTACATATTTGTTGTACAAAATCCACTTTTCTGAAAAACAGAAATACCCAAAAATGTAGTGACCACTGAAGTATAACAACAACTCAGAAGAGAGTATTGACAAAGCTGGGGAGTGAGGTGTGGAGGGGGGGTTAGAAGTACTTCTGAGTCACCCTAATCCATTTTTGAAATAGCATTATTGGGTGGTGTCATGGCATTTGAGAGATAACACTCAAGGGGATTTCAAGGGGAATTCTTGCCCTTGTAAATTACAGTAATCTAACAGTGCCATGGCGACAAACAGTGAACAGAAACAATACATGGATTAGGGATTTTTCACTACTCAGGTTACTTATGCTCTCCACATGATTCACAGTGGTGACGTGTGACTACCACTGAATCCCACATTTCAAGTTTTATGTTGATAAGAAAATGGTACAGGCAGGTACTGTTTTGTGTATACATGACAAGCCCCATGTTGAAAGCAAAGTGTTTTGTCTTAACATTGTGACCTTTCATGCAATTTTCATTGATTAGACACATTACACTTTTGAGTTTAATTGAGTTTAATCTGGGACTTCTGACAGAATAGACAGTTTCATTTTGTGTGCTTGATGTTCAGTAAAACAATTCTCATCTTCCATCATTTAATGGCATAAATCACAACACCTTATGCACTACATTTTTATAGTTATTAAAAAAGTTTTTATGATAAGTTATAAGTTAATTTCCATTAACTCATGTCAATGACACCACCATCATTTGATGAACATTGAAACAACCATTTCTTTGAAAAAGAAATCAATTCTTGCTGTCTTAAATACTAAGTAATTAAAAAAAACATCCCGTATGCAACAAAAATTAGTTTGTCGTATTTAAGGAGGTTGAATTTAATTAAAAGTTATTAAAAGTATTTCATAGCTCAGCAGCATCTAAAACTTCAATACCTGAGATTCTGTATTCAGTACCTGAGATACTGTGCAAAGTTTACAAAGAGCACTTCCACAAAATAACATGAGAAATAAGCATCCTTAGGTGCATGCTATGCATTTTTACTTCTGTTTACTTCTGTCAGAATTTTGTGAGAAATGGAGGAAAAAACTTCTCATTTGTCTATCTCAGAAATACCAAGAAAAACATGCTTTGTGGCCTTAAGAGAGGGTCTTTTTAAGAGAGATCTTGGTGTGAAGGCTTGCCTTGTAGAGACCCAGTCCAAGGCACACAGGCTGAGTGAGGTTTACTTTAAATGTGTGCAGGTGGTTCCACATAACACCAATCTCGTGGAACGTGATGGTGCCCTCCTCAAAATCAACAACTACGCCAACTCTATTGTGTGTCAAGGATTTTAGGATCTTCACTTTAACCCCCCCGTGGTAAGCAAAGAGTCGCCCTTTGCTATTGTGCGTCAGACTCCAAGACTCCTTGTTGTTCCCAAAGGAGCTGATACTCTTGATGTTTCTGTCGATGCTCTTGTAGGCCACAGCGATGTCCCAGTAGCCCTGGGCCTCCAGCTCCCAGAAGTGGTGCCCTCTAGACACACACTCGTTGGACATGACCTGGGGTGCCTCAGAAAAGCGTGATGGGTGCCAGGGGTAGTGCTGTTTGTCCTTGACCCGCTGCACCGTGAGGTGGTCTCCGGACAGTACCAGATAGGGACTAGCTGTTTCTTTATTCAGGGTGAGGTCTGAGAAACAGATTGACAGGGTGTATGAAATCCTGGCTGATTTTACACAGATTTCCAGGTTTCTACTTACATTTCTTATCTACTCTCAAAAACACTTATAACGCTTATAAATCCACTCAACTCACCACTTATTTCTGGGTGATACTTCAAGAGTAAAGTGCGCTGTCTCTGTACTGTTTCCCTAAGAGTGAGATTCTGCATCGAGCATGTGAAGGCTGCAATTCACCAAATTCACATAATAAAGACACAAAGTACATACTGGAATTTGCAAAGATTTGCATTTAGTCATTTGGCCAATACAGTACCATAGCAAACACAAATACATGCAAGACCAAGCAGCAGGAACAAGATGCTGTTATAGTTGACATAATCAGCTGGTTCAGCAACAGGATCAGTCTGGGTGAACTGGTCTCTCTGTTCTTCCTAATGGTGAAAATAAAAAGCCAAACAGACAAAAGAATCAAGTTACACCCCAGGATAAAAACACTAGCTCAAAAAACAGTGACACTACTGTTTGAGTTTCATTTGATACCAATACCTGAATGGAACACCAACCTGCTGTGATGTGTTGAAGTCCTCCACGATGTTGTGTAAAGTGTAGCTCTTGTGTACTCCAATCAGAGGTCCAAAGCATGCCCTACAGTTGGGACAGGAGAACGGTTGAGCAAAAGATCGATGTCTGAGCATGCCATCCAGGCACTGCATGCAGAGGCTGTGCCCACAAGGCAGCTGGTGCGGATCGTTAAAGATATCCTGGCACACCGGGCATGTAAGCAGCTCCCTCAGCTGACTTTTCTGGGCAAGCCAGGTTAGTTTATGATCCATCCTCAAACGTAACTCCAGGGCAAAAAAAAAATGAAAAAGGGTATAGTACTAGTAAAAACATTAATATGGATTTAACTGCATTGCAAACCTGACATTTTTTAATAAGTGTTCAGATCTGTGTAACACTGCTCACGTACTCAGCGAATAACTACTTTCTTTTGTTGGTCATGTTTATAAGCAGTACATGATTGCGTCATTACAAGAGAAAGTGAAAGAAAAGGCATAACTCTTGGAGAGATAGATCAGGTGCTTGGACAGGCCAAAAGAGCAAAGACATTCAGATAAGTTACTTCCAACCTATTTCCAAACGAAATCTCATACACTTAAAAAAAAGCAGAACAAGAACATAAACAGCTATGGGCTACCCTTTTAACTGAATTTGTTATATGATTGCTGAGATAGCAGTCAGGTTAGGGGTATTTCCCTGTGTTTGTCTGGAAAATCTGCATTTTTCAGTTGGGTAAGAAACCACAACCACACACACATCACAAGACAAAAAAGGCAATCGAAGTTGAGTGATTTCTATACAAAAGCTCCTAAATAATGATTTGCTATATAACAAAGCCATAATATACTAGTAAGTAGGCATAACCACCTTTTTCTTCAAATCAGTGGATGAATTAATAAAATGGTTCATTTGTACATGCTTATTGAAGCATTGTATATCATTATAAAAATATACTTCCATTTCCTAAAGTTTCTTTAAAAAAGTGAGTTAACTGTATATATGCCAAAAGGAGAGACATATGGAAGTATTCATGTGCATATAAAGTACTTACTTACTTAGGCCTTTTTGTCCACATAGGCCATTGACAAAACTCCACCATCTGTCTCAGTTCTGGGTTTTCTTCCCCACCCCTAGCCAGTGTGTCTCACCAGCTCCTGCTCTGGGTCCCTCCTCCAGCTGTTTTTCAGCCAAACCCTCTTCCTTTTACCCTGGGGCCTGATGCCTGGCGGGTGATGCTGGATGTGGTCTTCCCTAGGGTGTGTCCAATTCAATCCTACTTTCTTCCCAGAGTATGTTTGGAGGTCAGCTCCTGTCTTGCCCAGTTCTTCATTATTGATTTTCTCTGGCCACCTGATAACTATTTTCTGCCCAGCTGTCCTGGTCTTTCTCCATGTCTCAGATCCACAGAGCAAAACTGACTTGATGTTAGAGTTGAAGATTCAAATTTTTGTAGTTGTTTGAATTTCCTTTGAGGCCCAGATGCTTTTTAACATGATGAATGCTGCTCTTGCCTTGCCAATGTTTTGCATGGAATGTTTTCAGTGGTTGTCCGCAAAGTCGAGATCATCAAATTGTGTGCAAGGTGTCCTCTGTATTCCATTTCTTTTTCCTGTTGTAGTGGTCTCCACGATCCAGTCTATGACCAGGAGAAAAAGGAAGAGTGACAACCCTAGGCAACCCTACTCTAGTCTTCACCTTGAAGCTGTCTGACAGCTGACCTGAGCTACCTTGCATGACAGGTCCTTGTAGGTAACCTGGATTATGGAGACGAGTTTCTCAGGTATTCCATGGTGTCTCAGTAGTTTCCACAGTGTCTATCAACACTGTTGAATGCTTTCTCATAGTCTATGAAGTTAACGTGAAGGGGGCTGAGTAATGAGTAATTCAAATGATGCTTTACTATTTCACAAGTTATTCAATACAATTAAGTTTTATTTATACAGCGCCTTTTCCAATAGTATTGTCTCGTGGCGCTTCACAGAAGGAGCACCCAAGAGCAACAGGGGCAAGGAAAAACTCCCTTATGTTCAGTTAATCTAGGAAGAAACCTTGGGCAGATCCACGACTCAAGGGGCTAACCCAACTGCCAAGGGTCATGCAGAAAAATTAAAATCAGTAGTAACCATGACAGACTACAAGTTGCCAATGGTTTTAGCTAAGGTTCATAATAGTTCATAATAGTGTATTATCCCAGTTTACATTACAAGGTAGTCAGTCCATAGGTGGTTATCAGGAATTATGGCTGGACAATGTAGCAGCGGCCAGACATAGTGTCAAACTCAAAGGAGTGAGATGGGTCATGGGGGTAACAATAAGGGTCCATTTGACAGTGCCATTGTGAGGGGGGGTCAATCACAAAGCCTCAAGGAAGGGGAGTTGGGCCTAGCATGGGCGTCGAGGAAGGGCTTCTGTGATGGAGAGGGCCTCCCGTAGCGTTGGTTGCAGTCCACTCAGGAGGGGAGGGTGAGAGGAGTCTACCGGAATGAGGCAGGGATGACACTCAGCAGAGATAATTGTGGACAGAGGAAGAAAGTGAATTTGGGCATACATATATGTATATAAATAAAAAAATTAAAAATAAATAATATATATATATACAGGGTGCGGTTTGTAGAGGGGGATGCAGGAGATCATCCCCCCCCTCTGGTTTTTACCTCTGCTGAATGAATTTTATCCTCGGGGGGATAAAACCATGTCAATAATAAAAAAAAAACGATTGAAATTGAAATCAGGTTGTGACAGTTTCTGACACAGCTATAATCTACATTGTTGGTAGCCTACTAACTTTCAACCTCGACTCGAATTGTTGGTAATCTCGTTGTTCGCGAACGTCCCCATGCACATAAATACACACGCCGACACACTACAGATGACGCGCCGAAAAGACCACATGAAACCTGACATCAGAGCAAACTGTTTCTTAAGTTTTTATGTTATGTTTATGTTACTTTGACATAACATGTGAAATCATATTTTATGACATGTGAAATCATTATTGTTATGTTTTACAGACTGATCCCATTAGGCTACTGTTCCTCTGCCAATCCTCTGACATGTTCGCGTGATCGGACCTTATCCATGGTTCTGAAGCCCAAATAAGCCATCACACCGTGGCCGGATTATTCCACAGGATGGGTGCATAGTAACAAAAGGCTCTTTCTCCTATTTTAAAATCAATTCAATAGGGAGCCAATGTTAGGAAGCAAGGATAGGAGAGATATGTTCATATTTTTTTGTCCTGGTGAGTGTTTGGGCCGCAGCATTTTGTATTAGTTGTAGGTTTTTGATAGAGGTATTACTACACCCAGAAAACAGAGCATTGCAATAATCGAGCCTGGAGGTAATAAATGCATGTATTAATTTTTGAGCATCCTCAAAGGATAGGAACTTTCTAACCTTAGCAATATTTCACAGGTGGAAAAAAGATGTTTTTGACATGTGTTTTACATGACTATTTAGGGAGAGGTCCTGGTCAATAATTACCCCAAGGTCTTTAACTTTTCCGTTACATGACGGCCACTAAGCAAGTTTTGGTGAAGGGGTAGTGTTGGTCAGCTGTTTAGGGCCAATCATCATAACTTCAGTTTTAAGAATTTAAACATAGGAAATTATTAGTCATCCAGGTTTTTATGTCTAGGAGACAGGCATCAAATTTAGTCATTGGCATATAGTCATTAGGCTTCATAGAAAAGTAAAGTTGGGTATCATCAGCATAGGAGTGGAAAGTAATGCCATGTTTCCTTATAACAGATCCTAAAGGTAACATGTACTGGGAGAATAACAGGGACCTAGCACTGAGCCTTGGGATACACCAAACTTTACTTTGGTATGGGATGATGACTCATTATGAGCATGTACATACTGATAGCGACCAGAGAGGTATGATTTGAACCAGGCTAATGCAGAGTCTTTGATGCCTATCATGTGTTCAAGCCTTTGACCTAGGATACCATGGTCAATAGTGTCAAAGGCAGCACTAAGATCCAATAGGATTAATATTGATATATATCCATTATCAGATGACCAGAAGGAGGTCATTGAAGACTTTTTAACTAGGGCTGATTCTTTACTATGATTAGCTCTAAAGCCTGATGAAGGTTTTCTGGATATTATTTTAATTTAAGAAGCTACAGATTTGCTTAGACACTATTTTTCAAGTATTTTTGATATAAATGGGAGGTTAGATATGGGTTGGTAATTAGCAAAGACATCAGGATCAAGGTTTGGTTTTTTAATTGATGGTTTGATAACAGATGTCTTGAAAGATTTTGGGACATGCCCAGCTATGAGTGAGTCATTTATAATTTTAAGAATCGTCTCAGCCAATAGAGGGAGAGCAGCCTTAAGAAGATCAGTTGGGATAGGATCCTATAAGCATGTTGTGGCTTTAGCTGAGGAGATCAAAGATGTAATTTCTGATATATTGTTGGGTGTGAATGAATCAAGGTATGCTACAGGTGGACTAGAGCTAGCTTTAACCATTACATGTGGTCCAACTGAATTTGAGGTTACAAGGGAGTTGTTTATTTTAAGTCTAATAGATTTATTTGTCATTGAAATAGTCCATGAAGTCATTGCAACTTAGAGTTATTGGAATGAAATGGGACACCTCGTTCCTGCCTTTTGTTAGACGGGATATAGTGTTAAAGAGGAATTTTGGATTCTTTGGATTTTTATTATTGCGTATAAGTGAGGAATAATATGCTGATTTGGTATTGTTAAGTACTGTCTTTAAACTATCTTTCCAAGCAAGGCGGAACACTTCAAGTTTAGTGGCATACCATTTCCTTTCAAGTCTATGTGCAGCTTGTTTCAGTAAGCGAGTCTGTGTGGTATACCATGGGGCAATTTTTTCTTGTTTCCTAGTTTTCTTTTTGAGTGGTGCAATGGTGTTGAATGTGGAGTATAGTACATTTACAACACCATCAGTTAGTTTATCAACTTGGGTTGGGTTTGGCGTAGAGCCTTTTAATGCATGGCTATTTGGCTCAGTAGAGGCTCAAGGCGAGACAGAATTTTTGCTATGAAGTCATCTGTAGTTTTGGGAGTTTTAGATCGGTGCTACATAGTCTAATGTGATTAAAGTAATTAAGTAGTGGTCAGTTAGAGTGTTGAGGTAGGGTTGTAAGTTGTAGGGTTGTAGCTTCATTTAGTGGGAGGTATTCATCAGGTTTTAGCCAGGTTAAAGTATGTCAATTTGATTATCAGAAATAAGTTCATTAAAGTCGTCTTTGAGGAGAGCGAACAAATATTTAATAAGCCAAATTTCAGTTGTGATTTCTGGCTATATTGTTTTTTGTTTCTGGTTTTATTTTTGTGAGGTTGGTACAATTTATACCCCTACCGGGTCGTTTTGAAAACGTTTTATTCGCGGACACTCTCACTGTCTGAGAACTGTAGGACAGTAATTCTAACTTAGTAATTCTAAGTTATAACGAATCGTTAGGCCTTAGGGTTTGAGGAACATCTTAAATTGCCAGGAGGTGATTTTAAAATAATTTATGAACATGAACAGCTCCACACCAGTAAAAATGTTTTCTAAGAATATTTACTCAAGGAGATATATACACAGAACAACCTGTTTGGGAGCAAAATGAAAGCAAAAAAGTCCCATTTGAACAAGGTTTGTTAAAAAAAAAAAACAGGAAAAAAAAGGACCAAGGACAAAGAAAAACAAGAAAAAGCAAATAAATGAATACCACATATACTAACACACATATATAAAATGTATTACATAGTGTATATACTATAATAATGCTTCTTTGTCGTTCTCCATTCACTCTCATCAAACAGCCCATCACCAACAATGAGTGAACTGGTTCCAGTGTTTAATTTGCAGCATTCGCATTCAGTGGTCAATGAGAAATGTGCATGATGAAATCAGTTTTTGACACGATTGTTTACGGAAATGTTGATCAGTTTGACTATGGAAAACATGTTTAGTAATACATAGGCTACATTACTTCATAGCTTTTTGATAACTGACCCAGTCACCATAAGTCACCATTGGTGACACCTGACAATGTGCTATAGCTTATTCTTCTGGCAAACATCCAAGTTCCAAAGTCCAAGCTCCAACTCCTAGACCTCTAAACTCAAAAAAAGGAAACCCTCTTATCTCGGCAGGAAGCAATGTCACTGGAGTATCTACAGAGGTCAATGGAAGTTACTTCACTATTCTTGAAACAAAAGGGAAATGAGAGACATAACATGGCATGATGATGTGGTATGGACTGGAAGGGACACATGATGCAGCCTAATAGGGTCAAGCAAGTTTCAGTATAAATCTCTCAAGGTGACCTGAGTGTTTCATGGTCATGTCTGGCCTCTGACCATACTTCTAGAGGCCACTTCCTAAAAAATAACAAAAAAAATACATAATGAAAAACTGTTAATGCTGCCACCTCTTCTCAGTTTACATCAGATTATTCTCTCTGTCAACCATGGTCTATAGCCTGTTTGAAAAACTTGTGACAATGCATACTTAAACAAAACACCCGTGCCAGCACATGTTTGTCTGAACAACGTATTCGACACAGAAAGCATGTCCAGTTCGAGGGCTGAGTAAAAAAACAACAACAAGAAAAAAACTGTTCCACCCACCCCATCCTACAGCACAGCAGCTGCCACCCTCTGTCATTTCAGTGAGTCAGTCTATGCCTCTCCAGGTTTTTAAGGATCCTGTAACTCTTTGGGCAGAGTGTGCAGGCGTAGGGCCTCTCACCAGTGTGGAAGCGCAGGTGGGTCTTCAGGTTGTCCTTGAGCCGGAAGCACTTGCCACAGTGTGGGCACCCATGCGGCCTTTCCCCAGTATGGAAACGCAGGTGTCGACGCAGGCTCTTGCGCAATGTGAAAGTTTTGTTGCAGAGCGTACACGAGTAGGGACGCTCACCAGTGTGGAAGCGCTCGTGCCGGCGAAGTATCTTGCGGCGCTTGAAGTTCTTGCCGCAGATCTTACAGGTGTGGGGAATGCTACCGACAGGCAGTGACGACGAGGAGAGGACACGCTGCAGACGCCACACGCCATTGCCACACTCGGTGAAGCAGCAGAGTCGCCGGCCGGTGTGGAGGCCCTGGTGGGCACGCAGGTCCTTGGGCCTAGGGAAGCGCTTGGAGCCGACCGGGCAAACCCTCTGCCTCTTGAACGCCGCCAGCAGTTGCACGTTGACCAGCTGCACTGAGCAGGGCTTCAGCAGCTTCCAGTCCTGGTGGTTCACCCCGAGCTGAAAGCGTACAGCCTTGTATTTGAAGGGGGAAGGAAGAGGCTCTGACACTACCACCTGCTCAGATGCGGTGGTGCAACTGATGGAATATGAATTGTTGGTGCTTTGGGCTGACTGACTAATTGGAGTAGGGATAGTGTTTGTGGCAGGAGTCTCTGGCTGTGGAACGGACTTCTCGCTGATGAGGTTGTCCATGTTTTGTACTGGTTGTTCTTGCTGTTTGCATGTGGCTTCAGAGACACACTCTAGCTCTTGGTTGTCTGGCCACGCGAAGGACTTTTTTAAGGAGTCAAAGAGACTGTCAAATTCCATGGACTCTAAAATACAAATAACGAGCACAAATTACCAGCCTTAATATAACTGAACTTATACCCATTTGTACAGATATGGGGAAACATGCACGTAGTAATTTTGCCATTTTCACAGCAATAAAGGTCTTCAAATAGATTCACTTTGCAACATGCAAGGTCACAGTAAACAACCCTTACACCTACTGGTCCTGAGATTTTAGAGTAACATAGCATATTTTCCAACAACATATGACAAGCAAGACACAAACAAATTTCAAATATTTACACATATCAAGCTGTCCATGGTGACTTTAAAATAACTATATTTGGATGCAGCATTTGTGAAACATTGCTGAATTGATCACTTATCACCAGCACACATAGTAACCTCCAGACTGAGACTTTGTTTGTTTTTAATTGTGAACTCATTGTTTAAAACTTCCAATCAGTCACTCTGTGGTTCAACTGCACTCCAAACTCAGAAAACCCCAAACTCAATAATGTTAGCTACTCTATGAATATAATTAGAACATATGCCATTATTCTGCAATATTCTTATTATGCTCATGAATACATTTAAAGCAGTACCTTCAGAGCTCCATCTACAGACGCACATTTAAAAAAAAAAATATATATATATAGCAACAACCTTGAGCATTCTCACCAATCATTTTCAAAGAGTTATGTTGGCTGACAAGGTAATAAACGCTATTTCAGCTTCATTCTGCTTCAGTTTCACTGGCTCGCGTTTTTATACTGCAAGTGCTTGCAGCTGCGCTAAGCAGCTCCTGGGGCTGCGAAGAGAGCCTTTGTTTACCCCATAATGAGCCATTTAACCATCTAAGTGACTACGAAGCTGGTAAATTAACCCAAAAACAATATAAAATGTTGCCTGGTGTCCCTTGAAGCAGAGACAGTTTTCTAGGAGACACATCACTTTAAAAAACCCTCCATAGAAATGTATAACAGCAATTTGTAATGCAAAGACTTCTGTGTGTAGACAAAGTCTAATTCATTTTGTTAAACTCCTGTATTTTCACCTATTTATGTATTTCACTGACCAAGTCATCCTCTCGTGCTTCTGCACTTACCATCAGTAGCACTGGGCTGTTCACTCTGCTGTTTCCCAGCCAGCCTATTCATATGGCCATTTCCAGACTCCACATCCTGAGCCAGAGAGACTGAGTCAATTTAGTTGCCATGAACCATAGTGTGTCATAACTGTAGTACAATTAATTTCATTCAAGAGTGCTAGTAACCAGTTTAGTGTTTTCACCAAAGCACTGAACGTAAAGATCTTAAGAGGCTGTCTGCCCCCTATCATACACATAAGACTTAATCCTTCTACTTCATCAATTGTAATTGAATATCAATAAACATAGGCAACTTGTTGTGACTCTTCTTCACCAAGGAGTACTGATGACTGTTTTCACCAAAGCACTGAAGACCTAATAGAGATGACTGATCCATATGAGGTTTTCAGAATACAGGGATCGCATTTGTATGTCAGTGAGACACAAAAAAGCTATTTCTTTTGAAGTCTCGTGGAAATACTGGTACTTAAGGACTAATGGTCAACAATGGAGATATTGTACCCTTTGCGGTTCAGGAAGACAAACTAGACTGGTCACATACTAACCCTGTCATTCAAGACCAAACATGGCAAACCAACAGTGCAGTGCAGGTCAACAGCTTCCAGTGTGTCCTCCCGTGATTCCTTGTCAGTGGTGACCATCTCCTCACCAATGGTGGAAGTTTCCATGGGGGCCATCCCCCCTTCTTTCTGAGTGTTTTGTTGTGAGCTATCCACTGTGTGAGGGTGGGGGCTGGGTTGTGGGAGGGTCAGAGCTGTGGATAGTCAACAACAACATTCTTTTACCATGGAGAAATGCAGGAGGAATTTCATGCAAGCGTTGTAAGATACAACCATTGTAAGGGTGTGCAGGTGCATACTAGTTGCACCATTTCTAACCTACATTTAACTTTGATAAGAATCATCTCAGAGACTTGGCATTGTGATGTCTGAAACAGCACACAACTTCCTGGTGTACATAAAGATTCCCAAAAAGTGTAGTTAAATGAGTGTACAATTACACATCCTTTCAGTTAAGTTTCTAAATTTAAATGCACAGAGCACTAGTAACTAGTAAGGTTCTATTCTTAATCGGTTTATAAGGTTTTTTGCAACGTACTGGGGCACAGCACTGAGATATGACTGCACAGTATGCAATCCCAGGGAAAATCAAGGCTAACGACAACGGTAGCGTTGGGATGTTTAGGCTGGCGTATCACCATAACATAACACTGCAATAAACAGCTAACGTGTGTCCTTTTAACACACTATTCACTTTCGCTGAGGTGAGTGTGCGCTCCAAGTTGAAGATGGCATACTGATTACAAGGAGGCAGGTTGCAATGTAGAGCGACACAATGTAGCTCCATACAGCACAACTTGCTAGCTTGAAAGGCTAAATAACAAAACATTACCCTCTTTCTCTTCCTGTGCCACCAGATCATCTCCAACTTGCACGCCGACACTGCAAAAATATTTGTCTCTACAACATTTCAATGCATTTTCCATATCAATTTGAATATCCGACAGGACAACAGACTTTTCCTTAGGATGGCTCACAGTTTCAACTTTGGATCTTAAAGAGTCCATGGAGCGTCCCTCGAAAAGTTTGGTTATTTCTTTCACAGCCACACTCATCAACACATCCATTACGGACGCAACCTGCGACTGGAAGTCAGACACGGATTCTGACATTTTGGCTGCCCAGTGCCTTAAGGTAGTGCAGCTTTTGAAGACAGGTATCAGGATAGATGACTCCTATGCAGTGTTTCAACGTCGTTTACCATCACCACATGGTCAGCAAGAACAGACGCAGAGGGCCTGCGAGGACTTCGGTAGGAAGAGGAGGCGTGCTCTGAAAAAATCATCTCCGTTTGTGTGCGTACGTACCTGAAGCGCCAAAAGACTTCCGGGTTTGCGTCACGCGTCTTCATGGTCGTAGACGGATCAGATGTAAATGATGTCTCAGCCATCCCCAATATTATTCATTTGTCTGCTGAATTTTATTTACCTATTACAACTTCGAAATATTTGGACAATATAAAAGCATTTACCGTGATGAAAATTTTAACAGGGTCTTTGACATTCCCCAGCATTTATCTTATTTATCTGCCCTATTTATTTATTTATTTATTTAGTATCTATTCCTTGTCTGGTCCTTTCGTTGTTGTACTCGTGTTTTCTGTTTACTGTATTGGACTGTACGTTTGTATGTTTTCTGTTGATAAAGCATAAACATAATCAGATGTCATGGCTGTTGTAAAAAAAAGTGATACTCACAGAGGAAGAAACAGACAGACAGAGAGATACAGAGGGAGAGAGAGGGAATTGGAGATACACAAATGTATATTGGCACTAAACCCTTCACTCAGCTTCTATCCATGCCTCTCATTGCTTGCAAGAAATAAAAAACGGGATGACCACCAATCTTCTCAAACTAAACTGTGAGAATTTCTAAAATACTTTTGTGTAACTATGTAACTGATTTCTGCACACATGTATGAAAATGCCTTGTCTGTCACAAAGCAGAGACAGCAAGGCAAATGCCTGTTTTTCAAAGTACAAACTTGAAAGAATATTACATTAACCTCAGCATTATTTCCTGGCGTTCACTTCAACTGCTTTGAAGAACTTAGCAATCAATAAAAAGACACAACAACAGCAACAAAACTGAGCTCATGGTAAAAGCTAAAGAGCTAAAACTGAGGACAAAGGGTTAAAAAAGAAGGCATTCATACAACGCTTACAAAAATAAATGCATCTTTTCAATTGTTTCTTTGGTGCAAAATTGCAGTTTTGAAGGAAAACCTTGCAGATTCCATGAATGTGAGGCCAGCAGCCTCTTTTGGAGATGAATATGGTTTAGCCAACAACTATAGTTCACTTTGCAGAAATGCAAAAAGGCGAGGCTATCGGCAACTAACATTGTGTGATTGGAAATTTAGAAGCATAATTCAACTTTAACATAGTTGATCCCAGTGTCCCTGACAGATTTGAGCACTGTAATTTAAGAATATGGCACTGCAGTCTAACCTTTCACATTTCAGCATTCCCCCTATAAAAAAACAGATCATGAGAATCAAAGAGGCACTATGCAACTATTTAAGCTTAATTTACCTTAATTTACAAGATAAATTGCAGTGATGCTACAATTTATCTTGGGTCCCAATGAAAACCCCCCAGTTAACATGGAACATTACAAAAACTTTAAATAATGTTGGCCCATGGTTCTCTTATGGTTATTTTAAGAACATTTTCCTGTAAACCTTGGGTGTAAGTTCAGAGATAGCTGTAGGTTGTCACACTCACAGACATTTTAGATACCAAAAACTCAAATGTTACATGATGGTTGTAATGTTGCCCATCGCATAATGTTCCCACCTGGTTATTTTTTGGTATTCCTATTATGAAACCACATCTGAACATTCATGGAACGTTGTGCTGAGGTTGTGTGGTGTCCATAGGAAAAACTTTTCTTGAACCCCTTCAGAGAACCAAACCTACCTTCATGGAACATTTCCCTCCCCAAGAGATAACCGGGACTTTCAGGGGGCAAAAAATGTTACCTGGTTTATTCCTCCTATAAAGTCCTCCTCCTCACCTACAAATCACTCCATGCATTTGCTTTCCACTAACTTGATGACCTCCTCCATCCCCCTACCCTCTATGGAACAAACTACCCCTCTACATCCAGTGTGCCCCTTCACTGGGCCTGTTTAAAAAGTATCTTAAAGCACATATATTCACAGAGGCGTTTTGGAATTTGAGGCAAAATACATTCGTATTTTAAAAGTGTGTCTTCTCCGAAGCACGCTCAAAGAGCCCGTGCCTTAGCTCCAATCCCCCCCTCCGCCCCCCGAGAGTGCAGGGCACCCTGTTACCTGCTCTAGGCTCGATGGCTGCTTTTGCACACCCGGCGCCTAATTCCAGACCCCTTGTGATCTTCCCCAACCTGCTTGATGAGGTGCACCATTCCTGGACTCACCCATTCACGAACAGGGTGACCACGCAGGGTGCTGTGTCATTTACCTTTGTCCTGGGAGGAGAAGAGGAGCTTGACTTGTCCTACATGCTCCCCCGTCGAGGACACGGCAGCAGCATATTTATCTCCCTCCCCCTCTCCGTGGCATGGACAGGCTAATCTACCCTCCTGGCCCTGCCACATCAACGCTCGTGGAGAAGTTGTACACCTGCGTAGGGCAAGCATACAAGACACTGAACACAGTAGCACTGCTGCAAGTCTACCTGACTGACCTCCTTCAAAGGCTGGGCTCCACGGTCATGGAAGACAACGTCACAGAGCTCCCTGGAGTCACCAGCTTATCCCTGCTCCTGATTCAATATACAGCCCAAGTGCAAGGCAAGGTGCTGGAGCAACCACCTCTGGCTCACCCTTACGCACCTTGCAAACCACAAGAAAATCCCACTGCCTCCAAAGACAAAATCTGCAGCGCCAAACCCCTGTGATCGCTCCGCTTACGCCCAGACTCATATATCCGCAAAGCAGGTTGCCCCCCAACAGCCTTCCCAGGGGATGGGACCCAAGGCTCAGATCCAGGTCCCGTTCAGCCAGAGAGCCAGCCACAGTCAATCACACACACAAGCTGGCTCACCCCACTGCATGGTCACAAGGGCCACACAAGGGACTGTCGACTGTTCACACACATACATGTACTTGCCTCACCGCCCCCCCCCCCCCCCCCTCAAAAAAACAAAGTTAACCCACTTGGGATATGTTACTCCAGATATGGCATTGATCACACCCATGAGCCCTCAGCTCCCACCAGAGTGTAGGACAGATCTCACGAGCGTGTGTGTGTGCTCGCGCACAGCTCCAAGACACATTCACCCTGATCCACCCTGTCGCATTGATCACCCCGATGAGCCCTCAGCCTCCGTTGGAGCAGAGGTCAGACTTGCTGAATGAGCATACAGACGCACCGCCTCAATCTCTCTCATGGACAATCTCTCTCATGCACCCCCACCCCCCTACGTGCTCGAATTCACACACCCCCCTTCGAGGTTCAATGGCATTGTTCATTTGGTTGTTCTGACTGAACTGTATCCCCCCTATGGAGGCAGGGAATGCTGATACGGGAATGCTGATACATTGTCACGTAAACATAGTCGCAAACATCATCTGCCTATAAGACAGACGGCTGACGGCGATCCAAACATGCCTAACACAATTCCATCTGGGAGCGCAATTCCACGTGTGCCAGAGGCTTCTTGGTCTGCTCGCAGCGGCCGCTATGGCAATTCCGCTTGGGCTGCTACATGTGAGACCATTCCAGAGATGGTTTCTGAGACATTGTGTCCACCTCTATAGGGACAGGCACAAGGAGCTCACCATCTCACTTGAATGCTGGCAAGCTCTATCTCAGTGGAGGGACCGCGAATGGTTCGACAGGGGTGTCACCATGGGCCCGGTCCTGAGGAGAGCCGTCAGCTGAACACACTGTCTTAACACAGCTGAACACACTGTCTGTACACAGCTGAACACAGATTCAGTTGATCACATAGGAAATAAGATGATTTCCCCTGATTATCTCCTGTGTGCTATGGTAGCCACCTGTTTCAAGCACAAAAGTTGGTGAAGAGCTCCATTCCCCAAAGATCAGTAGGCTAGCCTATGTCTGCTACATTATTGTGTAATTTTCTCACGTTTCTGAAGACAAGAATTTCTGTGGGACTAGACTTAAATATCTAATCATGATAAATTGACCTCTGCTCAGATGTGCACCAACATGCCAACAAAAAATGCCAACAAAAGCCGGTGGCTTACAGGACGATGGCATTAGAATAATTATGCAAAAGTTGAATTGTGTTTTCTGTTTCAATCAGTACCTCATCTCCTCATCTTACATGGCATGAAAACAATATTTTGAATCAATATCATTTTTATCGCCAAGGTATAGTCCAAGAGCAGTTCAAAGTGCTGTTCTGTGTTTATCTGAAGGCTGACTGCAACTCTGCTGCACACTGACGTGAGATGGCAAGGTTGGCTACATTAGTCACAAGTTCTTGTTAAAATTTGCTTCTTCTGGAAATCAGAGTGTCTTACACTATTAGCAGAATACAAACAGCATAACAATGGTTTTAGACACTTCATATTATGGCATTGTTAAAAGAGCTGGGTGGGGCAGGGGGCTATGGGCCCTATGACAGAAAATAATTTTGGGCCCCCAAAACATTGATTATAATATTAAAATGTTCTCTGGCGCTTCCTGTCAGTGTCAGCTTCTCAGAATCATCCTAACTGTTTTCCTTTCATGATGCATGTCCTGCATACATCCTGTCCATATTTGTATGTGAGTGTGTGAGCATGTGTGTAGGTTATTTTTACATATTTTTTAAACAAAATGATGAGTTATTTAATCTCTTCCCACACTATTATTTATTTTTTTTAAGACTTCACAGTAAGTTCTCTTTGTTTACAAAAAATAGAATACTGTTGTTGTTTATTTTTTCATCAGTAGAAAACATTCAGATGATTTACAGCACTTCTGCTCAAAAAAAGTAAGGCAGGTCATGCCATCTCTTTTTTTCTTTCTTCAAAGGCAAAGTCACGTTGATTGGCCTGCTTGAGCCTGTGACTTGGAGGATGCTTACCAGCATTCAGAGGTTTTATCAGAGAGGGGGGCAGGGGAAACATCCATCCAATAAGTGACACAAATATACATTCAGATTAATACACGTTTTTTCAGAGGACAAAGAAACAATCAGCTACTACTCCCTCTTGTGATATTTGATATTTAATGATTTATGTGTTTATGTTTAGAATTTTGGAAAGTGATACTAAACTGAAATTTAGTGGGAACACAGAGATTTGCAAATGCTTCTAATTATTCTTAATGTGGATACTGGATGACATTAACTGTTTGCTTTGTGAAAATTGTGACGAGGGAGGACGCTGAATTAAACCACAAGACAACATGACTTAGGACAACAAAGGATGAGGAGATTCTGAAGATGTTGATTGTAACTGATGCAGCAAAATCAATAACTTTTGATTTGATTGGCTGTGTTAAATATGATGACACTATTTTTAATAATCGTCATCGTCGTCATCATCGTCATCATCGTCATCGTCATCATCATCGTCGTCATCATCATCATCGTCATCATCATCGTCATCATCATCATCATCGTCATCATCATCGTCGTCGTCATCATCGTCGTCATCATCATCGTCGTCGTCATCATCGTCGTCGTCGTCGTCGTCGTCATCATCATCATCATCGTCATCGTCATCATCGTCGTCGTCATCGTCATCGTCATCGTCATCGTCGTCATCATCGTCGTCGTCGTCGTCGTCGTCATCGTCGTCGTCGTCATCATCATCATCATCATCTGGATCCACTTCACCCTCCAACACATCTTCAATCCAGTCCTCCAGTTCATCAGCATCAGGCATGTCATCCTCATCATCCATATCGAACCACACGCTATCCGCCTAAACAACAGAGGGGTGCCATTTTTAAGTTTGTGAAGTTTTGTCATGCTATGTCACTTTATTATGTCAGCCTTACGTCAACTTACGTCATCAACGTCCACTACACCAATCTGGGGAGAGGAGAGGTCGATATCGAAGGTCTTCTCCCAGTAAGGGACAAGCTGTAAAGAAAATGTGTCAGCATTAGCAGACCTACACACTCATAGGTGTGTACTGTAAAGATTCAAAAGTAACACATTAAAAAGTAAAAAATCAAACCCTCTTGTTAGGTAAATTCAACACCAAATTCTTCACCAAAAATCACTCAACAAGATTTTTCAAGAAAGTCGTTACTGACCCATGCCGCTGTTGAAGGGTCTGTTGGCGATTGAACATGTTAAAACGCCAGCAGAGTTCTGCCAATATTGGCAGAGCTGCACATACTGCACAAATTAGGCCAACAGACATTCACTGCCGTCAGCCCAATGTGTACACAATAAAGTGTTTGTTTCTTTTTGTTTGACCAAGAAAATTTTGTTATAAAATGTAATCATGTTCATTCCTTCATCCCTGATTTGAGCTAGATTGGTCTTACCAGGGGGAAGTCATCAGGGTCGATCCAGATAATGCTGAGGTCAGGGTTGTCAGTGTTATCCTCAGCAACCTCCTTCAAGATCTCCAGGAATTCAAAGCCATCTAATGGAAGTCAGTATGTTAGAGTCAGGTTAACAGTGGAACAAAACTCAGTAGTGTGTTCAAATAGTGTTCAAATACAAGGTCAAGAGAAAACATATTTCTCATGTTATTGTACAAATCAAAAGAACATTTGTCCATCAGCTATATATGTATCTATCCTAGACTAATGTAAGGACCAACCATGTAAGTCCTCAAAAATAATTTCTGTATCTTGAAATATTAAAAAAGCTTTACAAAGTCTAACCTGAAGATATACAGCATGAAATGGATTGTGCAGTAAATGTCTTTGTGTGATGTCACATCCTCTCAAGTGCTTCTCATAGACTAACGTGCAGGACTGGGGAATGGGCCTTAGGAATTTATACCCATGCAAAGAGTAAAGGTATTTTTAACTCCCTGCATTATAGTACAAGTTCTTATCTGCGATTCATTTTAGTTTAGTGTAGTTTAATTTAGTTTTATAAAAGACCTCTCTCTGTTCTTTTCTCCTGTTTAGAAAAATGTACGTAATGAAAGTACTTATCTATAAGTCTGTCCATGTACATGTAGCTTACAACAAACTCAATCTGAGTGAAAAAGGAGCCTACATCTGCAGGCACCTGGAGAATTTGTTGTTTGCACTTGTCCAATGACAATTCATCTTCCCTAAAACTTTGTTGCAGTCACTCAGTCGACCACTAAATTCAGTTTCATCTGATACTTGTAGCTATGCTGCCAATTGAAAATGTAGTGGAGTAAAATGTATAATTAACTCAGGAAATGTAGTGTAAAAGTAAAAAGTGTGTAAATAAAGTTGACAGATTTTTAACAACTCAAGTAAAGTACAGATACTCAAAAAACATACTTAGATACTGTAGTGATGTATTTTTACTTAGTTATTATACATCTCTGCTATTTTCATACCTGGGTCACTCTCTTCAGCAAAAGCGATGATATGCTCGCCATCAATGTCATCCTCCTGAGGTAAGAAAAGTATTTTTAAATTATTATAACAATTTTTATATTAGTTTGCAACATTTCTCTCATTTTCTCAATAAGACATTTGAATGCCGATTGAACATGTTAAAACGCCAGCAGAGTTCTGCCAATATTGGCAGAGCTGCACATACTGCACAAATTAGGCCAACAGACATTCACTGCCGTCAGCCCAATGCCGTCAGCCCAATTAGTTTGCAACATTTCTCTCATTTTCTCAATAAGACATTTGAATGATAATGAGGAAGAATACAAACAAACAGCTGCAAGAGGGGAGAATTCTAAAATGATCTGTTTAGAAAAAATGTGTCCATACCCAGATCTCATACATGTTATGAGGTTGCAGTTTCCTCAGAGTTGGTCTGGAACAGAGTAGAGACAAGAGAGATGACTTAGACATAGATGAAAAACTCACCAAAATAACTAAAAACTGGATAGTTTCTGTTTAAACAGTCACACACACACACACACACACAGTTCATATACACAGGCACACACCTATCATTGTCCTCGATGAAGTCAACAAGCTCATCCTCTGAGTAGGGTTTTCCGGGGATGGTGACAGGGTCATCCATGAAGGGCTCATACAAGTCAACTTCATTCAACTTGAGGCCAAGATCCTTAGCAACCTGGCAAGGAGAGGAAGAATTTGTTCCATACTATAAATATTGAAGCATACCATGCATATCATAAAGCAGGAAATATAACAACACTATTCTTTCAGTGTTGTGGGTGATAGGTACAAAGCACTAGGGTATGGAAAGGTTTTTGACATGACCAGTAAGAGAGTGTATCTTTCACACAGCCTTGTAAATTTAGACGCCACTTGCTATGATCTAAAACGGTGGAGCAGAGAGGAACAGTGACAGATAGATAAATAGATAGATTCTTTAATTATCCCATAGGAAATTCAGACATCCTCTAGCATCCACAACATGTCATATACAGCCACACATGCAAATATACACACTAAAATAATACATACACTCTACAGAAATACATAGAAAGAATTCTCATCTTGTGAAATTTAGGTTATTAAGTCATTTGAGTGTGGAAGTAAAATGACTGGTTCAGAGCTATAATACATGTAATCCAAACTTTTCCAAATGAGAAAATCACTGAGGTTACTATCATCCCTCCAAGAAAATCTCTGCAGCACTCTATACCTTGGCGTCAAAGGTGGCAAAGAACTTGATATGAGGGTGGAATTCTTCAGCTGCATCCTCATAGGCTTCAAAATCTGAGAAATGACAAAAGTTCAGGTTCATCAGCAGCCACATAAGCACTTTTCAAAAACTCACTTCATCTACACTGCACCAAAAAGGCAGCACTGCACTCTTTATACAAACCACACACAGGATTAAGTGAAGAGTGAGAATGAGAGCATGTTCTCTTTTGTTAGTGGGACATGGCCTTAGTACATACGGTCAGATTTCTCATTCTTGAAGAAGCCCACCAGTTTGATGTCCTCGTCAAGGTTGAAGAAACCTTTCAGCTCGTGCCTGTTGTCAATGATCTCCACGGGGTCTTCAAGCAGCTGGGACGAAATGATGGGTAGGGATAGGGTTTGTAGCATGTTAGCATTTTACTCATTTGGAGCATCTGAAAAGATTGAATGCTACTACCAGCTATAAGTAACTGAACATTTTAATTAGTGGGTATTTTAGATAAATAATAGATATAATGGATATTTTATAGATAAATAATAGATATAATGTAGAACAGTTGCTTTAGCAAATACAGGTGAGGAGAAGATGAGCTTTCATGGAAGACATGAAAGAAGATTATTACTGTTGGAAGTGTATATTGCAAGACATAAGGAGACAAATCACTGAGGGAGGAATGAAATGTGACGAATTTTTTGTCTGGGAGTCTTGCCCTGTACTGTAAAGATCCAATCAGATTGTTGTTAAATGTGTTAATGATCTGTCAAGGTCGTTTTGACTGATCCAAGTGGAGTTATGTGTCTCTGCCAATTATTATTTTTTGCCTTATCTGTCCAGAGGCATTGAAAAGACTTGCCTACAAGTGTGGTAAGTGGTATAGCTTGAATATTAATCTTTTTTTGTTGCTTTGGATAAAAGCGTCTACTAAATGCAGAAATGTAAACGTAAATAAATGGTACTGCAATAGGCGTTAAGAAGTGATGTGAAAAGTGGTATGTGGAATTGTATGTGGAACTGTGATGTCATGTGATGGAAGAGAAGGGTGAAAAAATAATATTTTGGAAGTAGCCGGCAGCAGCATGCCTCCCTTTCACATACATCAAAGATGAATTCCACTAGTGTGTCTGCAGCAAGCTCTCCATCATACTCAATGACCTCATCATCAACAAAGACATAGATAGCGTCTTCCTCATCCAAACCTGTAAGATGAAAGGAGGACACACCTCAGCAAGACAGACAGACACCTCAGGACTACACCACTAGAGGGAGTGCTTGTGTTCAGTTTGCCTTTTGACTGGTAGGGCACCTTTAAAGCTCACAGTGTAAATGTACTAATGAGTTCACATTCCCATTCCATCAGCGAAGGCTTAGTGCTTAAATGCTTTTGGCCTTCTCTTGATGAAGGTGACTGAAAACCTGTTGTTACTCCTGTATGATGGACATGATAAAAAAAAGGAACAACACGGCCTTTGACATACTATAACAAAGGTAGGGTACCCAGTTTCTTGGCAACAGCACTGTCCTTCTTTTCATCAAGTAGGCCAAATCCTATATCTTCGTCATCTATGTCATCCAGGACTTGGGCTGCAAGCTGACAGAAAAAAGGAGATATAATTAGTCATTAGCTTATTTCTTAGGGGTATATGTAAAATGTACACTGCTACAAATAAAAGGGGTACACAAAATTACACCACAAATATTTTCATTAACGCTCCAGAATGAAAATAGTGCTCATATGAAATTGTACCACAATTAATTAAAGTGCAGATTCTACATGCCTCTCTCAACGCATGTAGTGAAGGATTTTGTTTAACTTCCAGCACACATATTTGTGAGCATGCTGTAAGCACTGTCACTGGTCCAGATGAAGCCTTCACACCATAAAAGCCTGCACAAAGACCGCTGCCCCTGCACTTTCTAAATCGGAGTGAAACCTGACCCAAATGATGGACAGTGGCATCCACCAATGGCAGCATGGCATTTGTGGATGCCTGGCATTAGGAGATGGAGTCTCTGTGCCAACTGAGTCAGAGTAATAGGGTTCTGAGGCGGTGACAGGTGCACTGCAGTGTGAGATGTATACTCGCATCTTGTCAAGGAAATGGTTGCCCTCTCTCTCCTTTCTTACTCATGTCCAGTTATTCATTTGATGTTGTTTTGCAATGCATGGTACATGCTACCTTTTTGTGAGTATAGCCAGGAAGTAGTTTGGGAATGAAATAGAACATTAAAGCATTGTTTTTGCTTTGTATCGTGGAAACAGTCTGTATGGGAATGATGACTGAACAATAAGACTTTTGTATCAGTATTTTCTTATTACACATTGTCCTTCTACCTCTCTCTGAAGGCGGCCATATATAACAAATCTGTAGTGTTCTTTCAATCATGCACAAAATCTTATGGATGAAATTATTCAAATCCCTTTTTATATTTGTCACTGTATAGCTTGTCTGCCTGTCTTTGATGCTAAGCCATGATTATTTGAATAAGGGACCTACCTACTTCTGTCATTAAATGGTATATGCTCTCTGGGAATTGAGTGGTAGACGAGTGATGTGTGTCCCAGTCTGTCCGCCAGCCAATTTCTGACATGATATCAGTGACCTCACCCTGTGTACATCACAGTGCCTCCTGCATTCTATATATTTAGTCTCTTTCATCACTTTCATTTTATCTCTCTCCCTCCTGTTCACTCTCCTCTCCCTGTTTTTTTCAGTGGGTGGAGTGCAGGGCGGGCAATTAGATCAATTGCCTCTTGCTTCCACAGTTGGATGGCAAATGAATCTGGGTGATACAGGCTCTAGCACTGGATCCTGTCTCTCTCTTTCTCTCCCTTTCTTTCTCTCTCTCTAGATTTTCTCCTCGGTCCACTCCTGCCTATATCAACCCACTCTAGACTAACCAAAGTCCTAGCCACGGATGTCATGAAGTGGATATTAATATGAAAAGGTATTTAAAGAGGGGTCAAGGCTCACATCTATCTGTTAAATAGATTGAGTGCTAAACTCAGCTTAAAGGCTTTGGGCCAAACAGGCCACAGCTATATAAGGTAGCCCAGCAGAAGCCATGAGTCGACAAGAGGGCGAAATATTTGCCATGAAGGCTGAGGTGGGGAGCTTCAGCTTCTTGACAAATCGGGGAAGGGAGGGAGGGAAGGAATAAGGGACACTTGATCCAATCCAGCTTATACAAGTCCTCATCCTTCTCGTCTCTCTCTCTCCATCTATCTCTCTCAAGTGTTGCACAGGCCAAAAATTGCCAGAAATTGGTGGGGCAGAGAGTAAGTCAAGCAATGAAGAATATAATTAATGGGGGGCTCACGTTTCAGGGCCAGGGGCCACTTCACATCCCAACGACTGTCTCTACACTTTGTGTGATTTTGGAGTTCACAATGATTTTCTGGCTGAAGTTCCCAACCAAATGTCTTGATGTTGCACTGTTATTTGGAAGGTTCCCTCTCTCGAAAGGCATCTAGAGCAGGAGTTTCTAAAGAGTTGCAAGGAACCCATGCCCTGTGATGATGCACCCTGCTGGCCTAGATAATACATTTCCTCCACAATGTAGAATGCTGAAATGTTATATTATGTATGTATGTATTATGTATATACAACCAGGCAATGTACTCCTTTTGCCTATTTAAAAATGAAAAAATGAAAATGAAAATGAAAAAGACATGGGCAGTACAGTTAGAGAGTGGCACTTAATAGACTCTCCACCCCACCCCCTGCAAATGTATCTATAAGGGAAGGAGAAAGATGATCTACTGAGGCTGCTTAACATCCCGAGAAGCACAAACAACCATAGCAGTGATGCCGGCTATATTTAGCGTGAGCGAGCAGGAGCAGACACAGACCCGGGACTATTTTGGCCAAGTGGCGGTGACGCTGGAGTCCCCAGGATCTGCTGACAGGTACAGTACTGTGCCTATCCGTCACCCGCCGACATCAGCCCACAAGGACAGAACTCAGTTGCCCAGAGGCTACTGGCCCTGCCACCAGGCCCAGGGCCAGAGCTCAACTGGCCTGCAAAAGGTGCATGAGAGTAAGGGTGGAGGGGTCAGGGGGGCGGGGAGTGACATGATCTCATGCGTGATTGCACTCAGTTTGATTTATGGACCCTGATGGTGCAAAGAAGCTGTCAGCCACACACACACGTATGTGTTGTACAGATGTACAAGTGTAAGTCTACACATTAAATGGGAGTGGATGTGCTCAGCAGACAAATTCTGCCAAGGGTGCACAGCATGGTCAAAAATTTCAGCTGCCAATGCACAACCAGTTCAAACTGATCAAAACTTTGCTAATTGCGCAAAAACAATTCCTAAAATTCAACAAGTCCTAAAATTCTTTCAAGCACTCTCCAATCCTGTCTGAGTTTGGAGAAACCATATTGGTCTTGATTTTCCAAGTAATTTGTTCCCTAACAGGAAATGGTGGAATGGAATTTGTTTTCTACTTCATAAAGGCAAAATAACCACCTTATGTGTGTAAAAGTAATGTCATGAGGTTATTTCTTACACATCTCAGCCAACTGTTAATTATATGTTCCTATACTGTATATGAATGCAGGAGGTTCAGTTCAAGGGCTACATTGAAGATGAAGAAAAAAAATTACTAAATGTACCTTTACGGTACAAAAAACGGATTTTTATAGACAAAGGGTCTTTACAGACAGTGCTGGTGTCACAGGTGGCTCTGAGAGAGAAGCTGGATACCACTCCAACGCCTAGGTGTGATTTCAGTGTGACAGTCAGCCACTGTTGAAAAACGGGGTGACAGCATGGCCAAACAATTATGTAACCTTCTGACCAGCAGGAATGCAGACTGAGTGTTAAGTGACAGGCTGGACCAGTGATTTATGACATTGTCACTGAAGGATTCTCCACGCTTCATCTTTTCTGTCCAAGAAATATCAGAAGCTAAAAAGACGTGATGTGATGTGAAACAGATTACTCTATTGAGATCTGAAGGATTTAGAATGTTTTTACAGGGCTGTAGATGCATGTCTTGCATCATTTAGAGTACTAGTACACAAGAGTATGAGGTTTTACATTTGAATCTTGTGTTTATTAAAGAGACCATCTTGGGTTGGCTTGGGTAGATAATTGTGAGTTTGGAGAGTTGATCTAGTTGACCAGTGCGAGAGAGATCTCTTCTCCTCTTGCCTCTCCCCACTAAACTCATCTAACCCATCTAAACCTCTTCCACACTATCTTTTTAGCCTGACAGCTGAATGATTTATTGGTGGTAGAAGGTAGTAGTCTCAAATTGAAAAACAAGATCCAGTATCTAAGGAGGCCAGCAAGACATGCAATCACTATGTCAAATACAGTGTTCAAATATGGTCATTTCATCTAACTCCAGTAAACATATGTGCAAATCATCAGTATGCAATTCCTCATATGTACTCATGTTACTACAAGTTAAGAATGTCTACCATCCATCTTTTCAAACGTGATTTGCTCACATTTCAATGTCATAGTCAGGTTTCTTCTTTTGCCCTTGGAGACCTGCACTGATCAAGAAGCTCTTCCATTGATCTGTTACAGGAGTATGAGTTGAAGGTGAGACTAAAAACATTCCCAAGGGTGCCCATCACCCTGGCAGGTCTCCAGGTTAATGGGAGACAAATTTACATAGTATTCATAGTATCTTCTCCATGGGTGTCACAGTCCAGGAGTTCTTGTAGGTGATTCAATAAATTCCTGATCCATGCCAGCATCAAACAAGGACTCGTCACCTCTATCAAAATAACTGGTCTCCATGCAAGGGACACTGGGAGATGTGGTTCTATGCAGGGTTCAGATCCTGTGTCATGATATCTTTAAAAACAGAAGCGGAAGAGGCCAATTGTCACCCCCTGGGAACATGCCTTCTTGCATAATGACTACTGACTCAGCATAAGACTTTACAACCAAGCCTTTGTCTCCACCATGTGTGATGATGTATGACCTGTGACCGTTGTACACGCGAGAGTTATCCCTATTGTTGACAGCATGCCAGTTAGAGTGGGGATCTAGTGTCTGCACGACTCAGCATTTGGTGCTCTGGCAGACAGGCCCCTTGGACTGAGGTGTGCAGTTTGTGGTGCTGTGACAGAGACCCATAAACAGATAACCGAGAAACAGATATGAAGCACACCCTGGTGGTCAGCAATCTCTCTCTCACTCTCTCGCTCTCTCTCTGACACATACACGCACACACGCACACACACACATGCATGCATGCGCACATTCACATCAAAACCAAAAACAAGTTCTATCACATTTCAGCACTGACCTGAAAACTGAATACTCATCGGCTGCAAAGAACAGTCAACTACCAGCACTCAGCACTGTTCACAATCAGTGCCTTTAGCCTATTAGTCAACATATATTTGTCTAGATACCGGCAACACTGAAGGCCTTAATACAATATGTATACATGAGTGGGATGAGGACTGGTAATATGACGAAGGCATGAACAACACACCGCATGTAAATTTGTGAAAATATTTGTGTTGAATGGCTTTGTAGAAAAACTGTCAAGTCAGTCCAAAACAACATATTTGCATTACTTCAAAATATCACATAACCAGGCTGAAGTCTAGCCTACTCTAACAGTGCGATGTGAAAGTGTCCATTTCAATGTAGGGAATTAACTGCCAAAGGAAAGGACTGTGCACCAGTATTCAACCGTATACTACAAGTAGTAAAAGAAAACTCAAAACTTATATTAGGCTATGCTTTCCTATCTTGACGTGAACTTCATTTGGTATTCATATCAGGCATATACCACTCACACTTCAGCAATGACAAAAAATGAAAAAAAATGCAAGCTAGTAAACACAAAAAGAGTTTGTGACCTGTTTGGGTCAGCTGCCTCTCGGAACAATCTTGTGTCAGATCATTTTGATTCCCCTGGCACAGCGTGCCTCAGCTTAATCAATGAGGCAACCACCCCCCTCCCCATCTCCCCCCAATGGTTAGGTCCCGAACAACCAACCTCAAGGGCCAGCTCCTCGATCTCAAACTGCTTCTGGGCAACGCGGCTGTTTCCAACGTGCTCGTGGTAATATATGACAAACACGTCGTACTTCTTCATCACACTCTTAAAGTTCTTGATGTTGAGGTCAATGACGCGGTCCCGTCCATCGTACTCAGGTATGTCCAAGCCCTTCTGGCCCCAAGACAGCTGCCCAAAGGCCACGAGGAGCCCCAAGAGCACCCAACCCCACTTCATTATGAACGTCTCGGTGGGGTGCACGAGTGTTGCTCCACTAAATGCAATGGGTGAGTGGAAAGGAAGGAAGAAAGAAAGTATTCCCGCTACCCAAAGCAGAGCAAGACCAAGTCCTGAGCCCCCCTTGTGAAGACCCCCAGACACAGACACAGAGATGTTGTCAGGGGGCAGAAGGAACTTGAAGGGGTGGGATCTGGTGTGTGTGTGTGTGTGTGTGTGTGTGTGTTGTGTGAGTGTGGGAAAGATAGGGGGTGGGGGGGGGGGTAGCGGGTGGCGGCTGTGAAGAGAGGGATGATGAAAATGTGAGAGTGAAAGGGTGGAGGGGGGTAGTGGGAGAGAAAGATTGACACTGAGACAGTTGAGGGAGCAAGAGAGGGAGAGAGTGGCAGACGGGGAGATAGAGAGAGGAAGATCATATGAAGATCCAAAGTGGGCTTGGCAAGGTTTGTAGCTGACACTAGCTCTACTGTAAGGAAAGGGGCTAAGACATGGAGGTGTAAGAAGAGCACCCCCTTCACTGTGTGTGTGTGTGTATGTGTGTGTGTGTGAGAGAGAGAGGGCAAAGACAAAGAAAAAATAGAAACAAAGAATGAAAGATAAATCTAGCACAAAAAAAATATGCTCAGAAGATAGACATATGACACTCCGCTACCATGTTAAGTTTTTTAAGTACCCCGATCTGGGCTAAAAATATGGAGTGGATCGTGAGTGACGTGTGGGGTGCAGGGAGGGACAGGCCTGGTGTCCAGTTAGCTGGATTCGGCATAGAGGCGTGCTAGAATGTGGCACTAGGTCACACAGGGACAGGAGGGGGAGCTGGAGACCAGGCTCTTGCCGAGGTTTAACGGCTGGCCCTCCTCGAAGATGTCCACTGTCCCTGCAACACTACTGGTATTCCTAGGCAGCCCAGGACGTAGTCATTAGTATAAATGTACAGTATTAGAACACATATTACGTGTCCTTTGAATAATACCAGAACACAACACAAGCATGTGAACACAACAAAAGCATGCACTTTGTGCATGAGTTTTTGTGTAATGTCTTCGATGGATCTATGTGAATGTGTGTCTATGGTAACTGGCTAGATGGCTCCCATATTAGGTTTCAAATTGAAAGTGGAGAAGTGAGTTATTAATAAAAGTCTGAAAGGCGATCTAGACCATCTTCTTCTACCTCTTTATTTAGTGTTGTGTGGAGTTAATGCCAATTCGCCACCAGAGGAGGATCTGCTGTTGAATACTAATGAAGCTGCTGGCAGAACAACTATGCCAGGCAGGGTGTATCCGGTGTGGTCTACTAAATAAGCCAAGGGTCAGTTAATTGCTCCAACATTAATTCTGCTTTTGAGGTGTTAGCACATGGACTGTCAAAAGATACAGAAATTTCACTGAAGTTGAAATACTGGAATTACCTGGTGAATAATTGATGTTTCACTTTAGTATGATGATATGCAATCTTGACATACGACCTACAGATCAATTTATGGATGAAAGTTGTTACAGTCTCATTTACTTGATTTATTTTTAAAATAAAAATGTATCTTTTTAAAATACAAATTAATCATCTCCAGTGATAACATTTTGCCTGACTTCACACAAAAACTGATGGCACAAGACATTTTGACCTTGTCCAACCAACCAACAATCTTGCTGCATCCAGGTTCTGCTTCGAAGCACACAAGTCTGGCAAGCAAGACAAGACAGCCCTCAAGTGGTGGGGGATGGTGCATGACCTCAGAGGTAATGCCACAATGTAGTTAGTCTGCAGTGTTTTCATCTCCTGGGTTATACTGGTGATGATGAAAATTCAAAGTGTCCTTCAAATGACCACTAGTTGGTAAGAAACTAAAACAAAGAAAAAGCATTAGTCCTGAATTGCGAGTATTGTTACAAGCTTTATCTTATTTCTGCCTTATTTCCTTAAAAGCCATGTGTTAAGGTCTGCATAAATGAAGACTATGCCAAGTTAACTTCAAGTCACTTCTATTATGAGAATATTATCCAAATTCTATTGTGTTCCTTGTAGAGATTTTACTTGGACTAGGAAATGCAATTCACACTCAGAAGCACAAATATGTACCCAACAAACATTTTATTGAAATAATTCTTTACAGTACAAGTGAAACCAGGTAATATATAAAAACACACAAAGGTATGAAGACACTAACTTATGCACCATTTTCTGATAACACAAACATAAAAATAAAACTGAAAAGATAGCATTTTTCATTCAAGACATTAACGAGGAAGATGGTTTTGTTTTACACATTTAAAATATATGCCTATGAACAAGCCTCTGGCTAACATAGCTTTAAGGTTTCCACACCCCTTCTCCTTTCCTTGGCTGGTCTAAAACACAACACAACATGCTTGCATGTTCTCTCCACACACGCACAGTGCCTCCTGTTAGTCTTGTAAAAGACAGTGGAGAGACATGCCAGGACATATAAAAGCAAATGGAATGACAGAAGAGAGACATTCCAGAGATTCATTCCAAGGACTTCAAGTCACCTTGAGAGGGGCGAGTGTGTGAATGCGTGCGTGTGTGTGTGTACATGTGCACTACATTAGTGTTAATTGATAAAATGAGGGAAGAAACTCCACTTGAATACGAGTTTGTGTCCTGTACACGTGTGTGTGTGTGTGTGTATGCATGTTTCTTCTTGAGCTTCATGAGTCGTCTCCGTTGACACTGTCGCCATCATCCTCGCCTTCCTCTTGCTCCCCCTCCTCACCTTCCTCCTCCTCTTCCTCGTTCTCTCTTTCTTGGCTCTTCACCTAGGACATGAGCACACCTTGACATCTGCCACAATATCTGAATATCAATATCCATTTAAAAATATCCCTAAGGCCTAAATGCATGGCATGAATCATCAAGTCGATAGATTAGATTCGATAGGAGATTTATTGCAGCAAAAACAGTTAGGCTGTTTGTCCTTCAACATAATCATGTGGGGTGGAGGTGACTGACACTTACATTAGTTCATTTTCATATTAAACAAGAACCCCCCCACCTCAGCTCTCTTTTTTTTAAGTGCATTATTTAGCTTTTGCCTTATTGCGTCAGGAAATCAGTGGAAGATTGGGTGGTCAAGAAACTACAACACATACACACACACCCACACCCATCACCTTACCTCCTCCTCTTCTTCCAGCAGGTCCCCCTCCTCCTCAGAATCGTTGAGCTCCTGAGGCTCGCGCTCCCGCTCCTTCTTGCTGCCAGAGTGCTGTAGAGATGATGCTTCTCCAGGCTCTGTCTTGATACTCTTACCCTCTTCTCCACCCAGGAAAAGAGACCACAGCTTACTGTATTACTTATTTTAAGATTAATTTGTATCCAAATGGCATTTCTGATGCCAAACATTACATTCAATAAAATAATACTGCAGTGTCATTATACAGTGCATTTGGTAAACCGCACTGCATTTGCGCTAAGCCAAGAGGCATTGAATGTGTAGTACCTGACTTCTTGCTATGATCCTTCTCCATACGGTCCAGGCTCTCCAGCAGGTAGTCCACCTTGGTTTTGATCTGTGTTAGCTCTTTCTTTATGGTCTGCAGATCGTCTGCCTTCACTGAGAGGACAGAATAGAGGGTGGATATTCATAACACTTGAGAGCCTATAGCTTTTTGGTTCTTTGTTAAAATAATTTGTAGGAAGTCATAGTAGAGAGCTTTAAAGAACTGGGCGAAAGTACTGTGCATGCGTGCGTGTGGGTGGTAGTCTTCTATAAAAGTGATTGTGATTGAGATAAATGTTTCATGCAGTCTGGTGAGAACTGACTGGTGCGTGAGGATGCCCTCTGGCTGCTCTTGGACGAGGAGGAGAAGCTGGACTTGGTGCGCCGGCTACCACCGCTGCTGATGCTGACGCGGGGCCGCTTGGAGGGGATGACTGCACGTGGGAGAGGGGGAGGTGGGGGTGGTACTCGCGATGGATACGAGTACACCCTTACAAGAGAGAGTAGACAGTTGGAACAAACGTGAACCTATAAAATGGACTAACCGGAATCTGCAGATGCAACACAATGTCATGAGGCACAGGTTGTGATTCAGTATGAATGTGATTGAGAACTGACATAAAATTGTCACTGCAACAGCGCCATCTGCATTGGCATAAATCTCAATTCAGCCAACATCATTTTGTGCAAACCAAGCAGAGTCCTAAAATTTGCTATACGTGACACTGCTGCAATACAAGTTGAATGAGCGTTCACCAAAGGCCTTACCTGTCATAGTAATCTCTCTGGAAGTCATAGTCTAGATCAAACGTTGAACTACTACATACATACAACAGAAGGGGAAAGAGAGGAAAGCAAAATTAGATAATACAACAAAACTACACCAAACCAAACAGTGATGCAGTGAGACCTACCTGTACATGTCCCCTGCAGAGCGCTTTGTGGTCTTTGCCCTGTGTGGTTTGGGCTCTCCTGCTAAATTAATATCTAAAGACAATAAAATACGGTGCAAAACACACCATTAGGCCCCTTAGCTTGCAAGAATACATGGAAACATGTAGGGAAAACATTGGTCATCATTAAATGGCAGATGAATGGATGAAGGAATGAAAGAGCGTGTTTCATTGACTAATACTGCAACTGCTAACTAAGCCCTATAGGTTCCATAGGTGGTTAAGTGATAAACCTGGGTAAGTTGGAGGGAGAGGTAAACCTCTTAATTAAACAAGCAAACAGGATAATTGATTTAGAGATTGATAACTCTGGGTTTTCTCCAATCAGGTTTAACTTACCCAGGTCTGCCAATTAACCACGGACTTGGAATACCCCAGAGGCATGCCTGCTTTGCATCTGCTTACCCAACACCTGCCCCACGACCATGCGGCCATCCTCGCCACCCACGGCTGCCCGAGCGTTCCTCTCGTTGGCGTACTGCACAAAGGCATAGCCCTTGTGCACGGAGCAGCCCACAATCTTGCCGTACTTGCTGAAGATGGACTCCACGTCAGCCTTGGTCACCAGCATGGTGTTGAGGTTGCCGATGAAGACCCGCGAGTTGAGTGAGCGCGGGTCTGTCTTGTTGGTCACGTTGCTGGCCATCAGGCTGCTCAAAGAGGGCGAGCGACTGAATGGTTGGTTGCATGGAATGGAGGGGAAAAGGACGCAAAACAAGGTTAGTTAGTCACAGAGAATATACACATTTCACCCCATCCCCTAAAAAGAAATTAATTAAACAAACATGGACTGCGCTAATCAGACAACAAAATGGTGGGAACAAAAGGGGGGCCTGAGTAATGGCCTCTCCTGCAAGTCAAAAGGAATCTGGAAAAAGGATACACACCCTGCACCTGAAACGCTTACAAATTTCTGAAATATACTTCAATTAAACATAATCAACATAACAATGGGCCTATTTCACAGCAGCCATTTTCCAAGAAGTCCCAGTGTATTAATGACACCAAATAAGGATCTGATCCTGCTGCACTGAATGAGAATCTTATTGGCTGTCATTAATAACACTTGTTCTTGCCCTGCGAGTTTCTTGGAAAAAGGGCTGCTGTGAAATAGGCCCTTTAACCTCTATGCTGTAAAGTCAATGTTAGATCTAAATACATTTGAGTTAGGTCACATTCTTAACCTGAATTTATAAAGGCTTGTGTGCAGAGCATAGTTACGTATATTCTTGTGATGAGTGCATTAAGCTAATGTGTACTCATGCAAACAAGAAAATTTTACCTTTGTAGGAAACCTCAAAGAAATATAACAAACCCTTGCATGCATATCTCTGAGTTCATCTCTGCGTCTGACATTGCACTTAAACACACACACACACACTACTAAAGCCTGAAGATCAAAGGGAAAAATAAGAACTCAGAGCAATCCATAAACTAAGTGCCATCAATGTAGACAACTAATCGTACACATTTTTTTCACATTTTTTAAGCTCAATACACATTCACTGGGCTACTAAGCATAGCAGTCAAAGGCTTCTTATGCAGGATAGGGGTTTTAAAGGATGAGACAAGGGTGAGATTCCTGAAAGGGAACAAATAACTACCAGTGTGTGCACATGTGTGAGTGATCTTAGGGTCTCAGCAGGGGTGTCAGAGAAAGGAAAAGACAGAACTTTTGTGGGTTTAATAACCATCATCACTCACTCCATTAAGCCTGTGTGCTGGGAGGTCGTCTGTCCTGCCTGAAAGCTCTTTGTCACTGAGGGCAGCACCAGTGTGTGCAGGCAGGGGTCTTGGGGGTTGTGCTCTCAGCCAAAACTACAACTTCCAGCAGAACCTTCTCAGAGAGCAGCGCTTGGCCCAACGAATTACACTGAGGCGACAAAAGAGACACCTCAATACAACTACATGGGGTTAGGTAAACTGGTGATTGGTGTTGCTCTCCTTCCCACAAACCCACCAATATTTCATGCTTCAGCAAGAAGAAAAACTCCCATCAAAAATTCCCATGAAAACACCAACCAATTGTTCTGCTGAATTTCTGTCTTTTTGACAAGAAAAAGTTTCTGGCAAAAAAACTAAACAAAAACAAACTAAACAAAAACAAAAACCACTAACAAAAAAAACAAAACACAGAACCATTCAATTTGGAAGGCACTGCAAACATTATATAAATGTCAAGTAGACAAAAATACATAAATCAATAAAAAATAGGCCACATGCCATCAGTTGGTTGCATTCATTTTCACCTCTTGTAATCTCAACAAAATTACATAACTGGTAGAAAGTCTCAAATAGTTGCTCTTCAATGGCTACTAGTAACCACTGGATGGCACTTCCATCCACAGAAGTCTATTATAACTATGCAGAGACCACACTGCACTTTAAAAAAGGTCAAAGTTCATCATGAGGACTCGTGAAGTACCAAGTGTGTTGTGTTAGGCTCTACCTTGGGTCAAAAAACATATAGCGGTTTTAGTCCACTAGTACCAACATTGCATGTTGTAGTAAGAGTACTTTAGCTCTAAGACGACAGATAAGGCACGAAGTGTTCATGATGCAGCTATAATCTGTTTCTGAGTCATCGGTCATCTGAAAAACAAAGCATTGTTAATGTGTTTACATGAAACAGCTGACATACACTAGAAGGCCCTCAAGGAATGTTCCCATATATGAAATTACCCTGAAATAACGGTTTAGATTCTACATGCTTAGGACAAGACAGGTGAACATAATTTTTGCCACCAAGTCACAAGAACTACATACTGTCTTCCATTAAAGGTAATTAGTCAGATTGTCTGAACAATACATTTATGGTGTTCTAATCATATCTGCTTTACGTTATGACACCCTACATTGAGGTCAAAAGAAAGAAAATGTTAAAAGGCCACCAGATAAAGGTGACCGAGGAGACATTGTGGGCTATAAACAGTAGGAGGACAATATTTTTTGTGTGAAGTGTGTAAGAGACCTATAATCTATTCCTGAGTCATCGATATATGCAAAATATTAATGTGGTAATGAAAATGTAGTAATTAAATTGAAAGTTATAATAGTCCAGAATACCATCACGCTACAGATAACAGGTCTACCTTTGGAATAAAATATGACCTGGTAGTTTAGTTTTTTTTTGTTTACAGTAAGGTCCACCACAAGTGGATACTCCACTTAGTCCATGTCTTTTAACACATGACCTGCCGTGTGCAGCCGTTAGTTTCAGTGCAAAAGTTAGTTAGTTTTAGCCGAGACAGAAAGACTTAAGAAAGGCCTACTGTGCACTAGTCTGTGCAAGTCTTTTCCAATGACTTTCATGGGCCAATTCCTCTCATTTTTGTCAGGTACGTGAAAGTATTTTGACACGCATGTGAATAATTGAGGTTGTAGGTCTGTTGTCGTCATAGAGATATTAATAGAGCCATCGATGCCAAGTTCGCAGAGTCATAATGATGGAATTACATCTATAGCCTTGGGTAATGGCTGAATCCCATTGCCTTAACCCCTAAGCCATGAACCCTCAAAGACTTACCTGGCATGAATTAGCCAATCATGAAGTTAATTCATGCAAATTCAGTCTTTGATGGTTCAGAGCTAAGGGCAGGCATTGGTATTCAGCCGATGCGTTATCCATCTTGTTCACCCCCAGCGACACAAATATCTGAACGTACGTTAAAGGCAGAACTATAGACATTTTCAACCATTCCAATCATTGACCAAGAAGGTCACCAAGTACTGTCACTAATAAAAAGAATGAGAAAAATCAGTGTGACAGATTGGACAGCAAACCTGCAGCTAAAGCTAACCAATGGGTCAAGTTAAACTGAAACAGGGTTAATTTGCCCCCATAGGTCAGCTTCAGCTGCTGGTCCACTATGCGGTCTTTCTTTTTTTTTTCTACTGACAGCACTCGTGACCTCGAACAATGGAGCTATAGGCTCAAAATGAGAAATCAGTTTTCCTTTAAGCTATTCTGTAAACAGGAGTTAAATTAAATTTATCTTGAAGTTCATTGTTGTAGACCCAGGGTTAGTTCAGGTGACTCCTCATGTTAAATTAAACTCAACACAGATCATGTTTACAACATGTTTACATGACAGCCACACAACCACAAACATCACAATCAAGAGACTGTTGATGGAATTGTTGGAAAAACTGACTGACTGGTGCCCTACTTGACCTTCCCCACCAAGATCTGATATTGACCAGGAAATAATAAATATTAGCACTGACCTTGGACCAGATTTCTGCTTCACTGACAAACACAATCTACTTACAAGGTGCATTACCAGTCATGAAACAGCCTCAATTGGCACAGCTTACAGCAAGCATATATTTCTTCTAAAAATGAAAGTTTTAAAATGCAGTTGTTCACTTTATCACAGAGGTAATACACCCATACTGTACATATCAAAATTAACCCATCTATGTTGATTATTTAGCTCAGCCGTGAGCACTGGTATAGGTTTTCACTGGCTCACAAATGGATACAATGCCAAAGTGGTCAAACAGATCTACCAAATTCATTCATCAATAATATGATGCCATGATTCAATCGTCTCCAGGCTATTTGAACCCTGCACCTATTCCTAATGTACTACTTTTTATTTTGACAGCTGTCCATCTAACCGTAAATAGAGGGAAAAGCCAAAGAGAAAGAAAAACATCTTATTCATGCTTCAAGGTATACATAAACCAGTGTGAAGGTTATATCAGGTATACAGAGGTAGATTTATGAAATTCTTACAGCTTTCGGTTAGCATTTTGTGTACCTCTATGAAATGTTCTGACTACTCGCTAATATAGGCTACACATTTGAGTTCACTAGTAAGTAATGCAATTAACCCTAAATGATCTTGAGGCTACTTATTCATCATGGGCTAAATGCAGGATAAAGCAAACATCATAAACGGTATGTGTTGTTAATATATCTCAAAGTATTTAAACAATGCCCTTAAAGTGATAGTACTGTCTATCCAGTTCAATTGCTGGGGGGACAATTGCCCCTCTAGTTCCCCCTCAAGCCGTAAGCTGTGAACCCTAAAATGTTGCATGAGGTAGATTCATGACATGTTTTTGAGGGTCCAGGCCTCGGGGTTTTTTTTTTTTTTTGTGGGGGGGGGGGGGGGTTTGGGATCCAGCTATTTCTGTACCAAATACCAGTATCTTCAGGTGTCCAACAGCTGACTCCAGGTCAATCTGTCAGCATCTGCTGATGGACATGACCTCCTTGTTGACATGCAGATCACCTCCCAGTCCAAAGTGCTCACAAATTTATATGTTAGGATGCACCAATGTAGCCTACAGTACTATTTCCGATGACAGTAGCCTATCTGTTATATTGCATCAATGCAGCACTTGCACAGTGCTGTGTATGGTCAAATGAACTTTGAAAGGCTGAAAAACTTCAGAATAGTTCAGTTAATTTACTTAAGGAATGTTTTTGTTTCGCTGCCATTGAATGGTAGGCAGAGTAAACAAGTATATAAAATATCCATATTGGTATAAATATGACTGTTTTAACCATCTGCAACTTATCAGTCCACAATTGCACAATGTGTGCATCCCTATCTAGAATAACTTGCTCTGCAACATTATTACTACCAGTGCCATGCCAGGCGACAGCAGGATAACTCAACAAATAGGAATGATACCTTGATTTATACAGCGTTATCAATAACATGCCAGCTTTATGCCAGAATTTTTTTGTCACCAGAATGCTAACGTTCACCACTTATCAGTAATCTCTTCACTAAAAACTCCAGTAACAGCAGGAGCAACAACTGTACTGTACTCTTGCTTGTGGCCATGCCACTTGCCAATGTCAACTGCCTTGTGCCACTGGCCTACTGTCCTTGCACTGTCCTGCACCACTTGTACAGTCTTGTGACACGTGCCTGCTCTCCCATGGCATTTACCCACTGTATCACGTGACTAACCTACTGTGACTGTACTGTAGCCTACTGGTGCTGGTGGCTCGGGCCACTCACACACTGTCCTGTGCACTGTCCCATGCCACTGGCCCACTGACTTGTGCACTGCCCTGTGTCACTTATACTGTATATCGGCACTCATTTACCATTGTCCCATGGGTTAGGTTTCTAACAACTGCCAAGTGTCACGGGAAAGTCGACGAGTGGCGGGGGACATACTCAGGACAGTAGATGAGTGGTGCGAGACAGTACACGGAGCAGCAGATGAGTGGCACGAGCCTACTGCCTCACAAAAACTGGACGGACAGGAAAAAATACGGGACTCTCCCGCCACAGCGGCTGCGGTTCACGCCTTCTTTGGATCGCGTCATGGTTGCAGTGTATGTTGACCTTACATTCTGCAATCAAATAATTGAACGTGCTCCCAAATACTGCAAACATGTACATTTATTGAAGTCAATTAAATATTTCTGTAAAATCGAGTCCATGATTATATTAAGAGACTGTTCCTCGAAAAGCCAGAAATGCTCTTGATGAAAAAACACTTCCCTCACAAAAAAACAGCAGCAATCATTCATACTAAACACAAAATCGGCCAAATGAGACAAGAAAATCCAAAGTATTGTTTCTAAAAGATAGAGCACTACCGACAAATAGCAATACTTCAAAATGCAAAAACACCGCGAACGAGGTAAGAAAATGTTCTTCTGCTTGCTCTAAAAATCAGCTTGCTCCCAGCTGCAACAACTAGCACTGATCAGTCATTCAAGATGCAAAAAACTCAGTTCCAGCTCTGGAAAAACGTTTAAAAGTCACACCTTACAAAAACAAGCCTGCAAATCTTGTGCAGGCTAGCGTGCTGTTATTTTAATAGCGGCTTGCTTGCGACGACATTGCTAGCTAATAGGAGCTAATGTAGCTAGCTTCACAGTATTAAAAAATAATGCATAAAAAGATCCCAAAGATGCCAAGCCAGAAAAACAAAAATGTGTAAAAACCTTGAATAAAAATACTCACCAAAACCTTAAAGTTTAAAATGAATATTTCGGAAGGACCTACAAATTCGATTGTGGGTACAAGTATTGGTTATACATTAAATTAACGCCATGCGTTTTCCGTTTACGAAATGGCGCAGGGACGGAGTACAGGGAGGCCTTTAATCTCCGCCCTTCTCTAAAAATCGACGCCTGATTGGCTACTTTTCCAGAAAATGTAAGAAGTACTGGTCTACGTATGGTTTAAATATACGTCACTTTAAGGTTTCAAAGGCGTTTTTGACAAAGACCTTGCAGGCTATTGGTCTACCGAAGAGGCAATCCTTGAGTTGCCCACGTAACATATTTCCGTCAACTGCGCATTTAAACACACACGCAAACAATTTTGTTTTGCTGGCCTTATTTATGTTTTCCCTGAAATCTTTCAAAAAAAAAAAAAAAAAAAAAACGCGTATTCTACCAAAGTATAAAAACAAAAAAGTTCGAGAACCACAGCCTTCTCCAGCAGTTTTAATGTTTCTACATCCTGGTGGTGGGTTTTGTTGTTGTTGTTGCTTTTAATGAGTTTAACAGTAATTGCTCAATTTGCAATACACACCATTATGTCCTTGAATGAAATTATCACTTTTTACAAGATTTTTATTTGAATAATTATTCATTCAGAAAATCAACATTTTATACAGATGATGCCCAATAAGCTGTCTTCCATTCGTTTCCAATCCTATATTGACTGATTTAACCTATCTGCAATAAACTCATGTTGAATAAACTATTATTGGTTTTGTAGATATATTCAAGACAATAGTTTCATTAAAATTACAATACAGGCCTACCGAAAGGCTGACACAAGCTGTGGTCAATGGTGGTGCAGTAGGCTAATTAAATCTGTAGGTTTGAATTGCTCAATAATCACTTTGAAGAAAATCCTTGAGCCTTCTTTACACTGTCTTGATCTCACTTGTGAATTTGAGCCCTTTTGACTTAACAGGCAGTAAACAAGCAACTACAGAGGGCAACTCATTTACTTCTTAAATCTACCATAGCCATTCACTCACTGCCAAAAGCTGAGGGAGACTGATCCATGAGGTAATCGCAGACAGGTTAACAAGTCATTAACATCAGACTATTCCAGTCTTTTTTTGTTTTTTAAATGTAGCTAAAGTACCATTCATGTACCCTTCACAGCATATATAGGTATACCATAACTTTGTCATTAATGATGGTTTAGAACTTCCAGAGAAAAACAAAACAAGAAAAAGTCTTTGATCTTGTTTACTGCACAAATCATACATATTGTAACTGAACTGGTAGAACACAGTAGGCAGCAGTGGGAAAAATAATCAATGACCATGGACCTAAACATTGAGCTTATACCGGAAATAACATTGCCATCAGGAGGGTTTTCATGGGACTGTCTTTGGGAACAAAGAGGCAGTAAAATGACGAGAAAACGAACCAAAATTAACATTAAAACTTGAATGTCAATGTCAGACAGTTCAGATTCATGGATCATAAAGAATTTTTCTTGTGTTCCATTCACTTCAAAAGTACTTGTTGTCGTAATAATATAAACCTCTGCATTAATGCCAATTGAACATTTTGACATCTTTTCAAAAGATTATTTGGTAAAGATGGTTTCTTTACAGTTTTTTTTAGCATATATATTTTTATATAGTTATATACATATAAATTTATTTAACTTATTTCACGTATACAAAAGAGAAGAGTGGGAGCTCATTTTTCTTTCACATGAAAAACAGAAAACTGGCACCCTCTTCTTCCAGTGCTCCCAATGACCCCATCCACCCTGACTCCCCCACCCCCAATCCCCATCCCTTTGCTATCCTTAACAAACATCAGCACCAACAGTTCAGAATAGTCAATCTTCACAATTTTCTCAATTCCACATCCAAATTTACAATCTTTTAAGGGGGAAAAAATCATACTAAAAATAAAAAGGGATAGGATTGAGCGGGATTGACATTCCAAACTGGGTGGAGTCATTTTATAGTCTTGGTATTCCCAGGTTTTTGTGAGCCAACCAGTAATGGAGGGGGGCTTTCTTTAAGGATGAGGTTCCAGAGAGAGAGAGAGAGAGAGAGAGAAAAGAGAGTGGTGCTAGTCAGCTCTCTGGGCCTCCTCCTACAGTCACAGGTGAAGATCAGAAGGGTGTAGAAATTGACATCTTGGGAGAGGCCAGGATCCAAATGGCTGTCCATATTAGGAAAACAAAAGGTTGAGGGAACAGAGGGAGCAAATCCTCCATGTTTTTACTCAGGAAGTCCCTGAATTCAGGCTCCTGGCAAGTGCAAATACCAAACTACAGAGCTGGTGCCAAATCTTTATTTCAGATTTACAAGTCTAAACTAGGTTTTGGACTTTTAATCTCTGAACAGAAATAAAGAGAAAGCAAGAGAGATTGAGACATAACAAAACAACAAAACGAAAAAAGCATTCTTTCAGTAAGTTGAATACATAAAATATTGCATGCCCCCTATGCACACACGCTTGTCTTAGAGACTTTCACTAAGCAGATCCCTGATTAAAGTGCACTCAGTAGCAAGGGGAGAGGACCAGGAGAGAGCGCACAGCGAGACTGGGAGAAGGTGAGGAGTGAGGAAGAGGGAATGGGGCAGGGAGGGGGACATGGGCGCAGTCTCCTGGCTTGCCCTGCACGCACCTGTGGCAGGCCCCTCCAGTGGGTGAAGGTGCGGTTCAGCTCGCCACGAGCAAACTTGGCTATAGCTGGAAAAAAACACACCCAACAACACGATGAGACGCCGGAGGGTGGGGTGGAGGGGTCTCAGGCAAGCCTGCCCAAGGCCCTCTGTGTTCCAAGTCCACCCAATTAGTGGCCAGATAAAGAAAACAGTAAGAGAGGGTGAGAGCAAGATTCACAATCCACACAGAACATCCGGGTGCTCGCACACAAACTCTCTTGACCGGTAAAGAGAAGGCAGGAGCCTAGAGAAATGCTGGTTTGGGAAGAAATACTGCACACACACACTGAGCGGCCACATTCCACCGCTTAATGTGTGTCAAGCCAAGTACCAACCTGGCCAAAAGTATTGACTGACTGGGTGAGCGAGTGAGAGAGTGATTGACTAATTGAGTAAGTGTGTGCATATATGTACGGCAAAGACAGGGAGCGGACAGGCCTGACTTTTACGACAGCCAACAAGAATCAATACTCAATTCTGACTTGAGAAATACCTCTGCAACTACTCCTGGAGGTGCATGATGAGCTGGAGCTAATCCTCTAAGATGTTTAAAAAAGGCAGCAAAAAACACTGAGGCTGCAGAGAGAACAGTGGACGAGTGAATGAGTGGCCATATTTTGGTATGTTTTAGTGAGTTAAATGGTGGTTAAGTTAAATGATGTGTTGGTATGTTGTTGCACAGTATCTCTTTGTGAATGTGCTTCACGTTTATATTTAAAGCCAGGTATGATTTTTTTTTGTTGTTTTCTGTCAGCACTTCAATGACTTCAATGTGCTCCTCCATCTTACTTAGTATGTCTGTGTATGGGTGACGTTCAGTGTGTGTGTGTGTGTGTGTGTGTTTGCTTGGTTTATCGCTGCTGGCTTTTTCGGTGTGTCCACGTGTACCAGTGGGTTTCCAGTGTCTATGTGCTTCTCTGTGGGTCTCTGAGGTGTGCAAGTGTATGGGTGTGTAGATGAAATCAAGATGAGTGATTAGTGAAGAACAAAAATAACAACAAAAAAGGTGAAAGTGTGTGTGTGTGTGTGTGTAGCTCAGGAGGACATGCACTGGACGTGATCAGGACCGCCGTCCTCTTCATCAGAGGAGTCTGGTGAGCTCCAGGATTCATCTGTGTCCCCTTCCCCTCCTTCACCACGGCGGGCCTAAGAAGAGGGGTGAATGCATTCATTCAATTAAGAATAACTAATTTTAGGGCCCTGGTACCATTCTTGGGTTAACTATTGTCATTCTAATTACTAACAAATATACCTCAGATGATGAGACTAATGTTGCTTATATACATTTTTCCACCAGGGGCATACTATATTCTGGCAGCACTGTGGACTGTTTCAGAGTTTCTGGTGTGGGCACTCACCCTCTGAGGCCTGCGGTTTCTCATGTGCCTCATCAGGAACCACAGCAGCTGCGTGTCATACTGGTCTCCATGGCGCACGCTGTCCTCATCACGCTCACGTTTGTTCTTCTTCATTACCTGAGCGAACATACGCCAGTGAGGGATTCACCAAACACATCCTTGTGTCCAAGTCAGACCACTCAGACACAAGATGTCTCAAAATTTACACTTGGTACAGTTACCACAAAACAGCAAACAGAAATCACAACAACCAGTCACAGCAGATTAAACACTGTATACAAAAGTAAACTTAAAAGGCAGTGTGAATATTGGGTTCAACTAAAATCAATAACAAATGGAAGATAAGAGATTCAAATTAGAATATTTACATGAAATTCATCTAGCTCTGAAAAAAATGGCTCTCTCAGCTGTGTTGTGTTCCTGATTCAAAAGGAACATTTCAACATACCCGCAACTCAAAAAACACGAGGCCTCAAGCCATGACCATCCCACAACTAACTAACTGCATTTTCCTAAAGTTGATTTGACTGCATTCAAATGACCACATTGTTGAGCTGAGGGCTTGTGCTTGTGTGCTGGGCCTCTTGCTTTACCTCTTTAAGGCCCTTCAGTGAAGTGGGAGCCTCAGCAGTGGGAGCCCACAGCTTTACATCATGATCCAAACCACTCGTAGCCAGACCAGGGAGGTGGGGGTGGGGCTCAAGACAGTTCACCTGTACACAGGGAGGGGGAGAGAACCACAAAAGGCATGAGGGGAGAGAGAGAGCATAAAAAAACTTAGATTATGCATATCATACTTCGTTCATGTCTTTCTCTGACAAATAGTAAGACAAAACAATGAGGAGCTGTACACCTTATAAGTCCCACACTAACATGTATTGCATCATCATTATTATAACTATTATTAATAGTATTACCACCACCATCATCACCATTATTATTATTATTATTATTATTATTATTATTATTAATAATAATAATAAAACAGGGTTTTGACTCATTTTCAAAGACAAAATTTCATCCAAGATTTAAAAATACTTTTTTTCCTCAGATTCAGCCTAGTTGACAAAATCTAATTTCACAACTTTCAATGAATGTACTTAGTTCCATGACTTCTCCAGGCCTGGAAAATGAGCTCTTAAAATTCTATGATCTTTCTATGCTTTCCATGACCACAGAAAGCCTGTTAATAAAACACCTTGTCAATTAAAAAGAAAAAAAAAAACATTTCAGTCATCTTACCACACCACCTCTGTCTCCCTCCATGAATTGCACTATGCGGGCTGAGTTTTTGTCCCACAGGTAGATGTGTCCACAGTCACTGCCGCTGACCACAAACTCACTGCTGGGGCCGTAGAAATTCACTCCCTTCACTGGAACACAAGGCCAGCAGAGAACACCTCAGCACTCTCCTCCAGCCAGATTCATACTCACAATCAGACTACATCACCAATGCTCTACAATTCTCAACCTTATTACAGATCATACAGACTGTAATGGGGAAATATGTACAGGTTTATTTACAGGCATATCTGGAGCCAGTTTGTTCTGTTTGGATACGTACCTGTGGCGTTATTGCGGTGGCCTTTGTATCTCTTACTGTAATCAGCACCGTCACTGTGGTTTGCGTCGAAAAGGTAAATGTCTTCATCATTGTAGCTAGCTAAAAGCTCTGGAAAATCATAACATTGCTTCTGTTAGCCAAAGACAAAATATCTGCTTGGCACAATCAGGAGGGTATGGATTATAAATTCCTCAATAGGCTATGCACAGTTTTTATTTTTACATATATCTGATAATTGACAAATACACACCACACATCCTTTCAGGTGCAAAATCTTTTGTGAATATCTTTTGTGAAGATAATCCATGCATCATGACGATTTAGGTCTTTTTAATCATTTGTTGTTATTCCATCACAGTTTTAAGACAATAAAACAAACACCAATCCAAAAAACAATAATAATGCCTTCACAAATGCTGTACACAGTTCATGGTAAGCCTCAAAGAATATTATTATGCAAAATAAAAACAATGGTCTTGGACCATAAACCCAGCACTATGTAACGTGTATACCATCAAATGCTAGTATGAATGTCACCTGTGCCATCATGACTGTAAACCAGGCAAGTGATGTTTGTTTTGGACTCGCTGTTCACCAGGTGTGACGGGCAGAACTTCTTCAGAACACCATTGTTGTTGTTTTCATTTATCTTTCTTCGGTCATAAATCCTAGTGGAAGACAGCAGACAAATCATTTGCATTAACAATGCAGCAGTACCAGAGAGTGAAATGCAAGAGACACAAGAGCCATTTGTGTCCTACCTTACATACTGATCTCTTCCTCCAACAGCAAATTGATGTGTGTTGGCAGGGTTCACAAAGATGGTGTACAAGCCCACTTTCTTATCACCTTCTTTGACCACCACCAGTTTACTGTCAAAGAAACAGAGACAGGGAAACAAAGACAGTGACAGAGAAAGTGAATGGAAAATTCACATGACTTTTAAAGCCAGTCTCATACATACATACACACATACATATACACACACACACACACACACACACACACACACACACACACACACACACACACACACACACACCCAACCCTTTTGCTGCAGCCACAGCATGCACTAATAGACAGTTCAACCTCTTGGCTGGACAGAAAAAAAATGTGTGCTAAATTAGCCAAAACTGAATTTAGCACAAAACACCTGGGGAGCCTTCTATTCTGACAGATTTAATGAAATGCTCTTTTATACCCTGGTTTATGATTCACAGTATCCACTTATACATGGTTCACTGGGACTTACTTTGCAGGCCGGTCAAGGCAGAGGTCGATACCAAACACGACCGCATCCTCTCCAGCAGAGAGGAAGGAGCAGCGAGAGTCTGGGTCTAACGCCAACTGGTGCACAGAGGGAAGAAAGAGGAGGGAGGGAAATAAATAAATAACTAAATAGATAGATAGACAGATAGATATACTGTGCTCCAACATTTTTGTGGCATGCAAGTTTTCAGCCATCATGGCAGCTCCATTGACAATGGCTTACCTTGTGAGCTGCCCCCTTGTGCTGTGCCACTCTCTTGGTGTTCTTGCAGCGCTGGGTGGCAGAGAGTTCTGCCACACGGATCTGGCCGTCGCGGGCACACATGGCCAAAGTTGAGTCGCCGCTATGTGGCAGAAACTTAGCCTGGCATGGGGCAAGAGAGATGAGGGCACATTTAGCATTTAGCAGGGGGGGGCGGGGGGGACTAAGAGCACAGTCCAAATTTTGATCAAATTGTCCCAATTTGAGTTGGGACAAAGGACGTCTGTCATGCATTGCAATGCAATCGTATGACAGGACTGAGCCATGACTGCCATTTAATTGTTGGCCAACTCATCTGCATTTTCATCCAATCACCAAGTGTATGGCCCTTTGTCTGCCTCTCTCTTCCTCCTCCTCACCTGAAACACATTGCTCTTGTGGCCACTGTCAAACTCCAACTCAGCACGGAGCTGCGCCCAGTCCCAGATGATCACACGCAGGTCATCGCTGCCTGAGGCCAGGCGCGTGCCGGATGGATTGAAGTGTAGTGTGTTAACGCAGCCTGTGTGCCTCTCCAGCCGGCCCTGCAGCTCCAGGCGCTGCACCAGGCCACGGGCGCCACACACACGCCGCACAAACTGCCCAGCACCCCAGCCAATCTCCCGTGCACGCAGAGAGGGCACAGCCCGCCACGCCGGCACACTCAGTTCATGCACCTCCGCGCCCAGCCACTCCTCCATGGCCTGCTCATCTTGGTCTTCCTCCAACTCCTCCTCCTCCTCCTCTTCATTCTCGTCCTCATCTGAGCTGGAGGAGTGGTGGCCAGTGCCACCGCCGCCTGGACGGTTCCTCTTCCTGGCTGTTCGTTTGGTGCCACTGCTGTCCTCCTGCCTGGCCCTCTCTCTCCGGCCTCCCTCCTCGCTGCCCTGCTCCCCTTCCTCTGTCAGAGAGTAGAGGCCACTACCGTCCATGCTGTCTGTGTCCTCTTCTTCATCCTCTTTGCTGCCCTCTGCCTCAGCCATGGGTCTGTCCTCTCCACCCTCCCCTGAACCTGTGGCAGGGTTGGAGTCTTCCCCATTATTACATAACACACAGACAAATGATACACAATGTATAATTTGAATACTACCCACAACATGAAGCTGCATGATGCCACTATATCAACGTGATTACACAGAAAATTCTAAACACAAACAAAGCGGGTGAAAAACCTGTGTCTAGGTATGCCTGAACCTCTGCAGTTGATGCAGAGTCCCCCTCCCCACCTTGATCTTCAGCAGACTCTGGGTCTTCTGGGCCACCTGAAGCATGTACGTTATGGTCAAAGTTTCATTAGGAGTCTTAGAGCAACTTGGGAAGTGATTGGTTATTGTTTGCTTACCACTTGGCACACTTGACTTGCTGTCAGCATCTGCCATCCTCTCGCCCCTTCCAAGTCTCTCCTCCAAACAGACGAGAGGCTTTGAAAAAGAGTTTAACAGACAGTCGAACAAAGAACTTGCGCATATGTAAATTTTATTATGTATCCTAGTCTAGTTTTCAGTGTCTGATGCTCGATGTTGATAATGCCCATGCTTGCTTGCTTGCATCAAGCCCTTCAAAACTTTCAGACAGCAGTCCTAATCGACCATGGTCTCTTATTTATTTACATTTATGTATTTAGCAGACGCTTTATATTTATAAAAACTGACTAATGCTACGAGATGGACCGTTTTAAGATAGTAAGTTTTAATAGTTTACTTTATAAATTGCTTTGGAACGTACGTCATGTTAAAAAAAAAACTTGGTCAGAAACATTTCATAGTTTAGAATATAATAACATTAATTTCCTGGTAGGGAGACAATGAGTGAACAACTGTCAACTCAAGTTAAATGACTACGGTATGTCTGCCTCTTTGTTGATCGAAGTGTTCGGCATAACGTAGTTGGGCACGGTGACTAATCTTAGCACCACAATGTGCCATTAGTCGAAAATAGCAAATAGGCAACTTCGCAAATGGAGGGGGCTTTATTGGAGCTAATGTTCCTCATAGTGTTTGGTGCAAAAGGTTTCAAATAGCATATCTGTGCAAGCTAACGCCAAAAACTGCCAACCTTTGTCATACAGGGCTGCAGGGCTTAACCTAGCTTGCTGTTTCTAACGTGTGATCCTGTAAACAGCCATGGAGAACATGGCTTGATGCTACCACATTGCTACCTGATCACATATGCGCACACAAACTGGCTAGAAATATCTGGCCATCTAATGTTAGCTAGCTTGGTATCGACAGATAACCAGCTAACTGTTTTGCTAGCTAGGTGATAGCTAGCTACCTCTGTTTGCTGTAGGCCCGAAGACTCCGCACTGTAATCCTCTACGCAGATTTTGGTCCTCAATCTGCAAATCAGGTACCTCCAGTGGAAAGCCTGAATATGAAATTGCACGACGCGAGGAACAGGTACATCGACAAGTTTAAGGAAAATCAAACCAGCAGGTGACGGCTAGAGCTTGCAGTCGTGCTTGTTCTGTTTTGACTGATCTATCTCGCACTCTTTCTCTATTCCTTTTCCGGCGAGCGAGACACTCTTTTCCGGAAGTGACAGACTCTTTAAAACCCAAACAAACAACGTTGCGCCCCAAACAAATCTCACGTGCAACCCCTTGAAATATTTAGCCAAGATTAATTGGACCAAAGATGTTATATATTGTACCTGACAGTTCAAATGCCACCAACACTGAAATAGGCCCTGGTAATTAAACTTCAAAGCCATCCTCTACCCATTAAATATATGTTATTGTCCTAGTGAAGGGTGTAGCGTAAATGTATAAACTTCATGTACGCAACATTCTGACGAAGCCCAACGTTGCCTCTTGGGGCTGTTCTGGATGGGCATTCAATCTGGTTCGTTTGTCATTTTAATAGGATCCACAGAATACCCAGCCTGCAGGTTAAAACTGTAGGCGCAAGGGGGCAGCAACGTTACAAGGTCCGAGCTTGCCTTGGCAAAATACAGGTGCACTCATAATTTTTTGTTTGAGGAACTGTCTCCAGAAAACCACACACAAACAAAAGACACAAAATAAAAAAAAATTACTGGGCTGTTGCGTCATAACCAGGGAGTGAAATCAAGACTACTATCGTGCACCAGTCCTCATACAGTACTGATACAGTACAGGCTACTCTAGTGCACGCCTCCGCGCAGAGAGAGATTAGTTGAAATTGAGTCTTTTCAGGGAGCGGAGGATTAGTGGGATATACGTTCGCAGAAGGGTTCATCTGGTTTGTGTCAAACTTTGGAGTCAATTTGACCAGAAGAATTGCAGAAGAAAAATAAGTTTTGACCAACAGTGCACCTGTTACGTCAAACGAGCAGGTTACGGTGCGCTTTCGTGTATTTCAGGCCAGGCGCTGCAGGGCACCTGATCACAAAGAAATCACCCTAAGTATTACGTTTTTTGGGGGGGAAGGCGAATTTTGCCACTCCGAAAGATGAGCGAGGTGAGTTTTCATTTCTTAAAGCTTTTTATCTTTTAATTAGGATGTAGGCCCTAGCCAACTTAAGGTGGAACAGTCGATCGAGATCCGTATCTCTACACAGAATGGAGATGACTACATGTTTAACATGGCCCGCAGACATGTCGGTATAGCTATAGCATTTTTGTAATGGGAGAAATGGCTTTGGGCACTTGAAAATTAAATCACACTTCCACTTTAAGTCAGCAAAGTTTGTAAGCTTCCGCTAAGCTGAATTGCTGAGATCAAAGCAACTTGATATTTACAATGACTTTGCGGGTTCTAAGTGGTGTTGTGGTCACTGACTTTGACGTTAAGAGATGACAAACTTCCCAAGTCTTTTATCTCTTGATTAAATCGTTCTACTACGTTCGCTTATTGAAATTCGGCATGGACTGCTCACCACCAGCAGACAGTCTGATGCTCATTATTTGCGGTGCGGAGCGGTAATGGGCAAGACTGACTTGTAGCCTACAGGACTTTTCTGAGTTAATTCCGCGATAACCTTGTCTGGACATGTGGGGTCATGGTAATAAGAATTTAAATAATTAAAATCTGCATTAATTTAAGTTCGTTTTGGAATGTAGAGATAGGGGGTAAGGAAGGTGTGCATGTGAAAGCCCATTGTTGTTAGTTTCTAATGTGTGTCCCTGAGAGAGGCAGAAATTATTGCTGAGTGATCGTGAATTCGAGTATTTATAGCATCATATTCCACGGCAGCGCATATCTTGCATATCACATATTTTGTATAAACACAGAAGAAAGCAGAGTTAATCAGTTTTTGGTTTTGCCATCGTGGACTCATTCAGGACAAGTTGCCTACAAATCAGTTTGAGTCGCTAGAGGGCCATGACCCCTCTGTTGTCTTTATCAACCTTAAAATTAACTGTAAAGACGAGAGACAAAAGAGGAAAGATATATTCACACTTATGAAAGCAATTTATAGGTAATCTAGGCCACTGACTTAAGGCTAATATACTAATTTTCACTTCTTAATTAGATTAGCAGGCTGTCAGTTATTCTATTTTTACACATGGAACTGATGGAAGGAATGAAATAAGGACAGAGCAAATACACACATGCTCTCACAGGAAGAACCAGCCCAAATTCTCAACCCATTTGGCATTATACAAAAGCGATGGCAGCAGTGATTATCATCTTGCTCTTCCTTCTACTTTTAATTTAGGCTAACTGCATTACACATTACTGACCAGGAGCCATGAGAGAACCTGAGACACTATGAAATCTAAATGCATGATGCAGAAGAAAGTGCATTTAAGGGTCTCTCTCCCACACACTCTCTCTTTCACTCTCGACCATAATCCAAGATTTGAAATGTAATTTTTGTCGTTGTCACTGTATGTCACTCGAGATTCAGAGAGACATAGAAGGGATTCTTTGTAGGGAGTCGTGCTATCAGACCAGATTGTGTTCGAAATTGAAAAAAAAAGAAACGTCAGGATTATACAGGAGATCATAGATCTCATCAGACAATATCCCAACACAGGGTTGATGTTTTTCCACCCAGAAGATACTTTTGAGAGTCTGATGGGGCCACCCTCTGAGGTCTGTGTGTGAAGACGCATGCATGCATGGCGTACTCCACCATGTTTTATTTATTCACTTGCTCTTTTCATTTTAATGCAGGCAACAACAGTTGGAAATCCTTCTGATGGACAGACTCCCTCAACTGACAACAAAGGTGTGTGTGTGTGTGTGAGTGTGAGAAAGTTGATTGGTCTGAGACTTATCACCCTTGTCCCACATCCAATTTCTCTGTCTTTCCATCTCTCTGTCTGACTGTCATTGTATTTATAGCCCCTGATGGTTTGTCTAAGTACTCTAGCTCTCCTTCTTCATTCTCCTCCACAGCTTTTCTTCCATGAATGTGAGTCATCCTGTGTGGCAATTGCCCACCACCCACCCACCCACCCACCCCTACTCCCATGGTTCCTATCCCATCTCTCTCTCTGGGTCCTTAAGTAAACAAACATTGCACTGTTGTATTATAGCGAAATGTCACAAAAAGAACTGCATGTGCTTTTCACACCTTTTCACCTGGGGGATTGGATTTAGAGTGATCTTGAAAGCAGACAACATTAATTCGTCTTTGATGTTACTATTGAGGCACATTGTGTTGAGATGTGTCACATTTACATTTGCTACTGTGTCATTGAATGCATTTAATTCCCAAAAGCAGACAGCTACAGGTGTTGTAAGTCCAGTCTCGAGACCATTTTTAGCTTTCTCGGTCTTGCCACCGACTTGACCCTTCAAAGACTCAGTCTTGACTCAATCTTGGCCCACAGTGGGAGGAGAGGGACAGTCTTCAAGACCAACAGATTTTAAAGGAAAGTTTTAAAAGATATTGAATAATATATTCTAGTGTATTGTCAAAATTATTAAATTTTGGAAAAATTGGAAAAATGTTTAGTAGCCTACTAATCTAGACATACAAAGACAAATTAGAATTTGTTCTCCAGGTCCTAACTATGATGCAAAGTCAGGTTGTTAATGACAGAGCACTGCTATTGAAGCAGCTTTGAATATCTATCCAATAAAGTACAGAGACATTTTGATTTGCATCCATTGGTGATTAGATTAGATTAGAACTATTAGTCAGGGCCAGGCCTACATCTTTTTACATGTGGGTCTTGATTGCCAGGATATCAGTGAAAATATTTACATTTACATTACATTTATGCATTTACCAGATGCTTTTATCCCTTTTCCTAGATTAGTCTGTAGGCCTAACTGTTAAATATTACCTGGGGTGATATTTTATTTTAATGCTCCTAGTTTGAAGTCATGGGATATAAGAATGTGCCCACAATGCTGGTCCCATGGCACTCTCCTCGCAATTCACCTTTTGGTGTCGGACTCCCAAAAATTTCAGCCTGGGTCAGACAGCACTCAGTTTCTGTGTGTCTCATGTCTTCCCCAGTGCCCAGCGAGAAAGCATCCAATCCAGCTGGAAAGCCTGCAGGGCAGGAACAAGAGGAGGAGTTTGACATCGACCTGGAGGCTCCAGAAACTGAGAAGGCTGCTCTGGCCATCCAGAGTCAGTTCAGACGCTTTCAGAAGAAAAAAAAGTGAAGTAAAGCAATGGAGCAAGGAGAGGAAGACAAATGCTGAAGCTAATCTATGAGTGGGTATGGGGTTATTGGAACCGAATAAGCAGGAAGGTATTCCTTACATTGGTTATGTAAATAAACAGTTTGGCTACAGTCTTTCTGTACTCACTGCAGTTGTTTCTCTCAAAATTCATGTTTTCAATCAGGTTTTAAATACAGTAAAAGCACAAGTATGTTACATGTTTGTTTTGTCATTTGCCTGTCGCCTAATAATGAAACTTGGATTTCATACAGGCTCCATTTTTATAATCCTTTATTCAAGCTCAATCTGACTGAAGATGAAATAAGATGTTATCCTGAATTAACGAATCCAGGCCTTTTGAAGAGTTCTGCAGCGTTTCTCATCAGCGCTGCTGTTGTGAGAAACAAAATGATTTCGATATGAAAACACGTGAAATATGGAGTACTTACATTGCAATTTTGAATAGTAAATAATTTTGTTATCAAGAAAAAAGACATGTGTATTGCAACACTGCCACATTTTAATGCATTATTTTAATTCTGAGAAACTTTTATTTTGATAGTGTAAAGTTATTGCTTGATTATTTGTTGTAAGCCACTGTAAGGTGTACAGGTGCTCAGTAGGCCAAAATGTCAAATAGCACCAATGGTCTGTATACAAAGCCTAATAATTAAAAACATGAACAATATGGACTCTATCGTTTTCTTTGTTTTGTTTTTTTTATTTAATTTTATTTTATTTACTTCAACCCATTGCAATTGCATAACAATGGTGTTGATAATTTGTTGAGTTTGGATTATACTTCTTTACGGTTGTGCTTTGTCAGTCCTCTGCTTCTTGCGACAGTCTGTCAATTGTCACACTAGCCCACTGATGAAGGATTCATCAAAGGCATTGTGATACATTTATCCTTGCTACCATTCATTACCAGAAATAGCACAATCTATTTAAAGGGAACTAATTGTGGCAGACATCATGTCTGGAAAAAGTGACATAAAAAGAACTTCTTTCATGCAAGACAAACGTAAATGTTCCATTACACAAATCAGTAGAGTTGTGTTGTACAGTACAGCTGTACACTGTGCTTGTTTATTAGTGGGATTTGTGTGTTTTGCATGTACACCCATCCAAGTGCACCCACACTTGCATGAAAAATAGAGATGTATGTGTCTGAGTGTGTGACTTCATTACATTATAAGGTATACATTCAGTAAAATATGTCCACAGGCACTGAGTGGGTTGTTATGTAAAGGAGTGCAGATTACCTAATAGCTTCTTGATTTCATGCTGAAAAGCACGCTTAAGTAGTGTACACAACACTAAACGGCAGCTTGTTTCTGACCTTTACCATGATAAAATGCTGAGAGTCATCATCAGTTCACTCAGGACAGTGTCTCAAACAATTTGGGTGTTTGCATCCAAGTTTGAATATGGTAGGCTGTAGTGCATCAAGTGCTTTGTTTGCAGGTGAAAAGAGGGGGTGTGATGAAACAAGGGGCCATCTCTCTCTCTCTCTCTCTCTCCCTTCCATTTATTTATATCTACTGAAAGCAGATGTAGAGTGTGGAGGAAAAGAGACCATGGAAAGGGGAAAAAAGCAATGAAGAGGGCTGGAGAGTAGGAGTGAGGGAGAGAAAGTATGCGAGAGAGAGATGATTATGTTGATGATGATGATAGAGGACCAGTTGGTGGGGAGAAAATCTCTGTGGGTTGAAATGGGCATCTGAGAACCAAACTGCCTGGATGGATGATTATGACTAAAGTAAACTTTCATGTCCAAGAACAGAACTGTTAGTCCACCCACCTGCTGTAAACAGTAAGCAACTACTACAAGATATTGAGGCCATGTGCAGTCAGTGCAACTCCCCTCTCATGACTGTGTTCAGCAGGGAGCAGGGCAAGGGCAAATTTGGGTCCTTGTTGGTCCTCGACCTCGTTGGGTCGCACAGCTGCAATACTGAAGACTGACCTCAATGCAATGCAATGCAATCATTTATCATTTTGAGTGTTGTCTAAGGTACAGAGTACAGAGTAGACAGTGACAGCATAGCAGAGAGCAAGACAAGACAACCATTGGGGAGGATAGATACAATATTTTCACTTGTCTTAAAGAGATGTAAGTGTAGCTCTTATTGTTGTGATGTCTGTTTGATATATGAAATAATTCATTGATTATCTTTGAATAAACTGTGTGGAGATACTGAGGTCACCATTTACTAACAATAGAATGACCACAAGTCTCATCCAAGCAACAGTAACATGACATCATCAACATGCCAATTAGCATGTTGTCAAGTTATCAGTGCCTACTGGGTTTTGTTACGCACTGTTTAAGCTCAGACATTTTTTGTTTTACACAAAACTTCATATATTTTTTTAGGTTTCAGGTTTATTTATTTATTTTTATTTATTTATTTTGATACTGTAAGTGCAGCGGTTAACCCTTGTGACCCTCCAGGAGAAGGGTCTATCTTTTAGAGGTTTGTGGTTTTGGGTGCAGATTTGGACAGGGAAGCTTATGGGTCGAGTAATTCCACCATGCTAACAGCTCAGGTCAGGCAGGGACAAGGACAGTAAGCTAACAGCACAGGCCCCCACCCCCTTGCAGTGACAGCTGCCGATGTAGCTCAGCAATTTTGCCAAATTTACGTAAAATCTGTTTGGCAAAGGCTCTGAGTTCCTCCCCTGTTAAGACTCATGCCCTCTCTGACACTTCCTGCCTACACAAGAGGAAGTACAGTGTGGTGATGTAGAGGAAGAGCTGGACACTATAACCTCAGCCTCAGTCAGGTTAAACCATATTACAGTCACTAGAGACTATATACTCTCAATGACCATTTTACACATTTTACACTTATCGACTTCCCTCTGTGCTGCTGTATTTGTGTGAGGGTCCCTCAATCCTGTCCCAATCTGCCTCCCAACCCCCATAAATGAGTGATTTTTTTCAGTTGAAGCCTGGCATCTGGTTTAAGTTTAGCATAGTTATGTAAGCACCAAGTGAGTGTATTAGGAGTAGGGGTTAAAACAACTTTCAGCATTAAGGTTAACTTGTTAATGCCCTCTGTTGGTGCTGTGTAGATGTTGCATCTCCCATATCAGTGACACAATTCTTTACAGTTATATCAATGTATCATCTTTATCTTTATATAGTACAGTGTTTTCTGCATTAACCAGTGAGCATAGATCTAGGGTGATCAAACAAATGAAAAAATCACAGCTGTGAAAAAGAAGCCAAAGAAGAAGAAGAAAAGAAGCCAAAAATATAATGAGCACATGACAGGTCACAAATTATGACAAGAAGTAAATCTCTCTGAATAAATCTCACTAGAAGCACTTACAAAATAATTTTCTTTCTAAATAATTACACTGTGAAATTATCACAAATGAAAGACATAAGAACATAAATACTGTAAACAGTGTGTTAGATGTGGACTGAGAAAGGGAAAGGCTGGCTGAAGAGGTACTGCATATCAGGCACTGTGGGAGGCCCCTAGTCTCCAGCTCTAAAAATGGCTCCACATGAATGTCAGATAGGTACAGTCATGCTTTATGTAACCCTCCGCAGTCAAATTGTCATTTTAAAGTCCATTTGCCTCTCCCTCACATTTTCTTTCTTCTCTTTTCATCCTGAGAAGATGAAAGAGGTCAACATGACGCAAATTAATGAATAGTTTTTCTCTGTTGACTTTCCTATTGGTGTTTGTTTATGCCATTTCTTTTTGGTGTTCGATTGTGGCATGTCTCCAAATTTAGACAATACCCAGCATGTTAGTATATGACTGATGTGATGTGTGGAACTCTATTTGCTTACAGACTGATACGGTGAGTGGTACTGCATTCATTTTTGTTGGTGCCAAGAATCCACTCTTCTGAGTTTTATATCTCATTGAGTTATGAAATGCAATAATTTATCATTTTGTAAATATCATTATTAAGGGCCAATTTACATGTATCTAGATATAAACTTTTATGCATGTAAACAAATCCTAAATATCAACCTATTATCCTTGGCTTTTGTTCCTGCCTATTCGTGTTGTAAAAACCACACATAATTCAACATTTTACATAACTGGTTCTCTTTAATTTCAGAATAAACAATTGTGGAAATGGAAAACAATTACAATAATTAGGCTTTTATGGACAAATGTGGTTATGGTGATCCACAGTGTGTTAAGAGACAACTGCTCTCCTTCCATAACAGTTCAAAATTCTCCTGAAAATAGGAATTTCTCATTACCAAAATTGCCCCTCAAGAGCTGCCCAATTTCCTCTGAACAAATACAACAACACAAATGTACATGCATGTGGACACACCTCACAACAAATCACTGAAAGACACATTACATCTACTGTATGTATGGCGTTAGTTCTCTCCAGCAAACTGGAGAACTGAAACAAAGATAGCAGGGTTTTTATACCTGAAGGACTGAATGCCCAATTTTGTCTCTGGTCATTGCGGTTTTCATTCATGTTTGTTCATTCATTCATGCTCGACATAATAAAGATTTGGGGTTTTGCCTTTTATTGACAAGATGGCAGTGAAGTCTGATCCTGGTAGTGTGGCAATGTCAGAGCAATGTCATTTCCACAGGTCCTCTTCAAAACAAGTGAAGTGCTAAGAGACTTGTAAGGATGGCTATTGCTAAGAGAGTAGAGAAAGTACCAATTAATCCACAATAACAAGCATAAATCTAGAAATGTTTGAAGCTACACTGAGACAATACAAATGCCAAGATGACTCATCCTACTAACTTTCGATGTGATGACAATTTTGTAAATTCTTAACAACATACTCTTTTCTGTTCTCTTCAAAGTTGTCCTGAAGAGAATATAAAGCAAAGCTATATAATATACTGTACCTTGAGTCAGTGGATGAATGAGAGAAGAACAGCCTGCCACAGTAGGCCTAGTAGGAGAAGCAGTTGTAGCATTTGCGGTTACATTTCTAAATGTAGCCAGGTCTACAAGGCCAGGTGTATTGAAGAGAAGACTGGGGGTATCAAATGTCCCATCAGCTGCAAATATGAGACAAATAAGATGAGACCAAAGCACAGATGGCAAGACTACTCTGCTACATATCCAAGAGTGATAAGTATTGTTACGCTACTCGCAGGCCTTATTTTGAGGATTATGAGCCATGGGCTTTTAAATGAACAACTTTTTAAAGTTGACTGTACCTCTGACTGAACCGCTGACAAGGGAAAGTTGGAAGTTAATCGAAGCCCGATTATTGGCTGCCTGGATCAGTCCTTGGGCAGTGAATGTACACTGGAGAAAACTTCCGTTGAGGCTTCCATTAAGGTTGAATGTGATTCTCTCCACACGTGGCTAGAGAGAACAAGATACATGTTTAATATCGGTTAGTGGTTGCAGACATCCAGGTTGGCTTAGACTAAGTAATTTCAGGATATATGACAAGGATGCCAACAAACAGGGTAAACCAAATGGGCCACTCACTGAGTTGGCCAAGGTGAGGTTACTACCACGGGCTGACTGCCTGGCTGTGCGGAAGAAGAAGCCCGTGGTTGTGTTGAGTGGATCCCTGGAACAGACAAACACCAAGCCACCTCCCTGCAGAGCAAGCCAGATAATCCCAAATTTCAGTCTCATGTTATGCACTGCTATAATCAGGGAAATCACAGTCATAATCAACAATATATACAAGCAGTTGCCAAACTGCAGGACATGTACATGGATCAAACCCAAACAGGGGTTACGGAGGGGTGCAGAGGTTCCCAACCTTTAGACTGCTGAGGTCCAAATTAAATTCTGAAAATCTTCTGCAGCCCACCCAAACCTTTAAGCTATATTCATAGCTCTGAGATGAGAGTGAGATTAAGTATTTCTTCATTTTTTCAATGATATTTTGGACAATGTTGTTGTTTACATATAGCTCTCCTGAGCTGGAGCTGAACTAGTGCGTATTTTTCCACCTAACTACCACTGCTTCATTTAGCTGCTTCAACATTTAGCTGCTAAACCATTACCCATAATATCAATCCAACTCAAATGTCAGCGGAACTTCCGATTGAAGGAAAGACTAATATTAATTTCATTCATTTTAATGTAAATCCCTTTGGACTTTATTTACTTGAGATTTTCATTCATTTTCATTCAGGAGTAATAGGAACAAAAGTCGTTGTAGTAGGTCGTCCATGGTGCTGGGGGTATTCAGTAGGACGCAGAATGTCTCAGGGGGTAACAACTGTTAAAAGTTTGGGACCCACTGGTAGATATACAGTACTGTTTGCCATCATGGCAATACATTTTGTTTGATAGTGACCAGTTTTGCATTCAATACTACATGTTTGTGTGATTAGTTACCTTGTCCACATTAGTGGAGAGCACCAGAGCAAGACAGATCACATTTCAGTTATGCTAAAATTTAGGAAATCATGCCAGAAATATGTAGTAATGTTGCACATTATCAAGATAATGTGTTGTGTTGAGTAGAGTTGCATTCAACAGAACCTCTGCCTTTACAAGTGTGATTACCGTGGTTACATTAGTGGATAGCACCAGAGCTATGTATCCAGAGGAGTTCCCAAAGAGCTCAAAATCCACGTCCGCATTATTGACATTAACAGCGCTTGCAGAGATGAAGGAGCAGAGGACATTGCCCTCGGGGTTACAACCAACATCTCCCACACACAGCTTGGTGCTGTTACAGCCATTACGAGTGATTCTCCTCTGAAATGACCACAGACAACACAAGGATAAGCCACCTCATATTAGCCACACACACACATGCACACACACTCATCCAAGGCTCTTAAATGCAAATTGCAGACTCAGCAAAGTTATAATTGGAGGCAGAGTCATTAAAGGCTCTGTGTAAATCAAATTAGCCAATAATTCAGTGGAAGTTGCATGAAGTCACTTTGACTTGACATTTGACTTTTCACAGCAGCAAACACTCTCCTTTGCTCTAATAAATAAACATTTTGAAGGTTTACTATAAATAAATAAACACATACATACATCAGACAATGCTACATGGAAAGTGAAATAATTATAAGATGTTACAGTGCAAAAGAAGTAATGTAAACAGAACACTGCAATGTTATGACCACTGTACAACACTATTACAATGGAAAACTATCTTACTGTAGCAGGTGTTGGAGGGCCCACGTTTTGAGGAGTTGTAGTAGGAGTAGTTGTAGGAGGAGTTGTAGTGGGAGGAGTACTAGTGATAGGAGTACTAGTGGGAGGAATAGCAGTGGGAGGAGTTGTAGCGGCAGGAGTAGCAGTGGGAGGAGTACTAATGGGAGGAATACTAGTGATAGGAGTACTAGTGGGAGGAATAGCAGTGGGAGGAGTTGTAGTGGGAGGAGTACTAGTGATAGGAGTACTAGTGGGAGGAATAGCAGTGGGAGGAGTTGTAGCGGCAGGAGTAGCAGTGGGAGGAGTACTAATGGGAGGAATAGCAGTGGTAGGAGTTGCAGCGGGAGGAATAACAGAGGGAAGAATAGTAGTGGGAGAAATAGCAGTGGTAGGAGTTGCAGCGGGAGGAGTACTAGTGATAGGAGTACTAGTGGGAGGAATAGCCGTGGGAGGAGTAGCAGTGGGAGGAGTACTAATGGGAGGAATAGCAGTGGTAGGAGTTGCAGCGGGAGGAGTACTAGTGGGAGGAGTAGTAGGGGAGGAGTACTAATGGGAGGAATAACAGAGGGAAGAATAGTAGTGGGAGAAATAGCAGTGGTAGGAGTTGCAGCGGGAGGAATAACAGAGGGAAGAATAGTAGTGGGAGAAATAGCAGTGGGAGGAGTTGTAGCGGAAGGAATAGCAGTGGGAAGAATAGTAGTGGGTGGAGTAGTGGGAGGATTTGCTGTGGATTCAGTTACCTGAAAAAACACCACAGACAGCTCATGAATATCCTGTATATTTAATGAAGGGTGGATTTGCATCCAAATAGATATACAGTATAGATATACAGTACAGTGTTTGCCATCATGGCAATCCATTTTGTTTGATAGTGACTAGTTTTGCATTCAATACTACATGTTTGTGTGATTAGTTACCTTGTCCACATTAGTGGAGAGCACCAGAGCAAGACAGATAACCTCACATTTCAGTTATGCACAGCTAAAATTTAGGAAATCATGCCAGAAATATGTAGTAATGTAGCACATTATCAAAGTAATGTGTTGGGTAGAGTTGCATTCAACAGAACCTCTGCCTTTACAAGTGTGATTACCGTGGTTACATTAGTGGATAGCACCAGAGCTATGTGTCCAGAGGAGTTCCCAAAGAGTTCAAATGGAAATTTGAGCAAATTTGTGATGAACATGACTCTCATGTCTTAATCTATTATAAGATGCAAAGCGTCTGATCTCAGCAGTGTGCTTTCTGGCATGGAAGGTATGAAGGAAGGGGATAAGTCCATTTTGACTGTCTAGGATTTCATATCATAAGGTGAAACTTACGCTTCTTGCGTCTCTTCGTTGTACCAAATGTCCATTTCCTCCAATTCCTGTCGTCAGATAACCAATCAGGAAAGTCACCAGAAGTCTGCCGCTCATTCCTGTGGGCAATACCGGGAGTGCCAGAACAATAAATCTTCAGATTAGTTTCTAAACTAGAGTTAGAATTTTGGATGGATGGATGGATGGATAGATAGATATACTATATACTAGATATACTATACTATTTATCCAGAAGGATATTAAGGTATCCAGTAGCATATACACATCTACACACAGACCCATTTACCTTTAACATGTCACATCCTAACTTTAGTGTGAAAAAATAAATATGTATTAAAGCCAGGGAAGTGTATGTAAATGTATAAAGTATGTATAAAAGCACCCAGATGAAAGCATGGTATAAAAGGCAGTCAATCACACCGCTCCTTCTGTGTGGCATTGAAGAGCGGACTGGCCCTATAGACAAAGGACCTACACAGCCTGTCTGCTTTCTAAGACAGAGACAGGAGTCTACTACTGAACATGCTTTTATGCTCTGAGAAAGTGGTGTGCAGAGGGTGACAGTCATTGTCCATTATAGAGAGCATTTTAGAATTTTACCCTTTACATGTACTATTATTACTATTATTGTTGTTGTTCTGTTGAATCTTTTAGTAAATCACTAGGCAAGATAAACGGCTGTCTCACCTGCAGTGGCCTTTTTCAGTATCCTTCTGTGCAGCTCTGTGTTGAAAGTTGTGTGAGGATGCTTGTGTGCGAAGCTTTTTTAATGCTGGCTACACACACCACAGAGGGCAGGGTCACTGTCTGCACATCATGACGGCACCACAGCAAAGGTATGAGGAAATTTGTCCACCTGTGATGGTGGCACTGGGAGGAGATTTCTCAGAAGATACTTCCTCAAAGAAAGATTTTATGAGATAAGTAAAGGACAAAATGAAGACTTGCTTGTCATGACGTATAGAGCTCATCAACTAAGAATGATTAAGGCCTTGACCTTAAGTCCATAAATTTGCTGTTTTGGAACAGCAAACCCACATTAATTGGGAACCAGATCCTCTGTGGGCTGTCAAACACAATTGTGTTTTGTGCATTATAGCAAGGATATTTATATAGTGCATTTCATACACAAAGGAATTTCAATGCTCTGTACAAAAGTAAAAGCAAAATACAGTAGATGAAAGAACGTAAAAGCACAAACAAGATAAAAACATGACTAAGAATAAAATTAATAAAGGCATATAATGTTTAACATGAAAGTGTACAGAATATAAAAAGAAAGGTAAGTGAATTATTAGGAGAAAGTGTCGGCCGTAAAACACTTAAAATTGACCAATGCCCAGGACACAGGAGAATCAGAGGAAAGCTTTATTTCAATAAATATTTAAATTGTTTTTTAAAAATAAATAAATAAAGTGCTTGTAACATAAAAATAATTAACTTCAGTCTACTAATTGCAGGTCGCACACAAGAGGTCAGCTCACAAGAGGGGCGAACAGTCAGTCACAAGGGGCCGAACAGCAGGTTGGGGAAGCCCTGCATGTGACGCGTCGCTGTCTAGATGTCCGTATGGCGTGGGAACCTCCAATGACGTCCGTGGCCCAAACCGGAAACCGGCACAGCACACCTCGGACAGCAAAAGTAGCTTCAGCAGGCACTAAATGCACCACAACAACAAAATACCGGGGACAAGAAAGGACGACAGGGCAAAGGAATCAGGACTAAACAAGTTTCGTACAAAGTGGACAGAGAACACGCGCACAGGAATAAATATTTCTTACATCTCTTTTGTGGAAGATGGTGGGCGTTGACCACAACTTAGACATGGATTGCCGTACCCCAGCTTCGTCAGCCCCCTCACCAGCGGTGGTTTTGCTCCGGGGCCTTTGGCAGCATCCGGTCCTCAACATCTCTCCTGTAAGTCTGTAAACACCTCTTTTTATACTCCTCCTCTCCATCTTTCCTGTGCAGTAATAGGCTAGGGAATAATTGTCCAGGTAAATGTCCATGTCAAAGCAATCAGGAGTCATTAATTAGCCCCAATGGGAAGTCTGTGTTAACAGCAGTTTATAGAAACCACTTTGAACATAGTCATCCTGACTATCATGGACTATACTGGTCAGGTCTATTACCTTGAGTGGAATGTGATGAACGCTGTAGGGGCAGTTGGTTACTGGTATTCTGAGGGGCAGCAAGGATTGGAGAGTTAGGCGACCCGGGACCAATGCTCACTGGCAAACCTTGGTTATGGTCGTCTGTCTAGCTGGGAGGACCTTCTATGGTGACTGACGGGGGTGCACATCTTTGGGCATAGAAGGTCAAGGGCCAGTAGGTCCTCCTCTGGTCTGGCCGGGCAGTAGTGGTTCTGCAGAAGTTGTTGGTACCTGAGGAAAGGTTACAGGGCATGCTCGCAGACTATTGCGGTGGACAGTTCTCATTGGCCCTTCCCTCCCCTCTGGGTGAATGATATACACTGGTCGATCCAGGTGTATCCTTTCTACCACAGAAAAGGGTGTAGGGAGCCAGCGGGGTGCGAGCTTACCCTGTGCTCGTCTGCGGAAGTGCCTCAGCAGAACACGCTCACCTGGGAGGAGGTCAGGAGCCTGAGCCCGCTGATCATACCACTTCTTATCTCACTCTTGTTATTGGTGGCTGTGCTTCTGCGCTAACTGGTACACTTTCTCTAGGACGTGGTGTTGCTGCCGGACCCAACCATTTGCCATTTGGGTCTCCCCCTGTATGGTAATTCCGTGGATCCACTGGCAAACAGGCGTGACGTCCAAAAACCAGGAAGTGTTGAGTCAAGCCAGTCGTTCGGTGGAGGGTGTTGTTATAAACTTGAAGCAAGGCAGGCAGCTTTGCCTGCCACTGCGACATTTCCTGTGACATAGGGTCCCCAACAGGGCCAGGAGAGTTTGATTAAAGCGTTCGTATGGCCCATTACCTTGTGGGTGTGTAAGGTGTTTTAACCCACTTTAACCCAGTCCACCAGTTGACATAGGTCAGGGTCTTGCTGCTGTCGACATGCCCAATCTTCTCCCTCCGTCCGGGCTCCGTCGTCTGCTTGTAGGAGGTCCACGGTAGCTGTCTGCCCCCCGAGCAACCTGTATAGCATCTGACAAAAGCATCTGAGAACAGTTTGGTCTGAAGTCTAGATTTGAGACTGCCAACAGTAGGGGCATTTTTGATGTCTTCAGGAAGTTGGTTCTAAAGCTGAACTGCATAGCAACTGAAAGCTGCTTCACCAGACTTTGTTTTGACAGCAGGTTTTACCAGCAGATATGTCTCCTGTGTTCTGAGAGACCTAAGTGGTGTGTATTGCTGAAACATGTCAGATAGGTAATTAGGTCCTGTCCCATTTAGTGATTTAAACACATGCAGCAAGGCTTTAAAGCCAATTATGCAATTTACAGGAAGCCAATGTAAGGACTTTAGAATTGGAGAAATGATGTCACTTAGTGATTGCCGTCATGTGACTGCTGAAATTTAGATTACATTGAATTAGGGCCCCAATTTCTCCTTTTGCTTTTGGCCCCTTTGTGTCAAGGGCAGTGGCAGTCTTTCCTCCTTATTATCCTAATATAAAACCTCAGTATTGTCTGTGTTAAGCTCAAGTAAATTTTATGACATCTAATTACTATGTCACGTGGGTTGACACAGCCAGGGGTTGCAACTTTGGTGCAAAAACAGGTGTTTATTTAGTCCAATTTTCACAAAAGTGAGCAAAATGCAATAAATAATAAAAGGAAATAAAATTGAGATTTTCAATGTTACAAAACTAAGTAGGCCTATTAACAAAAATAACAAAAAAGTATTTGAAGAATAAAAGAAAAAAAGAAAAAAAAAACTTTCCAATCTGAAGAGCAAAACACAACACAGCTCAGGACTACGAACCAGACTGAAAAGAAAAAAACAGAGAGTGAATCACCTCCATTTGGTCCATATACTGATAAAGACATTCAAAGGGGCACAGTCATTAGGTGACAAAACAAAGGAAATTTGAGTGTCATCAGCATATTCATGATAAGAGATGAGAAGAGTTTTTTTGTGAAGTCTTCAAAGTTTTACAGGCATTGTATGCCTGGTTTCCTGGCATTCTGGAGCTTTTTTTTCTATATTTCCTGATATGCATCACAACTCTGACACAAGTGAAGACGAAAGATGCAACGAAACCAAACTAGAAGAGGAAGTCAAAAGCAAAGATCATATAACACAAGAGGCTAAACGTAATTTCTGGTATTCAAGTTTTCACCACAAACATCCACACTCATACTGGTTACACTGGTTATACAGAGAGATCATCTGAGAGAATTTGAATTTGCATTCTCAACAGGTTTTTATGTAAACTGTCATAACAGTATATCACTTTAGTCTTTCTGTGTGCTGAGACAAAAGGTGGGACATTGTTCACCAAAGGTTAACACTGGGACCTTGCACGTGTATCTTGTTTTCATCTTTTTTGTTGACTCGTTTTGGCTAGTTTCTAGACACTAGATTTCAAAAATAAGGACATTCATCTTTTTTTGCTTAAATATCTTACCACAAATACCTTAAAACAAGCAATATTGTCTTAAATCAAGCCTTTCCTTTCTCTGTATATTTTCTTATTTCAAGAAATCTTAGTGCATTGCTTGAAACAAGTACATTTTCACAAATTTTCCCATTTTTAAAAAGGCATTTTTTGCAGTGCAACTTCAATAAAAGCTGTTTCAGTGCTGTGATTGGCACGGAAACCTGAATGAAACTTATTGACAGCTCTCTGATGTCAAGAAGGCAGTTAATAGATTAAAGACTATTTTTTTAATGATCTTTCCAATGAATGTAGTTGATAAGCACTAAAACATCCAGGTTATTCTTTTTCAGTCAAGACACTGCTTTTTTAGGGACTTAGGGGGAAAATGTCATTCTTTAAAGATGAATTTATAATCTGGAGCACATCAGCTGCTACAAGTTGTAGATCTGATTTTTAAATTGGTTGGCAGAAATTCCAATTCAGATGTGGAGGAACTGAGATTTTGTACTGTTTTCTCAGTAAGTGCTCCATAGTCAATAAAGCTAAATGGTGACAAAGTTTAGTTCCCCCTCTCTTTGAAGATATTGGTTCTAGGTGTTGAGCTATTTGCAACTGTGAAGTTATATTCAGTCTTATTTTGTCAATTTTACCTCTGAAAAAACATGCAGAATCATTGCATTTATCTGAGAGACGCTCAGTTGGAAAATAGCACACAAGTATTGTTCATGTTCCAAACAACAACAAAACAAAACTAGAAGAGCAAGTCAAAAGGAAAGATCTGCCAACACAAGCGGTAAAATGTAATTACTGGTAAAGTAACTGGCAAAGTAAATTTGAGTGTCATCAGCATATTCATGATAAGAGACTTTTTAAGAGTTTTTTTGTTAAGTCTTCCAAGTTTTACAGGCATTGTATGCCTGGTTTACTGGTACCAAAAAAGATGTCATTCTGCAGCTTTTTTTTCTATATTTCCTGATATGCATCACAACTCTGAAGATAGATGATGCAACAAAACAAAACTAGAAGAGCAATTCAAAAGCAAAGATCTGCTAACACAAGCGGCAAAATGTAATTTCTGGTATTCAAGTTTTTCCAACAAAAATCCAGACTCATACTGGTTACACTGGTTATTTCTATATTTTATATTTTTATAGAATTTGAATTTGCATTCTCTTGTCACGGAACAGAGTGAGTCAGACCCAAATGCGTCACATTTAACACAGTTTATTAAGGGAAAGGGAGTGTGTGGATGCTCTTCAGGTAGCGAGTCGGTTAACCAGGACTGGGGAGCAGAGCGTAGGTCGTGGGCAGGCGGCGGGTCAGGAGCCGGGGCTGGAAAGCAGAGTGTAGGTTGTGGGCAGGCAGCGGGTCGGGAGCCGGGCAGGAGATCAGAGTGTCACAGTGTCGCCTAGCGTCAAAGTCAGACTCACAGTGGCACCTAGAAGGTGGCAAAATTCCTTCAAGAACAGGGAAGTAAATTGAGGACCATGATCTGAGACAATGTCTCTCGGGATGCCATGGAGCCGGAAAACGTGGGACTGGACCACCTGTGCAGTGTCTCTGGTAGACGGGAGTTTGGGGAGCGGAACAAAATGGGCCATTTTACTAAACCGTTCAACGATAGTGAGGATTACCATATTCCCCTCTGATGCAGGTAAGCCAGTGACGAAATCCAGGGCAATGTGGGACCAAGGATGCCTCGGGACTGGCAGGGGTTGGAGAAGGCCAGCCAGTGGCTGGTTGGAAGCCTTGTGCAGGTGGAGCAAGCCTTGCAATATTCCTGAACGTCCTTCTCCATGGATGGCCACCAGAAACATTGGGCGAGCAGCTTACAGGTGTGGGAAGCTCCTGGACGACAGGCAACGTGGGAATCATGTCCCCACCGGAGGACCTGCGATCTCAGCTGAACTGGGACGAACAGCCGTCCTGCAGGGCAGGTGCTAGGACCGGGTTGATTCTGCAGGGCTTTCAACACCAGATCTTCCACATCCCAGGTCAGAGCTGCAACGACCTGGGACTCTGGCAGGATAGAAGGAGAGTCCAGTGTGGCGTCCTCCTTCTCGAATTGACGCAACAAGGCATCAGGCTTGACGTTGCGCGATCCTGGACGGTAGGAGAGAGTGAAGTTAAATCTAGTGAAAAACAGGGCCCACCTGGACTGTCGTGGGTTCAGACGTTTTGCTGATCTAATGTATTCCAGGTTTTTGTGTTTGGTCCACACCAGAAAAGGGACGGTGGCCCCCTCCAGCCAATGGCATTCTTCCAAAGCCAATTTGACCGTCAGCAGTTCTCGGTTCCCGATGTCATAGTTTTGTTCGGCAGGTGAAAGCCTTCTGGAAAAGAACGCGCAGGGATGGAGCTTGTTGTCACTGGATCGCTGTGACAGAACTGTGCCCACCCCCACATCTGAAGCGTCGACTTCCACAACAAGTTGGCGCTCAATGTCGGGTATCTGGAGGATGGGAGCCGAGGTGAATCGAGCCTTGAGGGCGGCAAAGGCGTCATTGGCTGACGGAGACCATTGGAAGGTCAGGGGAGCAGCGATGGAGCTATAGTTGCGGATAAAACGCAGATAAAAATGAGCAAACCCAAGGAACTGCTGTAGTTTCTGCCTGTTCTCAGGAACGGGCCAGGACGCTTCCCTCTGCCACGATATACCCCAAGAAGGACACGGTCTTGGCATGGAACTCACACTTCTCCGCTTTAACGTAGAGTGAGTTTTCTAGGAGGCGACGGAGGACCAATTGGACGTGCTGCTTGTGCTCAGTCAGGGTTCGGGAGAAGATGAGGATGTCATCCAGGTAAACAAGGGCTTGAAAAACCCCTGGGGCATTGGTTAACCCGAATGGTATTACCAAATACTCATGATGCCCCGTTGGGGTATTGAAAGCCGCCTTCCACTCATCGCCCTCACGGATCCGCACTAGATGGTAGGCGTTGCGGAGATCGAGCTTCGTGAAGACCGTGGCCCCCTGGAGCAGCTCGAAAGCCAAAGCAATCAGTGGCAGAGAGTAGCGTTTTTTCACTGTGATGTCGTTCAGTCCTCGGTAGTCGATGCACGGGTGCAGAGAGCTGTCCTTTTTGCCCACGAAGAAAAACCCGGCCTCAGCAGGAGAGGAGGACGGTCGGATTATGCCCGCTGCCAATGCATCCGAGATGTATTCCTCCATAACCCGTCTTTCGGGGGCTGAGAGTGAATAGAGACGCCCCCGGGGCGGAGCGGTGCCTGGGAGCAGGTCAATGGCGCAGTCGTAAGGACGGTGCGGCAGTAGTGAGGTGGCCTTAGCCTTGCTGAACACCTCCCTCAGATGATGATAGCATTCGGGCACCCCGGACAGATCAGGAACAGAGTTTGTAGGTCTGGGGCGAGCAGGAGACGTCGCAGCAAGCAGGCAGGTCTGGTGACAATCCACCCCCCACTCTCGGACCACCCCGGTTCGCCAATTCGACTGTGGGTTGTGCTGGCGTAACCAGGGGTAACCCAGAATGAGAGGTTGGCCCGGCGAGCTGAGTAGATGGAACCGGACGGGCTCTTGATGGCTACCAGAACAGGTCATCTTACAGGTGTCCATCCAGGGCTCGGGCACATACCGGAACGGGTAGTGGCCGGTCCTGCAGCTCCAGCTGTTGAGCGAAGTTGGCGTCCAAAATATTAGCCTCTGTGGCAGAATCAATGAGGGCGGACAGGGTGTGAACAGAGTTCGGAAGGTGAAGTGCAATCTGGAGCAGGGGTTTACCTTCCTTGGAGGTCTGTATGTCCGTAGAACTCAGCCGGCAGCTTCCTATGACCGGTGAGCTAGGTCTTTTAAGTGAGCACGACGACACTCAATGTCCCTCCCCTCCACAGTACAGGCAGAGGTAGGCATTGAACCGCCGCTGGCGCTCCGCAGAGGACAGGGAAGCACGCCCAACCTCCATAGGCTCATAGGCTGGCTAGGGTTCGGAAGTCGATTGAGTAGTCAGCAATTGATCGTCTTCCCTGCCAAATACGCAGCAGGTCACGGGATGCCTCGGCAGAAGCAGACCCCGTATCAAACACCTTTAAAAGTTAATCAGCAAACAGACTAAAAGTAGCACATGCAGGCGAGCTGACAGAAGGGTGTGTGGCCGGTGACATCATCTGGGTCAGAGTTGTGTGAGCATCGTCAGCTGCTCCTGGAGCTGCTGCTGTTGTTGTTGGAATTGCCGCTGCTGCTGGTGCCCCATCTGAACGAGGGAGGCGATGTCCACGGGAGGTTCCGGCATGTCCAGGTCGGTGGGGGCAGACACGTGCGCTGGGTCACAAGAGGTTGCTTTAGGTCAAATGACTCTACAACTGCCTCCACTCTACCACTCCCTCTGTCTTGATACTGGCCCTTATAGTGAGTACTAACAAATCAGTCATTAAAGTGTAATATGATGCTCATGAACACACATGTTCATAGTACATGTGATGACATATAATTATGGTCTGGGCATTTACATTATGAAAACTGTATTATTGTTTCTAAAACACACTGACACCAAATAATAAATGTGAACAAGACTACTTATTGTCAACCAACGTCATCAGCCAGCTTCCCCATTCTTCTTCCTTGAGCTCACAGGATGGTGGTAAAATGGGGAAGGGAAACTGTCAGTACACTGTTGGGATGTATTTTATTTTTGACACAGGTAATTGAGCTGTGGACATGATAAAATCTTCTGTCTACAACAATGACTTACTTTACCTCAGTGGATGTCTGAAATGCAAACCAAACATCATTTCCTATTGTATTTACAGTCTTTGAGTTAGTGATCTCCAACATTCAGGTTGATCTTTCTTCCATTTGCATGACACTCCTTTAGACATTGACACAGAAGGGGAAGCAGGTTGACTTAAGCTTATAGATGGTGGAGCATAGAGCAAGGGTAAAAAGGATAAACACTGATCTGGATATGACACAAGTAAAACACAATGGGGTATAAATCATAATCCACTGGCTATCAGAAAAATACACACACCTTCAGCAGAGGAGTTCTCGGGACAGGACACCCACCTTAGACTCTTGTCACAGCAGTCACGCAGTTTTTCCAGGAAATAGCAAAGGAAGCATGGGTGTTAATTTTGCATCACTGAAACTGTAGGACTAAGCCTCATCCAAGAAAAAACTTTGTAAAAAAAAGTGTCACACTGGCATATTGGTATATCTAAAATAATTATGATCTATTTATTTATTTTGATGGGTGATTTATGATGGATTGGGATCCACTGAAAACCTCTTTATTTTCAAAGTTTGGTGTTGACAGGTATGGCTCACAACTCTTTAGCTTGAACCGTATTCATTGCTAACCGGTGTTATGACCAAGTTCATTTATAAGGTACAATACGTTGCCAACAAAATCTTTCCACCCACTTACTCTGAAGAGCAATACTCTTGTTAAGCTAGGGGTAATGCGTCAGCATGAAGGAAAGTTACATACCAAGTTTGCGTTGAAGATTCTTATGTTCTTATTCTTGTGTTTGTGCTCTACATGCATGCGCTCTCTGGTATTGGTGTGTCCAGTGGCTCTGGCTGTATCTGTTTACAGTGCCACATATAGATGTGTAATATGACTCAGTGTTCCATTGTCGTGAGGATGCGGATATTTTTCGCTCCGGCTTGTGTGTGGAATTTGTTTGGTGTGTAAGTAGTGTGGAATGTGTAGGAGGATGCTATGGTAAAAGCATCATAGCTGTTCCCAAAAGGTTTCTGTTTTAACAATCCATGTTATCTTAACATTGCAGAAGTTTGGCTATACATTAGGCTATAGATATTTTTCAACAAAGACATGAAATATTGTGATTGTCTTTTCTATAGTAGATCAACTTATGACCATATAATGCTAACAATTGGTAGGCTAACTGTACAGCATTCAATTTATTTCAAGCACACTGTATAGTGTGGCATATGTTGAACAGGCTTCTGTTGTCAGAAAAAATTGTGATAGCCAATGATAATGTAGGAGGAACAGAGTTAAAAACAACTGAAAGATCAATCATACAAAGGGTATGTAATTTTTCCATGTCGAGCCTATTTCTGGTTTTGATAATTAATGATTCACGTGCAGGTTATCCAAATACTCAATCAATGAAACAATCAATATCTTACAAAAAAATCAATAGCTGCAGCTCTTATTTTATCTCATTTTAATTTCAATGGTTAACATTTCTGCACCCCTCTCCCCCACTGGGCCACATACCTGCCCACTTAAAATCCATAAGAATTTGTGTAGTTATGAATATTATATTGTACTTTGAGTATGGAAAATGCAGTAAGGATTTGTTTTGGTTTGAATGGTCATAAAAGATTGAACCATTTTATTATTGTTTACATTTTTGTCCAGGAGACAAGAACACTTTCAAAACATAAAGGCAAAGCAGAAGTACTGGTCATAAATAAAACTGGAACTAGTATATCATGAAAGAAAAACAGAGAAAACAGGAAATTATAGAACACAAATCTATCACAAAACAAATAACAGAAAGACCTAACACAACTAGGTTTTAAAACAGCTATGCTGATTCTTTTATATAAAAGAAATATTATGGTCATCATTATCCACGTTATGCTGGAGGGGAGTCCCTAAAGTGCAATTTGCATAGTTACCTTGGAACTTTTGATACCAGGTGATGGCCTAGTCTTCGACAACTATAGGACACTTAGTTGACACACTTCATATTTTAAAAAGGCACTTATCAGAAAAACTTTCCCTAATGCAATTGTCACCACCCTTTCCTGTCTGTTTCATGTTTCCTCCCTGTCTTCTCTGTTAACAAGCTTCATTAGTTTCAATCACGCTATCTTACTTCCTCATTCCCCCGTTAATCACTGGATTCTCTTCACCTGCTTTCACTGATTGTTCCCCAGATGTGTCTTTTCTTCCCGATTGTCTGCGTCTATTTATTCTCCTCTGTTTCCTCCACTCCCTGTCGGAGAATTAGCGAACCTATACGCGCCTACTGCTGAAGGCAAGCATTTGTATTCTGACTCCTGTTTCTGTTTTTTTTTTTTCCCCGTGACTGTTACCTGCATCTGTTTCCTGCCCGTGTTCTGTTTCTGTTTGTCTCTCTCCTGAAAGATCGCCTGCCTGTGATAATGTAGGAGGAACAGAGTTAAAAAAAACTGAAAGATCAATCATACAAAGGGTATGTAATTTTTCCATGTCGAGCCTATTTCTGGTTTTGCTAATTAATGATTCACATGCAGGTTATTGTTATCCAAATACTCAATCAATGAAACAATCAATATCTTACAAAAAAAATCAATAGCTGCAGCTCTTGTTTTATCTCAATTTTAATGGTTAAAATTTTTGCACCCCACTGAGCCACATACCTGCTCACTTAAAATCCATAAGATTTGTGTAGTTATGAATATTATTATACTTTGAGTATGGAACATGCAGTAAGGATTTGTTTTTGTCTGAATGGTCATAAAAGATTGAACCATTTTATTATTGTTTACATTTTTGTCCAGGAGACAAGTACACTTTCAAAGCATAAAGGCCAAGCAGAAGTACTGGTCATAAATAAAACTGGAACTAGTATATCATGAAAGAAAAACTGAAAACAGGAAATTATAGAACACAAATCTATCACAAAACAAATAAAGACCTAACACAACTAGGTTTTAAAATGGCTATGCTGATGCTTTTAAATGAAAGAAATATTATGGTTATCATTATCCATGTTATGCTGGAGGGGAGTCCCTAAAGTGCATTTTGCATAGTTACCTTGGAACTTTTGATACCAGGTGATGGCCTAGTCTTCGACAACTATAGGATACTTAGTTGACACACTTCATATTTTAAAAAGGCACTCAGTCAGAAAAACTTTCCCTAATGCGATTGTCACCACCCTGTCCTGTCTATCTGTTTCCTCATGTTTCCTCCCTGTCTTCTCTGTTAAGAAGCTTCATTGGTTTCAAGCACGCTACAAGTCCGCGGCTATTTATTCTCCTCTGTTTCCTCCACTCCTTGTCGGAGAATTAGCGAACCAATACGCGTCTACTGCTGAAGGCAAACATTCGTATTCTGACTCCTGTCTGTTTCTGTTTTTTTTTTTTTTTTTTTTTTTGTTCCCCCCCGTGACTATTACCTGCATCTGTTTCCTGCCCGTGTTCTGTTTCTGTTTGTCTCTGTCTCCTGAAAGATCGTCTGCCTGTTGCCTACGTCTCTGCTCCTCTGTCCCTGGTCCTGACCCATTGCCTGCCGATGACCTACGCTCTGCCTGCCTCTACGCCCTGGCCTGCCTGCGACTCTCGCCTGCTCTCCTGTCCCGGTTTCCGACTCGCCGCCCGTCCCCGACCAACTCTCTACTCCTCCGTCCCCGGCAACCTGACCCGCCGCCTGTTCGACCACGAGTGCGCCTGCCTTTTCCTGCTCTGCGCGTTTCCTACACCTCCGCGCCGAGGGCGCACTCACGGAGCACATTCACACTCCCTTTCCCCCCTAATCCTTAAATAAAGACTGTTTGTAACTCAACGCTATCGTGGTGCACTCCGTCTGTTTCCTGACAGCAATACCGCAGTACAGTATGCATACCACTACCACAGAGTTGGTAGACATAATCTATGAAAACGGCACCTGAATGTTTGATTTATTAAAATACAGAAACGGATTACCACAAATTAATCGTCACTCAAAGTATATGCATAAAGTATGCACATCCAGCTCATCTGTCTTGGCGTATGGAGCGTGCATGAGTGCAAGGCTCTGGCTTTGGTTTCTCCCTCTTCCTCTCATGGGTTTTTTTTCACTTCCTCTTCTGCTGCCGTCTCTTTCGGCCATACTCCTGTTTCTCACTGGAGTATTCCTGCTGACTCCCCCTCCTCTCCTCACCTACTCTTCTCTCCCTCCCGTGCTCCTGCCTCCTTCCTTTACTCTCCCCATCCCATTCTTTTGGTCCTCCGTATTCCCTCTTCTTGCCTCTACCCTTCCTTTCCCACCACCATAGTCCTGTCTGCTGCCTCTCCTCTCCCCTCCCTTTTCTCCTGCCATCCTCTGCCTCCCCTCCTTGCAAAAAGCTCTTGCTCTCCCCAGCTCTGATTGGTGATTTGAACTTCCCTCCTGCTTGCTTAACCTTTCACCTCTAACTTCCTTTCACCATCCTCTCTTTGTACTTTCTTTCTGTTTCTCCTCTCTCCCCCTTTTCTCCCCCCGCCACCTCTTTCCTTTTTGAGCTTGGTGACCATTTGCCCACGTTTGAGGTCGGCATCAGTTCTACTTCCCCCTCGGTTCCCTCTCACCATTATCCTCCTAACTTTCCTATGTCTGTCGATCCTGGCGTTCGCCCTCTCCATCTGACACTTGCCATTCCATGTTCCCTGGGCTTACACTGTGTGTGTGTGTGTGTGTGTGTGTGCCTGTGTATCCATTAGCTTCTTTCCTGCTTTCTTGCTTTGTATTTATTACATTAATTTCTGACTCACTGAACTACATAGCCATATTAGAGCAGATATGCAGGTCTATGAACCTGACTACATGCATTACAAAACTCACTGTGTCCCATTCTACAATCAAATGCCAGAGAGAACAAGGGAGAAAACAGAAACTCACTTTGGATTCAGTCTCTGGAGGATATTCACCTCAGTTTCATGTAATTAAAAGATGTCTGGCACAGATATTCCTGTTTGATGTTGAGAGCTGTTGGTAGGTATGAGTGAGAGAATTTGGTCCAACATAAACAGAATTTGCAAAATGTCAGCTAACACAAACTGACAGGGGGAACAGGAAAACAAAACTGAAACAAAGGGTGACTACCAGATGTACTTCATGGGAGTTGTATTATTGGGGAATGAGACACACCCTCAATGGCATTCTCATCTAGCAAATGTTGTAACTGCATAACATAACCTAAGAAATCCAGCAAAGCACTTGCAGATTTACATCTAACTTCAGAGAATATCTGGACAACACAGTGCTCAAGTAGGGGTGGGCGATATGGGCAAAAAATAATATCTCAATATTTTTTTTCTTCATTTTGGCGATAACGATATTTTGGCGATATTTTCAAATATGTGATTGGACTTCTCTGAGTAAAGATTACATTAATTACAACAATTAATGTTAAATGTATGTTTAAGGAACACTCATTTATTGTCTTTAAACTTTAACAAACAAATAAAAAATAACTTAATTGAACCACTGTGCAGGAATATTGAATAAAAGTAAAGGTCCTCCACGCATCCTTAAGAAATATTGCACAATGGACATCACCAACAGCAAGTGCTCATAGCCTTATTAAACTTCAAGTTTTGTCCAGGATTGTACAAAAAAAATCACAAAAGAGACATCTAAGAAGGTTCAAATAAAACAAAGAACTTAATAGAACTGCAGTGCAGGAATATTGAATTATTATAATAGTGCTCCACACATCCATAAGAAATACTGAACAGTGAATATCAACAGCAAATGCTTATAGCCTTATTAAGTCTATTATCTATTATTAAGCCTATTATCTGTCCAGGATTGTCCAAAACAGGTATTTTCCTAAAAAGTTTCACTTAAGGGTTTCTCGATATAAAGAGATTTGTAAACAAATGACAAAAAATCCACAATTCTCAAATAGAAAAAAAATATTCAAGTTAAGACCAGACACCAAAAACTTTGTAGAACTGTGAACATTCTAGGCCAACAGTCCACAATAGGTTGTTTGTTGGGTGTACTTCGGAGATGGCCTACTTGATTTTTCTTCAGCTGTAGACTGTGTAGAGTCTCGAAGTTTATCGTATTCTTTGTACTCTTTACTGTGGTTGTTGGTGGTGAAACAAATCTTGCATATGACTGTGTTTTGCTCCACGTCAGTCTTTTCAAAGCCAAACCACTTCCATGCCAGAGAAGTAGACCCGCGTCTGGGCACTAAATCATCTGAAGTAGACCCAGCTTCAGGGCCTAGAGCTGCCGGCGCCTCCATATTCTCCAACTTACATGAGCATCACTATGCGCTGCTGACCTGTTGGAAGGCTGCTCGCGAGAGGTCATGTGATCACAGAGGCCCACTACTCGTGGCGTGGCTGCTGCGTGCTGTGTGTGGGGGGAGTGCTGCAGCGCTGAAGAGTTTCTGCGTTTCATTGTTTTTGGTGCAGCAATTTAAATACTTGATAATGGAAATTTTCTCTTCAAAAAATAAAACATGAATAAATATCAGCACAAACTGATTCACCCTTACATACGAATATAAACTTAATCAGTAGTCATTTTCAAGGAAATACATGAGAATTTAAAAGCCGATACACACTGCTGTGTTGAACTAACCAAATGCACTCAGCTACCACTCTGCATATGGTTGAGAGGATTTCCTATGCTTACCAATCAATAAAAAGTGGTCCTGAGTTATGTCATAGGGGAGTCCCTAATAAAGTGCATTCTGGATTGTTACAATGGAGTTTTAGAGGATAGTTCTTTATTATATTTGGAAACACAATATTATTTGGAAACACTTCCAATATAACACCATAGAATTATAAGGTTACTAAATATCATCTGAGAGCAGAGAATAGTTGAAATATACTAGTGTAGTAGTAGCAAAACTACAGCAAACTTCTCTATACCAGACATGTAGCCAAAAATGGGTTTGGAGGGTGTGTGTGCGTGGGTGTGTATGTAGGGGCACTTTATTCTGATAGTATCACTTATCATTCACCACGCAGCATGTTCATCTTGTATAGCTTTATCCATATTTCATGCCCCCATTGCTGCACAAGTACATGTCTGCATAGCAAGATCCCAAAGTGCTGTTGAATGACTGTGCAATTTTTGCAAGCTGGCTAGTAATGTTGACTCACTCCAATAGAATATTCTACATTTGTGCATTTAAGTGGAGGCATAAAGCGCGCTGTTCAATATTTTATACAAAACATTATAGTGTGTTTTATTGTTAAAAAACAAGCCACTTTGACGTCCTGTGACTTTGGCAACAGCCTTATTTTCTTGTTATTTTCTTATGTTGGCTGCTTCTACAGTCAAATAGCCAACCTATGTGCAAGTATGATGAAGGGTTTGTAACTGTGTGAGTTGTGTTGTGTAGAACACAATCCCACACTGAATGCAAATTCCCAGTCTTGGGAATGAGAAGCGAGTTGTTAGCTAGCATGTCTCTTATATATTATATATGTATATATAAAATGTAAGGATAAACTTACATCACAGCTCAGCACCTGCTGGTTAGCCTACTACTACTACTACTACTACTACTACTACTACTACTAGGGAAACTGGAGCCGAGGCTGTGAAGGTGAAAGTGAGACTTGGAGGAGTGGCATACAATATACAATTTATATTGTAAACAATATAAGCAATTTTAAAATTTTCTTATAGCCTAGGACTGGGCTTAATACATGTATAAGAATCTGGCTCTACTGAATGTGTCCTTGATACATGTCATAGTTTTAGTCTTGGTTTATATACTGAGACCATCTTGGTGAATGGAGCGTGCATGAGAGCTAGACTCTGGCTTTTCCCCATTTCCCTCTCTCCTCCTCTCCCGGGGCTCTGGCTTTTCCCCATTTCCCTCTCTCCTCCTCTCCCGAGGCTCTGGCTTTTCCCCATTTCCCTCTCTCCTCCTCTCCCGGGGCTCTGTCTTTTCCCCGTTTCCCTCTCTCTTTCTCTCCTGGGTGATTTTTTTCATTTCTCTTTCTGCCACACTCCTCCATTTCTCACTGGAGTATTCCTGCTGACTCCCCCTCCTCTCCTCACCTACTCCCATGCTCCTGCCTCCTTCCTTTACTCACCCCATCACATTCTTTTGCACTCCTTCCTTTTAAGCTGCCGTGGTCCTACTCCTCCTTCTCGCCTCTACCCTTCCTTTCTCACCACCATAGTCCTGCCTGCTACCTCTCCTCTCCCCTTCCTTCCCTCTTCTCCTCCCATCCTTTGCCTCCTTTCTCCACAAAAAGCTCTCATTCTTCCCTTTCTCCTGGCTTTGATCGGTGACTTCTACTTATACTTCCTTCCTGCTTGTTTAACTTTTCACCTCGGGCCTCCCTTTCACCATCTTGTCTCTTTGTATTTTTTTTTCTGTGCTCCTCCTCTATCCTCCTTCTGTCCTGCTCCTCCTCTTTCCCTTTTGGGCTTTCCCAATTGCCCAAATTTTTTGAGGTCAACATCAGTTCTACAGCCCCTTAAGGGCCCTTTCTCAGTGTCCTTCTTTGGAGTCTCATCAATTTGGTTATCTTATCCTTTTTCCATTTAATTTTGTCCTTGCATTTCTTCATTTTCTTCCCCTTGCTCCTCCATGTCCCAGTCTTCACTCTTCACACTCTTTCTGTCCTTCACTCTTCACACACTTTCTGTGCTCCTCAATGACATTACTGTTTGTCTCAGTCACTCCTTCCTTCTCGCTTTTATTCTTTTTCTCTTTATCGTTTTTTGTCCCCTTCCATTTTCCCTTCTCGCTCTTCCCCCCTTTTTTCTTCTTCTTTTCCTTCTCCGGCTTCTCTAGCTCCTTCTTGTCCAACTTCTCCTCCAGCTGGTCGAGCTCTTGTTCTAGTTGGGCCAGCTTCACTGGATCTGACTCTAGGTCATCCTCATCCTCCTTTTCTTCTTCCTCTTCCTCATATGCCTCCACCTCGATCCCGTCCATGGTCTTCTGCAGCTGACACTTCACCTTGTTCAGTTCCAGCAGGCCATCCTGCAGCTCTTTGCACACATCACGGATCTTAGAAGCAAACTTCGTCTTGGCACCCTTGTGCAGGTCATGTGAGTCCTTGGCAAGGAAAAAGATATCAAGTGCAAGGAATAGTGCAGACATGACCCCTGTGGTGACGCTGATGGCCTTGGCAGCCTTTGCAGCTCCACCAGCAACACCGAGAACCTGCACAGTTCTAATGAGCTTGTCGGTGTTGATCATAAGAGCCTTGCCAGCACGGCCGCCCTCTTTCAACACATGTTTGATGTTCTTGGACAGGTGCTTCTTGGCCACACTGTCAGTGTACTTCTCGAAGTCCCAATCCTCAAGTGTGTTCATTCCTTCCTGCAGGCATGGGCAAGTGGTGAGTGAGGAATGTAAAAAGGTAAGTGTAGTTCAGGTGCAAAATCTGAACTTCAAGTCTCAAAAGCAAGTGGCCAAGAATGCCCTTCAAACATAAGGAGCATGAATAATAAGCCGCAATAGTGAAAAGAACAGCAGGAGAGTGATAGACGTTTTTGGGAGATAAACTGCTGTATGCATTATTATAGGCTTAATTGGCTTGGTTGCTACCAAGTGCATAACCAAGGCAGCCAATAAATTAAACTAATGGTCTAGATGTTTGGTAGGCAATTGCTAGCATTAGCATAGCTAATCCTTTTGCACATAAAGACTAATGTGGGTGTGAGGCTGTGCAAAATGTAGTTACTAGTGTGTACTTCCAGAAGTTTTCTTCCAGAAAACGTACTGACGGAACTTCCAGAAGTTCCTTCATTATGCATTCTGTCCATCTCGCATGAGGAAGAGGTGTGAGGCATGCATTAGGTAAGGGTGGTTTTATAGTCTTCGCAAGCTTTGTCATTACAGTTGTAAAGGCAAGGCTCATACATGTATTGAACAATGCTCATTGTCTTATTTTACATTTACATTTATGCATTTAGCAGACGCTTTTATCCAAAGCGACTTACATTTTGTCTACTATCAATTATCTATTAACTATCAATTGTTAAGGGCCAGTCTATTGCCATGCTATTGGGAGAGAAATCCTATTGGCAAAGCTCTATGGCCCCATTTAATAAACGAACATAGAAACCAGCATGAATTTAAGCGCAGGAATCATCTTATGGCAACGTTTATAAAGCTCTTCGTATTGCTCAAACATCAGTGTAAGAAAGAACCGGTGTTGGTAAATGCGGCGGCTGAAACAAGCTGAATTGCACTTTTACACTTGCACTGATAACTATGAACTATAATGTCAGACTATGAACTATGATCTGTCATCATGTCATCAGTCCTGGCAGCATAAATTCCTATGATACCAGGCTACATTTAGGAAAGGTGGTAAATGCGTGGGAGTAGTTTTGATTGATGTAGGCTATATTTCATGGATATAACTCATAACTTTATTCTCTGACAGGCATGCTTCACTGTGTTGCAATATGTTAACTTGAAATCGTGCATACACTATGTCCTAACTTGACATGGATTTGAGCATAAATGTTCAGATTGATTAATACTAAGTTTTGCATTGGAATGAGCGAATGCACAGTTTTCTGCCATATGATCATTTCGTAAATGAGGGCCAATGTGTCCACCTCTATATACCATGTGAAGACTATGAAACAGCCAGAGTAGCAGCGCAAAATCCGAGCTTTAAGACGGACAAGTCTTAAAGGAAAAAATTCAATTGGAGCATGAAAGCACCTTGTAAGAAGCAACAAGAGCAAAAAGAACTGGAAAAAAGGGTTAGCTGTCTTTGGATTTTTTTTTCACAGTGCCACAGTCAACCGTCACCAGTGCAGCAATGCAGTGGTTACTCAATGAACAGATATTGAGTTGGAAACAATGTTAAAGCCAGGGCACAACTGCAATGTTCCATTCGTGGAGTGTATTTTTTTTCATGCCTGGAGTAACCAGTTCCATTTATAATACAGAAAGTCGATAGTGTATGGTCAATGAATAGAACGCTTCAGTTGATTTTACAATACAAAACAAGTTGTATAAAGTATAGTAGACCTTCTAGGCTGCAAAATGGTCACTACCTGGTGGACAGCAAGCGTGTCTATAAGTTATCATATGTTAATCTAATAGACATCTTGTTATGTCTCTTTGGTTACTCAACTAGCATAAACACTATATCTCTCTCTCTGTTTTCTACATGTAAGCCTGATTAAAGCCTTCATCCTGTCAGCTCTCTCCCCGTTGTGGCCAACCAGCTCACCTGCACAAACTCCATGCATTCCCTGATGTCCTTGATCTCCTCCTGGTAGCCCTGAATCATCTTCTCCACCTTCTTGCGATCCATCTTGGCGTGCACTGTGTCTGTGATGTTGGCCGTCGCTGAGGTAATGCTGCCAGCTGTGGCCACACTGATGCCCACGGCAGTGACGATGATGGAAGCACCAAAGGTGAATGGCGCCAAGACAAGGCCTGTGATGGTGGTAACACTGCCCGCCACGCTGGCTACGCCGCCCCCGACAGCTGCTGATATTGCCTTCTTGTGGAATTCGTCCACGGCATCAGCTAGTGCCAGCATCTCGAGGATACGCTGCTGCAGCGACGCCCCTCGCTGGTTGAAGAGGTGTACAAAGAGACGTGCTGCCATGAAGACACGGTCAGCCACTGCCTCCACCGCTCTGACGGAGAGAAACAGAGGAGATGGTGATAAATACTACATTACATTACATTTAGCAGATGCTTTTATGCAACTTCCAAAGAGAGGACAAACAATAGCATATAAAAGTGGCAAAGAATAGAATAGAATACTAAGAGACAGAAGAGGAGACTTATTGACAGTGCAGAACAGTTGGCAAGACTAGGTTTAGGTCTACTCACTCGTCGTCTTGATCTTCTTGAAAATGTGTTGCTTTGTTCCACTCATCCCAACCTGATGATAAAAACCAAAAACAGAACTGTTAACGCTCAAATTCACCAACAGTATTCAGCAATAACAGACCCAAAAGGACCCAACTTGGTCTGTGTAGACCTGGTTCCAAGAAAGTAGCCCACATTCAATGTCAGCCTTAACAGACCCGCAGCATTATGAGGGTTGTGTCCTGTTGTCAAAATGTAAAAAAGGTGAGGGAATTGTTGCACCCTGAGCCCTTTCTAAAGGTTGGCATTGCATGCAGATATTGCTAAAAGGAATTACCCATTGTTTGTAGCACTGTGGCGTAACACTGGAGAGACGTCAAAAAAGCGTAAGAATTGCAATAAAATGAAAATGTCTTAGTAACATGAATTTAGTGTTAATTAAAAAATCTGTCAAGTTAATTCACAGTTAAATCTTTGAGGGCACAGGTCAAGAAGATCATTAAAGTTGGTCCAGTCTATACACAGTTACTTATAAAGTTTCACCTATAGATATAGAAACCTGTCTGTCCAGTACTATTAGTTGGAATATGCTTTGCTACATTGAAGTGACATCTAACGCTAACTGAATGAGGCACAGGGGGTTGGACGGTACTGGAAGAACTTACCTTCCACTGTTCTCCACCAGGCCATTAGGCCCTCATTCTCCTGAGCCACAAAGAAAAGCAAGAAAAAACAGGATGGATTCAAACCTGCACACAGAATAAACAGAACAGAATAAAATAGAACAGAAAAGAATAGAAGTCCAACATAGAGAGAGCCTCTCACCCCTTCTGCCTCCAGGGTTCCACAGAAGGGGTTCCCTTCTGTGGGGTTGGCTGCCATCTCCACCTTCTGAATCTCCACCTGCTCCATTGTGGTCTCCTGTTAATGATGACAGATAGCACAACACAGTCAGCTGCCTCAGTGCACTCTTTAGAGAGAACCTAAACAAAAAGATTCACTGCACCAATGCGTTAAATTTGTAGATCTGTTTACAAGCTAAGCTTTAGTGACCAGATGTATTAAGTTTAAAGAGACAAGATAATAAAGATGATTTCATAAGGCTTATTTTTTATTCGGTTTCATTCTTCTGCAAGGCACCAATGGCTGAACTTGCAAGTGCTATAAAATGCCATAAAAAGGTAGGGACATCTGAGGGAGACATCATTCACCCCACAATAAGTCATTTAACCATCCATCAAATTAACTACAAGGCTGATAAATTTACCTAAAATTGTTGCATAATGTATCTTTAATTAAAGGAAGATTTGTTTGAAAATAGAGGCAACAGAAGGGGAGTAGTCTCCTGTGAGTCTAACCTGTACGTCAGGCATCTCCTGTAATTCCATGGGCTCTTCCAGAAGCTCTTCATCAGCATTCTGTGGTGTGAACATGGAAGTGAAAAATCATTCACTTTCAGTGATGATATTCTCAACAATCCTACAACAACCTTTTCCACAGGAGAAAGAACTGAGACAGAAACAAATATGCCAAGTTCTTCTTTGCTTAATTTGCCTATTCCAAAAAACAGGGCTGATAATCTATTGAGGAAAAAAGCAATTCTGTTGATAGAGCTATGATTTTTTACCAGCATGTAAACTGGTGCTATTCTGTCCAATGCAAATGAAGTCAAACAGTGCAATACAGGAAAACCGATAAAGCATACATCTAGACAACAAAATAATATCAGTTTCAGGTCAGACAAGTCAGTTTTGAAATAGTAATAGACTGTATAGGCCAGTATTGAAATAGTAATAGACTTGCAGCAAACAGACCTAAATATACGGTACAGAAAACTCGAAATAATTCCATAAATTTGTCTTCACCTGCCATAACCTACTGTCTTCAAACACATAAAGCAGAGAATTACGATAACAAAGGCTGACACATAAGTAGAATGATGTACATGGGGCGAGCATGTGCAATGTGAGTACAAACTGAGGACTTAAGTTTGCGGTCATAAAAAGAAAAGGTCTAAACAAAGTCTGTCATGAGTCAGAGTTGTATGAGCAAGATGAAAATGAGGAAGTGTGAGGAGATGGCAGGCATTACCTGAGCAGCAGCACTGAGGGAGAACTTGGGCGTTCTGGGTAAAGTCCTCTTCACTCTGAAGTACACAACCTGAGGGCAACAGACAGATAAGAATCAATGCCATTAATGGGCAATACAACAATCTGCTTCAATATCATTAACTAAGTGGCTTTAATTTGATTTCTCAATACAGAACACGTTGGTTTGATAAAACATGATGACCAGATTGTATCCTTGTAGTTTAACAACGTACCTGCTTTGTCAGGTTTCTTCCTCTTCTCACAAGACCTTTGCCTTCAGCATCTTTATCAATCTCTGTCACATCCTAATAGGGAGAGACATGTAGGTGAAATCACACACACACATTCTCTGTACATTTACATTTATGCATTTAGCAGACGCTTTTATCCAAAGCGACTTACAATTTGTCAACTATCAATTGTTCAGGGCCAGTCTCCCCTAGAGCAACTTAGGGTTAAGTGCCTTGCTCAAGGGCTCAGCGGTGGCAGCTCTGTAAGTGTCATACAAGGTAAAACATACTGACTCACAGTAGATAGGTGTGGTGCCGGTTTAGTGACTCAGTAACTCAGTATTTGGTAAACATCATACAGAATGATTCCATGGTTGAAGCACTATAAAGCTGTATAGATTAATCATTTATAAAAGATGATTTACCCAGATCTGTCACCAAACCATGTTCTTGGAAAATATCCCAAACATTTAATTACAAATGGTAAATACTTTAGTAGAAACACTGAATACAACATGTCCAGAGATAGATTGTAAGTGCAATGTTAATTAAAGTCTAATTAACTACAAGCTGGTTGAAACAATACTATTATGTTTTACTGTTTTATGGTGGAAATAGCATTAAACTTGCACTGTGAATGACTACCTGGTTAATAGCAACATCACCCAGTGTATCCCCAAAATAAAAAAGAATAAATGCATCAATCATTAGTGGATAACTTATTTGTTTTTTAGAAAAATCATCCCCCTATACGTGAAATCTTGGGCTCCAGTCTACTGTTTTGTACCATAGCCCATTATCTTTCTATCTAGGCATTCATATATTCAAATGCTTCTGTAGAAGTTTCCACTAGACAACTTGTGCAACAAAAGGGGCTCTCTGGAGGTGAAGCAAAGACAGCAGATGACTCATAACAAAAGCAATGAGCTTTTCTCAGTGTGACATCAACTGTTTCAGTTTTGGGGGTGGTCACATGACTTTGACATTGGATGCATCTTGACGCAGCAACATTGACTGTTCTAAAACACTTTTACAAAGTTTCGTTAATACCTGCTCAGCAGGTCTTGGTGACCTCTGGAAAATTCTAAGCATTCCTTTCTTCTCCTATTACAAAAACAAGTTCTCTGATACAGAAACAACAATGAAACACAGATGTTTTGTGTGTATGTTTGTGTGAGGACTTAAGTGCAGAGCTGAGCTCACCTTAGCTTTATTATTGCTCAAGAGAGCATCTGTGCTACCACAGAGCTGAGGGTCAACAGACAGATGGTCCTGGATTAAAATTTAATTGACAATTTTTGCTGTTTTGTGTTTTGTTTGTGTGTGAGCAACTGTACAAATAATAATAACCACATTAGAAATTTTACTGGTTTAAAACATGTTTAAACATATTGACCAACTGATCAATTAATTTCTGTTAATACCTGTGAACTGCCGATGTCTGCCAGGCTATCATTGCTTTCTGATAGTTCACTGAACTCAGTCAGGGGGTCCTATAAGAAAAAAGAAAGGAGGCCATTACATAAATGCCAGACACTGATCAGACTAGTAGACTAATCAGACCAGACAGGTAGTGGTGAGTGAATACCGTTGATGCCAGAGACCGGAGAGCAGGTTTAGACCTTCTGAACATGCCACTCAAGCCTGTAATCTTTTCCTGGAACACAAACAGGCACACAGGTCATGAAGAAGGCTACAGAGGGTGAAGCAGCTGTGCCACTGGGTAACACTATGCATCATTAATAAATTAAGCCCAAATTCATGTTCTGCATTGAAGAGCAAGAAGACACCACCACAGACATACTAAATATTTTAATACACTAAATAAAAATATGATGAATACATATGTTTTCATAATGACAATCTGGATTGCTACCTTTGTGGCTGTAGTGTTATCAGACAGACTATCATTGCTTGCAGAGAGGTTTTTGTCCAGCTGTGCATAATCCTGCTACAAAACAAAACACACAGGGACAGTCAATTGTACACTACGTTGGATTCTACGGCATTTGGTATGATAATCACCATCTACACAAGTATTGAGTTAACACTACATACTCATGAGATACACTGTTGCATTAAAACTCTCTCACACAAAGGAAAACACACAATCAGACAATCAGATGTGATGGCTTATTTGGGTTTCAGAACCATGGATAAGGTCCAATCACGCGAACATGTCAGAGGATTGGCAGAGGAACATTAGCCTAATGGGATCGGTCTGTAAAACGAACAATAATGATTTCACGTCATAAAATACGATTTCACATGTTATGTCAAATTATAACTAATTATAAAACTAAATAAACAGTTTGCTCTGATGTCAGATTTCATGTGGCCTTTTCGGGTTTCCTGTTGGTGTGTCATCTGCAGCGTGTCGTCCTTCTTTTATCCACATCTCAGCGAACCTCTGCACAGGGAATGAACACACGTCTGGCCCCTTAACAGCGATGAAAAGAAGACCGCTCAGTGTGGACACATTCATTCTGTTGCACTCATCAGTAAGGATATGATTCATAGCACTAAATCTTCGTTCCAGTGGCGGTTCTAGGAATTTTTCTGGGACAGGGGCAATTGAGGGGCCACATTTAAAATTCAGGGGCCAAGTACACAGTCAACATTGAAACGTATTGTTTGGTACCGTGCATGTTTTGCCAGTGATATATTTTAAAACAGTAATGGTAATAAGCTAAAACTGTTAAATTGTTAATAAAAGTATAATAAGCACACTATTAGTATAATAATTGTTCAATTGTTAATAAAAAAAAACATTGTCAGTTCAACTGTTAATGATTCATATTTATATTTGCGCATAAACATCCACAGCATTTCTTGACTTTGTGCATTTAAACCAGCAACATCAAAAATAAAATCACCACATCTGACGATTCTTAATGAATATTTTAGAATAAGTGCATTTACTTACTTATTTACTTAGTTGTTTTATCCTAGTTTGAACACATTTTACAAAAGTCAAAATGATTCTCCAGTAAAAACTCAAAAAAGAAAAAAATAAATACATTATAATAAAAAAATAGATTCAACATCTACATCTGGCTTTTTTAAAACAACAATTTTACACTCATCATTCTTCCTATTTTGAATACATCACATATATAGCACATCAAAAAAGAAGAATTCTTCGATTGCTTTGTTTGGAGCAGAAATTCATCCGAGTCTAATGCCCTGGCCCGTCGAGACTCAATGCCGAGTACACCCAGATGACTCAGACAGGCATCTCCCACTGCAGTTCTCAAATGGTTTTTAATGAGTGCTAAAGCTGAAAAGCTTCTCTCACATGAAGCACTACTCACTGGTGTAACTACTATCCTGGAAAGCCTGAACAGTTCATGAAACACATCTTTGAAGGGTTCTAGAAAGGTCACAAAATCAGTAAGTGTGGTTAACTTCCCCATTCCATTGTTTTCTTTCTTATGAAGAACTCTCCTTATTTGATAAAGCTCATTGGTAAAATCCTGCACATCTGAATAAAAAATCTTTGCAAATGCAAGTAGAGCCTCCTCCTCTAAAAAGGAAGAAAAAGCAGGGTTTGGATACCTCTCATTATCTTAGTTTGGTTTTGAGAACCTTCTTTGTAATTCTCCTGCAATCATATCAAGAACTGGAAAATAAACATGCTTCTTAAAGCTTTTCCGGTCATCTTTGTTAACTCTACACTCACCAGATAGAGCAGTGATTATGTAATCTGATAACCTTGTATTGTTCTTGGGCTGGCTTTTCTCAGTTCCTCTTTTCTCAGTAAGGTCACATTTGACAGCCATTGCTTCGACCTCTCTCCAAATGACATCAAAAAAGGCCTCAGTCCTGTATTCCCTTAAAGTGTCAAGTAGTGATTCTACAAGTGTAACAGCCGCAGCAAGGTCAATGGAGGGGTAGGGGGACTGCAACATATCAGACAAATATTTGGATTGTCCCAAAATCTTAGTAAATGTTACCAACAGGCCAACAAAGCTAACATCAAGCTGAGCTAAAATGCCTCTTGCAGTGCTTCCCACTCATAACTGTGGCACCATCATAACCCTACCAACCATGTTGGTGCAGTACTCAAGTCCATGTTTTTCCAAACATTTTATATTCACATCTGTAAGGCTTGCAGCATCAAGGCTGTCAGCTTTTATTAAATCAAGAAAGCTTTCATGAATAGCCCCCTGATAATAATACCTGATTACAAATGACATTTGTTCTTTTTTTGACAATCTTTTGTTTCATCTTGGCTTGTACCATTTCAGCCAGACATTCCAAGATTTCATTTTGAATGTTTTTACTTGTGTACTTAGCATTGCCCTGTGCATTCATACGCTTCTGAATTAAGTGATCATGTTTGGCAATTGCATTCAAGATGGCTAAGAAATTGCCTGGGTTGTCTGACCCTTCAGATTCCCTGTGTCCACATTGTGCAAGGTTTTTGACTGCAGTTAAGAGCAGGACCTCAGCAATGGTTTTTATATATGCCCGATTTTCTTTGATCATCTTTTCCCTTTCTTTGTTTATTGATTCAATCATCGACCCTTTCTCCTGACTAATTTATATTGTGTCCATGCAAACATGGCCCTTCTGTGGTGGTCACTTCTGCAATGGTCTTTAAAGCCACCATGTCTACAGAGTGCCTTCTTGCAATTACAGAAGCCGGTTTCTGACCTGACCTGAAAGTCATTGGGGCATTTGGGAGCGAAAAGTGTCGGCAAGGACAGCAAAAAACAAAGTCCCTGGAGACAGAGTACTCCAGCCAAGGATGGTCTTTGTACCAGGAGTCCTTGAAGGCCCTCTGCCTGTTTCCATGCTGCGTCTTGGGGAAGATCTTGAGGACAGGCTTCACAGGACTGTCTGCTCTGGACAGGGAAAAAAAATGAAATATGAATTTGTATAACTTCTTCCTGAACATCCATTGGTTCATTGCTTAAATGTTTTAATAGCATAACTACCTTTTCATTATAAACGCATCTTCTAAATTCTTCTTACCATCAGAAGCAGCACCATCAGATTCGCCTCTAGGTGGTACTGAAAACTGTTCATTTTCATTAAGGCCATCATCTGAGTCTTGAGCTAAAACAGAAATATGCGTCACAAATCCCATGTTTCCATTAAACATGTCATTTAAAAACGAGTTAGTATTGAAAATAAAAAAAAAAATAAGACAAACCATTATTCATGTTCAATACTATAAACTATCCAGTCATTCTACTCAGAAACAACACACATTACCATTACACGTCATGATTACGTAGGCTAAAATTATTTATCATAGAAAAAGTGAACACATTTGTTTTTCAATCAATTGTTATAAACGTGCTTGTACAGAGTTCCAACAGACACTAATAGACTATATATTATAACTGAGCTAACGTAAAAATTAACTTAACCTGACGTTAGTCAGCAACATGCAAGACAGTTTAGCAAAGCAGTCACGTTTCTGCAGCCAACACAAACGTGCATTTCCGTGCCGTGATATGATCATTTTCGTCGAAGTTAAAACTATATCTAAAGCCATTTGTCTTCGTTTCAATTCACCATACATAAAATAGAAGTGTAATTAGCAGTGGTGTTCCTCCTTCGTCACTTGGCTTGCTAGCTAACTTTTCTCTGACCTGGTAAAAAGGGGTGGTTCGAACAGGAATTGCCCGGGTCCTCGAACTGTGTTCTCTCCTCGACAGCTGCTGCTGTCTGCTCAGCCTCGCCCTCGATTCTGTCCCTACCGGGTGTCTTGGCCAGATACTTATAAAGCTGTTGCTGTAACTGTCCCTTTTTCATGCTTTCTATTTCAGCCAAAGATGACAAGACTCGTGTGACAATAGTAAACATTATTTAAGTGCTTACACGACTATGAGTGAAAAAAACTAGCATACGCATAGCTTATGCTGCTAACATTGACTGCATACATGTAGGCTACTCGAGTAATGTTGAGTTAATGTGAGACGTTGTTAACTCTGCAAACTGCACAAGTTGCTTACTGCTCCTTTGTATTTTAATTCACAACCCCAAAATAACTGATAAGAGCAGATAATTATCTTACCATCTTAAATGCATACAAGAAATGGAGACTCACCCTAAGTTCCATAAGTGCAGCTCACAATTCCGCCAAAAAGGAGTGAACGTCATCCAACTTGAAAAGATGCACATTTCAAGCCCACTTTTTCTCCACCTGCAGGCTAATTGTCTTTGACAAGATAAACTACTGCCACCAGATATTTTGGAGTGGAATTGCACTTTTGCTCAAGGGAAATTCCTCGGTTCTGTTGTCAAACATGAAAAGGTGGTGGTGATGAATATGGATTGTGGGGTGGGGTGGGGTGGGGTGGGGGGGCTTTTGGGGAGGGGGGCACTTCATGGGCCAATCAGATTTTAGCAGGGGCACGGGCCCCTGTGGCCCCGCCCCTAGAACCGCCAGTGCTTCGTTCACATTCTGCTGTTGACACATGGAGCGTGGAGACGGCAGAAAACAAGTTGCGGAGTTGTAGACTATAGCTGGGTAAAAAACTGTCACAACCTGATTTCAATTTCAAAAAGGTTTTTTTAAATTATTGACGGGGTTTTATACTCCCGAGGATAAAATGCATTCAGCAGAGGTAAAAACCAGAGGGGTGGATGACCCCCCCCCCAACACACACACACACAAATCGCACCCTGTATTATATATCATTATATATTTCAATAATTAAAGATAAAATCAAAGGACCAGAATGCCAACATGCACACTTACTTTAGGTTTAGTGTTCTCAGACAAATCATCAGTACTGGCTGATAAGTCAGTGGATAACAAGTCCTTATCCTGAAAAAAATATACAGAAGGAAAAACATCAATCATATCAAAGGGCACCAGTGACTAATAAATTAAAAAACAAATGTTACCTTATCTTGGCTCTCCTTGGGTTTTGGCTTTTTGAACATACCACTGAACAGACCCTCTTTCTCCTGCAACAGCAAACAACGGACATGGGATCACAAAACAGTGGAGAGTAGGTCAAAGTTACTACCCCTGCTTCATGGCTTAAAACTGATAAAACTGAAAACAATAGGAAGTCTTAATCAGAAAGCACACACAGTTTAGGTCATGCTCACCTTAGCTGTAGTGTTCTCAGAGAGGTCATCAGTACTGGCTGATAATTCAGTGGATAGGGAGTCCTTGTCCTAAAACATAAATGCCATGTGTGTGTAGCTGAGAAAATAATAGTCATGTGAAACAGTTGCAAAACAGCTTAAAACAGTCTACAGCAGTTACCTCATCCGAACCCTTACAAGGTTTTGACTTTTTGAACATTCCAGCAAATACACCCCTTTCTCCTTTGACACATATTAGGTCATCACAGATGTACAGAGGGCAGTAGTACACCATAAGACCAGAACATTCAATTTTCGTTTATGGAAACACTGAAAATAAACAATGTTTCAGTCCACATTGTACCATCTAAATAAGGTCTCCAATCTGTTTAAGAGTAGCTTTCCAAAGGGTCAAAGGAAATGTAATAAATCTAATAAGACACACAAAAGGTATTAAACCTTTTAAAGTCTCTGGGAAATGAAACATCATGCCCTGTCTGATACAAAATGATAATTTCCCAGTTTTACTGGTACCATGTGGCATGTTCAAACAGTCAAAACCTCATGAGGACCCAGATCAGGTAACTGTTGTAGACTTTTTTTAGGCAGTCTTGCAACTATTTTGAATGACCATTATTTTGTCAGTCACACGCTTGTAAAAAAAAATGAATTTATGTTTAGGACAAGGACTTATATCCACTGAATTATCAGCCAGTACTGATGACCTCTCTGGGAACACGAAACCAAAAGTAAGTGGAACAAGATTTGCTGGTTATTTGATTTTTACATGGAATGGAGTGATGATTTATTCTGTCAAGATTTCCATTAGCAGGTCATGCTCCACTTACTTTTGGTTTAGTGTTCATAGAGAGGTCACCAGTACTGCCTGACAATTCAGTGAATAATGAGTCCTTATCCTGAAATTGATTTAAATTATTACTTATGAAAGAGGTTTTTGCATAAATCTATAAATGGAATTACTTTTTGAGACAATTTATTATTTACACACTGCACTTTACAAAGTATTAATCCAAAACAGGCTTACTATACAGTAATCTATGCATATAACCACTTTATATCCCTAATCACAGTGACATCACTCATATTTTCTCTTTCTTCCTCAGACGGTTTAGGGGGATTAAAAATGGTAAAAAAAAGAAATATCTGGAAAGGGGACATAAATGGATAAAGGGTGTAGTGTACCTTGTTCTCTAGTATTGAAATCAAATATATTCAACTTTGATTTATCAAAAATAAGATCAAGTGCAATCTTACAAGCCCACTTAAAAGCTTATATTTAGGCTGAGTATTCAAATGGACCTTTTGGCTAAATAGCACCCTCTTTGACAAATATCATTGAACTACGACTGCTTTGTGATATTTGACATCACATTTAGGTTCCAATTTGCTCTTTTTTAGTGGCTATCTAGGTTCAAGATTTTCATATGAAGGAGGGCACAACCATGCCTCATGTTCAATACAGCTCTTTGGCCATGCACAACGTCTTATAATTCATCAAAGCCAATGCAAAAATGGTTTACATTTTTTGTTTAATGATTCACCATGACTCACTTTTGGCTTGTCCACAAGATTTTCCTCACTGGCTGATAGGTCATCATGAAGAGACTTTTTATCCTTTGAGAGACACCAACAAAAACATGACACTTTAGATAATGTTCATCATATATACAGTACTGTGTCACTGTCAACACTGCCTGCACCTTATGCATTGACGGTAACAAAAACTGTACTTAAAAATAGTAAAATTGCCTAAGTGACCATTTTCTTGGTTTGCATGAGTAACAGAATTAAACAGAATTAAAATACAACATTACCTCTTCATCTGGAGCATCCTCAGAGTGCTTCTGGGGTTTCTTGAACAACCCACTGAACACATTACTCTTTTCCTAGAACATACAGGTTTCACAGTCAGATCAACAACACACATCCACAACTGCCTTTGTATTTTAATAAAAATCATCACCATGCTAAAATAATTGTCTGAGTCTTTTTTTCAGGTTTTTCAAGAATTACAAAAAAAAACTAAAATACTTTTTTACATGATTTGGACAAAAACTAAATGTAGTTATTTTAGCAAAGTGACGAAATATTACTCATTCTAATAGTATGCCCACCTTAGTGCTCTTCTCAAAGAGGCCATCAGCGCTTCCTGAGGGGTCATCGTTTATTAACAGCTTGTCCTGAAACAAATGTCCATTCTCTTGCCATCTCCAAGTCCTTTTATGAATAGCACATTTAATTTGATAGCAGACAACCAAAAGGTATGTACTGGATACTCACCTCATCAGCAGGAGGGACCTCTGTAGTCTTCTTCTTGAACATTCCGCCCAATATTCCTTCCTTCTAAAGGATACAGCATAATTATGCCAAGTGTGAAAAACTGATTTTAAAAATCTGGACAAATAAATAGATTTATAGAACCAATCCAAAAGAGACCACTTACTTTAGTAGGTTCAGAGAGATTGTCATTGCTTGCTGAGAGTTCATCATGTAATGACTGTTTATCCTGTTAAATCAAGCATGTATGTCAGACCAGATATCACATATCTGTGGCAGTGAACATCATCATGGTGTTACAGCAGAGCAGCTGTACTTATATTTATGTAGTGTTCCCACCTCCTCAGTGGCTTTGGATGCCGTCTTGAAAATGCCACAGAACAGACCTCCTTTCTCCTACAAAGAAAAGAGTTCACAACAACAACAGTCATGACCATAGTCATGATGAACTGTATATTTTTTATAAAACACCCCCTCCCACACACACAAACACACACATGCATTATTTTCAGTCATCATGCAATATGAGTGACTATGACATTGAGACTGTTTGTCTACTGTGAACAAAAAACACTCAGAACTCCATGTGTTCCCTTACCTCTGAGAGATTGTCATTGCTAGCCGAGAGCTCTTTGTGTGCAGACAGATCCTGAAACAGATGGAGACAAACACAATAAGCTCCTTATCAGATTAATAAAACATTATCCACCTGAATTAATGCAAATAAGCCAGAGCTTACCTCTATAGAGCCTTCATCCTCTGAGGGTTTGGGAGTCTGTTTAAACATTCCACTCTGCATTCCTCCTTTCTCCTGCATAGACGATGCAGCACAATTAAGACTGTGACCATGTGAACCATGGTGAGATCCCCCTGGCATAAACAGCACCCCAAACTCACCTTAGCATTGTTGCTGTTTTCAGCACGACCATCATCATCACTTGCTGAGAGATCACTATGCACAGACAGGTCGTCCTGACAGAGAACAAACATACACTGTCAGTCTGATAGCTAATAGCAACACACGTTAGGGTCACAGGCCTTGTGTGAAAGTCTGCATGCACCCCACTGTCAAGAAAAGATAAAAATGACTCACCTGTACAGGTGTCTCATCTTGCAAAGGTTTGGGTTTCTTGAACATTCCACTGAAAATGCCACCTTTCTCCTTTCAAATATGAAACATATTCAGGTGAGGAATGAGTAGTAGTCCATGTCGTTGTTCATCAGTAATTATTATAGTTAAATAACAACGACAGCATACTACTGCAAACTCACTTTGGTGCTGGTGCTGATGTCAGACAGGCTGTCATTGCTGGCCGAAAGACGATGGGAAAGACGCTCCTAAGACAAAGACGCACATCATCAAATCCAGCTGTTACACTTAGGTGCAAATGAACAAAGATACAGCTTGAGGACGAGCATGGATGGATCACGCAAATATTCAAGGAGCAGTGTACCTCTGCAGCATCTGATGAGGCTTTTGGAGGTTTTTTGAAAATCCCATGCAAAAGTCCTTTGGTCCTTTGTTCCTTGGAATAAACACAATAGATGACAAGAGCATATTGCTGAGTGTCTTTAGATATGTAACGAACATTATTTCACATAAAGCAGGTTCCTAACACAAAGACAATGAAAATTAGTATACCTTCATTTCCTCAGATTCCTTTGCTTCTGAGTTCTCTGCATCACTGGTTGCTGGGCTCACCTGAACAACCAATTGAAGTACATGAACAAGTATTTATGGTGTGATGAAGTCATCTTAGCACCATTTTGTTACATAATGCAACACATACTAACCCATCCATCTTCCAGGTACACATACTGCACACATACCTTTAAGTCAGGGGCAGATGTCTTCTCCTTTTGGAGGCCCCAGAACATTCTAGCCATGAACCCCCCTTTTCCCTGAAATAACAGAGGATGCATGGAAATACATAGATCTGCTTCCTTAGCAGTGCATAGGCACCACCTGCTGGTTGTTGTTTCTTTTCTGTCTATAATTGACACACACAAACTTACTTGTTTGCAAACTTACTTCACTCTGTTTCTTTTGTTCAACCTCATCACCAAACTGTTCTTTCTCTAGGTCAGGCTCCTCAGCGGAGAGACCCTTATCCACGCTGGCCTACAGTGAGTGGGGAAAGGCACATAGTCATCACTGCTGTATGACATAGTTCGAGCACATGACCAAACAGTTATGAACTCTGATTACTGCACAGTAGAAGTAATACATAATATTCAATTAATCAATTATTCAATCAAAATAAACAATCAAGGGGTATAGCATGCTTAGGGTAAGTAGCTGGCTTTTAATTTGTGTAGCTAGTGACCATACCTGTGTTTTGAATGGATTGACCCTGTTCAACATTCCTTTGAATCCACCCTAGCACAAAAATAAAACTGTTACACAGAACCCACCCACACGCTGGTTAAAGCAAAATATGCTACACAAACCCTTTTATAGATAAAGCGCTCTATAAAAGTGCACAAGAAAAAAAATCCAGCAAACAATAATGAGCCAATTTCACAACTAAGACAGAGGAATCATTCTATATCAAACCAGAATGTGGCTTCTTAGTGTTAAGAACTACCTTACTTTAGAAAAACATACCTTCTTATTTTCAGTGGTGAGCTTTTCAGCTTCAGGTTTCTCTTCTGGCTTAGGGGGTTCAAAGTCTGATATATAGCTCTGGATTACAAGTAACGTAAAAAAGAAAAGTAGAAAATAAAAACAACAGACTAATTTTCTGTGCCAGAAAATACTGACTCAGACTCATAGACTCACAATGAATGTGGGCGCTTGTTCATTTGGACCTTTCTGAAACATCTCTGTGAGCATGGCTACTTTTCCCTGAAAGAGAGTCCAAAATGGTATAAAGTGAAACAACATGGAAGATAATGGTTTACTTCAAGCTTGAAGTAACTAGTTCAAAAACATCAGTCTACCCGTCTGAAGTCTGTTTCATTGTTCACGGCTTCAGAAACCTCTTGGTCCCTCTCTTTGGAAATCTAAAACATAACAATAGACGACTCATAATAGTTGGAAACTAATAATTTTACTGATCATTTATATATACATACACAGACATGCACTTATGTATATATGCCAATAAATGTTAATACTAATAGAAGAAAGAACAGGGTACTCATGACCAACATTTTATAACCAGTAGCAATGTGGTGAATATTTAAGAAACTTGCATCCACCACAGAGAGAAAAAAAACACCTATTAGTCCAGTTCATTCTGTCTGGATAATTTTGTTTGCTGATTTTTTGGGGGGGATTAGCAAAACTATACATTTTTGTAAATATGTAAAAATGCTTGTAAGAGTTAAACAAGTAGAAAACTACAAAAATCTCATTTAGTCAATAGATTTTCTTCTTTTGGAAGTGACTATTGTACAACTTCCATCATGCAGGTATAACAACAGACAAATCAGAGACTGGGATTGCTGGAGTCTGGGCCACAGTGGAATGTGGGGTGAATGATCAGTGTCCACTAGTGTTGACAACTGACCTAAATTGCCCGGGACGTTCCGAATTATGGGTGATTTGTCCCATCAGGTCCAGTTCCGTATTCCAATTACAGCCTTGCCAACCAAAAATAGGCTGAACGCCCCAAAACTCACGCAAATGTTGCTATTGCAGACATCTGAAGTTTCCGGAAGGCTCCAGGAGTCTTACGTATTTAGATAGTGGTTATCTCCACTGTCTGCATTAGCCAGTGAAAAGAAATAAACAGAGAAAACAGGCCAATTTGAAAGGTCTCTCAGTATATGTAGAACTGATTAACTCAGAGCCAGCTAGTAAAACTATATTATCGCCTAATCCATGCTTTCATGTATTTGATTTGTGCCCTCCCCACAGGTTCGCTACCTATGGCAGGTCAGTGAACATCCGTGAAACAAAGATAACAGAACAGCAGAAAAACAACAGCCTTGTTTTTAATTTTCTGCCTGAATAACATCAACAATCCATGTTGCCAAAGAAAGTAGAGTCTAGGGACAAACAGCTGCAGTTAAATTTTAGGTATTAAGTCCATTATTATTTCTGTGTCCAACACATTATGAAAAGAATGATTTGTCAACTTTGACAACAGGCTTCGCAGGTTTTATCCTGTGCCTATAACCTTGCTATAACAAAGCAGTTATCTGGTTTTGTTGGCTAGTGTGAAACCCTAGACATAATAATTCAAAAAATTGCATTCTTCTTCCGTTGCAGTTCTTGGGCTTGGGCTTTTCTTTGAAAGTTGAGCAGAAATAAGCACTTACGTCATTTGTTTCAAAGAAGGATGTATTCGCTGTTTTGCCAACATTGCTCTGATTGGTCATAGCACTATCCTATTGTGTCCAAAGGCAGTTTGAAAGACAACCGCCCTATCGGTTGTGGCCAGACTATACATTGTGATGTTACAGTCTTGCTTATCAGGCTACTTCTCTTCAGCTGTAACAAAGGGAATGACTGTCTTGGTAGTTTACAGTTCTTGAAACAGGCAATGTTTGAGCAGAGGGACTCAGCCACTGTCCTCAGCACCTGGTCATGGCTCTTACCGCTGCTTTGCTCGAGTAGAAGAGGTGGGAGCACATCACACACAGAATGGACAAGTATCTTGATGCATCAGACCAAGATATTGTACAGTCCAGTTCATGGGAGGAATTGAGGTTCTTCTCATATTCTGAGCAAAATTCCTGCACTGGAGTCCACAACTATACTCTTACTTTGAACCTGACTTTATGTAGGCTATTGTTCAGACTTTTTGTCCGGAATTAAATGCAAATCAAATTTGTACTATACTGTACTATATTCTATTTTGAGCTCTACTATGGAAATACACTTCCCATGTTCACAAACCGAGTTCAATTACACGGATACAAGAAAACGTTATTGTCACATGTCTGGTTGATATGATATAAACATAGCAATAGTTTGGAAATTAGATTAGAACATTAGAACATATATTAGAACATTCAGGCATTGTTTTTGTTTTTACTATTAAAGCAATCTACAACATTCCTGTCTATTAAAGCAATCTACAACATGTGGCTTTGTCAGTGTTCTCATTCTAGGTAATAAGCCCCAAAACCACAAACAGTATGAGAACTTCAGAGACATCAACAAAAGGTGGACAGCCAGAGGGATTAGTTGGGGAGAGCTGTGTCGACATACCTGATTATCCTGGGCTTTTGCTGTCTGATATCGCCTGTATGTGACTGTGTTGCTGAGTTCCTGAGGTACACAAAAACACTGGCGTCATAAATCAGGAAGCTTAGCACCGAGCCAATTGCTGTGAACTTGAAAACTCAAACAAATCCAACAGTGCTAGAGGACAAAGGCAAACCATCTTGGAGGTCAGTTGTAGGATGTGTTCAAGAAAAAAATATATATAAAAATATAATATATACAGCATATTTTACTAATCAGAAAATGTGTTTGCCCTACCTCCTCTGTTGGCCTGGGAGGAACAACTGGTGTTTGAGCTGTTCTCTTGCTCTGGATTCTATTCATATTTGCCTTATGAAAATCAACAGTAGTAAGAGTAGCACTCACAGTATAACACATTGTAACTATGAATAAACAAAACCCTTGTGAGGTGGATGACGAGCCTAAACAGGGCTTGACATTTACGTCTGGTTGCCCCAGTAGATAGCACATTGTTTTGTTTATTATGAGACAAATGAGAGAAATAATTTAATCTCATGATATCTAAATATTGTCAGTTTAATAGTTTAATAGTTTATTTATAGTCATTGTTTTGTTAGGTTCAAGTTATTGTAAATGTGTAGTTAAATCAAACACACACACACACACACACACACACACATACACAACAGCCAACATAATTGAGCCAACAATTATGAAAAAATATTGAATTTGGCAACCAACAGTTTGGCCAACCAAAATGCTTTTATAAGTACATGTTGATTCCCTGCTCTTTGAGAAATTGCACTAAGGTGCTTGTGGCACATTGTTTTGTTATAGCAGACATATCCCACATTTAGATTTTCAACTCTTTACCTCAGTTCTTTGGGTGGCAGTGTCTTAATTTGGGTAGAACATCTAATGCCTAAACTAAACAGTCAGAATGAAAACCTACAATAATGAAAGTACAACAACCTCCATTTTGTAGCAGCTGGTAATATTCATGTTACTGACTTCACAATTATTGTCATTAAACAATTCAGTCCTGCACATAGTACGTACTACATCAGTGGGTTTGAGAGGAGCCACTGGTGTCCCAACTGTTCTCTCCTTCCCCTCTGTCTCTGCATGGCTTCCGCTGGACTAAAATAGGGAAGCTGGTTTACCACACACACACACAAACACAAACATAAAGAGAGACAGAGACAACTGTACAATACCTCAGGAAAGGGCTTTGGTGGCTTTGGGGGAGCAGATGGCTGTATGATTTAAGCATATGGAATGGTAAGAAATCATGATTGCATACACCACTTCACATGTTGTTTATCACATGTTGGTCACATGTCTGCCATTCTAAACATCTAAACTTGTAGTGCACTGTTACTGTACATTACAGTAATGAGAGAGTAGGCCTATTAGGAAAAATGCAGTCATCTACGCACATAAGCCCAACTTGAGAGCAAATTCTGTGTCAAACAACCTGAATCTGGTGTGCACATCTTACAACGTTTAAGAACAAACAGATGATCACTTTAGTAAACCACCAAAATACATAGTCCATGTTTTATCGATGGCCATAAACTACTTGAACAAATAGCCTACCGTCTCAGATATGTGTCCATTAACCACACTGGCACCGTAATGCTGATCAGATAAAAAGTTGCCATTAAGGACTTTGGCAGTGATTCAATGTAATCTGTTTGCCCTGGGTATTTCCACTCACCTGTGCTGGCTTTTTCTTTTTGACTTCTGGTCTCGCCATACACTGCTCCATCTTAGCTCTACAAAATACAAGCCAACAAGTCTCAGCATGACTGTCTTCTCTGAAACTACAAGTGGAAGGCTAGGACAAGCGTAACAGCAAACCCACGTGACTAACTAGGTATCTTGAACCGAGTTCAGACAAGTTGTCGGAGTTGAAATTTAGCTATACCACAACTATCTCAAATAGGTCAAGTAGTGTACGCTACACATAAAATATGAATGAATGGATCATGCGATGTGAATTAGAATCAGTAAATACAATTACTTCCGGAATTATTGTAGGGAAAGTATGTTGTTGTTTTTTTTTTTTTTTTTAGTAAAATGGCTATAAGCAACGATAGACCTTCCTGCATTCAAAGAATCCTATTATTTCAGTAGGCTATGCTATAACCTCTGCGCCTGTTTTCATTGTCGTGTGCTTTAGTGTTTCGCTATGCAGGCTACTTTTAGGGAAGGAAAAGTCATTCCGTCAAAACTTGCTTGTAATATGGAAGCCAATTTCCTCCAATAAAAAATGTTAAATTATGAGATTTGAAAGTCGTAATTATGACATAGAAAGTCATAATTATGAGACAAAAAGTCATAATTATGAGATACGGGGAATGCATGCTCTAATCAGTTGCTGGTGCGGAAAGAAACATTTCCAGCTCAGCCACACCAATTTTATTCTTTAAGACTCAAATTCTAATAAGGAACAGTGTAATAAGGAAACTCCAGTCAGAAATGCTACGTTTTGGTTTGAGTCTTCTGCAAAAATGCTGGGGACCATGCAAGCACATGGGTAAAATATCATCTACGCCACTCCTCCACATCTCACCGTCACCTTCACAGCCTTGGCTCCGGTTTCTCTCTACTCAATTTCTGCCAAACACAGTAAAAGAGGACACCGCTGCTCCGCAGATGGAGGTACCAGGTGGAGCTAGAGCTTCGTCTTGTTGGCAAACAGATCAGAGCGCATTATTTGAATAGAAGTGCTCCGTAAAAATGGCAAACTAATCGAAATATTCCTGTTGGGAACAGACTAAAAACTAAATAAAAAGTAACCTCTGAGAGGTTTTTATTTCTGGCGACGGATGAGTACAACTGATGTGGCTGAGGTGGCAGCACTCATTGAACAGCAGCTGCAAATGTCTGGCAGTGTCATGGGTGACTGACGGATGCACCAAAAGTGTTGGTTAATGGACTGACAATTGTAACAATTATTGGGTGAAGGTGTTGATGTCACAAACAGACTAAAACGGTTTGTTTACTGCAGTCGTGGTTCTTTCAACTGCATCCCTCGCATTCGGGGTTCAGGGTGAGCAGTGACCTTCCATGACTTTCCAGTGGCTTTTTGATTCTGAGCCGGCAAGCGATTAGAGCATGTGTTCTTCGTATGTCAAAAACCTCTCAAGGAAATAATGCTTAATACCATGCAAAAGAGCAAGCAAATCAACCATTTATTTTGCGGTAACCACGCTTAAAGTAAGCTACTCCTCAATGTACTAATTTTACTCAATTGTAAATTTTTGCATCAGACAGCCAGAATGTAGCAATTCTGACAGGTGTTTCCTTACTAGGCTACTTTCTATCTCATAATTGTGAACGGCTGATGTGGCAGCATTCATTGAACAGCAGCTGGAAACATTAATTTCCACACCAGCAAGCGATTAGAGCATGCGTTATGAATTTTTATAATTTAGCGTTCATAATTTTAAGTTTTTATCTCGTAATTATCACTTTTTATCTCATAATTTCGACTTTCCCATCTCAGAATTATGACTTTTCATGACCTTTTTTAACTGGCGGAAATGGGCTTCCATAGATAACAGCAAAAGAAAAAGAAAGCGGTCCTTTCAGAAACTTGCTGACAAAATCAAAGCACTACAGTAAGTAGTAAAAGGTTATTTAACGTTAAGGAAAACTGAACACTTTAAAAAAATCATTAGAAAATATGTAGGCTACGAACAATCATGGTCATACCCTGTCCGTGGTTTGCCAAATTTTCTTTTCGCTAAATAAGACAACGAAAATGTAACGTTACAGCATACCTCCACTCAGTGTTCTCTTATAAGCATTACTTTGGGTTGGAACAACTTACAAAAATGTAACCACACTTGATCACAGATGTATCCAATTTAACGTGCCGCAAACAACCCGGTGGGCTCCATAAGGTATCAAGAGTGTTCCAGCTAAAATATACACATTATGAAACGTAACTCTCGCGGAAGGCTTTCCCAAAATATGAAATTCGAAACTCGAAAGAGGCTTTTAGCTTTTTTTCTTCTGTTGAGATGGAGTCAGATAGACTCCGCCGGAATGACGCCTCACCATCCCTCCTGTTTTGCGCTCTCGTCAAGGCACCAGGGAGTTGGGCGTGGTTGTCTTTTATATAGGTGGAACACAGGTTACATGACTCCCGAGTCATCGCAGTTTTTCACATAGTTCCTCCCATGGAAACCAAAAGCAGCGTGAAGTGTCTTTTACAGGCTGATACAGGTTCTCTTGTATATCCAGATTCCCACTCTTTCTTTAGCATCAAATATAAGGACTTTTCAAGGACATCTCCAGGCCTTTTTCACACCGTTTTAAATGATTGATGACTGATGCTGGTAGCTTATTAAAATTGTTATGCTGGTGTGGCTGGCACAATCAGTGAAACTGTATAGTGATCATCTGGTCAAACCAACTAACCATCAAAAATCATGCTAAAACATACCTTAATCTGGTCAATCTATATTAATAAAGATGTTTTTTTGTTTGTTGTTTTTTCCTCAGCCTTGATGTTGGTTGGGCAAATAGTTAGACATGCTTGATTAGATGGTCACACCAGCATGTCAAACTGGACACTGCTGGAGGAGCATGATGAAGCTAGAAGCTGGCCAGCAAAATTGGTCAAACCATCTGAATCATAAAAACTCATTTAAAAACATAAGATGGTAAAAACTAGCTGGCGAAGCCATCTTCAGCCACCTTTATGTTTATGTGGCAGCAATACTAGGTCTTGACGGGACCTTTGATGAGCATCCCATTATTTCCTGGTTCTTAAAGGAGGCATGTAGACCACACACCCAAGGGCTGTATCTGCACCCTCCTTGTGTTTAGACGTGATAATCAGCGTACTTATGAGTTCACCACTCAAACCCTTAAACTTGCTGGACCTAATGAAAGTGTCATTGAAGACTGCATTTCCTCTGATGTGGTATCGGCTAAGAGAGTTGGCAATTGCATTAGGCACAAACTCATTGTGCACAAAACATTGCACAGGACGGATCCAAAGCAGTGCTTCAGCCAAATCCCTTCTTTCTTCCTAAGGTGATTTAATCTTTACATACCGTGCAGCCCTTTGTTGTCTCTGCCTTGTCCTTTACCACATTCTTCAGATGAGGTTTGCAGGCTCCATGCCAGATTTCCAGAACAGCTTTTTGTGTGCCACAGAGAAGACAGTAGAGGAAAACCCACAACAGGCAGCCAGGGTCAGTTCTCCAAGGGCAGTGGCCCCTGTGTCTTTCTATGTTGAAATCTGCCAGAAAATCCCTTTAAGGGTTGTGGGTAAAGGGGTGTGGTTCATCTTGTAGTATTTAACTTAAGATTTTGAGAAACATGACTAGCATTAATTTCATGCAATACATTGCTTTTTGTGCACTGCATCAAACAAATTAGAGCCTGTTACCTGTTATCTCCGTCCTTTAAATGTGTGCACCACCTACTTACATTATTCCACCTTCCTTTAAAACTGCTGTTATGCACATATTCTGATTGTGACTATGATCTTAGCCAAAAAATACTTAGTCTTACACAAAATCTGAAATCTGTCCTATGATGCATATGTAGTTGAATGTTATTCATGAAGCAGGAAAAGAGACTTTAGTCAGACCAATCCAGTAAGACCACAAATTGCGGCCCTTAGGTGCAGTGCCAAACACCAACAGGCTAGTTATTTTTTGCTCTTGCCTTTGTTTTAAAATCCTACTTATACATCCCATTGTAAATTAGGCACTTCTACCTTTGTCGGTTATCAGTGAGAAGCAACAACACTGACAAATCTGAAGTTAATAGAATATTTTATTTTAAGTCTAACCTTGCATTAGGAAGAGAATGAAACCACAGATGCCTAAACAAATAAAATTCAGTTAAGGACATATGTACAGAGATCTAAAACCAGAATCCTATTTACACATTTCCAGAATTTTAATTCCAGAAGATTTACAGATTTTATTATAGACTACACTATAAATAAAAGCAAGAAAACAAACAAACAAAAAACAATAACATAGAAATTATAATATAATTCATAGTCATTTCAGTAGCCTAACAGTGCCTTGAACTAAGTAAATTTGTACATAAACTCCTGAAGTAGAGAGGTAGTGTTTGACGAGTTTAAAAACTGCAGCTACTGTAGGTAAAATAGCCTGATGAAACAGCATACTTGTAACAGTCTGTTTAGACAAACAGAAGAACAAATACAAAACTGAAGATAAAAAGGCAAAGGTAGTCTTAAAGGTTCCCACATTATGATCCATTAAATTAAAAAATCTTGGCCACATCATGCTGATCCAAATCCCTGAAAGGTGTCATAGTTCCCCACAACTGCGGATTTCTCTGCAAGTCTCTTACCTTCCAAAGTGCAGCATTTTCATACTTGCTTAACAGCTGGCTCAGTATAGCCAGTTAAGTGGCAATATAGCTTTTGCATAGTCTGTGCAAGTCTGTGAGTAGGAGAGTCAGAATAAGCACACAGAGGCGGAGTGGTATTGCCTATTGCCTAGAGTAGTATTGAGTGATACAAAATAATATGGATCACAGAAAGAATGAATCGTGGAGAATGTGGTTTGGTCTAGCCTCTTTTTGTGCACTTTGAGGCAGCGTTTTAGTAATTTGAGCATGTTTAGTGTCTGCAGAGTTGTGGTGCTGGAGGAGCCAAGAAGCTCAGCTCTTAGTCTTGCACTTAATGTCATCGATGTCAGTATCGCCAGTACTCGGAGGCGGGTTGCTTTTGAGTTTACGCTTGATTTCATCAACGTCATCTGTATAGTCCCTCCTCTCAGGAGGAACGCTCCTAAGTTTACGTTTGATTTCATCAATTTCATCGATATCGTCCATAGTCTCTGATTGGGGGCTTTCAGTTCTGCCCTCTGGGGTGGTGGTGGAATGCAGTTCCTCACGGATACTGTTGAGCTCCACCAAACCAGCATGCAGCTGCCCTGCCACCTCCCTGATCTTAGCGGCAAACTCCGACTTGGCCCCCTTCTTAAGCTCCCGAGAATCTTTGGCCACGAAATAGATGTCCATGCCCACAAAGAGCCCCGTCAGGACACCTGTGGCCATACTGGCAATCTGCACAGCTCTTGCCGCTGTACTCCCAGCCACATTGGCAATCTGCACCACACGCATGATCTCATTGGCACTGATGAGAATAGCCTTGCCAGCCATGGCCCCATCCTCATAGATGTTGGTTGACAGGGCGGGGAAGTCTTGGTTGTAGGCATGCTTCTTTAACTTGATGAGATCAAACCTGCGCAGGTTCTCAATCCCTTGCTTGATGAACTTCATGCATTTGTTGAGGTCCCCTATCTTGTCTTGGTAGTCCTCCACAATGCGCTCCACCTTCTTGCGGTCAAGCGAGTTGTTCACCTGGTTGGAGATGCCAGCAGAGGCTGAGGTCAGTCCGCCTGCTGTGGCCACGCCCAGGCCCACAGCAGTCACAATCAGTGATGTTCCAAGGGTGACGGGAGCCAGGGCCAGCCCGGCAATGGTAGCAACACCCCCCACGGCACTTGTCGAGCCCCCAGTGATCTGGGCGATCTTGGTCCTCTTGTTGAAGCGGTCAAGGCCATCTGCAATGGCATTCAGGTCGATGACATGTTGCCACAGTCCCTCAGCCCGCTCGGTGAACAGCTTGTTGAAGACACGAATGCCTTTCTGCACTTTCTCAGCAGTCAAAGCAAAGGCTCTATGAGAAGAGGCAAACATACATGGGCAAAGGTCCAAAGAGAAGACAAAGTGTGAAGTGGGTGCTAAGAAAGATTAATTTTCTGAGGGATTACATACTTTGCCTCTTCTTTCTCCATCATGTCCTTATTCTGTGGCATGTCTTCCCATTCTGAATTAAGTAAAACAGAAAAAATACATTTTGATCTTTCAGACAAACTGTTTGGTATACAACATGGACGTTAAAGGGCCTATGGCGTGCTTACGTTCAACTGTATTCCACCACTCCATCAAACCATCCAGATCCTACAAAGAATTTCAATAAAAACATCAAAACATGTATGTAACATTTTATTCTGTATTCTGAAGATGGCTTCACAAACCTTGTCTTCTTCCTCCTCAGGCTTATCAAAACGGTACTCATCCAGCTGTTCAAGAAGTGACTTCTTCTGTCCATTGTCCTTTTTTGTGTGACAAATTATAATTAGTAGATTTAATATATTTAATTAATAGCTACAAGTTGTACAGCAACTGTATATGCATGGCATGTAAATAATGAATATCTGGGCTTCCGGACATAAATGATTACATTTAATTAAAGGATGGTTATGTTTATGGGTGCTTGTTTATGGGTACTTTGCAGATGCTTTTATCAAAAGCAATATACAATACAAATAATATGTTATGATAATAATATTTTGCCAAAATTATTGAAATATAATAATGCTATAATAATAATACAAAAAATAATGATGATGAAAATGAAACTACACCAAATATCAGTATCAGTTTTCCCCTAATTTACAAATAGGTAGTAATAATCAGAAAAAAGATTAATGTAACCACCTACACAATAAATTACTAACATAATTTAACTTCTAACAACTCAGCCATACCTATGCCCTGTAATGCAGACTCTGGGTATGGCAAAATGTCAAAATGAAAAGATGGATGGCTTTGAGAAATTTTAAACAATTAGTTCACATTATGCTGGGGATTTGGGAATGTAGCGCATTAGACACATGATATTTGCAAAAGTAAAAGGGAGGAAGTACCAGAACAGATTTGGGCAGATTTCAGATAAATGAGGCATACATTCAATGTGAAACAACCATCATGTATCAAATGTCAACCTAGATGAGATGGAAAAGTACTGCAGCGGTCCGTGAATTTCCACAGGAAATGGATTCACCTCAGCAGAGCCATGCCTTGGGGCTCCTTCCTTCTTCTCAATCTTCTTCTTACCCTGGTGGTTAGAATGAACCAACCAGAAATCACCCACAACTGTTTTTCAAGCAACACTGTGTTGTGAAGGTTCTTTTAAAACATGTTTGATTATGATAACTCATTTTTGTACCGCCCACAAGATCATTTTTAAAGATAATCTGTTAAGGACAGTTAATGATTCTGTGGTTGTGTTTTTTTGTTTTGACCTGGGCTAAACAAAATGGCTAACTGTTGCTTTATACATACATGCATTCATAGACTAACTAATATCTAAGGTGTTAAACCAAATATAGCTATAGGTAACTACTGAAAGAGTATATTCATACCTTTACATGAGCCATGAATGGATTTTTCACTTTCTTAGGTTTCTTCTTCTTTGGCTGAAAATGTAATAAAACAACATGTGTATTCAGTACCTCTGAAAATAGAAATGGTGGAGATATTGAATGAGATGCAGTAAAATTTAGAGGGAGATCAGACAAGTGACTCAGCCTCAGATGACTTCATACGTTTGTAGAGGACACCTCTTGTTCTGATTTGTTTTCCTCTGTGGTGAGCTCTTTCCTATCTTCAAGGCCATCATCACTTTCATCCTGTGAAAACTTCAGTTGCAATATAGACTAATTGATATAGATTGATTGATTAAATATTAACATAGAATAACAATAAAGAGTCAATAAATTATAAGCACACCAGGTCAATGGCACTTTTTGGTAGATTGTGTCACAGGCCTTTGACTGTGGATAAATATCACTCCTCAACTGCAACTGCAGAAATGACTAAAGAAATATTGTGGGCAGAATAAGATACCTCCAGATGGTCACTACCAGATGCTTCTTCCTGTTCAGTCTTCAATGCTGAAACTTTGGGCTAAAAAGCAAGAGAGTCATATTAAAGCTAGCCCATATATGATATAGGGATATCATGTTATTGCTGTGGGAAGGTTTTCAGATGACTCAAGCACGACCCCTTACCTTGGCTGCTACCTGACCCAGGAATGGATTCTTAGGCTTCTTTGACTTCTTCATGGTAGGCTAAAAGACAAATTTAACCAGCAAATATTTAGCACAAGATTTGGCAAAAACGATTAAGGAAATAAGAAAGAAAATATGAAGAAGAAATATGAGGGAGAATCTTTAAGCATGATCACACTGATAAGACTCTCTTGATTAGGGCTAGATAGAGTTCACAGTGTCCACCTAGACAAAGTTCCCATGTCACTGTGCTGAAGGAGTCCCAATGTGCTTAGTCTCACTCAGAAAAAAATGAGCCTTACCTGAACATCCTCCCCCTCGTGCCTGGCCTCATCACAACTCTCAACAGCATCATCCTGACCGGAAAAATCGGATCACCACCATTAATAACAATAACAAAAATACATTTTTACATAATAATATAATATAAACATAATTTAGGCTAATCGTTTACATACAATATGAATAAATGCCCCTGGGGATAAAGTTTGGAACAAATATGAATTAATACAATTAATGACCTTGTGGCAAAGTCTTTCAACTGAAAGGTAGGATGTCTAGAGTTACTTTTCCAAGGCTAATCCTTTGCTGGGGCTAAGTTCCCAGGGTATATTTTTTCTGGATCTTTGGTTTCATGTAAACAAATTGATATGATTAATTAATTACAGAAAATGTAACACAACAAGAAAACAACACATTTTAATAAGAATTTGCACTCCATACAGCATGGAATGTTTTTTATTGACTTTATTGTCATTACTCATGTATAAATACAGGTAACGAAATGTGGTTTTGCATCTACTCAGAAGTGCAAAGAGCAGCAAGTGCAGTATATACAGTATATGCAATATGTACAGTTAAAGAGCAAATTATATTTAGATAAGAGTAGTAATAATAAATAGGCAGAATAATAATTAGGCAGAAGAGCAATATACATGTAAGGTGAAGAGATAATGAGGGTAATATACAGATGTGCTATATAGATTCAATATATACTATACAGATGTACAGGTGAGCAGTCCAAGGGGTATAGCAGCAGAGTGCAGTGTGAGGTTCAGTGGGGGACAGAGTTCAGTAGTGTGACGGCTGTGGGGAAGAAGCTGTTCCTGAACCTGGTGGTTTTAGTCTGGAGGCTCCTGTAGCACCTTCTGGAGGGGAGGAGTTGGAATAGTATGTTGGCAGGATGGGAGGTGTCCTTCAGAATGCCGCGTGCCCGTTGCAGACATCTTTTCTTGTGGACATCGTCAATGGCAGGAAGTGGAGTCCGTGTGATTCTCTGAACAGTTTTCACCAGAGCCTTGCGACCAGCGACAGAGCAATTTCCATACCAAACTGTCACACAGTTAGTCAAGATGCTCTCGATCGCACAGCGGTAGAAATTGCTCAAGATGCTAGTGGACGGGTGGTTTTTCTTTAGTGTCCTTAGGAAGAAGAGGCGCTGGTGGGCCTTCTTGACCAGGCTTGAGGTGTTGGTCGACCAGGACAGGTCCTCGGAGATGTGGGTCCCCAGGAATTTGAAGCTGGTAACACGTTCCACAGCCATACCATTGATGTGGATGGTGTCATGGGTGTTTCCCTTCTCTTTCCTGAAGTCCACGATGAGTTCCTTGGTCTTGCTGGTGTTCAAGAGCAGGTTGTTGTCAGCACACCATGCAGCCAGGTGCTTCACCTCTTCCCTGTAGTCAGACTCATCGTTGTCACTGATGAGTCCAATCACCGTGGTGTCATCTGCAAACTTGATGATGGAGTTGGAACCATACACAGGCTTGCAGTCATGGATGAAAAGGGAGTAGAGGAATGGGGACGCAGCCTTGTGGTGCACCGATGCTCAGGTCCAGCGGCCTTACGGGCGTTGATGTGGCCCAGTGCGTTGTGGACATCTGTGACGATGAGTGTGAGAGTATGGTGGTCGTCAGGGGGGAGGGTGATGACAGTCTTATCCTTGTTGTCCTTGTCAAAGCAGGAATAAAAGTAATTTAGCTCGTTGAGGAAGGACAGATCCATGGCTGTCTGTGTGGAGTTGCTGGACATGTAGATATGGCCTGAATGCCCTGCCACATGCGTAGGGGGTCAGAGGTTGTGAAGTGTTCCTCCACCTTCAGCTTGTAGCTGTGCTTGGCATTTTTGATACCCCCCTTCAGGTCAGCCTTGGATGTACTGTAGGCTTGTGTGTCCCCTGATCTGAAGGCATTGTCACGTGCCTTCAGTAGAAGCCGCACTTCCTTGTTCATCCATGGTTTCACTTCATCACTTCATTGCACGAGTTCCCTGGTATACCCATAATATAACTGTGTTGTGTGCTGTGCTGTGACTGGGGATCATTAGACCTCGGTAAGCAATACGAATTACGTTGGTGTGATCGCACACATTATTACTGACAGGGAATGGCATCTTAAGTCTGTTGCCCTAACTGTGCAGAAGACAACCACCAGGCACTACGCCGAAAATTGGCAGAAGCATAAGCCTGGGGAGTTCAACAAAAAGTCACCACAGTTCAGTCATATACCAAAATCCATTTAAATTGAAAAATGTTTGAAAAATGTTAAATTGAAAAAATGCTTCTTGTGTAAAATATTGATATGCAATTAATTGAGAATAATTCATTACAAAGCTTCAGATTAATTAGATAATTTTTTTAATCAAGTCCCACCACAAATTTTTACCTAATAATATATAAACATCATTTAGGCTAATAGTTTACATACAATATAAATAAATGCCACTGGTAAAGGTCAGAACAAATTAGATTTAATTTTACAAGAGTAATCTTTTGCTGGGGCTAAGCTTGCAGGCTATATTTTTTCCTGATCTTTGGTTTCATATAACCTGTTTGTGTATACCTGTTGTTTTTTAGTCTGCTCGTCCTTGAGTTCACTCTCTCTCATTCTTGCCATCAGGTCCTGGAGTGAGTGAATGAATCAAAACCACATCAAGGACAACACATAATCCAAAAAATAGAAAAAACAAGGGCCTATTTTAAAAAGTCCCATGTGCTCTGGAGCCCAGGCTATTTTAGACTCACCTTCTCCTTTGGTTTGGGTGAAACCATGGGAAGTCCAGCTATGCTCTTGTTCTCTCTCTGAGTCATATTACCACTGACCTGACAAGGACAAAGAAGCTTAAACACTGTTCTCTATTTGGCTAAACAAACATATTTTAGAACGAAAGAAACACACACACACACACACACACACACACACAGACACACACACAGTTACAGTAACACAGACATACAGAAAAGGCAAACAAACACACATACGCATGCATAAAGACAACTTGTGAAGTAGCTACAAGTACAGTGCTTAGCTACCTCACTTCCCTCTGCTGTTGTCCTCTTTGGCTGGCTGATGGAGGCTGCGTTGCTCCGCTCCTTATCACAACAGAACAGAATCAGAAACACAACCTCAGGGACACAGATTACAGCCGGCCCAGGTTACAGGATCTGCACTAGACAGGATCCATATTACAGCCGACCCAGGGTGCCAGCTCCGTACCAGACAGGACCCAAATTATAGCTGACCCAGGGGTGCTGGATCAGTGCCAGATCAGCATCACATCTGGACTACAGACATTCTCATTCAGCTTCTGCTGCCTTCTCCTCACAGAAAGGACATATGGTGTGACTGTACCTACCTTGTCAGTGGGACGGGGAGGGACTAGAGCAGTGAGGGCTTCTCCTTGGTCCAGACTTGGATAAATCTGATAGTGATACATGACATAATTACACACAATGCATTCTCTCTCTCTCTCTCTCTCTCTCTCTCTCTCGACTGGGTGTGGTACATGAAGGACATACCTTTTTCACTTTGTCATTATCATACTCTAGCTCATCATCAGATTCCACCTCCGAGTTGAGTTTCTATGGACAATGAGTGAGATGTAATCATTAAGATATTCCTCCCTCTCCAGCATTGATTACTTTTGTCTATCCCACAAAACCAAATAGGTAACTATACTCACAAAGTCACAAACTCCTTTGTCACTTGTCTAATGGTGCCTAAAGCCCCAAATTCCCAGCACCTTTGCCATTTCCAAGACCACCACTACCACCACCACCACCTCCTATGTACAATAACCATATCCCATCACCACATGATAACATCAAAGTGCTTATTACTTTAGGACCGGAGCGAAATGGGTTCAATTTTGTTATAGCTCAAACCACAACATTCTAACATGAGGAAAACAAATGCATAAAAACTATGTAATCACACGTTCAAACACACTTATGTGAACATGTGTATCATGTATATATGTACATGCACAGGCTAAACACTGCCACACCTGTTTGCGATGGGTGTTGATTTCACTGCCAGAGGATGCATCTTCATCATCCTTTAGAATCTCCTCTTTATCCTCCTATAGAATAATATCAATGTTTGTAAAGATATATGGTGAACACCATCTATAATAACAAGCAATTACTGATGTTTCACATGCAGAAATCAATTTTTTTTTGTTAATACTGTGAATTTACCTTGTTGGCAGTGCGGAATGGATTCAGCTTTGACATGGCGCCGACCAGTGCATTCTAAAGGCATCAAGCAAGTTAAATTAAAACACAGCAAAATAAAGACCAGCATCTAATTTCAAACACCACACAAATTCCCTAACCTGTTTGTGCGCAGAGTGTCTGGTGTCCCCCATCTCTTCTGCCTTGGAATCTGATCCTTTCTCCTTTAGGATAGAAACAGAAACTTTTTTTTTTTTTATTTAGGAAACCTACATAGTTACTCCCGATGACTAAAACAGAGATAACACAAAATAAACACTAAATGCCCACCCGTTTCGACTGTGAAGCCTTTGCATCTGAGGACTTATCTGTCTTCTCCTTGTCCTGTCAAAACCAACCAAAAATAACCAAACCTGTCACCCAAACCTCTCATTTCACAGAAAACCCATAAATCATAAATCTCAAAATTTTCCCCATCACACCAGACTAGAATTATGGAACAAGTGACTACATTATATCCACATTTCATCACATATAACATATATACCAAATTTAGGATTAAGTCAAAGTTTTTGACAGGCCTTAGGGTTGCTGTTTTCTGAGAGACTGTCATTGCTGGTAGATATCTCACATTGATCGAGCAAATTATCCTGACATAAAACAAAATATTTTGAACAGATGTGTTGTACTTTGCATAGGTCCCTATAGGACACAACAAAATCAGGGTCTCCGCAACTAGGGGTCAGCATCAACTGACAACTGACTTTCAAAACTCTAAATACAATTAGCACCCCATGGGTCTGTTGTAGCCGTACAGTGTAAAGCCGTACACACTTCTTGCTTCTGTCTTTACATACACAAGATCACCCCAACACCAAAATTATGAATCTTTTATGTCTTATTTGCAAATGCTTACACACACCATGCCAAAAATGGAAATCTAATGCCCAAATCCTTAAAAACAATACAAAACCCTTTGTTCAGCAATGGTTATATATTGATGATAATTCTTGAAAAACACTGAACAGACAATAAAAAAAACAGAAAAGGAAACATAGACAGATCATCTCCACTTTCAATTGCAGTTGGAGAAGTTGACAGGTGTTGACAACAGATTGATGGTTTGTTGTACATGGAGTTTTGAAAAAAGTGATTACAGACTGGACAAAAGCATGTTAGCAGCTGGAAGGAACTGCAGGCATATGCATCTGCAACAATTCCTGAAGAATTTCTATGGAATATGAATTATCTAACTATCTATTTTGCACACTTAACTGTAAACACTCACACAAATATATTGGTAAAGTAGACAGAAAGTTTACGTAAAGTAAACTGTAAAGTGAACTGTAAAGTAAACGGAAGCGGGGCTTGGAAGTCAATGAAGTCATTGATTTGAAATACATGAAAATGAATGTAGTTTCAGAAAAGCCATGACTTGTTAGTTTTTTGAAAGTTATTCTACTATGACTAACTACATGTTCACCGTGTAAAGAAGACACATGCTAGTATATAGTAGAATTATTTGTTTTTGAGCAGGATTGTCTGTTTTGAAGGTGTTAGTGTGTACAGAGAGAAAATTTTAGTATTTTTAAATGGAGACTTAGTGTTTTGTTAACAAAATGTGCTTTTGATAAGAAAACTAACTGTTTGGCTAATTGTGTGATGTAGATGTTTTGCCGTGTTAAGAGTTTAGAAAAAGTAGAAAATTTTAAGTATGGGTTAATGTTTGTTAGCGATTGAAAAATAACTGTAATAATTAATATTCAATTGGCTCCAAAAATACATGAGATAAAATATAAAACATCACAAAGTACCCAAAAACAAAGATTTGTCACAGTGGTATGAAAGTGCTTATTTATCAGGCCACAAAAGAATGACAGGGACTCACCTTGGGGTTTGCCTTGTCAGACAGACTGTCATTATTGGCAGATAGCTCACGATTACCACCAAGAATGGCCTGCAAAAAAAATCACCATAAGTTCACCTGAGAAAAACTATTTTGCTTTCCACCTTACCAACATATAATGTAGTGTATAATATAGTGTGCCAACACTTACTCACTTACTTGTGCAGATAAACTATCATCTAATGGTTTGGCAGCCTTGCTTAGGATTCCACTGAAGACACTTCCTTTCTCCTTGTGGGCAAAACAATCACTGAGAAAATTGTACAAAGGATGGCTGTGTTGTGTAGCTGAACCTGAGACCTTCACTTACCATGATGTTATTATTATCACTGAGACTGTCCTCGCTTGCTGAAAGTTTGTTTGATAAACCATCCTGCAACAAACGTTAGCTCCATCAGTAACAGACAGGAGTAAGTAAGTTTTTGTCCAAGACTGACAACTTTCAAAGAATACAGCTAAACCTTCCAATGCAGTTGGTGATGGTTGATTTCAGATGATACAAAAAAACAGCTAAAAACTGATTGGTGGTGATGTATGTCGCTGCTTTGACCTTTACACCAACAACAAAATGGAAAAAAACAACATATTGAAAATATGTTTATTGTCGTAGGTGGAAAAACGCAGCTTCAGGAAGTAAAAGTCCTTCCATCTACACCTTCTCCCTGTGCCCTTAATACAGGTGACATATCTGATTGGTTGATATACATGGCTGAGTTGTGTGCCAACGTTTGCCCATTTGCTCTGAAACTGAATTATATAAAACTAAATTTAAACTTGTTTGTGGTTTATGTTAGTAATATCAATTTCAGTATTGTCATTTGATTAGCCTAATTTTTGTCATAATTGAGCAGTCATATCTAAAACGCTCACCTGTGATAGTTTGGTGTTTTTCTTAAACATGCCACCAAACACCCCAGCTTTCTCCTGATTGTCAAAGAAGATGAATAATCAGGTACATTAGATTAGAAACCACATTATGGAACATTCAATTACAGTGTAGAAAACTACTTTGAACGGGCCTATCTTCAAGCTACTGTTGTCAGAGAGATCATCATTGCTTTTTGAAATATTTCCATTTTGAGAAAACAGCAAGTAGTAACATTTGTCAGGATATTGGCGTTCTGAAATCATACATGTCTATCAAGCAATTCTTTGCCAAAGGCTATCTAGGTACACCCAAAACGCCACGTCCTTCCCAAAAGCTTAACTTCAGTTTATGAGGTTCCTCACCGTCTTTGTGCCCTCTTCACATTCCAAGTCCAACGTTTCATATCGACCAAAATCCTAAGGACAGTTTTAAAGATGACTAACATTAAACAAAGTAAATAGCCATATGTGGCACAAGCGTTAAGCCACAGTTTTTAACTGAAGTCCAGGTGCCTTAAAACTTAGCACTCATGACTTTTTTACACAGACAGGAGCGCACGAATTTTGCCAAATGTATCGCCCAAACTTGTTGCTTTGACTTACCATATCAACTTCCTCTAGCAGCCTATTTTAAAATTCTGGATGAACGCTCTACCTAAATGTTGGCTAACTTTCAGTACACAAAGATCATACGTATCGTCATCTTGAACGAAATCGCAGTTCCTTATGCCTGGCGTTTCGGTTTTCGTAGCGGTCTATGCTGACAATTGTTTTCTCTTACACCCCGCCCAATTTCTCTTATGTCAGGCAGCTCCTTCTGCGACAATAAATGTGGAAAAACAGACGCACAGGTGAGAATGGTGTTCACTGAAATGAGTAGGTCACCTTACGAAAGTGAGTGATTATTATTTGGTTGGCACTGACAGAAAACATAACCTAACCAATCCAATTTCACCTCTGTAACTCTTTGTCCATACATAGTCAAACAGATGCTTCTAGAACAAAAAATCGAGTGACAGTAGGCTGCTAATCATTCAATTATGCTCATCATCGGCCAGGCATTTCAACTATGCGGGAACTGTATTACTTTTTTACTTTTTGAAAAATAAGTTTAACTGAAGGAGTAAACACTTAGTACGCTAGTTTACATCTACATTATATTTTATAATGCAAGTGCACATAATGCAGAGCTACACACAGCACAGAACTACATTTAGCACCACTTGTTTGTTTTTACTGTTTGTATAACTTTACATATGCAGGTATGCAGAACTGAGTATACAATTAATACTAAAATGTGATAAACTAACTCACTCACTAAAAAACTATACTCACTAGATCTTAGGTATAAAATAGCCTAGGATATGTATTTTTGGTAAAGGTCATCTAAAATTAACTTAAAACAGACAATTAAGTCTCATAGACTGAAGTGCCCATTAGCAAGGGGGCACCTGCTGGGGGCAGCTATAGCAGGCAGCACTGTGTGTTGCATGTGCTTCACTAATTCAGGATTGGAATAAATGCAAAGACCAGATTTTCCTCATGGGATCAGAAGAATGTAGATTGTTATATGATTATTATTATTCACAGGCCTACTGTTGGCTGGGTTATCAGAACTGTAGGCCGTGTCAACTCCTGGGTGAAATAAGAGGACTGTAAAATCATTTAGATAACAAATGATGCAATTAATTTCAGGCAACAGGTTATTGAATTAATTTTATTGCCCCAGACAACTCCACTGTCATTATATGTCTTTGGTGCTAGGTAGGGTTACTCAAGGTTGCTTCTTTACCACTGCATGTGGAATTACTTAAATAGTGTATTCTCTTACCATCCCATCCACTATGTGGGTATTTTAAGTGCATTCTCTTGTCTTTCCTGTATTGAACATTTAGTTGGGCATGCAACCTGTTACATTATTATTAATGTGACAACATTCGCATTATCATTACAGTAGTAGTATACACTCATTCACCCAGATTTTTACACAGATTTGCTTTCAAGGCAGTAGTATTGTACCAATCACAGCATGTCAGCAACCCAGTCAAGACAGAAGTAGGTAGGTGGGCTACTATATGTTTTTTTTGTTTGGTCAAAATGCCTTTGTCCTCTATGGTGAGTTTAATTTATTTAATTTAGTGAGTTCATTTAAATGTATCTGTAATGAAAACCACTTAGTATTTTTATTCCTCTTTTTGTGTAGGCCTACTTGGTATTTGAGATTGTGATTTGGTTTAGATATACATACAAATGAAGGAATGCATAATCTGAAAGGTGTTCAAGATTGAAAAAATCCTGTATTATACTAATTGTATTATCAAAATTGCAGTTTTCCTACAGTATTACTGTAGTAAATGCAACATTTTCTGAATGTTTTTAAAAAGAAGCTGCATAAGATTTGTACCATCCTCCCCCTGCATATATAAAAAATAATTAGGCTATACAGGATGTCTCCTGGATAGATTCTTTCAGCATTGTTTGAGACCTAAGTACTTGGGCATTGGCTGAATTGACATGGAATGACCCAAATGCAAACAGTAGGCCAATCAGTAAATCAGTCCAAGGCCTTAACCAGTGCCCCCTGAGCACACACTATGAAGAGTTTTATCACTACATTGAGGCAAATGTGAAAATTATTTTAAAAATAATTTGAATACTTTTTAATATTATTAATTTCATCTATATTGTTTTTGTCAACAATTGTGGCAAATGTGTATTTATTTTAAAGTGTATTTATTTATATGATGCATTGCTTTTTTTCTGAATGAATTTGCCTCTCTTTAAGGTTGTTTCTTTCTTCATTGTTTTCGTATTGATAGTGAAGATGTATTTTGAAAAGCTGATTTTTCAACCCAGAGGGCTCTTTTTTTTGCATATGGCTTACATCAGCCTTAATATCGAGAAAAAAATTATGTTGGTCTGACCACTGTCAACTTCTCACAATGCAGACATTTGATGGATTGCTGGATCCAAATTGACTGGATTACTCGAGAACCGCTATTCATAGGCTACAGAGGACTGCCATACACCATTGGAAGTCCCTTCTCCTTTAGATGTAGATGTACAGCTAAATCCTGATGCTGTCACCCTCCTGTGTTGGGCCATGTGTCTGTGAAGTGGTTGCTTAGTTTCTTCAAGATACAAATCTGGGCGCTCCTCACACCATTGTACCGCATAAACCACATTGTTGAGGTTGTGTCTTGGAGCTTTGTCCTTGGGGTAAACCAGTCTCTGAGGGTGTTACCAGGTTTGAAGTAGACTGGGGCATTGTGCTTGCTGAAGATTCTCCTTAGTTTCTCAGACAATCCAGATATGTAGGGGACCACCATGTGATTTCTTCTGCTGTTTTTCTTGTTGTCAGTTTGTGTTTTGGTTCCTTTTCCTTGTCTTGTTTCTGTCTTGATGAATGCCCAGTTGGGGTAGCCACAAGTTCTTAGTGTCTGTTAGATGTGTGTATGTCCCTTTTCTTTTCCTTCTGTTTTGGATGAGATTCTGTCTGCCCGGTGTTGTAATGTCTTAATGACACCCAGTTTGTGTTCCAATGGGTGATGAGTCAAAGAGTAGGTATTGGTCGGTGTGTGGGGGTATCCTGTAGATCTCTGTGACAGTAGGCCTCCATCATTCTCAACAAGTACCTCACAATCCAGAAATGGTAGTTTTCCATTTTTGGTGTCCTCTCTGGTGAACTTGATGTAGCTGTTGACTGAGTTGATGTGTTTAGTGAAGGCCTCCACTTCCTGGATTTTGAGCCTACACTAAGTGTCATCCACACACCTAAACCAATGGCTGGATGTTACACCTTTAAATGAGGTCAGTGCTTGGCTCTCCACCTCTTCCATGTCAACATTAGCTGGTGACACTGGGGAGCCCATGGCACAGCCATGCTTTTGTTTGTAGCAATCACCGCTGTACTTCGGTGGTGATGAGGCAAAGTTCAAACAGAGTGCAAATCTGGTCTGAGGTGAGGCTGGTTCTAGTATACAATGTTTGGTCATTTGTAGTCTGTTTCTAACCACCTTCACTACTTCTGTTGTGGGGATACAGGTGAATAGAGATGTGACGTTATAAGATACCATGGTTTCATCTAGGTCCAGTTTCAGTTTTCTGATCTTCATGGAATTCTTGATATGATGGGGGTGTGTCCTACCAGAGGAACTAGAATTGTTGCAACGAGTTTAGAGGTAACAGAGTTGATGCTTCTCACGATAGGTCTGAGGAGGGGCCCTTCCTTGTGGATCTTTGGGAGACCACACATGCATGGAGCGGTCTCCCCTTGGTAGGGTCAGTAGTAGGTACGTTTGTCAAATGCTTCAGCATTCTTCAAAACTTGTAGGCAGTCAATGATGTAGCCATTCTTCTTACTCTCCCATAGATTTCACTGGGTAAGGTATTCACCTTGGAGTTATAATCAGTTGTGTTTAGCACAACTTCATCTTTCTTTGGCTGCTGGCAGTATGATGATGTTTTTGTCCTTGCATAGAGATGTAAGTGCTTTTTCCTCCGGGTAAGTGAGATTGGATGGTTGCGCCTTCCCACTTAAGGTCTGTTGTAAGGGCTGCTGATACTTTCATCCTGATTTGTTCTGCTTCTGCATGAGGTATCTTGTTGTTTCAGATAGTTGACTCAGTGGCTGTGAGTACCTGTAAGTACCACTGTGGGTACCTGGCTGGGTGAAACAAAGTTGAGCCCTTTCACTAACACATCCATTTTTGGGTTGGTGAGGTCCCTATCAGATAGGTTCTTCACCCATTTGGTCTGACTCATTGGGGATGTGGTCTCCATTAGCTCTTGTTCCGGCAGAGTGGAGCTTAGGGTGGCGCTGTGTGATCTGCTTTGGAGTGTTGTGAACTTCCTGGACTGTCATTCTTTGCTCTTTATGTGCTGTGCTAGCTGTGCACAAAAATGTTCACAAAATTGGAGACTTCTTGTAGGATGTCAGGGGGTAAAACGGCTGTCAGTTGTTGCTGTCAGATGAATAGTTGCCCTTATCCTTCAGTACGTCTGTGGTAAAGTAAACCTGTCTGATCCTTTCACTTAGGAGTTTGTTGCTGTGCTCTTTGTAGAATTTGTTCAACTCTGTGACCCCTGACAGTGGACCCAAAGTGTAAGCACTTTGAGACCAGTCCAGGCTGCCTGAATCTCAGATTGAACCGGAGGTGGTTCCTTTAGTCTTCTACCTTTCTTGAGATCATACTCCTGCACCAGTTTAAGGGTGTTCCTCTCAAGGCAATATGTCTGTGAAGATGCTCACGTCAATTCACACATTAACCAATGTTAAAGGGTGACCCATGTGACACATTGTAACATGATGAGGGGTGTGATTTACAGATCGCAGTTTTACCCAGAGTGGTCCCGAAATATACCTCCTGGTTCTCTATAATCAGGTCAGAACTGAAGAAGCCTTTTTGATTAGAGGTGAAACGGCTACAAGCTCCAAAAAAGAAGCCAAGTTGCATACTACTTAGCACTTTGATTACCATGATCTGGAGAATATTTACAGACATTTCCCTCTCAGGCTTCAATGTTGAACAACCTTGTGTCAAATTCAAATACTGGTTGTTAGCAGTGCCAGAGGCTGAGCAGTTTAGTCACCCAAATTCACACTGACCAAACCTCAAAATCCTTCCACATTTCAAACCTGTGTCTTCCTTCTCTTGGTTTGCCTTTTGGTAGCTATTGCAAATTGCTCTGTAGCCTAAGTGCTTTACGTAAATCATTAATACAATCCCAGGGCAAACGGTAACAATCACAGGGCAAACAGCACTATGTGTCCTTTAAATGAACTGAAATCACTGTATGTTTGTATATGGCCTATTCTTTGTTTCATTCCCTGCAGTGGCATTTTCTGCCACCCTACAGACTTGGCAACCCCATGAATTTATCAGACCTTTCGCAGCAGATTACACACTGAAATATGAAAATGTCTTCTCAAATGTTGGAAGATCCAAGTAAAGGTAATCAATCACCTAGACTTGCTGTTTACTGATTGCATGTGTAAGGAACTCAGCTCTACACCATAGTAGCATGATTGCCCATTCTGGAAAGAATAGTAATGTAAAACATTACATATATGTTTCTGACAGGCATATTTACAGTGCCGGTAAGTGGGGTCTACTTTTTCACCTTTGTCATTTTAAACCCGGGGGAAACCTTTTTTTCACGGCATCTAGGGCAAGCCTGATGAAGAATGGGGAAATGGTGGTCTCGGCCACTGATAATGTACCTAAAGAAGAAGACACAGAAGACACAACAACTAATTCTGTCACTCTTGTGTTGGACGTGTCAGACAAGGTGTACATAATGATGCCTGTTGGCAGGAGCCTTTACACCGACAGGAACAGACGAAACTCTTTCAGTGGCCACCTTCTCCACACCATGTAGCCTAAATGACAGGTGTGAATTGTTGTAAAAGTGAGATTTCTGATCCTTGTTTGCACAGACAGTATGAACATTGAAATTAAATAAAACTAAATTTAAAAAAAACTAAAAAATTAAATAAATTGGCCTCTATGATCTGTTTGTGTCTAGTGTGGTCAAAATATTTGAATAGCATTCTGAACACTTCATCTTTTAAAGACTCCTGTGAAAGCCTAAAGTTCTGCAAATTTGCCATGCATATACTGGGGGGTCTTTAAATGTCAGTTATACAGCACATACTCTTCACATCCACGTCAGTCTCTCACTGGTTGTGCACGATTCCATTCACAATAATATACACAGATTATCATTTAGGCAAATTCAGTTCACATACTATTAAATGTCTTGAATCACAACTAAAATCATGCCACAATTTTGTGGGACCAATTGTGAAACAGTTCTCCTCTCCACTACGGCTGTTTGGCTCACTGGAGGCCCAGGGGGTAAAGATCAGTGGCTTATGGTCCAAGTCCACAAACTTCCTCTCTGCCTTCTTGTCTACTGCCCCGATAAAGGCGTGCTGGGATTTAGTCAGTGCTGAAAGAGCCATCGCTAGAGCCTCATTTTCTTCTTTGCTCTTTGGCAAAACAACTGTTCCACTGACACCTGCACACAATTCAACTGCTTTGTGGAAATTCCCTACTGTGCCATCAGACACATAATATTTCTGTCCAATTTTTCTGAAGACCTGGAAGCTTGAAGCTGAAAGACAGTATATATAAAGGACAATGTTAAAGTGTTTTGTGTTTTATAAAGGTATTCAGAGATGTTTTTAATATTTTGTCTGAAGCACATGCCATACCTCTCTCTATTGTCTCCAGTCTGGACTTAAGACTCTGGATTTCTGACTGTAAAGTGGCCACCAAACTGGCATCAATTTGTCCTCCTGAATAAACATCCAATTATGCCCATAGATAATGGTGTTAAATACAATAGATATTGTATATCTGTATATCTGTACCTAAATCTCCTTTCTCTCCTTTGGACCCAATTGGACCTGGGTGACCTATAGGCCCCATTTTACCAGGCGGCCCTTGGACTGCCAACCCTGTGGAGTAAAAATATAAACTGTAGCACTGTAACATGAGATTCTGACATGTACAATACAACTCAATAGATGTATTCATTAACATGATATGAAGCTTGCATAGACAGTAACTACAATTCAATATAAAGTCTCATGCATTAGACAGTGATGCTTTACTATCTCACTCACACAAACACACATACCAGGATCTCCTGCGTCTCCTTTAGGTCCAGGAGCTCCAACTCTGCCATCTTTCCCATCTCTCCCATCTCTGCCAGGGAGGCCGTTGTGCCCAGGGGTGCCTGGAATGCCAGCAAGGGCAGGACAACTGAGGCTTGGGGGTTCTTGTGCCTGTGCTGTGCTTCTGTGAGGAATCCCAATGCTCAGCAATAGCAACAGCAGAGTGGTGATATACATTGTGGACAGTACCATCTTGTGGATTCGGGAAGCAGTTCAGACACCTACATAGTCATATTTATCAAGTTCTACATGCCTTTAAGACCTTTGGCATAGGTCTATATGTAATACATCCAGTTATTATATATTACTCGTATTGGAGGCTACATCTATCAGTATAGACTTGATTTTGATTCTCAAAGTAGGACACCAAGTAAACTGTAAACAATAGACTTTTCAAAGACTATTTTAAGATTCCAGAAAACTTACTGTTGGGCTGATGTGTCCATCCACAGAAAATGTAATGAAAATATCTGAATCAATCTGTGTGATCCATGGAAGACACAGCGGTTCTGAATCACCATGGCACTGATGGCCAGCAGTGCTGTGTACATGCGTATTTGTTCACTGTTTAATGTTTAAACATCCTGGCAGACAGTTTTCTCATTACTTTGGGTTTAGAGGGGAAAGCCTTTGGAATTAGCATTCTGAATTGTATACAATTAATATTACAAGTAGTTAAGGCAAAAAACTGATAGTATTGTTGCTGCAGTCGTACAAACTCAAAGTGTTTAACATTGTAGTGTTACATAAATAGAAATTAAGTGTAAGACATGCAGTTAAATTGTATGCTGTTAGTTTAAATTACTGTCTGTGGTTAAACTGTTTTCTGTCAAATTGAGTAAATATCTAGTCAGGAGTCAAAATTAACTAATTGTGTATAAATGTGAATGTCTACTAGTCACTGATGGATAGTGAAATTCATCTGTAATTCAATGTTAAATCAGAATTTTATTGTCTGAAATTTACCAGCCACCTTCAGAATTTACCAGCATTTGGCTGGTGGCTAGGGCTAGTGAGCCCTGCCTGGATTTATAACAGCTTCACATGAATAATGTGTTCAATGCAGAGTTTTGGTATGAGTTCAATACTTCCATTTCACTTCACTTTAACTGCCATGTTGGTTACGCCTCTGCAATGCGAGGTCAATCACACAAATTGCCAAACCCCCCACTCTCATTGAAGTGGGTCTGGTTTCCAGGCTATTAAACTGCAATAATGAAATGCAGTCACACAGTAATACATCATGCTCTCCTGTTTACTGCTTCTTCTTCATTACTACAACACACACGTGGTGTTGTGGCTCTTCTTGTTGTTTACAGTGTTTTTACTGAATTCAATTGCATTTTTTAAGGACAGATATAAGATAAAACTAAAATATTGAAACAAAAACATTTGTATAATTTATTTGGATCAAATAAAAGGCACTTTATACCTACAGTAAATGAGAATTACATAATCAAGAGTAACATGAACAAGGTCATGCTAAATTTTCTATTCCATTTTTCTGTATCAAAAAACAGAAAAAACAATATTTAGGATAGTAATTTGGTTACATTCGGTTGGTTGTACTGCTTACAGATTTCACTCAAAAAAAAGCATGATTACTCCGTCCAGGACAGAAAGTAAAGTTTTCCCAGACCGTCTGCACACACCATCTCTCTCGACTCCTCAGGGGCCAACTCGAGGGCATGGATGGGACCGTCGCACACAAACATGCCCACCTACACACACACACACACAAATATCAAGTGTATAGGAGTCAGGTGAGAACAAAATAGTGGTTGGTAATGTTATGGGAGACCAGGGAAAATTAAACTTGCCTGTTTTTTGGTCTGTCTGTCCCACAGTTTGATGGTTCGGTCATACGAAGCCGATATGATCATCTTTTCAGTCAGCCTCAGCACAGTGACCCTGTCACTATGAGCCTGTCAAGCAACCAGTGATTCATCATCATCATCATCATCATCAACATAATCATCTTAATCTTGGGCTTGTTTGAAATAACTGGCTAGCTTTATGGCTTGCTTAAGGCAATGCATTCTGGACTTATAATAATAGTAATAATTACGCCTACTAAAACCTTGCGGGATCAATAAAACTTAAGCAGCGGACAGACATGGCTGATCCAGGCTCTTGGCTGAACTGAACACGAGGTTGGCCAATTGCCATTGTGCTACTACAGGGACCAGACCATCACAGGTGTCCATTGGCTGTTCTTGTCGATGTTGGCGGTACGCCAGCCAGCCATTTTAAACAAGGCCCTTCACCAGCTTCTTCATCTACATACAATGTCATTCTACATGCAGACAAAATATGGTGCATGGGCAGCATTTCTGTCATGGTGCTCACAGTAGCTGGGCCCCAACTGCACGACAAAGAAGCACAAATTCTAAAGAAGAGAGCTACAACTTTACACAAGACATGATAGTTAATGACACACTCAGATATCTTCATAGACAATCCTTTTCTTCAACATTGGTAATTTCATGATCTTTCCAGGCCAACCCTGGTAAAGGGAGAAAGGTTACTTACAGGTCTATTGTCCCAGGAATCTGTGTTAGGTGACTGTTTGAACCACAAGTCACCCTTGACGTCTCCATAAACCAGAAAGTCTGAAGAGAAAAGGCTGTTTTTATCAGTGTCTTATTTTTTTGGGTCACGATCTGAAGTGTTACATGTGATAAAAGTGTCAAATTATAAATGTATGGTTTTGTTTATGACTCTGGCACCCTTCCTCACAGCTCTTCATGATCCTCAAGAAAGTAAAAATTTGGGAACACATTTATGTAACCATTTTGTTCATTCTCAAATTCTTCTGGTGAAACCCACCTTCTTGCATGGTGATAGCTGATATCCAGTCCTTTTTCTTCTCATCTTCAAACTTGAATTCAGTCTCGCAGAAACATGAGTTCAGCACACTACTTGGATTCACGCATAGCTAACACACACAGACACAATGAAAACAGTGTGGAGACTGCTCAGGAAGCTTACATCATCACAACTCAAAACATCAGGTTCAGGAATTTTTGAGTGCTATTCTGTACACAGTATGTGTGTATGTGTGTATTTGTGTTTGTTTGTGTGCGTATACACAGTATGTACAGTATGTGTGAGGACTTATGTGTATCTATGTATGTATATACAGTATTTATATATGTATGCATGTACTGTTTAGAAAATTCCCAAGTCACTCTTTAAGATCTGCTGGGAATATAAAGTAGACTAACCCACAGCTTACTCTCAGGGGAACAGGGAATGGGTGCCAGTGGCATTGTCAGTAATAAATAAAGAGAGATTGCTAAGATGATTCAGTCAATGCACTGGTAGCACTCACAATAAACCCAAGTTTTAAGTTCCCTCTTTGTTCTCCAGCTATCCAGCAGGACTTGGTACCGTTTTCCAGCATAGTAAGAACACGGTGGGTATTGTCCCAGCTGTTTAACCAAAGACAAAAAGCACAGTTACACAAAGGTCAGACTTTCTCTGACCCCCCCCCTCTCTCTCACTGTACATATTGGCCAGCCTTTGCAAAGTCTACGTGAAGTACTTCAACATATTACATTCCATAGTGAATACGAGTACGTGTTGATTTGTTACTTGTAAATTTGGCTGCAATAATCCTTGGGTTCCTCGACCTTGCAGATTCTTCCACAGTGCAATACTCCCAGTAGCATGTTACAAAAAAGAAGATGCCTTATAGGGCTGTCCATTTTGTATGAGGACAAACACTCCTTCATGCTATAGGAACAGAAAAAGCAGAGACAGAGAAGAATGTCAATACTTAAATTGAGGCTGCAATGGACAGAAGAATCCACATCAACAAACCTACTAATTTGTTACTGAGATGTGACTGGCAGCTTATTCAAAGTGGAAATGTCCATTTCTAAACCAATCTGCTTTCACCAAATTGAGTCTATTGCCTATCACTGTCCTTAACCTGTCTTTTACATGTGAGCAGTCTCAATCAAAAGTTTGCTTCGGAAACTCAAAATGGGGAGGGCGGGTATTATATTAAATTGGCTTTCGCAAATACCAGCCTTTCTCCAAAATGAGAAACTGTGTCTATACCTGCACACACCAGCACCACATGTGACTCATCACCTCTTAAGCAGTAACAACTGTTCCAAGAGTGCACTAGATACATCATATACACTTCTGCCTCACTTACTGTACTAACCACATGAGGGTGACCATTGACTGATAATGTGTGCTAACGCATGCTCAAGATGTTATAGTAAACAGGTGTGGTCCACATCGCACCTTGCTGACTCCTGCTGGGAGTCCCAATGGATTTTCCAGATGCGCACCCAACCATCCCAGGTGCTCACAGCAAGCCTGTCCTCTGGCATGCTGCAGAAAGCGGTCACACCACGATCGCTCACCTGTGGACAGACACAGGTATACATGAACAGGATTTATAAATGGTTATTGTGGTTGTCATGCTTTATTATTCTTGCCTGTGTTGTACCATAACCTTTTTGTTTCACAAAATAAAGACTAATTCCTTGTATGTAGAAACGCACTAACCAATAAACCCATTTCCAAACCTGATCTGATGAAAAGGCAAACATACACTAAATGCTGTGAATTGATAGAAAAGAGCTGAAGATATTTCCAATACAAATATCAGTCCCTCTAACAACAGCCACAAAATAGCAAAACCTTACCTGACGGAAATGTATGGCTTTATTTTTATGCCAGATCTCAACTCTGCCTGACCCATAGCCAACCACCAGCAGCTGTCCCTGATAGAGGAAGCAAAGGGCTGTAACACAGTCCTTCAGGCACGCAGGGATCTCTGCAGACAAAAACATCACAGCCCCCACAAGGAAGCATGGTCACTTCTTACACTATGTCAATTTACTGCTTTCTGTTTCAGAAGACAAATAATGTGTTTCATCTCCAGGAATATGCTATTCTGTTGCCAGCTAAAATACTGACTGAGAAAATACATGGAAATATGTGTTAATCAGGAATTGGTGATAACTTTCAGGAGGTTTTGCAAGGCATTTGATGAACAGCATTTTGTTTTATCATTTGAAACATCAAAGTATGTTCCATTTCCAGTTTCTTTAGAGAAGCCATTATTATGATATAGGTTGTAACGACCACTTACAACTGTTACAAAATAAAATGAATGGTCCCTTTTCCTCAAGTCTTAGTGTCATCTAATGTCAGTTTTCCACTGATGGCATCATCTTGACTCTACTTGGTTTGGTTTTGGATGTTTCGTTTTCCACTGCATAAAATTATTGTTTAATTAAACTGGTTGCTATAGCTCTAAACTATCTGTAGTATCAGTACAGCTGGCTTGGAACCTCGACAAAGGTGGTACCAAGAATGGTACCAGGTATCTGGAACGAGTACCAGATTTTAGTAATTGAAAAGCAAAAAAGTTGAGTTGAGTTGAGCAGAGCTGGTACCGGTACCAGTCAGTGGAAAAGGGCCATAATACCAGACGTGGCATCATTTTGTGAAAAGAGTCCACTACAAAGCAAGTTCTTCTAACTGGCCTATAAATGGTCAGTGTTATATTTGGTTTGGAGGTTGATAGATGTTGTTAGTTTTGGTACCCAGAGCTGCGGCCACAGTCCACGTTCGGAGAGAGAGGTCTTGGGACACAGTGAAGAGTGCTGGTTCTCCTGTCTGACTGGTCACAGCTGCCTCCACCCCTCCACTATGACCATGCAGCGTGCTGTGATGGTGAACCTACAGTGGGAGAAAGTGAGTAAGTTCACACTAAAGTAGTACAACTACTACTGCAAATCACAGTGCAAAAGTACAAAGTACAAAACTGAAATGTATCGTCAGATCACATGATCATAGTGCACTTTTTCTGCTCTACCCAACACGATTTCTATTTCCTGTTTCTCCATGGGCTTATGGGTAACAGCAGAGAAAGCTCCTCACCTGCAGTGGCTGCCAAAGTTTCACCATGCCGTCATCTGAGCTTGTGGCAACCAACAGCTCCTCATCTCTGCTCTTCTGGCTTTTATCTAAAAGAAAGAAAAATGACCATGTTTAGTTGTAACCAGTTGAGCCTTTGTGTGATGATGTGTGTGGTTTGAGTATGATCTGGTGAGATGTCATGTATTCTCCATCTTCCATACCTGTGTTGGGGAGGGTGGTACAGTAGTGTATGCAGGAATGGTGCGCCTGGATCTGGGTGATCTTCATCCCCGTCCCCCTCTTCCACACAAACAACAGTCCATCAGAAGAACCAGCCATACAGTAGTCCGCCTGAGGGTAGACACAACTATTCACTCCATAGTTACAACTATACAACTATAAACTCCAGCGATCAGGCAGTCAGTCAGAGAAGAAACTCCAACTACTAGGTAATCAGACACAAAGTAGAGACAACAATGACTAAAACCAGCCATCAAGAATGTTGCTGAATGTGCATGCGACTCACGGCACAGCAAAGGGAGCTGAGGGGCGAGGAGGCCAGTATCTCTGCAGTACAGCTCCCTGTCTGAACATCCCAAACCCGCAACCGACCATCTCTGGAGCAGCTCAACTGAGGAGGGGGGCGAGGTGAAGAGTACAAGGGGTTAGGATTCCCCTCAGCGTAGCGTTGCATAGTGTAGTAGTGGTAGTGTGCATAAGACAGAGTGCATTCAACAGCCTCAAATCTCTAGTAATAGGGACACGAGGAAAAGAGCATTTACAGTAGCAGTAAGAGTGAGAAAGACACAGGGAAGATGGTTCCACTCACCACACCATCAGAGGTCCAGGCACAGCCAGTGATCCAGTCCCCATGACAGTGGGAAAGAGTCTGGGAGAGAGATGGAGGAGTGGAGCCAAGGTTCCACACCAGCAGCGCCTATGGAGAGCACAATCTCATTCATCAGAATCATCATCATTATCATCATCATCATCCCAATACTGGCATATTAAGAAACATGCTAGATTTGTGGCCACATAAAGGGCCACAAACATTTGTAAAATGTAACATTGCAACAACACATCCTGAGTCTGAGTCTGCCCCGGGACAGCAGTTCTCTAGAGCCTCTCAGTCAGTACCTGGTCTTTCCCTCCAGACAGGAGCTCCTCCCCACTAGGGCTGAGGGACAGGCAGGTAACCCCACCACCATGACCCCTGAGGAAGCACACCTCGCTGGGTGCGACCCAAGGCTCCGCACTCACGTCCCGCACTGACCACAAGGCAATGGTGAAGTCATCTGAGAACAGGTGAGATACAGAGTACTTGAAGAAACAGCAGCAACAGTTTAATGTATTTGGATATTATTTATTTTCATCAGGGGCTATGTGCAAAAGTCATTAAGAATAACTTAATTCACTTAATTCACTTAATTCATTTCCACCAGAAGTATGTGCCTAGAAAACATATATATTCCTATGGATGAATAAATAAACTGAACACTTTTATATAATATAACATGAGCAGGGGATTGTGGGTAGAGAGACCTGAGGCCGAGGCTAGGTAGGTGTCGTTCTGGGCCAGGGCGGTGATGGAGCCCTTCTGGGACCCAAAGGTGCCCATGAGTTCCAGGCTAGCTGCGCCCTGCCCCCTCCTTCTCCATACTCGCAGACGATGGTCTCCGCCTCCCGCCACCAGCATCCCGGACTCCTGAGGCTCCAACCACAGCAGGGAGGTGATGGAGACCAGGAGGCCCTCACTGACCCACACACTCTCTTCTGTAGAGCAGTGAGGTGGGTCTGAGTAATGTTCACTTAATATCACAGTTACTTTACAATGTCGCTCACACACACACACACACACGCACGCACAAAACAACCATACTCAAATAAACAAATACAAAAAATACCCAAACCAAATCATATTCATACTGTACCTTTCTTCAAATCAAACAGTTTTACACCATCACCATGGTACCCCACAGCAGCGTAACCATTGGCAACAGCTACAGAGAGGGCAGCAGCAGCTGTGGTTCCGTGTCTAGACGACGTCTGGGTGCACTTAGACAATGTCTGTTGACAATGAGATTTTACCATACTGTGAAAAGATCATCAACAAAGACAGCACAAAATGGATGGCAGCAAAGCCTTAAAACTCACCCTCTCTCCATCTAACACTCCAACTGAGCGCCCTAGACCACCTGACCATAGTTGGACCTACACGAAATAGGAGAAGAAAAAAAAAAACCTCAGAAAAAAAAACATTAGGGAAAAGGGAAAAAACTGTATATTTATAGAAAAAGTTGAGCAGCATATTAATATATATTGGGAGGAAATATATTGGAGGGATGAAGAACAAAAAATACTACAATAGTACAAAAACATCCAGATGTGTATAGATGCATTTGTGTGTGCTTGAGAAACAAACACTCTACTCACTGTACTGTCTGATCCGGCAGTGAGCAGCAGCCTGCCCTCCTGGAGGAAGGAGAGCACCTGGGCCGGGCCGCTGTGGGCCCGAAAGCAGCCCACACAAGCCGAGGCAGGCACAGACCACAGCCGGACTTCTCCACACAGAGAGCCCGAGCACAGCTGAGAGCCACACGGGGAGAAGGAGAGGCTCCGCACTGAACGGTCATGGCCCACCAAAGTCTGGAAAATACAGAGAGACAGGGAGAGAGGGAGGGAGAGAGAGAGAGAGAGAGAGAGAGAGAGAAGTGAAAAAAGGGGCGGGACAGAGAAAAAGAGTGAGAGAGTAAAAAAAAAAAGAAAAAGTTGTAGCTATGGTACATTCCATAACTAGTTTCTTTCTCAGCCAAGCCATTTGTGATTATTCTGCTCCTAGCAAATGCAGGTCTATATCTCTTTCTCTCTTACTTTTGTACTTGTCTCCTTGAGCCAGTTCCATATACGCACTGAACCATCCCAGCAGCCAACAGCTATACATTGTCCTTCTGGGTCAAAGGTCACACAATTCAGAGGGCTTGGACTCCACAAACCGGCTACCAATGTACCTTGTGGAGAGGACCACACCTGCATGGGAAACAACATAGTATCAGGGCAAAAGGTCTTCCGTATCCATTTTATGGTTCTCAGTATGAGCCTCACCTTAATGCCAAAATCTAACGAAACAGTGGCCATGTATTTTCTATCTCGGCTGACATCACTTCCTGTTATTCTATTGGTATGGGCCTCAATATGTGTGACCCTTAACAAAACAAGGAGAAAACAACAGAATTTTAGACATTCCGAAGCGTTTGTACTGCAATTTTAAGAAAAAATCAAGGGTACACCTTATCAGTATGTAGGGCTGGGCTTTCAGCCTATAGTGCTTTTTTACATTTTTGAAAATCTATTTACAGGGAGAAGAAAACCACTCAAGCCTTTTGTTTGTGGATGTGCAGCCGATATCTCATGAGCTCTCACCTGCACCCACTCTGCACGTCCCACACCTCAACCCGTCCGTCATATGAGGTGGAGCCGAGAAGCCCCTCCTTCAGGAAGACACAGCCCGAGATGCCATCACTGCTGCTCACCAGAGACTTCAACTCCTATCATGAGACAGCAGAGCTCTTCTATACAGTATCTTACTGCACCAACCAGCACGCCCAAGTGGAAAAGATGTGCAGAACAGTGCACTTTTCAAAAGTGTGCTTAGAGTCTAGAAATGTGCTTTTAAAAATGCTTTTGTATGTACAGTGCTTTAACAGTAGTTTTTAAGTACACTCAAAAACATTGCCATATTCTTTAGACATTTAATGGCAACTCTAGATACTTTTTTGGGACACTTTGGTGGCATTGCTTAAGACTTCAAAAACCTGTGATTAAGTACTCTAATGTGTATGTTAATGCAATGCTAGTGTGTTGTCAGTGCATTTAAAAACATATTTGGAAAAACACAAACTTAGAATATTTCAAGTGCATGTAAGCAAAGTTCATTATTGGACAAAATATACTTTCCATTACTTTAAATGTGCTACAAACATATTAAAGTGCACCTCTTTTCCACTAGGACATCATTGCATAGAAATCATGAAGTTCCTTGTATCTGAGCAGACTTCAATACGTCTGTCAGGCACTGATATATAATGTCTTGCTTGCTTCATTTATGAATTAAACTGCACCTGTCCAGTCTGGGCACTAAAGAAGTGCAGAGTCCCCTGTGTTGTTCCCACAGTGATGAGATCGCCTCCTGGGCTCACAACGACACAGGTGGGCTCAGACTGGAATGTTGACACCAGGGCACTGGACAAGGACCATACACAGGTCATTACACATAGGTCACCATTACTTGTACAAGTAACCAAAACAACACAGACGGACTTACTTTCACTCCAAATCCAAAGCCCACCCTGAAACATTCTCCTGTATTAAAATATATACTGGTTCTAAACCCTTAAACCATAAACTAGAGGCTTTTCCCGTAGGCTTAAACCATAATGCATATTTGAAGATTTTTTTTCATTGGAATAACTACTAAAGCTACAAAATGACATTACAAATTGTAACATGGACATTTGATTTAGTTTGAGGAATGATTGAGAGATGATTTATCAGAAAGATGTGTGTGTGAGGGGGAGAGAGAGATTACCCTGCAGCTTCAATGGTTTCCCTGCTCCTGGCGAGTTCTGCCTTGTTGAGCCACTCCACCACACGAGCTCCACGTCCTCTGCATCCACCCACAACACCGCTGGCCCAGATGTGTGCAGGAGAGCCATCTGACTCGTTCAGAGCCTGCTGCAGGAAAAGAGCCGGCCACTGGGAGAGCAGAGGCGCCTGCCGCTTTAGGAATCTCTGACAGTGTTCCATGTTCTCGGACATGGCACCATCTTCATGTGTGGTGAAGCGAGAAAAGATTTACATTAATTTATCCTGTAAACAATCCTGTAAGCAATTTATGATGCAGAAAGGGCACACAATATAGCTGTAAGTGCATACCATGCAATCAAAGCCACCTCCCCCCACACCTCATAATCACTATTCCATGCAAAGACTGGAGACTGTGATTAAGATCTCACTGAAAAAAAAATCTTATCATGTGGTAACTTATATTCATATGTCCCTCTTGTCAATGACAGGATAAAGGGGACTCACCGAACAAAGCATACGTCTCCAAGAGGGGGTGGAGGAGTCCCAGCCTGACATTAGCGTACAGGAAGTAGAAATTAGAGAGTAGACAAGACAAGGCTCCCTGCTGGTCACAGCTCCTCTGGACAGAGACATGACACAGACACAGTTTAAGCGAGTGGAGCCTCACTGAGGTCAGAAAGCAAAGGCTAAAGGTCAAACAGGTCACTGACCAGGTGAGATGGCAAGTGGGTGAGGGCATCAGAGTCACAGTGCACGAAGGTGTCCTTCCCTTGAGGGTCTGCCCGCACCCACAGATGAGCTGTGTTTGGTCACACACACACACACACACACCACACACACACACAACAGAGACAGAATTATGCTATTCATATGTGTTAATATGTAACAATATATTTTCCATTTCACTGATTCAGGGTTTTCCAGCATATACTTCATACACACTGCAGTAATCACTGGTTCATGTAATAGAAATAGTGATGATGCATAAGCTTAAAGTTAAAGTAAAGTGAAATAGTGTATGAATTGGGAATTACCTGAGAGCAGGAGATGAGCTCTACTTCGGTCCTCCTCTCCTGACAGGAAGAGTTGCTGAAAGGCAGACATCACCTCAGGATTGTAGAGTGTCAGAAAGTCATCTGGGTTGTGTGTGTTGGAGGGATCAATAAGACTGTGGAAGGACATCAAGAGAAGACTTTTTAACTCCAGCAAGAGTTTTGGTGGGGTGTCATCCCAACACAATTAGCATAAAGTGCAAAACCAAACTGAACTCAATAAAATGTTTATGAAAAGTTAACAAGGATACAAGGATACAAGGAAATGGTTACTGAGTGTAAAAAAGCAGTGAAATTGTGTCTGTTTCTCTGTCTATTTGTGCATGGGGGCGGAAGGGGGGTAGAAACAGCTTCAACAAATGAAAGAACAAATGGACAGCACGTCATCCATGACTGAGTGTTTGTCTTTTTTCCATTAATTTTATTTTGTCCATTTCACCTCCACACCCTTTGGACAATATCAACTCTATTTGCATTATATAAAATTTCATGTTCATTACCTCTGCAAACACCTTGTCATTTGAGTGAAGGTTGCCATTGGAATTCGATCCTGTGAGTGCCTGGCCCGTTCAAGTGCTTCTTGCCAGGTCACCTGCCCCTCATTGCGAGAGAGGTCATTGCACATGCTCAGTACAGCATACAGCTCTCTCTCCCTCAGACCTGGGTCGAGTTCAAGATGCATGAAACGTAGCAACACGGTTAACACAAACACAGAGGTGAGCTTACTTTGCTTACTTGAGGTGTTTATGTTTAAACAGACTGGAACAGTGCCTGACTGATAGCATTCTAGCTCTGTATTCAGAATGCTTCCCTTTGTTCGCTGATTGGTTAGGTTAAAATGCCTCCTGAGGCAACGAGTTCAATGGGATCAAATCCAGACTAGCACTGTAGAGATGATAATCGGAAGCGGTAGTGCTAGGAAGGCAAGGCCAGGCTAGAGATTACCAATTTTAAAGAGAAACGAATGAAAGACATACATCTTTGGCTAATGACCACAAAGACTACAGTCCATGGCCAACTAATATGTACAGGTTTTTGCACCTGAATGATGTGGATAGACATGCATGTACTTTATATAAAGTACTCTTGCTTACCACAGACAGTTTTGTAATTGATCCATTTGTTGGTTGTTAGGTCTTTTGGTTGTGCAAAAAGAAAAATGCATTATTAGACTGACTTATGAGATTGTATCTGATATAGCTGATGATTATAATATATTGTACAGCACACCTCAGCAACAGCTTGGCAAGATAAACAACCACTAGGGCAATGGACCTTTTGCCGATGGCTCTGACGCTAATTTAATGTGTTGAATTGGCCGCAAACGAGCTAACGAGCCACTGATTTGGGCCATAGGCTCTCATCATCATATACACACATAGCTCAGTGTCATCAGACATCCAACCATTGGCTTGATGTGCTCCAGGCTCGTTAGGAATATACAGGGAATGGTTTGTGACGTATGACGTACCTTTGGAGCTGACAGCCAGGGCCCCGAGAGCCCAGCCCAGGGCCCAGCCTCCATGCTGCGACACCAGACGGAGCAGACTGTGCTGAACCAGCTGAGACAGAGTCTGAGGAAGAGTCTGCAGGCTGTCTTTCATCTGGTCAGATAGATAACAATTAACAACAACAAGTCTGTCAGACATACAATCATAGCAATGAGTATAACATGCCTCCGAGCTGAGGGCTAAGACATGAAAAATTAGAAACACCAATAAAATGCCAATATTTCAATGATGTGAATGATTATATGAAATTTGAGGATTTGCTTTATCTGGAGAGGTAATGTGAAAAAAAGAGCAAAATACTTATAATATTATTCTTGCTCATGTTCTGTCACATCTGTAACATAACATTTCCCATCTGCTATAATATTCTACAATATTCTAACTTCAGTGTAAGTCATGCTATATGATCACCTCCATAGCATAGCATTTGTTACAGAAATTACAACATAGGTTTATATAAACTCTTGTATCTGTAACAACTGTGCGCGCACAGTCAGTGTATGCAGGCACAGGCAGCCATCTGACCTTCTCGAAGGAGGCATAGCTCCTCAGCTCCTCACAGGCGTGGTGCAGGTAGAGAGGGCTAACAGCACCCTTCTTCATTAGCAGGGTCTGGAGCTGGAGGTAGGAAATAACAAACACACACATACAGTACATATGCTTGCATCTGCCCAATGTCACCATCTCTTGCACTGTATAAATAAAACTGAATTGAATTGAATTTAATTGAATTGAGCATGTAGTTAGTCATTACTGGTTTTTAACTGAACCGGAGGACTGTGAGTAATAACTAGCTGAATTTGGTAAAAAAAAAAGAAAATGGACGGAAAACAGATTAGCATCCATTATCTTTGAAGAAGAATTACAAAAAAATAAACAAAACTTGGTTGTTGTTTTTTTTTTAATACAGGCCCAATTCCATTTACAATTCCATTTCCAGCCCAGTAGATGTTGGAGGCACAGGAGTTAGGAGAGTAATTTGACAACTGGAGGGTTTCATGTTCAAGCCTGGTGACTCCTGACCCCTTCAAAGTTTTTTGTGACCTTTTACATCTAACTTCATCTAACTTATACAGGTTATTGTACAGACCCAGGAAGAATTACATCAGGGGTTCTTAAACTTTATTGGGCCAAGGACCCCTCATAATCACAGCAACAATTTAACCACATTACAGCCAATTTTTCTTTCAGACACTGGAAGAATATATTTTGTTAATGCCACAACAGTTTTAAATAGGCATGTTATTTCATTTGGCAAAACTTGACAGTGCAGGAGCATTTTAAAAAAGTTTTTTTTTGTCAAATCTAGGCCTACGGTGTTGAGAAAATACTATTTGTTTCACATAACTAATAATAACTAATATTTATTATTTACATTAATGCCTAAGGTTTTGCCACATTGATGTGATTTCCATCCACACACAGGTCTCCATTTCTGTGGAGGGTTCTCTGCAAGCTCCTCTCAACAGTACACACCCATTCACACTGGAGAATAGCTTACCTCCACATACAGTATTTCACCCACTTTTGCATTGTAAAAGCAGACTGCCTAGCATAGACAGCAAGGTTTAAGAACACTTGTACTTTGATATTCGCGCTGTTTAACATTAGCAGCAGCCAGGGCTCGTCATTTTGTTTTCTTAGCGTTTTTGGGTGTTCAAACAAGACCGCTTCACTTGCATTTTTAGATGAATCTGAAGCAGACAGCTTCTTCAGACTGTTGCAACAAAATGGAAGTAGGAACAGGGACATTTGACATGCAAATGACCAAGGCTTTGACATATCAATGAGCAAGCAAATTACCTGATTGTTGAATGCAGAGTCACTGAGTTTCTTTCCATAGACACTGAGCTCCTTCTGAACAATCTCCTTTCGGTCTGGCAGGGCCAGCTGTCCCAGGGAAATAGAGATGGAACCCTTTTTCTTGAGCAGAGTTTGCTGGAGAGCCGAGTTGGTGGTAACACTCAGGACCAGAGACACACCCTAAAAAGAAGAGGATCCAGTCAGGTAAAAATGTGATTGCTTACAGAATGCATATAGTTGTTCAAACACAGAATGTCCATTTAGCCATGTTAAATCCAAACAGTATGCCAGGTTGAGGTCTAACCTGAGGTAAATTCTGAGGTATCCAGTCAGAGACTAATCTGCCTTGAGAATCCTCCAGAAGATCCGCCCCATCAACCAACAAGGCAAGCAACTGGTCCTTTTTCACACCACTGAGAAGAGTGTCAAACTCTGCCAGTAACTCTCTTTAGCAGAAAAACAGACAGATCAGTGAATGATATTTACTTCTGGCACACACTGAGAAGAACAGAACTGGACTTGAACTACATGATATAAAATACCATCACTTGCACATTTCTTACATATATACAAATAATCATGTAGCAGTTAATGTTGTGATGAAATGTCAGCACAGTAAGAAGCTGTGATCTCATTCTCAAGATAGTTACTTATAGGATGATGAGGAAGTCTGCTTCTCTTCTTCATTTCCTGCTCTTTGTTTTCTCAACCAATGAATGAGACATCCCAGCAATTTCTCCACACTGCGTGCTGATTGGCTGGCAGCAGTGGAGTATGATATGACCTCACATCTCTGGAGTGCATTTGCTAAACCGGCCTGAAGATGTAAGAGCACAAAGAGATATATTCAAGAGATTCATTCAGTTATTATAGTAGCAGTGGAGTGTATCGTGTGTGAGAGTGTGTGTGTGTGTGCGTGTGTGCATGCGTATTTACCATTAACATAGTCTTGCCCTCTCCAGTACCTCCTTCCACCATCAGCACCCCTCCTTTCTTCTGAGTCTCCTTCACTCTCTCCATTACCATGGAAACAAGCTTGCCACGCCCATAAAACCGCCTCTGCAGTGCTTCCTGGTGCACTTCTTGTTCCTTAACCTCACAAGTGACATCAGTCTCAACAACTTCCTGTGAAAAGTAGCAACGCACAAATATCATAATCTGTTTCGGCATCTCATATATTATGGAAAGCATGGCTCAGTTTCCTGTAGCCTACATGGACTGGGAAAGTGGCCCCGTCTCATAACATGGTCTTTACAAAAAAGCAGTCAGATATGGCACATACTTTCTAAAAACAAATGACATGGAGTTTAACCTCAATGAACAGCTTCTGCAGTGTGTCCCACAAATCCTCTAGAGCAGCCTTCCCAAAGTCCTCAAGACCCTTCAAATAGGGCCTTCCATCCACAACACCTCCCCACTCACATGGGTAACTGATAAAGACATAAGAAGGCCCAGCAGTTACATGTTACTTATGGTGGCACCTAAAGGTGCAAGATCATGTAAGGTTATGGAGAATAGAAGGCCACTGAGTAGGGTATCACTCACCTTTCCATTACTTTAGCTCCACTGCTGAGGACCCTGCTCTTCAAGTCAGCCATCTTGGATTCGGCCTCTTTAGACTCAGCTACAAAGTCTGCCCTCCATGCAACAGGCACAGACCTGATTAAAACAGGATTGATGATCAGAGTCAAGGGGTTACTGAGTGAATCCTAATGTCTCCCATAAATCCTAAGTCTTAAACCCTCAAAGAGGCATCAGTCAGCTTTGTAATTGGCTGATTAATGGCTGTTAAATCTTCGAGGCTTCAAGGGCTTTGAATAACATTGTGATTTGGACATTATTAATGGTAGATGGACTGTTTTAAACAGTGATGTGAAAAAACACAGAACTGAGAGTTCTGAGAATCTTTTCCTATGTGTAACTGAAAAAGGTAGATCAAAAACTGGCTACTTACCTGGATAGGTGCGGAGACCTGAAGTAAAAGAGCATGCGGCTGCAGGCTGAGTCCGGCCACAGGGCCTGAAACTGACGGATTTCCATCTCTGTGATTGACAGGCCAGGGGGCGCTGACTTAATCTGTGGGGGGAGAAGTTCCTCTCATAAATGCACATTCCTACATAAACAGGCCTAAATAAAACACACTCACAAGCATACACACACACATACTAACATAAATAAAAAATATCCACATAAACATAGACGCATGCACACATCCCCATATCCACACACTTTTATATCTAGTATACGTTTAAACACACAGCATTCAAATATGCAGCACCAAACTTTCATGGCCCTCTATGAATTCAGTTCTCACCCAGTCAAACTGAGGGATATCCGGTAGGTGGGGATGCGGGGGCACCATGCCATACCGCTCACCCAGGAGGCCCAGCAGCAGGTGGCTGCGACACACCTCCCCCAGGCAGTGCTCCAGGGTGCGGGCTGTCTCTTCCTCGGTAATGCCCCAGCGAAGCTCTACCTCCTGCAAGTGGAGGCCGTGAGGGGCAGCACGCCGCCGAAGCTCGGGGAAGACGGCACGCACCAGCACGTCGCGCTCTGCATGCATGTCCCGGAAGGTGGAGGAGATGAAAACACGCACGCCACGCCACCTGATCAGAGTGGAAAGGGAGAGGCTGAGATAACGCACTTTTGTTTAAATTATCATTTTTAGGTTTAGTTTGTTTCTTTTTCATCACCTAAAACACAAACAGCGTGCCACATAGTCATTGAAGAGAAAGACCCACTTAGCTTTAATTATGGTCAACCTTCTCTATAAACTGATATCCCCAACCCATGGGACTTTTAGAACTATGTAGACTTTCCTTTAAAATGTAATTTTCAGATGAGCGGTACTACTCGCAACCTAATGACTATTTAATTCAAACAGACTTGTTTACACATATCTAGATTTTTTTAATAAACGGATATTTATTTATCCGTTTGGGCCTTTCGTTTACACATAAACAAATCTTTAGCCACCTCAAACAGATCTTTTTTAAAACATCCTCCAAAGTGGGGATTTCTCAGAATGCTGGAATCTGTGGACATGTGTAAATGCAATTAAAAAAATAAAAAAATAAAAAAAACATCCATTTATAAAAACACCTAGATAGATCTAAACAAGCCCCATAGACATATATAAGTGTCTGATCCAGACATGATTTGGTTAGGGACCCCTGGAACTGTCTGTGCAGATCAGGACTAGATGCATTGGAAACTCAGCTGGTGTCTGGCAACAGGTAGAGGATATCCCAGAGTGTAGAGAAGGTGGTGATGATAATACCTGAGTTTTGGGGTCGGAGGGAGAGGGAGAACATCTGCATCCTGCTCCCTCTCCCCCTTGCTTTGGGGTGGGGCTGGAACACAATGCAGCTTGTCCATGTGCTCCACATGATCAAGGAGCCTCGAGGAGCCTCTCTCCGAGATAAACCTGCACAGAGGAAAAAAATAAAAAAGGAAAAAAGGTTAACATGAGCACGGTGAATTCTGGTAAACAGTTTCATAACTGTTCATGACATCAACCACACACACAGAAACTTTCCTTACTTCAGGATTTGCTCACTGAAGCCAAAAAGCTGTAGAGAGTTCCGATCTGAGGTCTTGTAATCCCCTGAGTTACTAAAGGAGAAAGAAACTTTGTTGAACAATGATGGCAGTTTGGCAAATAAAGCTCACACTGAAATTGCTCAAATAGGCATCATACTGAACATATGACGAACATATGACTCAGTTCATAGTTTGCACAACTAATACATAAAACTGCATAGTACCAACCTGGTAAACTCAATAAACACTGCTAGAGCATTCTTGTTTATCTCCTTTTTGTAATTATCAACCTCTGATGAAACGAAATAATGTAAGCCAAAAACAATTATGTTGTCGACCTGTTAGGAAACAAGAGAGCATTTTAATAACAACAGATCAAGTTATGATGGCTGTATTCACGCCTTTTTACAAATACAAGTAAGCAACTGCATTTCATTCCTGATATACTAGTTGAGATTTCTCTTCATGACCACATCCCCATGCTTCATAATAAAAGTATGACAACTAAGCCTGACCAATTCTTCAAGTATAGCATTGGCAATAACACGTGAGACATCACATTTATTTTACAGTGATGAGTACACACAGGTGTCTTTATTGCATAATGAAATCACTCACGTGAGTCTTATCTGCGATCATTTCAGCGAAGATGCTCTTGCCCTGTTCCTTCTCGGACCAGTCCATGTCATTGAACTCCTAAAAGATACCATACACACAGTCAGTTTCAACAGTAGGACAAGTGCAGACTCCATGAAGGCAATGAGTACAGTCCTCATTGACTGTACTGGTTATATTTCTGTGAGAGAAGAGTCTTAGTTGACATGCAGACATGAATTTTGGTACTGTGATGCCAGTAAGGTGTCTGCGCCTTAAGTTACACCACAAAAAAGACCCAGTGCCAATCAGTTGATCAGAACTGATTACTGATTACACACTATTTCTCAAGATTTCTCCATTGCATGTTATTATACCAGTATGAGAGACTAAAATTCTTGTAGGCAGCCTTACCTGCACCTGTTTCAGGACTGGTCGGACATTTTCCAACAGCACATCCGACTGGAGCGTCACCTCTTTGAAAATATTACTTATCTGAAGACCATACTGAGCATGCTCACAGCAGTTCGCCACCATTAGTGACAATAGTACTCCAACTTCCTGGATCTGCACAATGCACATATGTAAATAAACACAAACGTTTCATAGGCACAGGCACGCACATACAAACACACACACACACACACACACACTCACAGACAATATCAGGAATTTGGAATTTGAAATTTGAATTTGAAAACAGAGTGACACTTGTCAGTGTGGCGATACTCATGTGTCGGCCCCTTACTGAGATTGCTCTTTTCTGTTCCTCATCCTGTTCCTTTTCAGGGTCAGGAGGAAGGCAGAAGTCATATTTGTCCTGGCCACGACAGAGCGACATACTGGCATCGCACATGACCAGTGTGCGCCCTGGTAGCGGTGGGATGTTGTAGCGACATGAGATCTGCACAGCCTTCTCCAGCGCCACTTTATAGCGAGCCAGCAGCTCGTCTGTATAATGCCGCTTGCTGCAGATCAAGGCATAAGATGAAAGAGGTCCACATAAGTCCACACAGACCAGTAAGGACACCTGTTTAACCCTGGTCAGTTGACTAGCAAAATGCTGAATGACTTGCATAAAAAACTAGTTAACTGATATTTGATCTGAAATCTGATCTATATCTATATCTATGTATCTGTATATATATATAAAACCTGTGATACTTCTATCTTAACATGATATTTTCACATCTACAATAGTCACATTAGAGTGTGTTGAGCCTCTAACAAAAAAGTGATAATAATATAAGGGTGGAGAGGCTGCACAGTACCTTGCTTTATTGCACAGTTTCTTCATCTTGAAGATGCGGTAAACAAAAGGTACTCCAAGGGCCACTCTGAGTCTCTTGCGTTTGGCGTTCTCCCAGTCCAGACTCCTGTAGCGCTTGGCCTTGGGTATCTTCTTCAAAATCTTTTTCAGAATTTCAGCTGAAGTTGGGACCTCTTTCTGTGGCGTCAGAGCTAACAGGAGGGAGTCAGGCAGGACACAATGACTAGGAGGATTTCATAGGGAAGATAACCACACTTCAACACTAATGTTGCTTTTTCCTTTTTCACATTTGCGCTCCTGACTCTACTCTACCATTAACAACAGTTTATTACCTCATATCAATTCAGATGAGCAGGAGCATCATTTTTGGACTTTGAATGTATATATAGTATATAATACACTCACACTTTAACATGGCCCAGGCGTGTCCTACCTGTACTGCCGAGCTCCAGAATGACCTTATAGGCAGATAGGAAGCGAAATGGGAACTGTCTGCTCTGGATTACAGATGACTGCAAGGACAAAACACACAACAGGCACTTCAACGGTCTCTTTTCCTCCCTCTCTCTCTCTCACACACACACACACACTTAAACTGCTTTTCAGTACTGCCGTGTCTTATTTTCTTTTTTCTTTCTTCTATTTCATGAATTCATCCATTTTATTATTTTTATTCCGTATTAAAGTATAACGCAGGTGGTTTTTGATTGTAGGCTGCTTGGATGAAAAGTCAGAATAAAAGTCCATCCCTGAAAGTGAATGAGCTGAGGGGGGAATGCACGATTAGCCTACTTGGCTGTTCATGGCAAGCTGAATTTGCAATAGCTCTCCACATTTTTTCTCTACTAAGACAGAACAGATTAATAGGAATTTGTGTTACACTGATGTTGGGTTCGTTGATGGACTATTCTGACTTTTCATCCAAGATGGCAGGGAGAAAAAGTTGCAGAATAGGTAATGTGCTGTCTTCAGAAACATACGTTCTACTAAACTCTGTGTACACCAACAATGTTCTTTATGCTCAAGTTCACCCTGATAATACTGTGCCTGAAGTGTCATGCTATATCGAAACTTTCAAATGCTTTAAAAGTAGCATCTGCCTAAGAACCCCAGAGTCACTCACTTTAAGTTATTGGGCTGAAAACGCAAACAACACTAAAACTATAGATGGCTCCTTGTGACGTTTGCTTTTAATAAGAGGATTGGGTGTCAGGTGTGGTTATACACACATCAGTTATTGATGTGTAGCTGTGTGAGTGTGTTTGCAAACTGTGTCTGGCAGCTCTTTCTGTGGAGGACATTGAAGACATCTACCTATTTGGAACCATCATTACAGGCTTCTTGCTGATTGGATTGGGCATTGGCCTGGTTCATCGAGAAATGAAAAACGCGGCAACAGCTGTCAAAAGCCCCACTCGGCTGCCCGTCATGGTTGAGGCAGTGGGCAGAGCTGCGGGAACTATGGGCACTCAGACTGTGGCCATAGAACGCAAAATGGATTACATCTTGGAGAAGCTCAAGGCGATGGATAACATCATGGAGATACTCACTGCCTCACAAAAGGATTTGGCTAAAACTGGAGCCCATGGAGGTCATGTACTCTATATGTGCTTATGTGTGCTGAGGTGTTTTTTTGCCCCCCTACACTGTGCTCCCCATTGGAGCATAGTCTAGTGATGCCTTTTTTTTCTCCTCCTCTCTCCTCATGTTATGCTGTATTGTGCCTTTCATCCCCCCTAATTTGGAACATGGGCGGCGCGGACATCCGCAGCGGCCCCTTGCTCTCCCCACCACAGGGGAGTGTGTGCAATTTCGATTCCTGTACATGTGAAGAAATTGACAATAAAGTTATACCATACCATACCATACCACCATATGTGTGCAAGAGAGAATGGGGAGAGAGAGAGAAAGAGAGCAGGATTGAGAAAATATGTATGTGTTAATTTATGGTGACTATGCGTCAAGCAAGGAAGCTTGAGCGGACTGTTCACCTTGGATGTGAGCCTAGCTAGGATCTTCTGATGATGCTTTTCACTGACGCCCTGAGTGATTATGTTCCTCAGATTCCTCAACATGGCCATGAAAGGCAGCTTCCCATCTAATACAACAACAACAAAAACATCAAATACTGAGGCATGGAGAAATGTCAGGGTGCATCAGTTCAGTCTGCTTGATTAAGAACTGCCACTTCTGAAACTACTAGTTGTGAAGGAAACAATGGAGGGCAGTTTATGTGATTTGATCCTCACAAAGTGACAGAAAGAGAACTAGAAAGAATCCCCTAGATGCACAAATTTCTTCCAGCCACTTAAGCCAATGCAATTATTTCTGGTACAATGTTACATTGGTAAACAATTGCAACTAAGCTACGAAGCTAGCTTTCTAAATGGGACCTGGTTGAACCTGGTTGAACAACTGGCAGTCTGAGGAACATCGAGAGCTGTCATCTAGCTTATTAGTTAGGGTTACATGTACCTAGGCTAGTAAACTAGTACAACTACATACACGTAATAATTACACCTGATATTAATCTAGCGCATTTCACAAATTTGAATTTGACACCTTTAATACAACGTCAATACAATACAGTCCCCTATGCATTCGGTCAATTAGAGTAGCAAAATGTGAATAGTGTACTTATTAAACAAAGAATTCTTGGCTTTGTTGATTGATACTATTCTTATTATTAATTCGATTATTTATAATTAGAATTATTAGTGTCATCACTATTACAATTATAATTATGTCAGCTTTTAGTTATTTAGACATTGTAAACAGCTATGGACAAAAAAGTTATAAATACCATATAAATATAAATATAAATACCATAACATAAGCATAAATATAAAAACCTAGTCTAGTCTAATCTAATCTGATCAATGTGATGCACTTCAGTGGCTCCCTACCAATCAGCTTCTCCCACGTGGCAGCCTTGTTGCCCTCCAGGCTGAGCAAACGATCCCAGGTGTCTGGCTGCTTCAGCTTCATGCGTTTCCCTGACAACTCCTTCTGCCATGTTCCATTCAGGCCACTGCGAGAGAAAGCCTGAATGTCTGCTGGGTACCTGTGAACAAACAAATTAGAGGACATATAAGCAACTGGGTAATTATTCAGCTCCATCACATATTTCAACCTGATTCATGAAAAAAGTAGCAAATAAGAATGCACACACGTCCACTCTTCCCTTCATTTGTAGGCCTTGCAAACTGCCATTGCATTTTACGTTGTTTATGTCTCAAAGCTTTCTATGTAAAAAGTGAAATCATCAGGTTGAGTTGGACATTTTGGTGTTATGATCATCTCTTCTGTTGAACCTTTGCCATTTTAACCTGGCCACACTGTAAATCAGGAAGACAACGCAGGAGCCAGTACTTGAAATTCATGTGAAAAGGAAAACGATCAGAGAATTGAGAAAAAAAAGAGTGGAATAATATCAATGGTGTCTATGTGTTGTAGAGCTGGGACGCAGACCAGCGCAACCTGGCGACATTAATTTTACCCAGAAGGTATGAGACGTCAAAAACTATGGAGTGAAAGGATTTTATAACACTTTTAATAAAACCGAAAACATTTCGAGTTTGCATAGCTGATGCCAACGTCAATAATATAAATCCAACATGTCTTACTACCTTTTAAGCCAACTAAAAGCTTTAAACTTCCAGTTTTATAGCGGTATAAACAAGTACAGTATGTTCACTTCTCTTTAGGGACTAGATAACTTAGCTTTTAGATTGTGCACCTGTTACATTGTCATATGTACAGTATGTTCTTGCTCTCATTGTAAAGTGTCTGTTCTGCATCACTCAGCAGTGCTTTGTCTGAGACGGATAACTGTGAGAATACAACCACACAGCCACACACTGAATCCATTCAAACACAGACACACCTCTTTCCCAGGACAGCCATGACATGTTCAGCAGGTTCTTTGATGTGTAGAAGTTCAATCATCTTCTTCAGGTTGAACTTGTCCTGCTGCTTGTCTACTGCTTTACGGGCACCCGTCTGTAACTGTTGTGGCACAAGGGGCAACACAGAGTACTTTATTATATACCCTGATCTCAAACACTATGCTACTACATTGGCACTTATGGCATTCTTTTCAATAACTCTTTATGCAGGAGATAGATGGATCGATAAACGGACAAGACAGACAGAGATAGACAGACAGATGATGAGAAGGAAATGCTCACATATTTCTGGAGGGCCTTGGGGTCTGACCCCACCAGGTTTGCCCATTTGGCCCACTGTTCATCTGACACCACCTGGAGAAAAGTACAGTTACAGTGGGAAGGCATCAATACAGGCATCAAATACTGTTCTGTATTTGTATGCAAAACATGCTATATCTGGACATGTCTGAACATGTTTCTATAGTAACATGCAAGCACAGTTGTCTACCTTGGGTTTAGGCCTCTTGTTGTGTTTGCACCTGTGTTTCCGCGTGTTGTACTTTGCCAACTGATATTCACTGAACTGCTTGAATTTATCAGTGAGGCTTTTCTTCAAACATGAAGGCAGAGACTTCTTGAAACACTGGAGATGCAATGACAAGAGAAACAATTCCGGGTTGAAAAAACAGTTTGGCTCTAAAAGCTACGAACAAAACAAGCAAACTATTTCAGTCATAATGTAAGTAACATAAGTAAAGTCAAGTTTCACGTTTCAACCAGAGACGTACAGTTGAGTAGATTCTTATCACTTCCAGCCAATCAGAGGGTAGCTGTATGGCAGCACAGAAGTAGCGGCGTAGGTGCGGCTTCGTAGCAGGCAGATGGGCAGCCAGAGCAAGCAGGAAGTTGGCTGTGATGCGAATGTTCAGTTCCTGTCTGGTGTACACTGCCACCTGAACAGAAAGGGCCAATAAGAACCAGTTCAAAGGACAAGAAGCTGTAACACTGAAGTGGACATACATGTTTCAAACTCTAACACCAATCCTAGCTGTAAACATAACCTCCAGGCATATCCGGTAAGAATATACAGCATAAATGTACAGTGTTTGGCAGCTAACAATGTATAACAGTTGTGCTTATTGCCTGTGGACACTTTGTGTTTCTAAAACAAAAACACATGTTTGGTAGACCACTGGGGACATAATGTATGTGGTCAACCGATCTTAAAGCAAAGGATTTGTATTTCTGACGTTACCAGACAAATAAACATCTACTTTCAAATACTAAAGATGCTGTATCTATAGATGCTGCTTCCTATTTGGAAAGGACAAGCAGAAGCAGCTTCCAAAGACACACCTTGAGGACAAACTCAGGGTCTTTCTTGGAGATTTCCTCTGAGAGGTTCATGATTTTGGTCCAAACTTTCCCTTCGTCATTCCAATCTTCTTTCCCAGGATCACAGGTCTTTGTCACCAGGGAGCCACAAACTGCATTCAGCAGGTAGTACTAAGAGAAGTTGTAGCACAAAACACCACACACAATAGAGACAGGATTAATGGAATAACCATGTGTGAAAAAGCAGTGATGACACTGACAACAAGGAGTATTGCTGATGCTGTGACAGACTGCAAAACTGTAGAAAACTGTAGAATATGGTTTGGCGGTTCAATATAACAACAAAAGCGAGAATGTACATGTTGGCAGGGTGTCCCTGTCCTGTATGATTTACCTTCTTATCCTTCAGATCTTCAAGCTGGCTGTCAACATGGTCTTCTCTCACTACAAACTCCTCATCAAGAGATATGATTTGCTCTTCCTCTTCTTCTGCCAATTCAAGATCAACCACAGGCATGTCTGAGGACTGCTCAGGGTCCTCATCCTCAATGCTTGCGATTTCAGAATCCTTATATTTCACACGGACAAAGGGATGTAAAGGCCTAGACTTTTCTCATGAAGCAATGAAACACATCACAACAATATACTGTATCTTATTCTCATATTTTTAGTAGACTGCAAGTTGCTTATTTGATTTTTGCATTTGTCTGTAGCTATGTTTTAAACTTAGGTTAATAATAAACTGCAAATGGATTTCATGGCATTGGTGCAATTTGACCAAAAGCTCAGTTGTAAAAAAAAATACAATTACATTTTTCTACGATATAAGACAAGAAAGCAATTTAATATCACATTCAACAACAAACTGCATTCAATGGAACCGTCTAGTACTCCTTACTCCTTACATGGTTTAAACAACAGTGACAGAATAATAAATAAGTGTGCCAGATTAAACCATGACAGAAGCTAGAATTCAAAGCCAAAGAGGCATGATTCCACAAAAGATACCTGGCTGATGATATCGGTAGGGCTACAGCATCTGTCTATTTCATCTTCACTTGGCTGTTCCTGCTTCTTCTCAGTGGTGGCATGATAGGGGAACTGTAAGGCAGAGTCATTGCTGGGAGGCAAGAAAGTGAGGGAGGAGAGAGGGAAGAGGAGAGGGTCTCTCTTCAGCTGAGTGTTCTCTGTGCTGAGGAGGTGAGAGGAGGAAGAGCCGGAAGAAGCTGTGCCACAGAGATGCGCAGAGGACAGCAGTGGAGATATGGACACAGTGGAGGTGAGGCTAGATGGTTGGAAGGAGGGGCAGGACAGGCTGGAGTTCTGGGTCATCCATGATGGAGACTTGGTGAAGGACTGGGACAAAGTGGTCTTTGACTCTGCTAGAATTCGGTTCTCCAGATTAGGGGCGTAGTTGGAGTGGAGACTAGCCCTAGAGTGCTGGTCAAGGTCTAAGCCTGACTGAATCAAAGTAAGGGCCTTCATATCTACCTAGGAATCAGACAATAGAAAAGACAGTTGGACTTTGTCAACGTATGAATAGAGCTTAGGGTTGAACAAACACAGAACTACTTGTTGTTGCTTTAGTTAAATGGGTGTAGCGCTCTGCACACAGTCAATGTATGGGCGTAAAGAGTCAGGCAAAGTCCACTCACAATCACCACTCATTTCAACAGTCAATATCGTAACAAGACAAGGGCCAAGTTGTCAGTCCCCGCATACATACAAGGACTATGTCTAAACATTTTGCAACGAGCTGAAGTAGTCTCTGACTTTGAGTCCGATAATTGGTAGTTACCTACCTTACCAGTTTTTCAAGATATTTGTATGTTCATCGAACAAACGACATGACAAACAACATTGTGTTCAGACAAGACCTAAGTTACAATCTGAAACCAGCTGAATGTATATAACTGGAGGGTTTGTAGCCTACCTCAGCCTATGCGTCGCTGCGTGTTTGTCACTGTTTCCGATCACAGACAGGACAGTGCGCTGAGTACTGAGAGTACGGACACCAAACACCAAGCACAGAAAACGCTTCCTGAAATGTCATCCACGGGATTGGGCATTAGCAGTCAGATGAAAGGTTGACGTAATCCCCGCCTTCCTGATACACAGTTTGAAAAGTGACAGATCATGTATAAAAAAATTCTCAGTGGAAAAGATAGGTGTAATTAATTTTCTCCACTCAGATTACCGTTTTCCCAGTCGATTTGGTGCATTTGTCGAACCACTATTACAGTTCGCACAACACTTAAGTGCATTTGTCAAAGCATTTCTCGCCAACAAAACAGCCAACAAAAACCGCAGTGGATGAATGACCGGCGAAGCCCTTAGAAGCCCTTACCTCGTTTAGTAAAATACTTACAGACGTATGGCCTACTTTCTCTATACAGCCTTTTTATACCAATGACTTGAGAGATTCCTGTGCCATTGTCGCAATACAGGGCCTTAGACAAATATAAGTCAAATTGAAGTAATGTTGTCAGTAGGCCTAACAGTTTATAGAATTCCCAGTGAAATGCACAAGGTTGCAGTTTTTCTGTTTAGCATAAATTTCACTGTGAAAACATTGAAATTAACACACACATTACTGTGTTTCAGACTGTGGAAAATCAGTCAGGATTCATTACTGCATAATGTACACTTCTGTATCTACTGTAGTTTTTGTGCCAGACTGTGGCAGTCACTGTGGAGCTATGTATTTGAACTAAATTATAATGGATAGTTTGCAAATGCTAACAGTTTCAACTCTTCAGCATATAGGAAATTCCTTTTATGGTTTGCAGAAGTGACTTGATGATGTGGATGTTGAACTGGTTGTTTTGAAAAATTTAACTCTGATCTGAGAAATGCACCAAAGTGATTGAGAAAAACTGTAGGCCAATATGCATAGGTCCTAACGATGTCTCCTTGCAGTTTTGGAATAGGAGCCTGCTAGAATGTGAATTGCTTTTTTTATTTCTCTAATGTGTGCCGGATGATACAGCTCCTGCATTCCTGTGGTAAGTAAATTGTGGTGGTGGTCTTTCAATATTTACAATGTGAGTTTGAGCCTTGATGTTCTTGCATTGTGTGTGTGAAATTCTAACACTATAACAATGTAAATGAGTTTGAGTTTCATCTGGGTCTGTGATCTTCCTGTTCAAGTAATGAGGTGAATCCAATAGGCCTACAATTAAAACAGCTCCAAGTTGTACTCAAACTTCTAAAGACTTTAATGCACAGTGCATGGGAGAATTGGGCATTTAGTACAGACCAGATAGATAGAAAGATATGCCCAGATGGATAGACCTGAATAATTTAATAGGGATTGTACTCAAAGGTGTCCAGTAGAGGGCACTACAAGGCACCAGCATGTAGAGCCCTAAGCACTACCAGCATGCATATGGCACCTCCAGGATGTGCTGATCAGCGGGGCCACTAGAAATTTTGGGCCCTATGACAGAAAATTATTTTGGGCCTCCCAAACATTTATTATAATATTAAAATATTCTCAAGGGCTCCCTGTCAGTGCCAGGGCCTTGGAATCATCCTAACTCACTTAGAGGCAGTCACATACAGTTACGAACAGAGAGATGTATTACAGTGATATGTTTACAAAAAATGTGTGACCAGCTCCACTTTGATGATCATTATAACTAGCTGCTCAAAGACTGTCGTTCTTAAACTGTTTCTCAAACAGACATATTATTTGTGCTAAACACTGGCAATTAAATGTGTTTGTGTATTGTGAACACAGCTGGAAAGATCATCAGCTCAACACCAGCCTCACCTGAAAAACGACCATGATTGTGACTGGCACCAGCCACCCTGCACACTCTTCAGTCTGCTGTCCTCAAGGAGGAGATATAGGAGCCTTCATGCCTGCTCCACCAGACTAGCAAACAGCTTTATCCACCAGGCTGTCAGGAAACTAAACTCTCTACCCTCCACCCCCTCCTCTCTGCCCACCAAAACTCTGAAGTTGCTTCTGTTTTTGTATATAGCATTTTTTTCGCACTATTACAACACATCTTTTTGCACTATAACATTTTCACATTTTGCACATCATTCTGCACTATCACAGCAGATCATACAGAAATCTTTGCCAGTAGGCTATTTTTACTTCACTCATTCGAACCAGAAACCTATTCACTCATGTTAGTGTGCAAATAGTTGCAAAAGTTGCAAAAACAGTGCCCATTAGCTATAGTTATAATTCACAAGCAACACGCAATTATAGAGAAAGAAAGTACATATCTAAACTTTTTGTAGATGTTGTTCTAATACTTTCTAATGAACATGCTAATGTTTAATATTTTCAGTATTTACATTGTAAGAGAAATTATGCACCTAAAAGTTATGAGTATGGGATTAGGGGAAATTATACTTTTTAAACTTATGATAAATCAGATATCAGTCAGCCACAAGATGTGTGAATACATCAAGGCATCAAGATGTACCGTATTCGCCGATGTACCATAATATAAGACAATATTTTTGTCCTGTAAATTATATTTGCGGACTAGACAAAAAAAAGATGGAAAAAACGTTTTTTTTTGTGTCAAATGAACCTGCAGAGTCTCATTGGCCTGCAACTGCAACTCAAAATTAGCTTCGAGTGGTGTAAAAGAAAGACTGGGTTTACATGAACTTCAGTTTTCCTTGACCAGGTCTTGATAATATTTGTGATACAGTGTTTAAAAGCGCACAAAGCCAGCACTTCATATCCAATAATATTGGAATACAAGTCTGCGATGTGGCGCAATGGATTGTCAGGGCGTGACTGAATGAGTCTTAACAGACATTGAGGTGAAACTGTCTTTTCAGCAGTAGTCTATGATCAAACTAAGGAAAACTCACTCATACAGATAGGCAATGCTGAGCAAACGTCAATGTTTTTAGACATGCCAACACTTGTTACCATTGCAAAGAAAGGTTGAAAATCACTGTGCGGAGGAAATGAGAGAAGCGAATCACTGTTTTATTTGAGTGTCTTGCTCAAGACCATAACAGATAATGCATATGGCTTTCTGCTTTGTAGATAGCCAAAAGTGTATTGTTTGCACTTTAATGGAAAATTGTCATTCAGATGGTAGCTTACTATTCATTCTATTTAAATGTGACAAATTTATCCACAATAATAAACTAGATTTCATGCTTTAATTTATAGTAATGATCAAAACATTTACTAACTTTTAAACGGTTTTCCAGTGAGTTTTCACCAGCATTTGAAAAAAAATAATTACTATATAAGGCAAAATTTGGTCTACAAAAAAAGTTTTCTCTTTTTTCCCCAAAAATTAGTCTGGAAAAGTGGGGTCGTCTTATATTCAGGACTGTCTTATATTCAGGCCAATACGGTAAAACATGGATAGTATTGCACATTGGGGGGATTACAAAGATTATGTGTCTGAATGTAGATTGGTTTGACTCTGTCATGTTAGGTTAAAATGCAAAGTATGATGACCTTGGTGCCCTTTCTGGCACTGATTAATGACTGGGTTAGTAACTAATTTCTGAATGTGCAGTTTATTTTTAGTGCTAAATTCAAATCACAGAAATTCTCTCTTTTAAATATATACTGCTATACAAGCTGTATGCTGACTACTTTAAGTTGTTTCAATGTTTCATTTCTGTAGGAAAAGATATAATAGAATATTTGCAAAAATGTGAATGATGTACTCACTTTTGTGATATACTGTAAATTTGAGCAAAACTCTAACCAATGCCACTGGGTGGGACCAGAGGTACACCGGTTAGTCATAACAGAGCTGCCTTATTGAGTTCTGCCTATGCAAAGTGCTCATTTTAATTATTGCAGTCTCATTTAAACACAGCTAAAATTAAATGAATTTTCATTTTTGACTAACATCATTCGCCCTATGCTCCAGGGCTGATTAGGACACTGGGTTAATTTGGATTAAGTAAGGGAACAGCTGAAGATAAGTGTTACCAAGGGTCAAACTACAGCAGCTTAACAGGCTTTTAAAAATAACTCCCTGTTACCTTTTTCTGTCTACTTTAATGCATCCATGTAAGCCAGTTGGTTAGAGGTGTCAGTGTGAATGTGTTACTGCTGGTGCCTGGTGGAGACCTGCATCCTCTCCAACTCTTCTTCTTTCACTCCAAAATTTGACCAAGATACCGGAAAAAATGGGACAAGGACACAGTGTTGAACACGAGGAGGTAGACCTTGCGCTTATTCAGGAGTTGTGCATCATGTTTATGAAGGAATGCCCAAGTGGAGCCTTACACTTACACGAGTTTAAACGGATCTTTGGAGTACAGAGCACATGCGAAGAAGAAAGCATCTACATTGAAACAATATTCCACTCCTTTGACACTAACAGGGTAAGAGGACAGTTTTAAATTCCATATAAGCCATTGAAGTTGGCTTTCATATTTAAAATTACATTTTTCCTGTTTTTATTTTACCTGACAGGACAACAAATTAGATTTCATGGAATATGTAGCAGCGTTGCATCTTGTACTCCGGGGAAAGCTGGAGGACAGACTCAAGTGGTCATTTAAAGTGTACGATAAAGATGGGAATGGCCGCCTTGACCGTCAAGAAATCAGACACATCATCAAGGTAAGTAAAAAGACATCAATGTTAAATGTTAAATAGTCACACTCCCACTTTACAGTGCTCATATGGTAGTAATTTGTACAAGTTTTCAGTTTATCTCAGCCTAATGCAGATCTTTAAAATTCAGGTGCATTTTAGTAGATCATGACAAATATTTACTCAGATAATCTCATGAATTTATCTTCTCATGAAGATAAATTCATGAGATTATGAAATAGACCGTGGTTAGGTAAGGTTAGGTTAAGTCAAGTCAGGTCAGTTTAGTCATCTGCCCTTTGAACTCTTATGTAAAATTGGTTGCATTGAGACACATGCTATATGTGTCACCTACTTGTGAAGATTAAAGTGCTGTTCACCTTAAATGGCTCTAACACTCTTCCAGTGTCAGGGTAAAAGAACCTAGTAAGCCCAGCCTAGCATGCACAGCATTTCAATTTTTCATAAAGATTTTTTCCCTGTGAAGATATTTGAGCGCAGCAAGCCTTGCAACCTTGCAACAATATGTTGTAAGAAAGTGTTTATTTATGGAACACCTTAACATCATGTAAATGTTTCCCTCTTGCAGATAATCTACAAAATGAAGACCAAAAACACAGATATTGGCATGACGCCCACTGAAATGTGTGACAGAATATTTGAACTTGTTGATGAGAATCATGATGGTGAGTGAATGTGGAGTGTTGAGTCCTGCCTCTTGTCTGATTGGACTGGTGGTGACTGGTGTAAGTAATCTGTTGTCTTAATGTAAAGGTGAAGATTAGAAAGATTAGCAGAGTGTGTGTGTGTATGTTATGTAAGGAAGAGAGCATGAAAGGTCACAATTACATTAGGTTAGGTCAATTACATGAACATGCAGACTCTCCATATGTCTCCCAATCTGCCTGCCTGTCTATTTGTCTCTCTGTCTGTGCTTTTTTTTCTGACTCAGCAAACTTGTGTTGGCATCCACTCTGTCTATCACTCTTTTCATCTGCGTTTCTCAATTATTTCATCTCTCTCCCTCTCTCTGTCTCTGACTTTAGGTCAGATATCACTGGAAGAGTTCATGGAAGGGGCACAGAAGGACAAGTGGGTAATGGAGATGTTGAAACTGGACTTTAATGCAGGTGGATGGGTCAATCAGAATTGTATGAAAACATGATACAATGTTTTGTGTCAGTTGGAGCACTTGAGACAGTCATCTTTATAGATGAGTTTCATCTATCAGGAGACAGAAAGCTGTTTATTCCAAATGGGTTTGTTATTTGCCCATGAATTGAAGGCTTCACAAAACAGTGCCAAGGAATTGAACAGATTTGAGACATCTGACTCTCGATCTGTGATTATGTGTGAAACAACTGGAGATAAATGCAAAGAAAGTATGTTATGTGGTGGGTTGGCAACCTTCAACGACTGGATCAGTGATATATATGATGGTTCAGCAGTATTTTTTTAATCTTTTGAACTTTGCTTGACTATTGCAGTTTGGTGGAAAATGTTTTGCATATTAATTATTGATTATTGATGTCTATTTGACATGGTACACAGCACTAATTAAAAAGTTCTGTTACATCTACTTTAAATTAATTTACATTACAATACATTTTTTTTACAATACCAACTCTTATCAGATATCAACTCAAATTTATATAAATGAGACAGTGTGGGTAAACCCAGACCACACCTCAATATATATTGAGACTTGGTTTGGAGACAAGTGATTGACTTCCCATCTATAGTGGTGTGACCAGAATTAATCATTAATAAATTAAAGTATTTTCTTACAAAAGTTCAAAAAATATATTTTTCACGAAAATGATTGTTTTAATTGTAGTTGTTCTCTCACTTCCAAGGAAAAAAATCATTTAACCATAGACAGTAACAGTCACATAAAACCTGTTGCATAGGACAGCAGTTATGATTGGTTCCTGAGTTTTCAATGGGTAGGAAATGGGTAACAATTGGGCTCGTGCCCAGATGGGACCTGCAGAGCAAATGCCTATGGTGAATCTGGGTTTATCCAGGCCAAGAGACAAATGTATTTGTATCTTCAAGGGTCCAAAAAAATCTAGAGCAGTCAGTTTGTATTCTGGCTACACTTTTTAGAAATCTATTACACTTATGCATCTATGTCATTATTTACAGTATCTGGTGAAGCTGTACCTTAGAGGATAATATTTTGGTTTAATCGCCACAACACCATAAGCGTTGTGGTCTTGACATGGCAATATCATGTTGACACACACCACTTAGAGTTCTGAGTATTCATGAAAATGTTTTGTATTTATAATAAATGTTTTCATTTTAATTGTTTTACTCAACAATTTAATGAAGAACAGTAAGTTAAGATTAGAAAGATGTGTAAAAATAATAAGAGCGTTTCAGAATTGAAAGAAAAGTGGAAAGTGTGCTGTAGAAATTGTATGACTGATGGAGTAGTAACCTATCAGAGCACCTATGAAATAGATCTGGTTAGAACTATAAATTATACACATCCATTAAACTAATAAACAGGCTTTGTAACAGCAAGGTAACCTAGGTTATTGTCAGTAAGTAACCACAGAAAGTAAGCCTAGTACAACAAATTGATTTGGCTGATTACAGTTCAGTTCAGTTCATATACAAAAAAGGGATGAATTCGCGTTTATAGGTACATGGATCTTATAGTCACCCTTTAGATTTAAATAAACCTTCTTCATAGTCAGCTGGTGATTATAAGTGTAAATTATAGGCTGTTGCGTTTTACACTGCTACCAAGATTTTATCTGGTATCAGTTTTCTTCTGATTCCGAATCTTGCAAAAATCTGAACTACAGGTAGTCAAGTTCAAGTTCTACTTTTAAACCAAGGTCAGCTGACAGTTCATAGAAAAATGTAGGCCTACAACCCCTAATGATAATTATTTTATAAGCCGACCGAAGAAGTAGGCCATAGACACACCGACACATTTTCCATGTATATAGATTATAGCCACACCGACGTTCTCTTTTAGAAACTAAAGACCACTGTTCAAGTTGATAGGCCTACGGCATGACTAATGTCACTGGCTACAGTCCATAGGCAGGCCTTGTGCCTTCATAATAGGGGAATTCCATAGAAATACTGGGATATTTTGGATATTTTCTAAGGCTCTCCTGTCACTTTTTTAAACTAGTCAATGGGCTCCTTCATGATTGGATTAAAAGTTCACCCGGCATTTGACGTAGACATCCCAGTTAAGCAAGAAGCACTTCCGCCACTGCGGGCGAGACGAGAGCACATCAAAAGAAAGGAAATGTTGAAGACATAAAGAAGGACCGTTAATCATTGAGAATCGTATACACGTCGCGATCCGTTTCAGTATAGTCTTGGTGTATCTCAGGATTGTGGTGGTATATTTCAAGCCCCGCATACATTTAAAGTAATATTTTTTAAACACTTAACGTTAGCTCGTACGCAGCTGAGCTACCGTGCTGGCTGGCTAGGAAGCTACTAGCTGGCAAGTTTAACAACGTTACAGCGCGAGATGGGTACAAGATCCAGTCGTTTACAAGAAGAGACTGTATCGACTAGTTTTGATAAAGACGGACTCAAACGAGACTCATGTCGACGTCTTCGAAACAACAGGCCCACAAGCCTTATGGTTGATTTTTCTAGTAGTTTTGAGCATGATTCGGAGGCAAATCGTAGCCGTTCGGAGGAAGGAAGCGATTCGGATACAGGGCGGCAGGCAAGTGCTGATGGAAGCCCCGCCGACCATCACAACTCGCCGTCACTTACTGGTCAGGACACACCAGCAGACGATAGCGTGGGTAGCCACGAATCCGACGGCAGCCGCCCAGACGCAATAAACAACGAAACTGTGGCTGGAGAGGGAACAGGCCGCGTGCCTCACCGCACTTTCTCCGAACGCTTGCCTGGAGGTCGACACAATTCTGGGCGCAATGTCACTGCTAGATCCGCACGAGTGAGAAGTGCTCATTCACGTCCAGTGTCAGAGGCATGGATTGGGCTTTATAGAGTCAACAATCGACACGGCAGTAAGTTGAAACCATTGTGATATTTATCTTGAACATAAAAGTGACAAGTTTTAAAAGGGTCAAACTGTCTGAATTGTTTTAGTTGTTAACGGGATCTGAGCGACACTTAGACCACACAACGCTAGCATGTTTACTGAAAAGTTATTGAGCATATTGTTTTGCTACTTGCTTATTAGCCTTGTCAGGTAGTGAACAATTAGTTCACTAGTTAGATGTCATATTATCTAACGTAACCGTTGCTTTCCACAGGGGTTGGGTATCACAAATACATTTCCACCACAAAGCGTATTTTTTTACATTGTCAATTTAACCATGAAGTTGATCAAATTGTTGTTAATCCTAAATAAGGACCTGTTGCAACAGTAAAACAGATCAGACAGTGCAACATGTAAATGTATGTTGGTTGTATTAGCTACCCAGCGAGTGGTTTTGTGTCCGTTTACCATTTCTGTGTCACTTACAACCATGTCAATTCTAGAGAAAATTCTTAGACGTTCTGACGTGTCCTACAACAGAACAAAGCTCGCCTTTGACTTGTAGTCAGCGAAGTTACACCAAGGACATTCTCCTGCTTGGAAACACCATACTAAATTGACTATTGTGTCGACGCTGAATGTTAAGATTAATGCAGTGGGGGTTCTTGAACAGATGATCTGAATTACGCATCACGTGGATTCATGCTAACAACCGAAATCCTTCAGCTTTGGGGGGAAGGGGGGTAGCTGTTGAATCTGGTCAGCAGTCTTTCACTTATTGGAAATGTGAAATTAACACATGGACTCCTCTACAACACGACATTGACATTCCTAACAAGATTGCATATTCACCATTGCCTACTGTTTACAGTGTCACCAGAAGGCAACTAGTACACAACAGGTATGTAACTGGTTATGTGAAAGATGGGTTTATGGCAATGTTAGGAAGTGGTCTGTCATAGTGTCCATACTATTCCTGTGAGAGTTCATTTTTCTCTTGGGACAACTAAGTGATGCTCTCAAGAGGGGTAGAAAATGGGTCAAAGGACTCACTCACATGAACAGAGCTGGCCACTGTCCAGTGAGTCTGCAGAACTAGGCCACATGGTTTCTCGTAAACCAACCCACTGGCCTGCTAACATTACTGCCTGGATTTGTGTGTCCCTTGTGGTGACGGATGGAGAACTAATATAATGCTACTATAATAATTAGTCAGGGATCAACTTTGGGTCATTTCAATGATTTGATATGTTGACCCTGAAAGATTGGTTTCAAACATTGTACAAAGCACATCTTCCCATTAGTGGTCGTAATGTTACTTCCTAAAATACATATTAAAGAAAAATGCTTGACAGATTAGGGCAAATGCCTTTCTTAATCTTATGTCTTTATTTCCTCTCCCCAGCAATCCGTTGCCCGTTCTGCTCCAAGCCATTCCCTGGAGGCAGGATTGAGGAACACCTGTTGAGTTGTCTCACCTCTCCCCCTCTTCCATACAATAGTGAGTCCATCTGTCTTCTGGCTAAATCTCTTTTGTCTTCGTTTCAGATGTAGAGCTGGGAGATATGGCCTAAAATTTTTCACAATACATGTGTTTTCTGTATGTGACTTAGAGACAGACAAAACAAAGCAGTATTTTTTTCAAAAATCCCTGATTTTGTGGAAAGTAATAAGTAACTAAGTAAATTGACTGGCATTGCAGTGGAACACAGGTGACAGATGACTGGCCACCTCACAAAAACTATTATAGATTGATGTAAGTTATGGTAATAAGGGTCCAATGGTAAATGGGTTTGGAAGTCTTACTGTTATTTTTTTTTTATCTCAACAGAATTAATAAGACCTACAACTTGGTCAGGTCGATGCATAGTAGATATTATCAAGATAGGTATGTGTATCAGGGATGAAAACTTCTGAGTTATGCGTTGACAAAAGTGACAAACAAATATGACTGCCACTGAGCCGCACACTGCAAGACACACTAGTCCTATCGGTCTCAACTGTAGCCTAGTTGCCAGTATGTGTTAAATCCACCTTATGCGTAATGCACATATCTCTGGAAATTCAGACAATGAAAATTTGGTATGATCAAAGTATGTGTGACGTGAACAGGTGAAGTTCTGCGATTTGGCTGCTGTGGTGACTCGGTAGCCTTTAAATTTTTGCGTTATTTAAAACAGAGTGGCGCAGGTCTTTGTATGTTTTTATGGCAATGCTAACTGATGATGCACATGTCATACACACATTGACAGCATTGATAGGCTTAATGGATGCACATTTTGAGGAGCAATAGGCCTACGCAGCAGATTGCCAAGTCGACATTCTGAACTTTTCCAGAACAAAACTGTCCATTCCGACCATAGCATTCGCTACGCTCTCCCACTGCACTGCTGTTTGATGTGCACATGGGGGTGGTGAGCCTCTGAACGGGGGCCCAAAGTGGAGCATTGGTAGCAAAAGCTTAAGAGAATACGATTTTCATTAAAATACATTGTCCTGAACGGCAAACTCGAATTAATTGATAAAATCGATTTATTGCCCAGCTCTAGTCAGATGGCAAACAGACCACCCATTCTACACCATGTCACTGATTTTATGATGGAGTGATGCTTGGTAGTCTTCATTTAGGTGGATGCTTACTATGTTTTGAACATTAACATTGAAGTGCAATGTGGTCAGAGTGATTTTTGTGACTTTGTAGCTGATGTTCTGGCCAAAGACAGTGGTGAATGTTCCATATGCCTGGAAGACCTGCTTCAGGGTGAGACCATTGCACGTCTGGCCTGCTTGTGTGTCTATCATAAGAGGTGAGCAGCCACATGCACACACACTTGTATACCTTGAACATATCTACATGCAGGCAGGAAATACTCGCTTTCGTGAGGCCAATGGCCTCCTCAAAAAGTGTCACCACAGTGGATTTTTTTCTCTTGTTTCCTGCAGTTGCATTGACTCCTGGTGCAAGGTGAAACCCTGCTGTCCCGAACACCCCTTTGATTGACTTTTGTTCCCTGCGATTGCCGATTCAGGTGCGTGTGTGTGTGTCTGGTTTTTATTTCATTCTTCCTTAAAAAAAAGTAATTTGTGCTCTGTTTCACTTAGCACTACATGATGGATGAAAATTGTTAACGTTTTTTTTTTCTTTTTTAGAGGATTATACTCCTGGCTAGATCACCGACAAAAATGATGGGGCATCCAGAAAAACTAAATATTTGCTCCATTATTTTAGACACTGAAAATTTCTGCTCCCGTGAAACCTTAATCAACTCCCTTCTGGCTTGGCTATGAAATCCCTGAACTTTTTTGCTGGGAGGGAATGAAGGCTTTGAGGGGGAAGGGGGGATGGAATGGTGGTTGGGCATCTTCTCGGCTTGCTTTTCCTAGGATTTGTCCTCTCTAAAGCTTGCAATATGACAGTAAAGCAAAACAAAAAAGAGGTAACTGAAACTGTGGGTGTGTGCGTTCAAGTAGATAACCTCTTACAATCAGACTGCTGAGGTATCTCCCCTCTTGAAGAGGTTAAGATACACAGAGGGTGATTTTAGGCCTGGCTGTGGCTTGTGAGATGCACACTGTAGAACTTATCTGATGTAATATTTTCTAGAGGACTGTGTCCTTGAGTGAGTGTCAACTCAACATGGACCACAGTGGAGTTGAGAGTTGTATGCGTAAATATTTTGCACGGCATTGTTCTTTGTGCATGGTGCTGAGACTTTGCCGCTACTGGGAGGATATTTTTTTATTATTATTATTATTATTTTTATGAGATCCCCCAAAAAGTTGCTGGACAGGTTGGGTGGGATGGGGTGGGTGGAGGGAGGGATATGGCAAATATTATTAGTGGATAATGGTTGTGGGTTTTGTGTGTGTGTGTGTGTCATTTTTTTTTTTTTACCGACCCAGACCACATTTCCTAAGTGGACTGTCATTTCATATGGTTTGAATTACAAAAATGACTTGCACGCAGCGTTCTTTTTTTTATGTAGAGATTGAGAATGTTACTCGCTTGGTTGTGTTTCACGACCCAGTACTGGATCCCAGTACTCCCAAGGTCAAGTGGCAAGGATGCTTTCAGTTCATTGGCATGGGCGTACTCTGGGGAAAGACCCACAGACCCTTACATGGTGCTGGGGGAGGTTCCGAGGCAGAGGTATACAAATGGGGCGTGCCAATGTCCTAACGACTCCAGTCCACTGTAGCTTGCCTCTTAGTTGGAGTGTATTTTCTTTAATATGTCTGGAGATGAGGAGCACTCTCGTGGAGTTTGCTCGCCCTGACTAATCTAAAACCAGCGATCCCCTGCCTGCTCTTGTCTGTGCGCCGCATGTGGATGGGAGTAGGGCAGTTGGTCTCTGGTTCCCACCACCCTTCTGAGCCTTAAACTCTGGTATGTGGTGAACTGAAAAAAAGCTTGTCCTCTCAGCTGCCACCCTGTAGTCAGTTTGGTTCAGCAGAGAGGGGTTTGCACCATGTTTTAGCACCAAGTCATAGCTGCTCTTCCCTGAGGGTGGACATAAAAAACCTACAAGGGGATTTGTGTAGGGGGGTTGCTGTAGTGGCGTTTTTCTCCTGTTGCTGGACCCTGGCGTCTGCCTCAAAATACTCCAGCCTTTCATTAACTTCGTAAGAGACACAATGGAGGAGGAGCAGCAAAAGTTTTTTTAAGTATTATTATTATTATCATCATTATCGTTGATCTTATTCCCACTGGGATTGAACTTACTTGTTGTCATTGTCTTCATCCTTACATTGCTTGCCTCTCGCCGAGTGCACTCTCTTCAGGATGCGCTCAGAGGTGCTATACTCTGGTCTGCCCCCAGAGGGCAACCCTCTGCATGTTACAGTTTTTCTCCTGCTGGAGAACCTGAGAAAAGCCAAAAGTGTGTGTGTGTGTTTGTGTGTCAGAGAGAGAAAGGAGAGAGAGAGTGAGTTGTAGTGTGAGACATGTTTTGCCGTCAAAGGCTGTTATTGCTGGGGGGATGTTGTAGAAAAAATGTGGAATCTTTTGGTTCAAAATGTTTCCCTTAATGTCTTCATTTAGCCTAATTGATGTGGTGCAATACCTCACTATTTTAAAGTACTAACCTGGGGGATCACTAACTCCAAGGGTGTTATTTTTTGTTTAGTTTTTTTTTCTTTTATTAAGAGTGAAATGCATTGTTGATTAACGTTCCTGAGGACTTTGTATGAGCTTGTCCTCTGTGATCTGTATTGCGTCTGATGACACTTATGATATTGATGAATGAGGTTGTTGTAAAAATCACATTGGCGATATCTAAGAATTGACAATCTGCCTTCTCTCAGCTAAAGAACAATTGAGTATTTATTTATTAAATTGTAAATATGTATGGCAATTCAAAATACCTTTGTCTCTTGTTTGTTCAAATTACTGTTTCTATGCCCAAATATTTTGTATGTCTGAAAGAGTGTTTTATATGTATTTTTTACAATAAATATGCTTAATGTTTGAAGTGTTATTGTTTGTGAGTGCTTACAATTATAATGTATTATTAGGACATGGAGGTATTAGAACTGAAGAGGGGAGGTTTGATTCAATTCTTTGCCATTTACTGGGCTAGCTAATTCAGACAAAAATATAAACTGTGGAGTGGTGCCGTCATTAGAAATTGTGTCTAATGTGTGGTGAGTTGTTCAGTATGCAGCTGCAGTCTTGCTACAGTTTTTTGACATTTTTCATGTAAATATGGTATTACAGTATTTATGTAGATTGGAAGTTTCCAGGCTGTGAGAATCAGCCTGTCAGTGACAACTAGTTTGTGGCTATGTATGAGGTGGCACAGAAGTGGCTTTCTTCTTTTTGTGAAATTTATACGCATCAGACACCTTTAAAGATGGTGACGGCCAGTTATATAATACTGAAATATACAATACAATAATATAATATTGGTTATATGGACATAGCTAGTAGCCAGCCTAGCATGGTCCACTGAAATGAATGGGGGCAGTGCTTCCTTACAGAGAAATCCAGTGTGAATCAATCAATAACCAAGATCACTGAATGCTGTTTGTAGGAGAAAGAACCAGATAATTTGATACAACATAGACGAATAACGAACCCAGTAACTAAAGTTAATTGAATGGGGGATGGTGAAATGAAACTGAAAGAAAGTTACTGTGCCCCATTCACCTAGTGTTGCCAGTTCACTATTCGGTCTATGTTGTATCAATGTTTTTCATTCTTTTTGCTACTGACAGCACTTAGTGACTTCGAACAACGGGGCTATGGATTAATTCACACTGGATTGCTCCTTTAATTTCTCCATTGGTGAAGAACATTCAGTTACGCCACCTACACCATTACCTACCTCCCATTTTGCATGTCTATATTTAGCCTTTTTTCTCCAAGTGTTTCTCATTCCGGTTATCTTGTAATCTGTTGTTATACTGCTGTGACAGTTGCTAGTGCCTGATTTCGCAATAACAAGTTTGTGGATTGTGCATTCACAATCAGTGACTGGTTGTAACACGTAATGTAACTTCTGTTTGTTTTACTATTACAATTATAGTGAAAATGAAACCTAATGAGGATCCACAAACCTAATATCAGTTCCTGTCTGAGGTCCGTACAAAACATGCCATTATGCCATTATGCCATTATGGACATTTTTACACCAATAGCTACATGTAGAGTGAAAATTTCCTGGGCCTGCCAGGATTGCCAGTTTACAGAATGTATTGGCTATGTATGCTGTTGTCCTACATGGTATATACAGTATTTTACATATACATTACTTGTTTTGCCTGATTTAGAATTTTATTTTTCAAACACAAGATGCCCCCAATCCCAATACCTTTTTTGTTTCTCAGGTAACAAACAAAATCACTAATGGCTACAAAATGAACAAACAAAAAGACTAATCTCCATCAGTAAGATCACACAGTGTCAGATTTTAGATCAAATGCAGCACAGAGTGTGAAAGGAAAGCATAATTTATGTTGACCAATCACATGCTTCTCACATACAACCACAAAACTTTTTTTTCCATTTACATTGCTGTTTGAGGAAGTGCAAACGAAAAGCAACAGACTGCCATGAGACGGTTTGGGTTAGATTCTTCTTTCCAGCACTGGCAAGTCATCACCTCTAATTAAAAGGAGAAAAGGTATGAATTAATGTAATTTCTGAAATTAAGAAGTTTTGTTGCCCCTAATCTACACTTGATTGCACAGGTCAATTTGCACTTACTGATTAAGATTCCTGATGAAGTGTAGGTGGGCTAACTAGCTATTTAAAATCGAATTAATTTATTGTATTTATTGAGAGGATATATTAAACAGTAAACAAAAAATCATCTAGCAAAACTGCTTAACAATAATACCCTCATTAACAATAACATTTCAGTATTTCCTCAAATAGAATTTGAAATAACAGTTGTCAAGAAGAGTTGCTGAATTATGTTATGGAAAATATACAAATAATGTTTATAAAGCATGATATTTGCATAGTAGCATTATGCATCACTGATATGTTAACAAATCTCAGACATAAGTTCACCTGTTTTGGCCTCTCCGAAGTCAAAACCACTTCCTAAGCTTGACAAATTTAAAAGCTTCCGAACCGGTGAGAAAAGTGAGCATGACTAAATCCAAGAGTCATTTAATCTGTGTTGGTTTCAACTGAAAAGGTTGTAGAAATTTGGGTAATTCATGCAACACCGCTGCTGTAAGTCACAATAGTGGAAAGACAAGCAAAGACAAGCAAAGAAATAGCTTTGAATGTATTGAATATTCATCTCCGTAGTTACTTTCCAGCCCAGAATGGCACATGTTGAGCAACCTCCTTCAGCACCTGAAGTCAAGCAAGCACATGGAGACATGGCGAGCCTCTTGCTTTCACCTTCACCATGTATTGGGGAGCAGCAGGTGGCACAGCCTCCACCCTACACGCCATCTCCGCCCGCCTACACTCTCGATCCATCATTCAACTCACAGAGTTCTTCCAGTGAGCCCCACCATCCTTGGGAGTCAGACCCTGGCCTTAGCTATCAATGTACCACAGAGGGACAACTAGGTAATGGCGTTACAAACCACTTTTCCCAGTGTGGGAAAAGACTGTAGTGGGCATTGGACACAGGGGTACAGAGTCCCCCCACTTTTTGGAACAGATAATTAATGTCAACTATTTCTCACTTATGTATGGTATGGTGGTAAAATATAAAACTGCGACAGCAAGTTACATACTTACACAAACCATTTCCTGTTTTCCATCCAGTGGTTGGGGGTTGTGGCATTCAGGTGTCAGCTTTTGAAAATAAATCCATCCGACGGGCTTTCATAAGAAAGGTAATGTACAACCACCAATGTCTGATTCCAATCTGTATCTTTGTCCAATTGCTTTCCACATTTCAAATTACAATCTAATTCATAATCCATCTGCTATGCAAAGTCACTGGTTTCTGGCTCTTATGCAAGTTGGAAAATTATACACCTACATTTATGCATTTAGCAGACACTTTTAGCGACATTTGTCAACTATCAAGTAACTTAGGGTTAAGTGCCTTGCACAAGGGCACAACAACAGTAGCCATGATTCAAACCAACAATTTCCAGGCTACTAGCATGCTAGCCAAGTTTCTTAACCACTACGCCACCACCGCCCCATTATAGTAACCGTTTGACCCCAAAGTGGACAAACTTACTCAAACGGAACTGTGTGCTAATGTGTTGTGTCACTGTGAAAAAGACGTGTGCGTTCTATTTCTTGCCCAGGTGTTCTGCATGGTCACTCTCCAGCTGCTCTTCACCTTCAGCGTGGTGTGTGTGTTCACTTTCTCCAGCACGGTGAGGGACTATGTACACACCAACATTTGGATAATGATCAGCTCCTACGCTGTCTTCTTCGTGGTGTCTCTGTGCCTGCTGCTCTGCAGATCCTTCAGCCGCTTTTATCCCTGGAACCTGGTTGGCCTGGTGAGTCACAGCAGTTGACAATAGGTTAGGGTGGGGGTTGGGGGATCAAAGAGACATGAACTTTTGTTCCACTTACTGGCAAACATCTCAACCCCTACACCAACCTAACTAAAAAAACACTAAGCTAAAGAACCACAAAACAGTTTCACTTTTGCTTCAGTCAACAGCAGATGTATAGTGGGATTTTTTTTTGTGGGGGCACTCAATATAATGTTATAAATGAATACCTAATATTTAAAAAGTAAGAAACAGCTAACTTGTGCATAATAAAACAGCCAGGTCAGTACATTTTGGTGGGCCTCAAAAAGGTTTTTCAATACCAAGGTATGGCACAAGAATGTGGCACAGGTCTCATGGTGGTGAAGGCAAAGAGCTCTCCCAACACATCTGCTACCTTATTGTTGCAAGTGATCAATCCTGCCGTTCACAGATGTATTTCAAAACTTCTGACCCCTTTGACCCCTCCAGTTGGGGTCATTATCCTTCCTTGCAAGTTCTCTGTTCAGGGAGTCAGAAGGATAGAAAGACATACAGCTCAAGAGCCAAGAACATTTAAAAAAGAGCTCAGTGGCTTGGACGCAGCAGGAACATTTGTTACAGGGAAGACAATACACACCACAATACACGCCACCATTATACACACCAATATGGGCTTACTCCATAAGACTCCATTACTGAAGAAGAGAACATATTTGAACTTGTTCAAAGTTTCCCACACATTTAGACAACAAGCATTACATTTACATTTAGGCATTTAGCAGACGCTTTTATCCAAAGCGACTTTGGATAATTAAAATTATCCAAAGTCTTTTTTTTAATGTCATTAAAAAATGATAACATTCAAGCTACGACACAATGAAAGAAGAAACAAGGGGTGCATATTGCTAACATAGAAACTGCACCATTTTAAGTTGAAAGTGCAATAGTGCAGAGAAATTAAATTGTTAAGTGCATTCTCAAAGTTTACGCCAGGAGATATTCTTGGAAGAGCTGGGTCTTCACGAGTTTCTTGAAGGTGGAGAGGGTATCAGTTGATCTGGTAGCACTTGGAAGTTCATTCCACCAGCGCGGAACCAAACATGAGAAGAGTTTGGATTGACTCGCACGAGGTGCCGGCCGTGCTAGAAAACGTTCCTTAGAGGAGCGAAGCGGTCGTCGGGTGACATAGGGCTTCAGGAGAGAATTCAGGTAGATGGGAGCAGAGCCATCATTCACCCTGAAGGCCATCATAAGTGCCTTGAATTTAATGCGAGCAGCCAAGGGTAACCAGTGAAGTTCAATGAACAGAGGTGTGACGTGTGCTCTTTTTGGCTGGTTAAAGACCAGACGTTATTTAGGAGGTTTAAAGTTCAGATTTTTATGTGGGGATTTCTTGGGTTATTGCCAATGTTTGGTAAAAAAAACTTATGTCAATAATCCAATCAGAAATATCTGTTTTGAAAATGTTTGAAGTGTTCAATATACATTTTCACTGCTGTAATTGTGCTGTTCTGGTTTGAATGTGATTCCTCAACTAATTTCTCTCTGGCTCCCAGGCCTTGGTCACTCTGAGCCTTTCGTACATGGTTGGCACAGTGGCCTCTCATTTCAACACTCCAGCAGTGATCATTGCCATGGGTTCAACTTTGGTCACTGTCTTTGCTATTATTATCTTCTCAGCTCAGGTAGGATCTGAAATCTATCAACCAATATGTCTAAACTGTGCACTATTTTGTGAATGTGAATGTCACTTCTTGTATGTCACCCAGTCTAAAGTGGACTTCACAATCTGCAGTGGAATACTGGTTGTGCTATCAGCGAACATTCTCATGTTTGGCTTCTTCAGTATTTTCTACTACACAAATATATTGCACGTCTTCTACGGTTTTCTTGGGGCTCTGCTATTTTCACTGGTATGTTCCCCAGCTCACACCTTTGTAGTCAAGCCTATTAGCTGAAATATGTTTTTAGATTATAACTGTCATTCAAATGAAAAGATTCTGGGAGCAGTCATCCCTTTTCCCACACTAGAACACACAAGAACCTCCACCTAAAATAACTAGCCACCACTACTACATCATGCAGTATATATGCTTAATACAGTTGACGCAATTACTGTGTCCCTCTCTTTTGTGTCTCCACTGATCCATGTGCACTTGTATTTCTCTGTTGCAGTTTCTGGTGGTGGACTGCCAGCTGGTGATGGGCAAGGATAAATATAGCCTCAACCCAGAGGAGTACGTGTACGGCGCCCTTGTCATTTACCTGGACGTCATGTACATCTTTCTGTACATACTGATGATGTTTGGGGGGGGTTCCAAAGACTAAAATAAATGCACATATTACATACATACCACAGATATTACTGCACACGTGTGGACAAAGACAATATTACGTGTTTGTGTGTGTGTGTGTGTGTGTGTGTGTGTGTGTGTGTGTGTGTCTGCACATATGATAATGTACTCTGCGTGTGTGTGTGTCTGTGTCTGTCTGGAACAGACACACACACACCCAGTACATTATCATATACAGTGCACACAAATATGCATGTGTATGCTGAATACATGCAAACATACACACACATACATACATACTCATATACAATATATACAAGGCACCCTTATGTTAATATGGTTTCACTGTCCAAGCAAAAACAAAATATACGTGAATACCAAGACTAACCATTTTATTACAATAATAATTCACATGTACCCATTACACATTGGTAAGTAATAAGGTAATAAAAAAATCTTTTTAACCTTTTTTCTTTTTAACCTTTTTTCCTAAAACCTTCCCATACACAATGCCCAAGTAGTAATGATAAGCACTTAGTGTCTATAAGATGAATAAGGATGCTATTAACTCTTCATTCAAGGCATCTGTCTTTCCCACTCTCCAGGGTGGGTACAGCTGTCTCACCACAGTGATGCGTAGTTGAACTTCACTCTCAGGAGGTATTTCATGCATGTCTGTGCAGGATTGTATACAATGTACTCATTGTACAGGAGACTGTAGCCTCCACTCTGACCCACACCAGTCTTCGCACAAGGACCCATGGGTACAGTGACACCATTCCTGGGAGAAGAGCAAAAAAACAAACAAACAAACAAAAAACAGGATTAAAGTTAGTTATCAAAACTCAAGCAAACTGTAGGTAAGTAAATGTAAGTAAGAATTTCACAGGGCTAGACAAAATCTTTACACTCTCTCGGAAGACATCTGCACATTGGCAAATGTATAATGCAAATCACAAAATCCACTAAAATCCACCAAAACCATCCACCAAAATTAGACCAAAGTTTCTCATGGTTGTCATGGTGTACTGTAACACACACAGAATATCTGGTACCACAAGAAAGAGAGAAGAGTGGGGGTGAGACTGAAAAGTACCAGATAAGACTGTGGGAAAGACTTACAGTGTTTCAAAGTTCCTTGGGTCTGGAGCTGTTTGCCCCAGGCCTTTAGTACTGTGTTTCCCTGGAGGCAGACTGCTTGCATTATAATCAGCGTTCAGAAGCTCGTTACTGTCTCCTAGGGCAACCTGTCACCACAACATTGACATTACAGAATTGGTATCTTAAGGGATTAGGTGGTTGTAAAGAGAAATACAAACAAATGTAAACAAACTCCAAAATGTGGCCTTACTCGTACACACCTCACTAAGCAAGAGGATTCCAATGTTGTTCTTCTGATTGGTAAAGCAGTAGTTGGCGCTTTTTGATGACATGTCAGCAAAGTAAATCCCCTTTCCAAACTAGAGGCAAATTAAATAGACAAACAGGAAGTAAGTGGTCACACAGCATCTAAGTTAGGTACAAGAGTGTGATTCTTGCTCTGAGATAGTAAAAAAAACAAAAAAAAGCCCACACACCCTCACTCACCATGTAACCAGTGACTGGGGCCTCTGGAGGGGCAACCCTTAGGCCCTGGCTCAAAATTCCCACCCAGTTGGAGAGACGAGAGCCATGCCACAACAACATCCTACACAGGAAAAAAAAAAGACGTGCATACAGAGAAAACAAATAAACACACATAGTCATGTGTACAAAACATACACACATAAACATGAATAAACATTCATACCCACACACACACACACAGAATATGGAGAATAATGCCACTGTCATAACTGAAATGAGGCCAAGCTAGGTTCTAGCATTGTAAGAGATCTGCACAGGCTGGTCAGCACCTGTTGTGTAGCTGGGAAGTGAAGTTGTTGCGCTCCCCCTCTCGATCCACAGCAAAAATGTCCAGCACAGTCATGATGTAGTCATTGTGAGTGGATGCATGAGTGGACTGCAGATATCTCTCAATCACCTGATTGACAAAGGAAAGAGAGAAGGGAGAAGCACCATGACCATAACTAGTAAAGGGCAGAGTAATTTATTAAGAATAACCAGAGGAGGGCACAGTGATTCATAATGACAATAACCTGACTGTGTTAGAAGGATAACATGGGAGAGTGAGAAAGAGGATTTAAGTCCACAGACATGACAAAAACATACAGATCACGTGATTTTGTAATGACAAAAACAGTGTTAAACTGTGCAGAGAAGGGCTCATACTTCACCTGGAATTCTTGGCTGTCTGCAGACAGAGGCTGCAGTTGGCAGTGGAGGGAATGGTACTGTCTATCAAGAGGATGATCCTCATTGTTGATGCTTGACTGAACCATCTTCACTGCTATCTGAATGTCACCCAGTGCCTACAAGGGCCAAGAAAGACAGAGCGGGAGGAGTGACCAGACATACGATGGCCATCATGAGAATAAATAGTCCCCTTCAAAAGACACAAACCGGTATTCTCTGGCACAATTGGTAGTTATAGCTGCACCTCCCACCTCATTTGTGGTGGAAGAATCTACAATGGAGAAATCCAAAATATTACAGCCATCAGGCAATTCTTTCATCGTCACCTTTCCACTTTTACAATTTCTTTCTGAAATAAAATGTTAGATCTTCTATTATTTAAACAGTAGATTGTGTTCTTTATGGAAATACTTTTACCATGCTAAATTTGACATTTCACATTTTCAATTCATTTCATTTCATAGGCCAACAGATTACCAATAGATTAAATCACCCACAGCATTAATTTGTCACATTTCTTTTCAAGGGGACATAATGAAATGTGTCAAACTGACCAGACATTTGTTTCTGTGTGTATGGAACCCTTTAACTTTGCTTTACAATTCAGAAGTAGAGCTGACTAGCCTGATAACATACGGTATTCCCAAAGATCTAATATTTGGGATTTCACCATCATATTGATTCACATTTGATGAATGCCTTGTTGATTTGACACAAAATCATGCTATGAATGAAATTTTTAAAAATCTAGCCTACAAAGGCCTACCTCTAGCAATGCTATTTTTTCCTTCAGCTCTTCCTCTGTGTGGATAATGGGAGGAGTGCGAAGCCTAAGGAGTTGATTGTGATCACTTAAGTCACGTACAGAATAGACGCTCACAGAAACATCATCAATCATCAGAAAATCACATCTCCACACTTTCATTGAGTTAAACACAAATCGAAAACCATCTGTGTGAAGGCATCTTTTGTTTTACCCAAAGTCATGGGGGATGCGGGTGTAAAACTGGTTGCAGGCCTCCAGGAGTTCCTTGTTGCTTCCCTTCCTCTTCAAGCAGTCCTCAATTCGCTTCAAAGATGCATAACCAGCACGAATCTGCTCTGGGGTCAGTTTACCTGTATCAGGGCAACAGCCATAGAACAACATTGCAATTTACTACACTTCACAGTCATCTCAACATCAAGGGAGGTACTGGAACAAAACCTGTAGTGTAGCAACAATTTTTTTGCCATGGGGACAGCTGTGTGAAGTAAAAGGATTTGATCTCTGTGGTATTCGAAACACATGCTCATCTTACCTGTGGATAAGACAGGTGGTACAAAAGACCACAGAATCAGATACACACACACAAAAATACTCTAACCAAACATGCCATGATATGTTCTTGTTTTGATATTTTGTCCCATCCTAAATACATACCAAGTGGTGCCTTTTTGGTATCAAACTTCATTTCCAGCACACATTCCTCCATAGCTTTGAGGTCGCATATGAGCTCCAGGAGGGACTGCACTTTCATGTCCAACCTGGAGATCTTTTTCTGGGCAGGAGCGTTCAGTTCATCCTTCACCTCAGCCTCCTCCTGTGAATAAAGATAACCCAGAATCAGGGGGAAAAGGTAAGCACATTGTGAACAGCAGCTCACTGAGACCACTTGTCAGCTTGTCCAGACAAATCTTTTGAACTTAACAACAATCACCAATACTAAATACAACTCTCCAACATTCAGTGTTCTCTGCAAAGACCTGTTCATTTACTAACTTCACTAACTACTAGCACATATTTGTATGCGAACTGGGTATGTTATAGGTTACTACAGTTATTTTTTTAACCATATTTGATAGCCATCATAACCTTATCTAAAATGCTTAGATCAGGGAGAAAAGTATCACACAAAATATTATTTTAGTCTGCTGTGGCTATGCTGACATTCAGAATAAGTACTGCAGACAGGAAATGTGCCAAATCGGCTTAAAATCTTGCCTTGTCATTGGTGCTGTAGTCCATAAATATCATGTCATATTTTCCTGGGACTTTCTGAAAGGTTGCTTTGTTTTCCCATTCATTCTTTGTTTTGTCAGAAAATCTGTCAAACATTAGAGCATACAGGATGGGGTGGGGCAGGAGAGGTTTATATATATATATATATATATATTTCTTTAAATTGTAAATTACATTTGCAGAATATTTTTGAGATTGTATTCTGCATTGTTACTCTGAAATAAATAAATTAATAAATAAATAATAAATTAATAAATAAGGGCATAGAGGGCTGTTATAATTAGTGTGTATTGTGTGTGTATAGTGTATTGACCAGTTGTGTTAGCAAGCTTATGAACTGTGTCATAATACACTCAATACATACAGTCAGTTCCCTTACTTTTTCTTGAAGACATCTTTAGCTTTGGCAAGATCACCACCACATGACACTAAACTGTTCTGTCCAACTTTACCAACTGAAAACAAAGAGTACAATAGTGTGAAGGTGGAAAGGTGGAAATCAGCAGTCTCAACCATTCCATACAGAAATCACCACTCTTCCTTGCTTTGTGTGTTTACTCACCCCTACCCCATCTCATCCACACACTGTAAGCCTTGGCATTATCGTCTTGCAACAGTTGGATCAAATAGTATTTGTTGTTGTTAAACTGAACATTGGTCTGAGGAGTATATTTGCAAAAACATATTGTCATAATTGATTCCCCTTGCCGGAGAGCAGAACAGAGTGCATGCATAATGTTGACATTAAATGTTTCTCTCTATACCCACCTGGTTCAGCATTACATCATAAACGTCATTTCCCTCACTGTAGACATGGGCCTATCACATTTGGACCATACAAAGACAAGGCATGAGAATCAGTCACATCAACATTCAAACTGGTTCAAGCTAACACTCTAGATGGACATTTAATACTCAAGCTCAGCATGCTAAGAGCAGCTAATTTATAGGAAAGACAGTACCATTTTACTTCAGAGGGTTGTAAAGATATGTACCTTTCCCAATTTGGCCTTACATTCAGAATCCACTGGGGCTTTTCCCTTCATAACCACAGTCTTTACTACTTCTGTGGAGGAAAAAATATACATATTCACATTCACATATACATATGAACTTGGCATATCTACAGTAGGCCTATATTAGGTTTTATATCAGGGATGACTTCATGTGTGTCTTTATGTGTATAAGACACCTTGTAATGGTTCTCACCTTTAGTTTCATTTTCACCTTCATTTGGAGGAACCTCCTTGCTGGATCTCTGTCTCCCTCCCGCACCCCGTCTCTTTTTGGCCACCGGTTGTTCTTCATCTTCTGTTTTAATTTGGCCAATACTATGACCCAAAAGGTTCCCATTGCCTGCATCGCCTCCATCAAGACCCTCTAAGGGGAGTGAGTTAACACTTGGTCAGATCATTCAGCAGCAAGACATAGGCTATACACTGGCACAAACGTCCATAAGACCAGCTGGCCTTTGCCATCCCCTGACCTGGTTTAACCGCCTGAGAACGAATCCTCCTCTTGTATTTGGTAACCAGGTTGGTCTGGACCATTTTGACAATATCAGCTTCATAGAGGTCTCCAGGCACATGGTTCAAAGTGACACGGGTCTCCCCAGCCATGACTGCTGCATCCAGCTGGGCGCACACTGCAAGTGGGTAAGGTTCCCACTGACCATCATCCCCCTCCCACTGCCATACAGCTGTGAAGAGATTGTCAATACTGTTTGTGTGCTGGTCTCTTCAGAGGGCACTAAAGGCCTATAATGAATATTGTACAGGATTTATCATATTATAGACTACAACACTTAACCTGTCACGTGAGGTTGATCATGCTAAACACTTCTAATGAACCAGGCTGTCAGTGCTCATTAACAATTGCCTATTTGAACCGAGCAACCGAGGAATTCAGATTAGGCAACAAGAATCTTCAGTTTTTAAAGTAATGTTTTCATTTTAATTCATCCACAAATAAATAATCCAGATCAACCAACCGATCGTGCCTGTAAGCAGACAACTTTATACCTGACGAACTTGAGGTCCCCTTCTGTGCATTTCCTTCATTGTTTCCTCGGCAACTTCTTGTTCGCCTCATATTTAAGATACAATATACAATATTCACAATAATTGCATTTGTTGTGTGTATACTTATTGAGCACAAAATAAAGCCGTAGTGGCACTCAACTTCCTGGCAATGCAACCGAGCAGGAGTGGCGCTCAAATTACGTCACATCACGCTCTTAGAAGTCATTCATTCATATAGATGGTAACACGCCATTTTGTCATTATTTAAAGAAATCACTAAAACCCAACGCAATATTGGTGTTTCCCACAATTTGTTATAAAGTATTCCGAACATTACAACACGATTAAAAGTAGTAACAATAATAGTTCCTATACATCCGTTTCAAGACGGAACTATTTTCACGACGTCCCAACACTATAGGGTCATATGCATGTTGCGTGTTTGATTCTGCTTTTTGTCAGAAAACATATCCACCTTTATTTCTGAATCATGAGTTAATGTTTTGAAGCTGATAGTTCGGGATATGTCTTCACTTTCAATAAGAATTTTGAGGGGTTGCCAGTCTGCCTCACCAAGGAAAATTGTATTCAGGGTAAGTTCTAAAATCTATGTTCGTCCTTTTTAGTTTGAGCGTATATCTCTCCCCAAAAGGAGCGGAGAGAGAGTAGTCTGAATTGGGTTCTTGTGGTGTACACAAGCTCACACATCGAACTCAATCGCTAGCCGCGAGTGGTTCCAAGCCAACGAGGTGGCATCAATTGCTCGTGCTCTATATCGGCAACTAGCAACGTCTTCTGCTAACAGCCCTCGTGTAGGCCCATGATCTCTGTGCACTCGCTCACTTGAATCAAGTGATGACCTGTAAGGACAACGAATGGCTCTAATCTCAGACCTTCCCCGAAGCGCAGTGATAGAGTAACAGTGTACTCAGATTGTGGCTTCTACAGTGAGCTTCTACCCACTCCGGAGAGGAAGGAGAGTGAGGAGGTGTCTATATACCCCACAGAGTGCACTTGGTTTCTTACTAGTGGTGGGTTATTTGTTATATGAAACCAAACAATGATGCTTCCCTGTACTCGCAATGTTCTTCGCCTACAGCAGTGCTGTAATAAATAGTTTGTGACTTAATGCTGAAAAAAACGACTACATGGGAAAGGAAAAGCGAAGGGGCGTGGTAAATGTTAATTAGGCGTCAGCGATTGGTTAACTATGGCCACTGGGACAAAAATGTGTTTTAGTGACTACATACGAAGTTTAACTACAGTAAACTGCAGAATTTCATACCCAGTTCAATATTTGATAGCAGTAAATCAATGTGAGGACCATTGAGTCTGATGTACCAAGACCAAGTTCAGTGATTGCATTGATTTTGAAACATTTTGCCAAGGTTTCCCATTTATGCCTGTGCGTGACGTTTGAAATGTTTTGCTACGTTCTGTCATCTTGAACTCAACTCGAGACTGGCACAGAATTGCCATTTATTAACTAGCTCAGTATTTCCCAACCCCAGAAGGTCTGTTATTATTATTTATAGGTTTTCTGTCCTTTGAATCAATTACTGAACAGTTATTTTAAGGTTCTGCCCACCTTTTCCCCCCAGGCTCAAAGTGCATCAGCCCAACCTCTTGTGCAGACAGACTTCTTGAAAGGCAGCCCTCACAGGAAACACCCTGGAGTGACAAATCTTAAAGCTCAGCATCTGCCTGATGAGCTGCAGAGAAGTGCTCTGTTTATTATAAAAAGTGTGTAAGATCCACTGTGAAACAACATTAATTGCTGAAAATGAGAGCATGGGATCACTTTGAACTCAGAACTGAAATTTGTTGCCTTGACTTTTTGTTTACACTTTCACTGAACTCCTTTCACTGATAGATGCCCAGGTTAGTGACCTGGTGGAGAAAGCGCAGCATCTCACTAACTTCCTGTGGAGTAGGAAGCGAAAAGTGGAGGATGCTCAACTGAGAGCAAAGGCGATGGCCTTAGAGAAGGCTATGAGGGGTGCTTTACAGAATGATCCCACAGGTGAGGTAGTAGAGTATCTAAACATGTATGTATGCCTTTAGCAGACGCTTTTATCCAAAGCGACTTACAAAAGAGGATAACATTCAAGCTACAGCACAATGATATCCTCTTTTGTAAGTCGCTTTGGATAAAAGCTTCTGCTAAATGCATAAATGTAAATGTAAATATTTATCTCTGAACAAGTTTAACTGAGTAAGTTTTGCAAACCATATATTGTGTGTGGGTTTTTTTTGTTGTTGTGTCAGAAATGGATGATAGCAAATTGGAAGCTCAAATAAAAAGACGAGTCTTACATGACTTGAGAAAAACTACCTACCATTGGACACCTCTCAGGTACTGTGGCCTGTTACACCTCCCTGGGCACCAAGTTGTAATTGCGCTTTCTGTATGTCCACTGTGTTGGTTTGTATGGCTATGTGTTTTCCTGACTCTTGCAGATATGATGAGGCATTAGGCATGGTGTACATAGCCTCAAGGTTAGCAGGGGGATATGCAGCTGTTCTGAGGGCTCTCCATGAGGTGTGTTGTGGGGGTGGGGGACTCAGAATTTCTGCCAGTATTTCAGTGTTAAAAAAACACATTCTAATTCACATTCTAATGGTACTTGTTTTTTGTGCTGATATTCTTTGTCCTGTAGATAAAAAAGTGTGATCCTTCCTTCTCACCACATTCTCTCTTGGACTTTGGTTCTGGGCTAGGAACAGTTGTGTGGTAAGTTTTTGGCTGTATCATTTATGTAACATTTACTGTTTTAAAAACTAAGAAGGTATCAATACCTTAGTGGATGATTTCATGACTTCGTGTGTGTGTGTTCCTGGCAGGGCATCCCACTCACTCTGGGCAGACTCACTCAGAGAGATGGTTTGTGTGGACAGCTCTGGAGCTATGAATGACCTGGCGGATCGACTTCTGAGAGGTATTACATCATATCCCAGTTAAAATTTGATGTCTTAGACAAATCTTAAACAAATCTTTGCACCATAATGTAACCCAAACTGTACTGTTTTTTTTAACTGCAAGGTGGAGATGAGCACAGAAAAGCCTTCATTGACAATGTTTATTTTCGTCAGTTTCTTCCTGTCTCCCCGAAGGTAAGGTGACACCTAAACTGCTTTGGGGATTCTAACAAATATAGAAGTATATTTGATATATATATATATATATATATATATATATATATATATATATATATATATATATATATATATATATATATTTGATTTAAATCTGCTAATCAAGAAGTGTCATCAATCCTGGCTTTTATTACAGGTGCAGTCTGATCTTGTGGTTGGGGCATTTGCTTTATCTGAGCTTGGCACAAGCAAAGAGAGGCAAGATACTGTTCTCACCCTCTGGAGAAAAACTGGCTCTTATCTGGTTAAGTGACTTACTCTTATACATACAAACCCTTAGACACTTAATGGTTTGGTCTGTTAATAGGCTATGGAAGTAATACCACATATGAACTAGTTCAGTTCATACAGGACAAAATGGATAAAATCACTATTAGTTAACCATTTCAATTGAGAACTAAATCACATTCAGTTAATCTTACTTTTTTTAAAACTGTCTGAATTTCTCTGCTCATGTCTTCAAACTAACCCTTCTCACAATCAGCTGCCCATCATTACCACCTCCAACCCTATATTAACAAGAATTTATCTGGACCCAAGCAGTTACTAGTTAACTTTTTTCAGTTATAAATGTGTTCAGTTCATAGAAATATTTACTTGTTTAATGAGCTAGTTCATGCACAAAACTGAATTTCTTCTCCTTTTTTGTGTAATCTTCAGGTATTGGTGGAAAACGGCACAATGGATGGTCACACTATCCTCATGGAAGCCAGAAACACTATACTGAAGGTCTGATTTCACAGCCATTGTGCATCAAAAGAAGTCTTGCTATTCAGATGCATTCAAATGTTTCTGGTGTTGAAAATATATTGTAGTGCTTACATTCTCAAGCTCCTTTAAGTCTGGTCAGTACTTTGGAAGTTAATGGCAAAGTTCTGATCAACTGAATTTCAGTGAATCACTGGAACATACAATATTAAATCAGATATATATAAGGCAGATATATTTTAGATTTCTTAATTTGCAATCCACAGTGGAGATAGTCTTTCTAGAAAACAATTCTCTTTTGTTTGGTTTCTTGTCAACAGGAGTTTTGAATTTATTTCATGTTCTAAACAATGGTGGACTGTTTGTCTTTTTTCAGAATGAAGATAAAGTTGTATATGACCATAGAAAGCCATTTGTGTTTGCTCCGGTATGTTAAATTAACCTTTACCTTTCCTGGGAGATTTGTGCTATTTGATTAGATTTAGAATAATGTTACATTGACTCAGGGTTTTTTTATTTATTTGTTTATTTATATATTTGGCAGTGCACTCATGCGTTACCCTGTCCAAAGATGGTAGAAGGGCCAACAGTACCATGCAACTTTGTACAGACCTACTTTCCCCTTCCACTGGCAAAAGTGAGTTCACTTTCAAGTTATGCAATTTCTTCGTGATGATTTATTAAAGGGGAGTTCCCGCACATTTCAGTTGAAATGTTGTTGTCAGAGGTCTTCACGCATTTCATTCGGTACAAAAGTTATGAAAATTTGTTCAGAAATGACAGAACTTTTGACAGAACTTTGACAGTGTAGTATATGTCTAGATCACTGTTTTGTAGTTTGTCATTTTTGCACCAAATTAAAGTATGTGAAGCCTTCTAATAACAAGATCTAGTCTAAAACATGCCAGAGTTCCCCTTTAAGGTCTTATTCACAAATCACTGCTGACCATCATGTGAATGCAAACAAAATACCTTTGCATTTTTGCAACACTTTTTCAAGAGGAACAGACAAAAAACAGCCACTTAAGACTGTCATTTTGTCTTCACTAACATTGACATTGACTTTATTGACATTGTTGTCCCTGTGTATTCCCTGTGTGTCCCCAACCTCTGTCTCTCTCCATGTCTCCTCAGAACCATCAAAGCCACCAGGAGAAGTTCAGCTACCTGATCATCTCCAGGACGGCATCAGTGAAAGAAGAGGGCAGAGTGGCTGGGGCAGAAGTGTTGGAGTGGGCTAGGCTGACGGAGCCGGTCATAAAAAGGCCCAGACGTGTCCACTGCCAGCTGTGCTGCCCCACTGGAGAGCTCAAACGGGTGGTGGTCACAGCACGACTACATAACAGGTATAGTCGGGGTGCTTTTAAGATGCGGCAGTTTACTTTCAGTGACCAAAAATAAAAGCGTTGACAGATTTTTATCTCATCTCAGATCAATCCACAGTATGGATCAGGTTTAAATAAACCATGGGTCAGTTCCCTATGGCCTTGACCAGTAATGTTTACCACACATATGCTCTTGCTCCACTACGCAGCGTCCCTCATTTTTACACATTTTGTCTATGAGTAAGATGCCATGTTGTCTATGCATCCTTAATTTCCTTCTGGATAGATAAAGCATCTCCATCTATCTATCTTATCTATCCTACAGTCAGTGGTTTGCTGTTTGCATTCAGATTAACCCATTTATGGTCTCTGTCTGCTTTACTCACTGTGTCAAGAGCACGTTTTTCTTTGTGTCTTTTTCTCACAGAGATACATACCGTTGTGCCCGGAGCAGCAACTGGGGAGACAGACTTCCAGTCACCCTGACTGATATTAGTGTTCAAAGTGATAATGAATCATCATAATCAGCAATATCATTAAAAATGTGTGCCTGTGCATTGATTCAGAGTGGTATTGTGCTATTAATATTGATAATGCATAAGAATACTATTTACTGTACCTTCGACACTATCATTTGTCACTGTATTTTTTTTAAAAGTATTGTGGACATTGGTGTGATTCGTACATTAGCTTGTTTTTGTTATGGAACATTTAACATTAAAAGGGCACAACAAAAAAAGATGAGTTGGGAACTATAATAGCAGACCTGACTAGTATAACCTAGTATTGCAGAGTGCCCCACGATATCATTGGCCTCTGGCCATCATCTTCTAGTTATCAGTTGCGTAATAATAATGAGTAGCACTTGACCATAGTTTTATATAAAATATAAATATATAAAATATAACATTATCTGACCAATTCATAAAGCTCATAGAACCCAGAAAGAATAAGGTATATTAGGATTTATTTCACTAAACTTGGCAAGATATTGATGTGCAAAGAGTCAAAATTCAGTGAATGAATATTATATGGGATTTGTGTTTCCATGTCCTTTCTTAAACCCCCACAATCTCTCGCAGGGCAGATGTAAGGTCCGGGTACTGGTACTGAAAGCCAGACTCCAGGGTCCTTTTAGGCACAACCTTTTGACCCTGTGTGAGAATAACAGCCCGTTCAGAGCCAAGCAAGCAGTCCAAGGCAAACCCAGGAACAGGAATAATTGTGGGCCTCCGCATGATGCGGCCAAGTTCCTTGGTGAACTCATAGTTGTTGTTTTGTGTGGGTGCCACTCCGTTGAACACCACCAGCTGGTCGGAAGGAAGCTGGGTGGCAGGTTCCAGAGCATGTGCAATTATGCCAGCCAGGTCCGAGACATGGATCCAGGGAAAGGGCTGGCGTCCAGAGCCCAGGGGCCCTCCTACGCCGAACCAGAAAGGTGTCAACATCTGCTTCATGGCCCCACCGTTACGGCCCAGCACCGCACCTGGCAGCAGAGAGGCATGGGTCAAGACAAGGCTGATTTATTTATACAACAGAAGTGTGTTGAAATTCAGCAAAAAAGTGACAAATGTTTGAGGCAAACATGATTCCTTGAACTAAAATTTGAATGAATTTGTGAGAGCCATTCCATTTCAGCGATAACCTTCCATCCAGTTTCACATGTGTTCATGGACAACAGTGTCCTCAAACTATAAATGCACACTAACTTTTGCAAACTAAAGCAAGCAAAAAAAACTATTTGAAACTGTCTGGTAAAATCTGCTTATGCTTGCAAATTTGCACACCTTTCTGAACTCTTGAATTCAAATGCTATAAACATGATTTTCAGGTCAATAAATGAAGGTGGTCACAGGAATAATTCTGGATAACATTTCATGGTCATAAGGTATTAAAGCTCAGTGATTAACATAACATTTGATTTTGATTCCATTTACTGCAGCAAACACTACGTGATAGCTTTATATCAAGAATGAGATTGTACTCACTCTTTGAAAGACTTTGCAATTATGCTTTTCACTAAATACAAGTAGACACAAACATAGGTATTTTTCGGCTAGTCATTCTAGGTGGATGTAACCTACCTGGTCTAACAATCACTTGTCTGGTGTTCTTTGCAATGTCATCAGGGAGTTTTGCTGCACCCTCCCACTCACTCACAAGTCTTGACAGAAGGTCAAAGGGCGTCCAATCACTTTCCTCTGTGTACTGAGTTACAAGGCTGGGTCTGTAACAAGCTGAAAAGAGTTGTTAATGTTAATTATGAATACTTTTACTTCACTACATTTTGCAGCTATTATCTGTACTTTCAATCCACTACATTTCTAAAATGCGTCCAGTTACATTTTATTAGGGTATCACTGTTTTGCTGAAGTCTCCTAAGCTGCCTGGCTGTCTCGGAAGTTTAAACCGATCAGATAGATTATTTGTGTGAGGCCAATTCACAAATTGCGACATTAAGGTTTCATTCATCCCAATGGATGTCGTATGAAATTATTTGCTATGTTCTGTCATCTTGTCTGGGCCAGAGTGGCATTTTTCTGGGCTTAGCATCACCATTGTCATGCTTGCTTACAGCTTGCTGCCAGCTAGATCAATTAGCGTATTTTTATGGATGATGCACCTTATGCGTTAACCTGATGCGTTTATCCTGTGTGACTATTGGCCTTCTCATTTGAATAAGTAATCAAATTGTTGCTGTGAAACGTATGAATTTGCGTCCCAGTTTGACTAGCGTTATCTTCAAAAGGTAAGCCTAATGTTACCTAAGTGACTGTGTCGCCTATTCCACTTTACAAACTTTCAACTCTGCTGTCAACAATTACGAGGATGGAGATGGAGCATTTGGATGCGATGGCGCAGCCCATGGTAGAACAAGCCATGACCTCTCTGACCAGCCTATCTAGTAAGGAGATGGTAATGCTGAACATTATGAGACAGAAAACGTCCACTATTGACTATGTAAGAGGTCAAATATTTTGACCATGCCATTTTTTTCTAGTCAGCCTGGGAGCTAATTTTATAGGCCTATCTATCTATCTATATTTTTTATTTTGTATTGAAATATAGATCATTAAGAGAACATAGTTCACCAGTACTTTTACTTTTAGTACTTTAAGTACATTTAAAAGCAAGTACTTATTACTGTTCTTTATTACAATTCTTTAAGTAGAATTGTTGTAGTTCTACTTTTACTTGAGTATATATTTTGCTGGTTATTTGTACTTTTACTTAAGTTCTGAGTTCCAGTACTTCTTCTACTACTGCTTACAGTACATGCAACCTGCAACTTACCTACACCCGTGACAATAATCCAAGTCTTGGGAGGAGAGGGAGAGGATGAAATAGCTTGGGCCAGAGATTTGGTAGTGTCAATTCGACTGGAAAAAAGGTCCTTTTTATAGCTTTCATTCCACCTGTGGCCAAGGAGTTTGAATAAGAAAGATGTTAATGCCAAATGCTGTGAAATTACCAGTTTGTTCAAACAAGCAGTAGACACCAGTACTGGTGGAGCACACTTACCAGCGCATAGGGTTCATGATATTCTCCCCAGACAAATTGACAGCACCATCACAAGGTGGTAAGCCACCAGACTCCAGATCAGCCTAAATTGAAAGCAGTTTAAATGATGAACATGTTCCCATATTGATATTGACAGATTAGGTTTGTTGATAGGCAACTGCTTGGTTAATCTACAAAGATGATTGCAAATGAGAAAGGCAGCCACACAGAGCAGATGCATTCAGTTTTCTTACCCATGTTATTTTCCCAGGTCCTGGTTGCCGTGAAATGAGAGTGACTTCATGGCCCTTGCTCTTGAGCAATTTACTGAGTTCTCGTCCGATGAATCCAGTTCCTCCACCTTGAAGTTACACATACAAGACTAATTAATGTATGCAAGACATTAAAAGAGTAAGCAAAGAAAAAAATCAAGTAACGCGTAACAACGTGTAAAAACTGTCCACCTTCAAGCAAAAAGATTCCCAATCATCAATAGCATCGAAGCAGTAAATTTGCGCATGCGTTTTTGTGTAGTTACAAAACATTTGTACTGGGTGGCAGCATAATGGAACAGTTACAATATTACTAGAGCGGACACATACTTTTCATACGTTCACCAGTATCCTCTTCTTGTGGTTTAGCCTATTGTTATCCTAATCCACGCATTCAATTCAATTGATAAACCCAATTGACCAATTTTCTTCGCTGCTTAGCGTAGCTACCTAGCAAGCTACGTTGACCTGAGTTGTGAAGTCTTCGCTGTACACAAATAAACACTAAATCATGAAACAGTAAGAGAAGGTGTGTTTGCATACCTATTAAGATTCTCATTACTGCTCCAGGCGAACGAACGTGATGTTGCGACACCTTTGTTCCTTCAATTCAACAGACACTTCAATTTGCTGCGTGTTTACCTGCCTGAGGTTTGACCCAAAACGAATTCCGTAGTACGCCATTCTGGTATTCAAACTAGACTAACATAGGGGGCCATGATAGTAAGGGGATGTACCACTGAGCTAGAATAAGTACATTGTCTGTAGGTTTGATCATACAAAATAAAAAACTGTTTATTTATTTGATTAAATAAATAAACAAATTAATTAATTTATTTATTTATTCATGTAAGCCGAAAGTTACAGAGTCTGATAAAGCCATGTTGGTACATATTCAGTTGTTATGTAAACATTTGAATCTTCATTTGATTAAATTGAACTTAATGAATGAAAAAATGTCTTTATCTTACAAATCGGACATTCTAATTCTTTGTGTATCGAAGCGGTGAAATGTTCCTTTAACCCATACAGAAACCTAGAAAAAATGTGTATAAATAAATGGTCTTAAAAGTGTTTCCCTTAATTTGTCCTTTCCAGTTAAATCACATGTACCAACGTAATCAAGTTAATGTTTATTATGACTATCCAAGGTCATGACAGCAGTTTTTAAATATATTTTTCAACACAGAATCGATTCGACACCGGAAGCGGGAAACACAAACACGTGGGTTGATCAGGAGATAAATGCAACGACATGCACTTTATCAGTCTCTTCTTTCCCTGCAAGGGGCTTGGACGGACCACAAGTTAGATAGCTCTTTCAGAAACCAGCCTTTTGTACAAAATTTTGATATTTAAACAATCATTTGTGTGTAAAGGACATTACACAGGAAAACAACGAGAAGTGGGTTGTTAATTAAAAGATACATTAATGTAAATTTAACATTAGGTCAAGGCTTTAGCGTGCTACAAATTTAGCCAAGGTTAGCGCTGTTCTGATGACAAAGAATCCATGTTATCTTTTTGGATGTGGGAAGGATCAAACGCTGAGGTGAGTTGAGGTTTGAATCTCATCGATGGTTAATACTTTTATATACTATGTGAACGTCGGTAAGCGATTGTGCAAGGTTTCCAAAAGTGCCTAGCGTCCTTTAGCAGGTGCATGGTGCATCAAATATGGTCAAGTGGTGTTATGCGTCGGCTCGACACGCGTTGATCTCGCATTTCGGTCAACGTAGCGTGCTGACTAAGTTTTGTTGAAATGATACGCAGGATTCCTTGTTTCAGCTGAATCTTGATTACGTTTTCACATCACTTATCAGGTCTTAAATCAATTAGTCATTCAATAAAAATGCAGATTGTGTAGTTACCAACTGAAATGTTTCTGTGTGTGTTCCTCAGGGGCAGTTATCAGAACTGCTGCGAAAACCGTCGTTTTCAGGTACGTATCGATCTTTGTTTTAGTTGCAGTAATTCGCTGTGCAGCCTTTGGTGATGAATTGCATGTCAGTCCGTGTTTCACCTGAAATTCAATGATTACTTACATGCACTGAAGTGGATCACTGCAAGCATTACTTTTTTAAGTAAAAAAAAATCAAATGTTTATTGAAGTCGCTCTCTTATTTTGCAGGTAAACTTGTCAGAAACCTCGAGGTGCTCCTGGGAAGAATTGCTTGAATTATTTTTGAATAAAGGCTAGAAATTTGACCTAACTTTTGGCGAGGTTTCCTTTTTTATTTGATATAAACGACTAGCCTATATCAAATGGTAGTGTGAAAATACAAAGTTCCGTTTATTAAAGCAACAAACAAAGATTTTATTAGTCTTCACTACCTTGCACTATTTAATGTATCAACTCGTTGAATGTAGATGGTTATCCCCCTTGAAATGGGGAAGTGACTTTGGTCCTTCCTGGTTTATGCTGACTTTGGAAGTGTTCTGCACTCACCCAGTTAACGTCTGGCGAAAGTTGTATGCTATTCTAGTGGTAATTATCTTTTGGTGAGAAGACTTGTATGCTTTCATGTAAAATAGTCATTGATTTGAATGCCATCACAAATCTTGCATGCTTCCTCAAGTTTTGTTTGCAAAACACTTGTTGATAACCCATGCTTATGTCCTTGCCATGATTGACTAATGATCTTGTCTAGAAAACGTGTTAGTGCAGCTATTCAGCAGGGGTTCCTCAGAGTTACTGTGAGGGGTACACCAAATATTCAAGTGTTTTAAATTGTTACAAAACAATAATTGTCAGATTCAATAGGCAGATGGTAGTCTATTGGTAATTATTACATTAATGATTTAAAGTGACCACAGGCCTCATTAATTTCAGTGTGGTTCATTTAGCTTTGGGACCTACTATGCTAAACCTTAGCGAGTAAGTGGTCCATCCAATATAGATTGAGGGGTCCTTGGCTCATAAAACATTAACGATCCCTGCTCTTGTAGCTTGAAAAATTACTTTAACAGCCCAAATTGTGGAATAGTCTGCCTCCATGTTGCATAAGCCACAACAATTAGATGCCTTAGATAGGTTAAAGGCACATTTACTTTGTCGTGCATTGTAAGTTGCATGGCCTCTTTTGAATTATTGGTATTGTTTATTTCTCAGTTTTGTTAATCAGGAATCTTTCCTGTGGTCTATCCTACGGTTTTATACTTTTATCGTTGTTCTTTGATCAACCGCAGGTTGATTTAAAAGTGCTTTGTAAGTTGACTGGTCAACTGAAAGGATTTTCATATCTATATGCAACATGTAACAACATTTAGTCACGTACTGCAGGTTGTTTCGACATGGAGCTGTAACCTAAGAAAGCCCAGTTAGATTATATTTATGCTTGGTGGTAAGTTGTCCACTGCTAAATGTATTTATGGTTATCAACTGGGCAGATCAGGAAAGTAGAATCATATTCCCACTATTACTGTAGAAGATGTTTAAGGAGGCCAGGAAATGAGTTAAGTGTGATGAAGGAAAAATGTCTGGGATATTCTGTTGTGTTTTTCTGTATCCAGTTAGTTTTGTTGGGAAAAGTATGGGAAGGTCAGGAAAGGCTGTGATTTAGTAAGAGGATAGACAATTGCAGAGTGAGGAGAATCTGATTTCCTTCTAATCGGTATAATCATGAGGGTGTTTTTGGAGAACAAGGACTTGAGGGCCATCAACGTTTATTTTCTCAAAGCATGTTTCATTAGCCTATCCTATGCTGAAGGAGATTAGAAAAGAAAGCACTGAAACTTCTAAGGGCATAGAATCTTTCCAGCTTTAACACAATATTTCCAATCTCTAGCAAAAAAGTCTTAACATCCACAGCCTGACACTTTATCCTGGACAGAGTAGAGGAGTGTACAAAAGCTTTAATGTATTACAAATACAAATTTGTACATTATTTTCATTGTGAAATGTAGAAATATTCAATAGTAGGCCTACGTTAAATATAGATAAAGATAGTCTTACAAAACATTGTATATAAAACACATAGGTACAATATTACATTACATCTTGCTCCATACAAACGCGCGTACAGACACTTTAGTCAGTAGTTCCATTTCACACACCCAGACCCCCTGCACTGATTGAGCAATCTGTTGTTTTCAGCCCCATCGTGGCTTTTTTCATCTTCCGGGTGCCCAAGTCCACAGCAGTCCCCTCAAACAGGCGAGCCATAAAGCCCAGGCCATCGTTTTTCATGTAGGATCTTCCTGCAAATGTGTACAGAATGGGGTTGGCACAGCTGCTGATGAAAGCCAGGGAGGATGTCACGGCACGACTGGATCTCCAGATGCTATCCAGGCTAGACAAAGGTACAGGCAGACGTGGGCCCTGTTAGTAACTGTATTTACAAGCATGAGACATATGCACTTGATGCCAATTATGTCTGAACAAGAGTGCAGTGAAATTGTTGCAGTACCATCCCCTTTTGTGCACTACTATTTGCAATACAGCATGCAATGGGGCCATTGTGCACTGAGAACAGCAATATAACAAAGGTGGGAGAGGAGGGGTTTACCTGATTGTGATGGGGCTGTTTTCTGGACCCAGTGCAGCCACAACCTGTCCAGATTGATCAGAGGATTACATTAATAATAGGCTTTCAATGTACTGCTAAGCTTTTAATGGTAAAACATGTCATCAGAGACAGCTTTTTCACCATTGTTCATTATTGGAGCAGAGGAGCTCAAAACACTTTTGTCTTCATTGGCAATTACAGTTGGTATAAAAGACAAATTGTGAGATATTGAAGTGCATCTGATATCAGCAGTTGATTATTTTGCTAATTTCACCAATTTCAATCATTTTAAATTTAAGATCAAGTTTGAAATTGATGATTCACAATTCTCTATTTCCATCTTGGCTCTGAAAAAAAAAAAAAAAAAAAAAACAAGTAGCAGAACAGAGCAGTACAGGTTCAGGATTCAAGACCGCTTTATATGCCAAATGCACAGAAATTTGAACTTTAATCAAAGGTTTAAAATTCTTAAAATTCTTCCTGTGCTTCATAATTCTTGAGTGTGTCATGACTGCATTAAAATATATTCCTGAATAGTTAAAATACTTTATGAAATTAAATCTTGACAGTTGTGTAAAAATGCTTCGCTAGAATCAAAAAACTTAAAGATCCCATGATATACTGATCTTGTAAGCTTTTATATAGGCCTTAGTGGTCCCCTAATTCTGTATCTGAAGTCCCTTTCCTGACATTCAGCCATGCAGCCACTGTGCCATTTCTGTGTCTGCAGCTTTAAATGATAATGAGGAGAAGAGAGGTGGGGCAAGGTGGAGGGTGGGGCAGTGGCCTTGAACTCTACCATGTGCTATGTATATAATTACGTTATAGTGGATGTATGCAATGGCTCAATGGCTTTTGACCTACCTACCAATGGTAAGGCCTGACCATTTACCAGCAAAAAATATTTTTACTGACCACTGAAAAAAGTTTAGATAGCGTTATGGCTTTTTGTGTCTACAACTTCACTTTTCTCTTGACTCTGTATGCAAAGGCACATTAATACACCCTAATTCAAAATAATGTACTTCATAGCATAATCAATTATTTCATAGCTCCAGGTTAGCAAAAATCGTCAATCGTTCTTAACAGGCAACAAGGAATCATCAAATATCAAGCGGGAAAAGACAAGAAAAGCGCATAGGCAAAAACGTCTGTATCTCAAACTTCTGTCACCTACTGAGCCTCCAGATTGACTTATCTGAGCTTTCATTTTCTCAAAGGCAGAGCAGGATATCCAAGGCACACTTTACACCTTTCGCCATTTCTAGCCACTGTGGGACCATGTTAAAAAACCTCATAAAGTGAAATCTTCATGCAATGGGACTTTTAATATTATTACCTGTAATTACTTGTAAATACTCTCACCTGTACCATATTGATGACATGGTAGGGAAACCAGAAAAGCCCAAAGACCACAATAATGGCATGGATGAGATTTTCACTCCGGACTCTGCTATAAAACTTGGTCTTCTTCAGCCGCCGCAAGATGCACACATAGCTGGTCACTATCAATGCATATGGCAATAAAAACCCCATCACCGTCTCAAAAGTGTACTGGAACACTTCCTGTATTATCACACAACAAAGAACACAGTGGCTCTGTGGATAAGCAAGGCATGGCATCAGACAATAAGCTTGTAAGAAACAAATGAAAACAGTCTACACATAAATCAGAAACATCCCTTCTTAGGGGTATTCCAAGTAGGTGGTTGAGTGGCAAGCCTTGGTGGCCAGAGATGGTGGTAAACATGATAATAGTAGAGTCTGAGTTATCAAGTAAACAGGCTACTCTATTGGGTTTACCGCTTCCTCTAGTTACTTCCTCTAGTTACTACTCAGGTTTATAACCACCTACCTGGAATTGGAATCCCCCCCCCCCATCCTCTAACAGCAACAACAGCAACAAAGAGCTCTTGTTTTTTTACTCTTCCAGTTACTCACCGTTTTGGAGCTGTGATCTGGAGTGCACACAAAACGTTCACATCCTCTGTCGTCTGTCTCAGTCTGTACTGTCCTAAAGATCAGGGCAGGCAGGGCCAAGAGCAGCACGAATATCCAAAGGCCGGCCAGCACACGTATTGCGATTCGTTTCTTGTTGAAGATGTTCACATGATGGGGCCACACCACTGCCACCAGCCTATGGAGGCTCATTAACGTGATGAGCATGATGGAAGCGTACATGTTGACATTGCACAAGTAAAACAGAGTCCTGCACATGAGGTGGCTGAAGATCCAGCTCTGCTTGGCCAGGTATATCACAAAGAAGATGGTGAGGGCCATGAGGAAGCCATCAGCACACGCCAAGTTAAGGATGAGCAAGGTGGTGATGGAGCGCTTATGCGAGCGCGCCAGGATGCTCCAAATTATGAAAAGGTTCCCTGGCACACCAGTGAGGAAGACGAGGGAAAGGATGATGGCACCCACAATGGTTGAGCCGTTGTTGCTCACAAGGTTCTGGCCCTCCATGGACATATTTCCTGTTCTGTTGCAGCTGTTTTCCATCTGTAGTAGAAAGATACAGCAAAGGTAAATTAAATATAGTTATCTTTACGAATATTTCTGTCTAAACATAGGAATGTCTGTGTACATTGAATGTGTGTCATTCATTTCCAACCACAGCATCAAGCAGAAAAAACACACATGGTATTAATGAAATACTGTCATGAGTGAAGGTAGAGTTTATACCTTGAGGCAATATTTGCGTGTTGATGGAGCAAGGCAACTATTCAGTTAACCTCTCAGTAAAAAACTGGCACAGAAAAAGCAACATGCTATAACATGCTGCGTGTGTCAACAGGTTTGGAGTCATTTGTTCGAGGTATCGAGCTGTCTTTCATTAGTCATTTTCTCCAAAGCACTGATTTGTCCAACTCCACAACATGCCGGCGCACATTTGATTTTAACCATACAATAAACTTCTTGTGGAGCATTCAGAACAAAACTATATACATGTATATTTTAATACATGTGTTGCCCCCATTGTTTTGCATGTAACAAACAAAGCTTTCATTTTCCCAGTGATTAAACATTTCCAAAAAACTGAAGTAAGCAGGTCCACACCACTGGCCTGCTGTGGTTTTGAACAGGTTGGCAGCTTACAACTGAGTTCACAAAATAGTTTGTAGAAGAATTGCGCAATAGTTTAGCACATTGAAATATAGGAACATATGTATTCATATCCTGTAAGTACGTATCCATATCCCCCTGATTTAATCGTTTTGGCAATTTCCACTGTCTTGCATCAGAGCACTTTCCCCACTGTGTTCCTGCCGAGGAAAATGATTGTGCCAGTACAAGAGAACTCGGATTATAGTTATGTAAACGGAAAGGAACACACTAAACCACAAAAGGGCAAGATTTTCCCATTAAATGAAAACAAATATTTTGAGCTAGAAGCATGGGTATACAGAGCAGTGTAAACAAAAGTGAGTAAACAGTCAGGAAATATGTCTATTTATGAAGACACAGTGAAAGAGAAAAGGAGAAGAAGAGACAGAGAGAGAATGATGAAGTGATTGTCTCACCTCCAAAGTGCTGGTTGATGATGGAGATCAAAGAGTAGTACCAGGTATAATTGGTGAAGTCTCGCTGCTCACCTCGACTCTTCTCTCTGTTTGTTGTCGTATGTATATATGTATATATATTGCTCTCCTTCTTGGCGCTTTCCTTCTCAGTTATATTCCTTCCTTCAGTGGGTGATATCTTGTGGGTGGGTGGGACTCAAATTGTCTGGATACTTTCCAGAAGTGGTTTTAGTAATATTTAACAACTGTATAAATATCTGGTATATCTAGCAGCTTCAGAGGTTGTACTCCAGTCTTCATTCTGATGCTCAGTGAGTTTGTCTGTACTTGTCTATAATGATGCCATTGGCCACATAGGAAAAAATATGTACTGAGAAAGAGGTATGATTGGTTCCACCCCTTTGTGTGCTCTCTCTCTCTCTCTCTTTTTCATTCCCCTCTGTCTCTCCCTCTTTTTGTCACATCCTGAGCCTTCTGTCTCTCAATCACATTAATTGGTGTTTGACCAGTAGGATATCCACTCTTCCCAAATTCTCTTTTCCCAAATATTTCAGCTTGTTTGTTAAATGCCCCCCAAACACCCCAAGCTATTAAAAGTGCATGTGTTAGAACATGAACATGATGGGATGATTGTACAGACTGTGGTGTGTGTGTCTAGAGTGCAGTTTGTTTATGTTGGTTTGCATATGTGTATAACTGCAAGGGAAAATATCTTCATCTATTACTTGCCATCATGGTTCCCATTCCCAAATACATTCTCCACAAGTAACTCTGACATATTTTTTTCTCAGAACACTTCAGAAACAAAAGCGTTCTCGCCCAAGAGTACTCAGAAATTACAAGTACTTACTCGCTAATGGAAGCACTGTATACTGCCCAGGAATGTCAATTATTCCTTGAGTGGGTGTGGCAAAAAGAACAGTTGTTGGCAAACAGTCTGTCTAGCTGCAGACATGCACAGTTATGGGCACTTCCTCTGAAGGGTTCCATCCCATCCAGGTGTTTGGGACTAGCAGTGATTAGCATGATAACTTAGCAACAGATTTCCTCTCATTTCTCCACCTCATGGTGTGGACCACAAGTATAGCCACTCAATATAGATGTCATTCAGCTGTCTTCCATGTGAAAGAGACCAAAGCAAAGAAACCTCACATGAATGAATGAGTGTTCTCTCCTTGGATCTGTCTGAATTGTGGACTCAAGTTCTGACTTGAGCTCCTGTGTGTCAGTTTTGCATTGCTGACATCACTCACAATTCCCTAGAATTAAGGCTGAAATAAACATAGACCAGAGCCAGAAAGCGATGACAATCTGCCCTGTACAGTAAATCCATCCCTCTGACCATTCCATTCCATTCTGTTCCTCTTGATCACCATTCTCAGAAGAAATGTCACAATGTTCTTAGGAATTCAGTGAAATATATATTTTACAAGGGAATTCATGGCACTAACAATTTCTTCCAAACTAAGAGATATTTGATAGAAAGCTGTTTCTGTGAGGTCTATCAGTCACTGGTATAAAACCACACACAATCATTTCACTTGTGAATAATAAATGATAACAACAAAAAACAATGAAAAGTAAGGTAATGTGCAGGAGAAGTCAAGTAAGCATTGTGTCCATTTTTGAGTCTTCCCTCCCACTCCGGTATTGCATTTGTGTGTCAGGGACTTGGACAAGGTCCTCAGTTCCCGCTTGGTGGCAGCACAACCTCCTTTGTATAGGCCCCAAAACAGATGTCCTATGTCCTCTCTGAAAGCTCCTTCCTTGTGAAAGATTATAGAGGAATATACCAGCATAAAATCCTACACTCAATGATGGCTCTAATGACAAATAAATAAACACACCTGTCATTTAATTTGAACAAACAGCTGAGGCAGCTATTTTTTGTGGTGGAGAATATTGCTCCACTCATAATCATTTTAATCCATGTGAAGAAATTCTTGACTAACCAAGACATTAAACTACAGCTTTTGATGGTGTGTGTTCACTAGAGCCTTCAGACCACATTCTCCTGAATCAAATACGCATAAAGGAAGAGGATGTATTGGTTATAGTGTCTGATCATATGTGTGAGAAATTGAATTGTAAACTGAATAGTGAGGGAGGACGGGTGAGGGCAGTGTAGGGGAGAAGAGGGGGTGGGGGGTAGCCTGTTTATTTAAGTTTTTCGTCTCCTGTCTCGGACAGAGTGCAGACTACAGAGGATAATGAGAAACAGATCCTTTCAAGGGGGAAGGGGGTGGTGGGGCGAACATGGGAGCGTACGAGGAGGAGGGACGAATGAAGGCAAAGTAGAGAAGGGTTTTTTTGGGGGGGGGGCAGCGAGTGGATGACAGAGGAATAGGGGGGAATACCGACATGATGTAAAGTCCACCAGATACTGTGCTCAATAGTTTGCCTTGGAGTAATAGTGTCTTAAGTAAACTGCAGTGAAGCACTGAATGGCCTAATGACAATGCAGCCCCACATTTCGACTGGAGAACCCTTATCAGCACACCCAGTGTGCGTCTCTCTTAAATGGTCCTGCTGTGGCTTGTCATTGGGACATTCTTATATCATCTAGGAGTTCAAATGTGGTTTTCCTAGAGAAGGAGATGACGAGGGAATACTTGTGGTCAGTATGCCGATTTTTTTTCTTGTTATTATTTTAAAGATGTGGTTGCAGCCCCTAACCAATCAAAGCATGGGAAGTGTGGAAGTAGTAGAGAAATGTGGCGTTGAGGAGAGGGGGTCTTTTTGATTGACGTTCTGAATGTCCTATGGGGATACAGTAACGGAGCAGACAGGCTAGGGGAACCCACCCAAAGGCAATTAAGGGTAAAGGACGAAGAAATTTGATGAAACTTTTTCGCCATAGAGAAAACGCAGGGATAGCCCTAAAAATGACGGACAAGCATCGCAGAATCAAGAATCGTCATTTGGACGATAACGTGAACTTCTAATGTTTGCAAGGAGAGTGAAACTTCGCTAAAATACATTATTGGATCAGTTGAAGTTTTTTTCTATCTCCGCCAAGAAGTCTGGAACAAAGCAATTGGAAAGTTATGTAAAGAGAGATAAGTGATAACTGCCAGTACAATATGAGTGATAAGGAAAATGTTTTACGCAAATCCAATATTCAGCTCATAGTGTTCCGTATCGAGGACAATCAAGATCAAATTCAAATCAGATAGAGGACAAGGGAAAAATAATCTCGGTTCTTTTCGGAGTGTCAGAATAACTTTCGGACTCGTCGTGGGGGCGGTTTTTCTGAATTCTCAACATCTATTGAGAGGGGAATTTAATTGTTAACGACTTTTAATTCGCCTGTTGTGCGGATGGGGGCTGCGCCGGGATCGGGCTGGGAAGAGGGAGAGTTCGAGTTCAAGTTGGTGTTTGAGGAGGACCAGACCCGCGGCCCATCCCCGCTGCGCAACGCCGACCGGGACCCCAGCTCTGTGGGGGAGAGGACGGAGAGAGCCCCCGCGCATCTTGAAACAAGCAGCAACGCTGGTCAGCACATTTTACATTGGTCATTTAATGATGATTATAGTCGTGGTGGTGTGTCTGTATGTGTGTCCGACAGGGGATGGGGTGGGGAGGGGGGATAGGTGCATTGGGGCATGTTAGAGTGTGCCTGTAGAGGTGGTGACGACTGCTCGGAAATACATTGTTCAAATGGTTTTAGGAATCTGTGGTACTGGGCTTTACAAATGTAATGCTTCTTTTGAAGTGTAGACTGTTCGTTCATCTGTTTTCAGTTGTCCTGCCCATCTCTGAAGAAATTAGTAATGACCTCTATACATTATGTTAAACATGTCCCATCTCTTCTTGCTTACCAGCTCTCTCACACACACACTCACTCTGTGTATGCTTGTGTGTCAGTGTATGTGTGTAGGGCCTAACAAAATGTGGTTTTAATCAGCTGTGCGTGTGAGTGGAGTTAACAGCTGCCATCTGGATTGAACCTCAATCTGTGTTTACTGAGCACGCACATACACACCTCCCTCCAGTCTGCCTCCTCTCCTCCCTTCTCTTCTCCTCCTCACCCTCTCCTTTCCCTTTGTGGCACACATGCATGCTTAGCACAGCACACCCAGCCCCCACCTCCAGCCACTTGGCACACCAAGATGGTACAATATAGCCTCCCAAAGAAACTTCTGGATGCTGCCACTGCCACTGCCACTATACACTTTTATTGGGTAGCATTTCCTGCTGTTCAGCGCTGCTCTTTGGCACCATTTAGCTGTGAACACACTTCAAACAGGTTGAGAGCACTTCCTGATGTCTGTCATTTGCCGTCATTTATACCTGTGCTGTCTTCTGTCTGGCTGTTCTCTCTGTTTTGACACCGCTGACCAGCAGATCCGTACAACGGCATCTCTTCTGGCAATACCGTTTTTACCACATCCAGTATATCACTTGGCAGACCCAGTAAGTTGGCACCCAGCCAGTCTGATATCTTAGTCCACTTACAAATGTTTGCTACCAGTCATTTCACTGTTTAAAAAGAAAACTGTAGCCAAAGCTGTTCCTGGTGCTAAAGCTTTCTAGCTCCTTGCTGCTCCTTGTCTTTTTTACCCTACCAATTGGTCACAGCTTGACAGTTGCTGATCATCTCTCATCCTTCTGCTTTCCCGCTCAGTCTGTTGATTATCAGCACGACTGATGCACACCATCATGTGCTCTTCTGTCATAAGCGTCTCATCTATCGTGAACTGAACTACCTACCGCCATCTCTGGCAATCAAACTGTGCTGAATCTGTTGATGACTGTGGCTATACAGTATTGGCATGTATGACCATGATAAAGTCCCTCCAGTGCCTCTGCCAATTGAGAGCAGTCTGTGCAGAATGTTGCATTGGCATTACCACGGCAGCGCAAGTAAAGAATACTGAGCTCTCTGTAGAGGTAACACTCCAGAATTGTGGTTTTGCCAGGTAGAGATTTATTAAGCGCTGCTCGGAAACTGTGATGCATGCAGCAGCTCCCTGAATCTTGAAATGGTCTTTTGTGGGTTTTTTTTTTTTGGTACAGTTGCGCTCTCTCATATTTTAGTTAAAATGCTTTAAAAATGGTATTGTTCTTTCATTTACCCATAAACAAATTTTTCTCTTCCCCATAAACTTTTTTTTTCTTTTGCCATGCAGTTGGAGCACATCCGTAGCAGAAAACCACAGTAATTTTATTCAGTGTAGAAGGCACATCCAATTCCTAGGCCTATTGTTTTTATTACCTAGCTACTTAGTAAACATTGCTTGCTGATATTTATTGAGGCAGTGATGGTAATTATTGGAGCAAACACAATGGCAGAGTTACTGGTTTCTGCTCCCAGTTTTATAAATCAACTCTACAATCATTTTGTTGTCTCCATTACACACACCCCTAGAGAGACAGGCAGATAGACCAATCGATAGACAGATATATAGATAGATAGATTCCAATTCTGATTTTCTGACCCTGCTGAGCAACCTCCCTCAGGAGGTAGGCCTTCCTAGTGGCAGCCTAACTCCAGTCCTATCTGAATTGCTACAATTGCTAGATGCTAGAGACTGGCTTAGTCTGAACTGGTTAAAGAAGGGTTGGGCAGGGGATGGAAATTTGCTTATAACCGATAGATGGAGATTCTTTATGTGCAGTAAAAATCATTTTTTGTTTTGTGACAGATACCTCTACACATGTTGCCCAGCCACTTGGCATCCCGTCCCCCCCAACCTCCACCAGTCAGAGGGCTGGAATGCATTCCCCACCCCCACGGAGAGCACTGGTGCGGGAGTTCAGCGGGACGTACGAGAGCCTTCCTGCAAGATCCATACAGGTCTGAGGCTCCACTCTGTACCAATTTGCAAATATAAGAAGTGTGACTTAGTTTTAATGTTAATGTGGATTCTCTGTATGTCTCTCTCTTCTCACCTCCTTTTGCTGTGTTACTTTTTCATCTGTCTGCCTTTTTATCCTTTATTCCTTCATCTCTTTCATTCACTATCTCATAGGTGTCTGAGTCCAGAGTTCTTGAGTGCCCCAGCATCCAGATCACCACCATCTCTCCTGAGGATGATTCTGTGCTGGCCGGGGGAGGTTACTGGGACACTGGTGGTGGCTGGGACAGGGAGCGCCTCTATCTGCCACTGTTGGACCCCTTTTGTTACCGTGACGGCATGACAGGGGCGGGTTCACTTAGCCCCAGCCCTGCCTCCAGTCCCTCCTCCCGTGGCTGGCTCAGCCCGGCCTCTAGCTGTGACTCGCTGCTGGCGGAGGAGGACGAGCTAAACGAGGCCACGTCCCACTTCTGCCTGTCGCCCTCATCCCGCCCAACCTCCCCTGGGGGGAAGAAGCGAAGGAACTCCCCCTGTGCCTCCCCGTGCACCTCACGCCGGAGCAGCTACTCCGAGGAGCACCCCTCATGCCATGAGACAGGACAGGGGGACCCCCAGAGCCAGGTGTCAGGTGGTGGCTGTGAACTCAACATCCCTCAGAAGACGAGGAAGACCTCCTTGGAGCAGGTGAACTCTCTTCACCACCTGGCACCTAGAAACTATATTGAAAAAGCCGAGGTGCTTTGAATGATCCTGACGTGATACTGTGTCTGTGTGTGTGTCCGTGCTGCTTTTTCATGGATTAGTACTTAGAAAAGTAGTACTTTACAAAGTTGCCGTCTTATTTGGCTATACAGTACATTATTTATTATTTAAATTTATTGTCTTTGATAAATGTGTATTTTTTATTATATTTCTGTTTGTATTTGCATGTGTGTGTGTGTGTGTTCAGGTCTCCTCCAGAGAGCTGGAGCAGGACCATGGTCCTCCTGCTCAGAGTTCCCCATGTCCTTTGTCAGAGCCACGAGGCCTGAGGCGTGAGCCTCCTTCTCTGGGGATGAACTACCTGTCTGTGCCTCCTGCTCTGGGATGGGGCAGGACCAGAGCTAGTGCACACAGCCCTCTGTTCAGGTGATACACGCACACACACACGCCCGCTATAAGACATTTGGAAAATCTACAGTAAAGTGTCAAAATATGTGCAAAAGCGTCAGGGCTTCAATCTACAAAAGGGGAAGAAACCCTTTCAGCGAGACACAAAGTTACTTTTACATAGTGCAGGGTCATCTTGTAATTTCAGTAGTATGTATTCTGACCTGTGATACTGATCTTGGCAGGTCAAATGCTTTGCCTCCACTTGATTGGCCGCTTCCCTCTCAGTTCGACCAGTACGAGCTGCGCATTGAGGTGCAGCCCCGCCCACATCATCGTGCCCACTATGAGACAGAGGGCAGCCGGGGTGCAGTCAAAGCATCGCCAGGAGGTCACCCTGTGGTCAAGGTTGAAAAGGGAGTCAGCATGGTATTATTTTAATGAAAGAATTATAATGTGACTACCACTCACTTTCTCTCTGTCTCTGTGTTCCTGTCTTGCCCTCCTTTCCTCTTTTGCTTTCTCTCTCTTTTTCTCTCTCTCTCTCTCTCTGTCACTCAGCTTGTTGGGTACACAGAGAGGCAGCCTCTCTCCTTGCAGGTGTTTGTAGGAACTGCTGATGACAGGTCCATCCGACCACACCCATTCTATCAGATTCACCGGTATGTATCAGTGGGCACGTCCATAAGTGCTAATCACCTGCTTTCTCTCTCCCTCTCTCTGTCCCTCTCTCTCTCTCTTTCTTTTTCTCTCTCTCTTTCTTATGTCTGTCTCATGAAGTATCCATAACTTTGTGTTGAAGTGTTGATATATATGATTTTTCTACTATGTTGTTGTTTCATTTTAGAGTTACAGGGAAAATGGTCGGCACTGCCAGCCAGGAGAGTATTCAGGCTGGGACTAAACTACTTGACATCCCACTCAATCCAGAGACCAACATGACTGCTTTGTGAGTAAGGGATATAGAGACAGATGGATGGATGTTTACTGGAAATTAGATACATAGCATGTCAACAATTTATTATTATGATATACACTTCTAACAGATTGATAAATATATAAATCCATTAATGAATGGACAGATGCCATTGCCACTGTTGTAATTGTCAGTTCTAAATTAATCTGAACACATTTTATATGATTTCTCCCTCTCTTAGAATTGATTGTGCAGGCATTCTAAAGTTGAGGAATTCTGACATAGAGCTCAGGAAAGGAGAGACTGACGTAGGGAGAAAGAATACTCGCGTTCGTCTGGTCTTCCGTACACACATTCCGCTGGCTCCACCGCTAGCTCCACCCGGACGGGTGCTCGCCTTGCAGGTGGCGTCTCTGCCAATCGAATGCTGTAAGTTTGGCCAGTCTCTTTTATCCGCTCTGATTTATGATGTCTGTATATAACTCTGTTATTCATCCATGGGAAAGTTGTGTTTGCAAATTATATGATTTAGCTACAGGCTGTTGTCATTGGTGTATGGTTTGCAAAGTTTGATGGTTTGCTATTTAAAAGAAGAAAGCAAACATCTTTAACAGATTTACTATCATTTAGTATCTAAAATGTGAAATCATGTCAAGCAATTGTACCATTTAGTATGCTCTAATCTTGCTTCACCCTGTTCTTCAAATGTCATGGTCCTCATCAGCAATCAAGAAAATAAAATTAGTTTTAGTTGGTAGTTGCTAATTCAACATGGGTTTTATGGGTGCTGTTTGAATTGGGAACAATCAGACTCTATTCAAAGGAACCCCATTGGTTTCCCAGAGTCTTCCCAGTGTCAGAATGACTGGCAGAGGGCTTGCCCAGGTGCTTTATTCCTCTCAGAACACAAGTGCCACCCAGTTGTGCCCCCTAGTTGTGCCCCCTTTTGGCACGGGGGGTCAGAGGGAAAACTAAAAATGAGATGTGGAGTGGACAGGGATGCCAGCCCCCTGCTTGCATCGCAGTCCAACAAAATCAAAGGCCAACACTGGCTGAGCCGTTTTGGAAACAGAAGAAAAAGCACCAACTTTTCCAGCCGGCATGTTTGGGATTCCATGCAGCCCTGCAGTAGCTCGGACCAGCCTGTAGAACATGTCTCAGGCTGCTCACACGTCTCATGGCCCGGCAGCCAGCAGCTCCTTGGCGGAGCAGGAGACCTCCAGGCCTCTCCAGGGCTGCAGCGCACCTAATCATTCACCTGATATCATGACTGTCCTTACTCACCTTCATCTGGTTCACACTCCACTGCAGCTGGATGTGATCTTACAGCTAATCCCCTTGCTCTCTGTCTTTCTCTCTCTCTCTCTCTCTCTCTCTCTCTCTCTTTCTTTTTCTCCTCTCTCCCTTTTCATTCTGTCTTGCTCTGTCTCTTTTTCTCTCCTCTTTCTTTCTTCCTCATTCTCTCTATCCCTCTATCCCTCTTTCAGTCCTTTCTCTCTTCCTCCACTTTCCTCTGTCTCTCTTCCATACTCTTTCTTTTCATTCTTTGTATGTATTTCTAAATACCACTTTCTCTCTCTCCCCATCTCTTCAGCTCAGCGCTCGGCTCAGGAACTCCCGGTGGTAGAGTCGGTGAGCCTGACGTCGTGCTCTGTGGAAGGGGGAGAGGAGCTGCTACTTGGTGGCTCCAACTTCCTGCCTACCTCCCGTGTGCTCTTTATGGAGAGAGGTTCAGGTAAAGTGTGTGTGTGTGTGTGTGTGTGTGTGGTCACTTGCCAATGTTTTATAATTCCCAGTGTTTAATTTAGTTTTCTACAGTATAAAATGTATCTTTCTGGACGGGCTACAGATGGAAAACTCCAGTGGGAAGAAGAGGCTCACATAGATCATGATAAAAGTAACGAGGTAGAGAATTTATTTCCTTTTCCATGTCACCACAAATATTAAGCACTTCAATCTTTTGAATGCTGTTATTTTGAAAATTATTTCTGTGCTGTGAACACAGCTAAAGTTGTTTTGATTTCAGTGGTATTGCTGGTTGTGTTAAATAGTGTCAGTGTAATAGTGTGTAAACTCCTGTCCTGCTTCTCTGTAGGCTGACTTTATAATGCCTCAGGTTTATGGAGTGGACTGAGGGATTTGCCCTTAGGGTAACTCTGCTTTACTGTGCTGGATGTTTGGTTGTGTTTGTGCGGCAGTGCCTGTTGTGTGTGCGAGTGCCTCCCTACAGTGACCAATCAGTGAGCCGCCCTGTGCCTGTCTGCTTGTACGTGTCAAATGGGAAGAGGAAAAGAAGCAGCACCCACTGTTTCAAATATCTGCCAAGTGAGTAACACCACTCTGTCACCCTGACACCCTTTCACTGTCAGAATAACATGATGTTTTAACTTGTTGTTTGGTTACTGGAAACATCCTGCAGTTGTACTATTGTAATTTGTATGTTGTGTTGTGTAATTTGTACTTTTTTTTTGCTCTACCTTGCGTGGTTTCATTCATTTAGACTTCAATCTACACGCATTTCTAATCAGTTTTGTTTTCCTACTGTGCTGTGTGTAGCCATATTTAAAGAAGAGGACCCGCTCTTGTCTCATCCTTCAGTGCTGCCTTTGGAGGGTGTGGGCCTTGCACCCTTCGGGAGCTCAGGGGTGTCGGACAGGGCCCTGCACCTGAGAGGGGACATGCCCATGGACGAGCGAGCCCTTGGCTTTCACCTGCCCCCTTATCCAAGTGACTTCTCTTACTCAGGGCAAAACTACCAAGAGGAGTACTGTGCCAAGTCCGAGGGCCCGGAGGAGAGCTTGGGCGGAGGTGGGGCTGGAAGGGGGGCCTTGTCCGAGAGGCAGCCCAGCTTTGAGAGTCTGGAGTTGGGCTTCACCGAGCTCCTGCCCCCCCTCTACCCACGTGGCGTTCCCCAGCCTCCCTCACCCTCGCCCTCACCCTGGCTGGACTCCCCATACCTGTCGTCTTCGCCGTCCCCATCACACTCCTCCTCCCTCAGCCCCTTCCCTGCCAGCAGCCCCATCTCCACCTCCCCACTGCCCCCATTGCCCACGCTGCCCCATTCGCCTTACCACCCCAGCTGCCCTTATCCCCAGGAGGTGTGCCCGTGCCCATCCCCACCGGCCAACCCTGGCCCCTCTCAGGACCTGTACCCTCCGCCCCCCTATAGCCAGTACGAGGGCTGGGAGCCACAGAGCCGGGCGGGCACAGACAGAGAGACCGCTGGGGGCATGAAGATGCAGGAAGGACCCCTGGAGTTTGCCAGCTCCTCTTCCATGCACCATATCACACTGGAGGAGGGTGAGATTAACAATTGTGCTTCTCTATTGAAATGCATGAAATGCATTTTAGGTCAACTAGGAGTGGTCAGCTGACCATTTCATCGGACACATGCATGTCCTGGTGCAGTGTAATTAAATTATTTATTGTTATGTGATATTGCAGGTTGTTAAAACTTTTCAGGTTGTTAACTTTTCTAGCCCCAACTGAAGTGTATAGTACAAGTTATTAGTGAACAGTTTTTATTACAGAGGTATTGATCAATCCAGCAATTAAATAATTTACTATTTAGTACATTGTGCCTAAAGATTCAAGAGTGGTCTGCTGTTGTTAAGAATTGTTTTTTCCTTGCAGTCACTGAGTTTATTGGAGAAGACATCAGATCTTTCCAGTCTGGTGCACACATGGAGAGCAGGCCAGGATGACCACAGTCCTTCATCCTAACCCAATTCAAATTGCATTAGTGATTTAATAACACAGTATTCCTATTACATTGTATTTTGTATTATATATTGCATAGACATGGCAATATATGAAAGGACTGCAAGTCTTGTTCCACTGTTGGATTTCAATTTAAATACAGGGGCACTGTTGTAAGTATATTTGTATAAAAAGGGCTTCCTCTTGGAGACCGCACATTTGAAGGGAACTAATGTTTTTAACCTGTTTGCTAAATAAATTATAAAATCAAAGTTGTAACACTTGTGTACACATTGGTGCCAGTTGTTGCATTGCTCTTCCTGTGTGTGGTGGCCTATGTGTGTGTGTGTGTGTGTGTGTCTGAGTGTGTGTGAGTGCATCCTGGTTTATTTTAGCGGGTGCGTAACTTTAAATTATCTTTGTGAACACTGCCACCTGGTGGCCATATGTCATTTGATCTGAGGGTTGACTGAGTAGCACTAAAGTTAGACCACACCCACTTCCTGTCTTAATTATATATATATTTTTTATATATTTTTACATGGTATTACTGAGTCAGTGGGTACACTAGAAAATCAGCAATGCTTGAGTCATCTGTTAGAAGAAAGCAGAAATAAATCGATGTATAGGTGATCTCCCTGCCTGTAGGTGAAAACATGTGGATCAAGTCTAGTCTTGCATAGTGTCCAGACACCCAGTCTTATTTTCTGGGGACTGTCCCCAGTTTGGTGGTCTGTCCCCTGTAAAATACAAGAAAAGCCACTTTGTCTCTTATTTTTTTAAGATACAACATAAACTTATTTTAATGATGTTGACTGTAGGAATGTCTAGATTTTTATCTCAGAGGTCAAATCACCTTAGTCTTTAGCATTATAGTACCATGGCTATTCAGTAAAGACTGTCAGAGACGCTTTGATTTAACATGTAATTTATTATGTAATGTACTGCATTACATGGTTAGCTGTGCAATTTAAATGACACATTACACAATTACATTTCTCCTGATGATAAGGGAAAAGAGAGATAAGAACACCTTTAAAAAAAAGATCTTAATGAATATAAGAGGTTCTCTCGATTTTTTTCTTTGATGGTTATTACAAGTGTAAAGGCTACTTCTGTCTTCTAGTCTTCTAGTTTTTGTTTATAATGTTCACCAGTGTAGTTTATTGGGTTCATGTTAGTCAGTTGTTGCAAAGCTCATTGATGTTTATGTATTCAAGTAGGCTAAGCATAACTGGACAACCCAAATCGAAGTAGCCTACCATTATCCTTTCATACTAGAATTTACTTCCCTACATTTTATTTTTTGTAACTTCCCAACAACCTGATGAACCACTTGCTTTCTCAGGGAAAGGGTAAACATAACATTTCCTCAGTTTCCTTCCCCTATTCAGAGGTCAAGCTTTTGCGTTTCTAAAACATGTGATCTTATCTCCAATAAGTGGTTTGACAGCATTCCTGTTTTCTACTTTTACAACTGATATCACTGTAAGAGGGTCAATAGCGGATGATTTGTTTTTTTAATTAGACCTATACAAGAAGTCTGTACATTCGTACAAAATCTGGTATTTCTGATAAACTACTACAAGCTACATTCATCATAGCCAGTACTAAAACCATGACACACAGGAAACAGTTTTGTTTGTACTTGTAGCTAACTTTAAGACGTCCCCCGATGTCTTCATCGTCATTCCTGCTCACGCATGTGAGGAGCCTAAGTGATGAGTAAGATGAATAGTTAGACAGGCCTAGGCTACTTCATTCTGAGGGAGAATCACCTCAAAAAACAAAATCAAGACAATGGTTGAGAAACACACAAACAGAACACGTAAGCAGATACAAATGAACCACCAATAAATTGTTCAATTTAATTATATTTATACATTTAGCAGCCGCTTTTATCAACATTTGCCAGTTATCAGTAAGTTCAGGACCAGTCTCCCCTTGAGCAACTAGTTAAGTGCCTTGCTCAAGGGACAATGGTGGCCTCAGGGATTTAAACCCACAATTTTCAGGCAACAGCGTGGTCTCGTGGCGCTTTACAGACATGGACAAGGAGCACCCTAGAGCAACAGAGACAAGGAAAAAAAACTCCTTATGGTAGTCATAAGGAGAAACCTTGGGCATCTCCATTGCCAGGAATCATGCAGGATAAGTACAGTTAGTAGTTACCATGATAGACTAATTTCTCCATGGTTTTTCCTGAGCATCATAATAATTCCAAAATATTTTTCTACAACATGGTAGTCAGGCTATATGTGGTTGTAAAGTTCTGGCTGGACAATGTAGTAGCAGCCAGACATAATGTTAAAGTCAAGGAGTGAGACTGATCATGGGGGTTACATTGAGTGGGTCCATTTTGACAGTGTCATTGTGAGAAGGGGTAGGTCACAAGGCGAGAGAGCCAGTATAAGGAAGCAAAAATAGGAGAGATACGATCACATTTTTTAGTCCTAGTGAGTGTTCGGGCTGCATTTTGTATTAGCTGTAGGTTTTTAATACAGGTATTACTCCACCCAGAGAACAGAGCATTACATTAATCAAGCCTGGAGGTAACAAATGCATGTATTAATTTTTCTGCATCTTCAGAGGATGGGAACTTTCTAACCTTAGCGATATTACATAGGTGAAAAAGGACGTCTTTGAAATATGAGACATGACTATTCAGAGAGAGGTCCTGGTCAATGATTACTCTGAGGTCTTTCACTCTTGTGTTAAATGAAAGTGAAAGGTCACTGAGTAAGTTCTGGTGGGGAGATAAGCTGCTATTCAGCTGTCAAGGGCCTACCATCGTAACATCAGTTTTAACATCCTCATCTCATCTCATCATCCAGACTGATATCTTGGAGGCAGGCACCAAGTTTACTTATTGGCGTACAGCTTTCAGGCTTATATAGTAATGCCATGTTTCCTCATAACAGATCTCAAAGCCAGCATGTAGAGGGAGAATAACAGGGGCTATGATAAGGGTTGATATGACTCCCTCTGTGTTGTTACAGGTAACCAAGAGTGATGGTGGCTTTTCTTTAACCACTCCGTAACCACTGATAAGAGAAATCCCAGAGATCAAAAGTTATGCCTTATATATGTTGCCAGTTATGTTCAATGAGGCCTTTTAGCTTTTCAATAGTTGCTGGCTACATAGCCAAGCCACAAACCTGAGCCAGTTTTAGCCAGCGTCAGAGGTATGAATGAATTCCTTCATTCCTTCATTTCCTCTGAATGTGCAGCACAATCTGAGAATGTGTGTGAGAGAGTGTCTGTGTGTAATGTAAGGACACACAGAAATGTCTACATCTTATACAAGTCTGTGCTATTTTTTTCATGTTGACTGGCAGTCGCCTGACAAGCCAGACTGGCAAGGTAATAACCATGATTTAATAAGGTTCAAACACAAGTTCTCTCGGTTTCATCCCTCGGCGGGGTGACGCTGGCATTTTACAAGCGTGCAGTAAATTTACCAAAAGACTGTAGGGGGAACCAAGAGAGCCTTCACTCACCCTGTAATGAGTCATTTAACCATAAAAGTGACTCCAAAACTGGTTAAGTTAACCTAAAAGTCTTGCATAGTATGCCTCTGATTGTCAATAATGCCTTAGAGAATGGAAAAGTAAGCAAGTTAGTCAACAAGTGACTCTAATTAATAAGGCCCTTTAGAAATAAGCATGCTTAAAACATTGTAGAGAAAATGTGCAAGTCAACACAAAATCATTTAATGATATTTAAAGGTAGATATGGCTTCTGATGCTGTAGTAGCTGTTTCACCTTCAGAAACCCATCAGTAATGGACAGTCATACAGCTCATGTATCACTTTGGTATCTGGCCCTGATCTGGTAAAGATAGGATAGGTGGGTTCCAAAGTCTAGCAGGCATGGCTCTGGTAAAGCAGGTCTATTAACAACCAGCAGAGGGAGCTGTCTGAAATAGCCAGATGGATGGAAAGCAAACAAAAGAGCCGTACAAGAAAGTTGAGCATGGGTTTTTGTTTAAAATTATGTCATCAGAGAGCATATGATTCAAAAACTCTCTCAGGGAAAGTAGGTGAGGTCAGCATTATATATGGAGTGTAAGTAAGCCCAATATAATTCACATCATAATTCAAAAGACTGAACTACTGAACTGTCTCTCAGTGAAACAGTACCTACCTTACATTCCCTTTGTACACTATGTACATTGCAGTATCAGTAACAGTACAGCAAGCCATGGTGTCTTTGGTATAGCAACGCTTCCTGTCTACATATTAGTGGAGCCAGCTTTCAGTGGTCTAATCCCTGTAGGGTCACGGAAAGGACAGCTGACTCACAATGGTCGTGCACTGCACTAATGGGAGGAGAGGACTGCGAACTCCAGCACTCATAAATATCAACTAGTAAGCTTAGCCAGAGGGAGCAAGGCACCCAAGAAATACAATATGTGATAGCAGACATGTAGTACTAGACGTTTGCATGACGGGCCCTTGAAAGCACATTTTTGGCCTTCCTTCCACTGTTGTATTCAGCAGTAAACATTCCCTCTAATTTGTCATGTTCGTCTGGCAGGTTGCTATTTTCAGAAAACAACAAACCACTCTCAGCAACAAGCAGATGACTCATGCTACAGCACTGCAGAAACCACAGCACCGGGGTGAAACCTTGACTATGTCAATATTTCTTTCACTGTGCTATTTCCTTTCCACTAACGTGCTGCTTGCTCACTCCATTTGACTTAATTTCACAGCAGCTCCGTAGCAGGCAAATTCATAACCAGGATAGAGGGCTTGGGTGAATGTTGCTTTCACACGATGCAGAAGGCTCATGGTGTCGGAGACACTGTAGAAAGACAGGGTCCCGGCCCTGTGGTCCAAATACACGCCTATCTTGAACGAGCATGGGCCAGTGATCTTGGTGACCGCGTTGTTGTGCCAGAAGGAATAGCCTTTCCGTGAGCAGAACAGGCTCCAGGACCTGTCATTGCGCCCAAAGTGAGAATCCCCTCCCTCGCCTTTTCTCTCCATGTCTCTGTAGGCTACGGCCATGTTCACCCCCATTCCACTCCATTCGGCTTCCCAATAGCAGCGCCCGGACAGCCCCTCAGTGGCCAGCACCTGGCACCAGTAGTCAAAGCGCTCAGGGTGGTCCGGGCAGGAGTGCTCCCTGCTCCGAACTGTCACCACCTCATTGTCCTGGGACAGGCAGAGGTCCTTGTGTGCTGTTTTAGGGTCTAATTTAAGTGGACAGGAGTCTAGGACAGATACATGGAGGCAGAAAATGTAGAGAGATAAGGAGGGAAAAGGAAAAAGAGCAAGAGAGAGAGAGGGAGGGAGAGAGAGAGAGAAATATTTTCCACCAATTATCACATGAGACTCAACAATGACATCGTTGTTTGAGGTCTAACATGGGCTAGAGCCCATTGGTTAGGTATAATGAAAATGTCATGTCCCAGAGAGTTACAATAGACTCACAGTATAGGAACTCTGGCCTGATCTTGGGCTCTGGGCTCTGGACAAATTTCACAGTGCTTGCTGTGGAGAAAAACACATTAACAGCTACATTAACAATGCATCTGTTGTGAATCATTACAGACATTTTGCAATTCTTTTGGATCGTTTTGAATCGTTGGATAAAACTCATGACTGACCTGCCCTGGTGATCTTTGGCCATTCCACCTTGAGGATATCTTCAAGTCTTTTCCTCAGGGCATAGACAGCGCTGTTCATCTTCCCAAAGTCCAGCAATAGATCTGTATGTATGCTCGCTGGGTCCATGACACCAGAGGGAGCAGAGAAAGACTGGCAGCACTACAGCAAGGCAGAACAGGAAGAATGTGTGTGTGTGTAAGAGAGAGAGAGAGAGACAAAGAGAAACACCAGTATTTGGGGGATTTAGTGTGTGTTTGTGCGTGTGTCTGTGTGTGTGTGTGGGGGGGTATTTTCAAGTGAACAGTATTACAAATCAAAGTGACAAAGCCGTATGTTTATTTTCCAATAATGTTCCAGTTATTAGAGCAACACCCTTTCATAGTCAAACTGCCCATGTGCACATCATCAGAAGCCCCCTAAAGCTGCACTAATGAACATGCTCTAAGTCTTCTGAGCACCTGATCAAGGATAGCCTAATTCAATAATCATTCATTTATTCATTGCAATACAGAAATGCTGGGATTTGTAACACTGTATTCTTACTGACATTGTAATATTGTGTCCTTGTATGCAACTCATGCAATATCATGCATATCACAATGATATGTGAGGCGTCATCTGGAGGAAGTGGGTGTATCAGCCTAAGGTCTTTGGCGTTACCTGCAGGAAGTATCTGATGTGTTCATTACCTGCAGGAAGTGGATGTGGTCGTCAGTGTGGAGAAGGAGCTCCAGTTGTGTGTCCTGCTTCCTGAGCTGAGCCAGGTCCATCTCCAGCTGGGCGAGGAGAGCTGTGGCAGCTTGCTCCTGCACTTTGATGAGCTCTCGCACCTCAGAATGCCGCCTAGCGATGGATGAGATCAGCTCCGTGAAGATCCTGTCGCTGGTCTCCATTGCACCTTGAGCAGATTCCTACAAGCCAATCAGAATGGCAAAAATGGGAATGAGAGGTTGTGTGTGTATGTGTGTGTGTGCTCACATGCGTGTTTGTGCGTGCATGTGCGTGCATGTAAAGGCTCAGTTTTCACATCGTGTTTTGTAATATATTAATGAGAGACAGCGGAAGTTCACCCCACCCCTTGATCTCTTCCCTCTCCACCTTTCCTGTTCTAGACAAGTCCCTCTCACCTTCAGAGTGTCCACAGCCTGTCGGAGTTCCAGCAGCTCCTTCTCTCTGGCGTGGATACTCAGCTTAAACTTCCTCCTCACCGTCCCCAGCTCCTTCTGCAAGGAGACGTGTCCACGGATCAAAGAACATCAGCACTGTAGTTAAACAACCTCACAAATAACTACTGACCTTGTCAGACCATCTCACAAAGAATTTGTCAAATGAGCTCTGCCAAAGAGCTATTGGCTATGACAAACCATATCTCAAAGAGTCAGGTATCAGCACAGTCAAATTATCTCTAATGATGAGAAGGTGATTCTTTGCTTAAGAGCAGTCAGCAACAGTTGAAACTGTTTATGCTGACAAATCATGTGTTTTATTACCTGTCTTCTTATAACACCCCTGTTATACTTTAGAAGCAACAAGTCATGAAGTGTTTCTCCCAGTTACTTAATCAGTGTTTCACAATTCAAGTGAACAATGAACACACCCTAAATTGCATGAGACAGCGTGTGACTGAGATAACACCTGTTACCCAATATGTCACACACTATTAATAAGTAATGGCAGAAATGTACATTTTACCTAAACTTCCACCCAGATAGTGGCAGTGTGCAATTGCATTCACGTGTTTCACTAGGTGGTGCTATACCACAAATGAGCAGTTACAGGCTTGGTTGATGTATGTCCTTGAGCACAATCAATGTATCACAAAAAAAATTAATCTTGGGTGCAGTGATTGGTGGTATTGTGTGAAAACTATTTGTACATCATAGTGATCTTAGTACATCATTTTGATAGATGTGTTTTACTCCACACTTGCATTCAAGATTCAGCAGTTGTACTGTTCTCATTCATGTAAATTCATCATCAGATTATCAGAACACCGAGACAAGTTTGCATATTCAACAAGGAACAGAGTCAAAGCAGCAGCCACACAGCATTCAGCTAAATGGTAAATCCTGGCCGATGTTCTCTTGGTGGTTGATATTGATCTTGAGCATTTAAATGGAGGAAGAGGTAGGTGGATGTGGTACAGATAATACCATGTTGACATTTGAATCTGGAACAGGGGGATGAATCAGCTAGCCTGTGATTTCCCCCTCAGACTCCTACTGACTGGACAGCTGGATCTCTTGAGAATGGGTTTGTCTAGCGGACACCCTAGTTACTCCCACAATCAAAACAGAACTCTGGTCCATATCTTTTGGTGGGATGGATTGCAAATACTTTTTGTGGCTAATAGAATAACATTCATCTCCTGATTGTGCTATCCTCTTCTGTGTTTTTTTAATCCCTTCCCTGAAAGTCTTGTCACGATCCCCCTGGATGGATAATGCACTTGTTTCTGACCAATTTTATGCAGACACTAAAACCAAGTCTAAGCTCTGAACTAACTTTCAGCTCATAAGACCAAAGTCTAAGTCTTTTACCTCTCTGTGTTTCAGTCATTCTATGGTCATATCAAAAGATTACAATGTTTGTCAAAATCATTATTTTGGTCATATCAAAAGATTATATATCCAAAGATTACAATCAATAACATTATTGTTATGTTCTCATGCTTCTTTCATGAAAGTTCACAGCTCAAATGTCTCTACCTGTTTCTTGGTGCTCTCCGCTGCTGCGGGGACTGTGTCATGGCCCTTGTGCTCCTCCATTACACACAGGACGCAGACGCACTTCTGATCGGAGCGGCAGTAGACCTCCAGCAGCTTGTCGTGGTGTGGGCAGATCTTCTCCTGCAGCTGTGCGGTGGCCTCAACTAGCTTGTGCCTCTTAAGTGCGGGCGACTCAAAGTGTGTCTGCAGGTGCAGCTTGCAGTAGGAGGCCAGGCACACCAGGCACGATTTCACAGCTTGGCGCTTGCTCCGGGTGCACAGGTCGCACAGCACGTCCACCGGCATGTCCGAGCAGGTCGCAACCAGAGGGCTGGAGGTGGTGGAACAGGTGGCGGCGGAGGCAGCATCAGCGGCTGGTGAGGCAGCCTGCTGGAGGTGCGTCCTCTTCAGTTTTTCCACCATCTCAGCCAGGAGTGTGTTACGCTTCAGGATGGGCCTGGGCGTGAAGGACTGCCTGCACTGAGGACAGCTGACTGTCTCCATGTCACCGTCGCTGGCCCAGTAGTCTCTGATACAGCCCATACAGTAGCTGTGCCCACAGGGGATGGCAACAGGATTTTTGAGAAGGTCCAGGCATATGGGACAGCAGAACTCATCACTGGTCAGAACCCTGTGAGTTTGCGCCATGGCCAAGTGAGGGGTGAGGACCCTTAGGAGGGCGCTGAAAAGGGTAGTGTTGGTAGCCACACCTTCCTGCACCTCCCATTAGGAAATACACTGTGTGTGTGTGTGTGTTTGTATGTGTGTGTGTGTGTGTGTGTGTGTGAGAGAAAGAGAGAGAGGGAGAGAGAGAGAGAGAGAAGAGAGATATATGTTTATGTGAGAGTGTGTGTGTTTGTATGTGTGAGAGAGAGACAGAGATAAGAGAGATATGTATGTGTGTGTGTGTCAGAGAGAAGACAGATGTCTATGTGTGTGTGCGTGTGAGAAAGAGAGAGAGAAAGAACAGAGATGTGTGTGTGTGCTGTGTGTGTGAATTTAAATGAATTTGTATCTGAGTGTCTGTGCATATGTGTAACTTAAGAGGTGTATTTATATCAAAAAGAGCACATGGGATGAGCATTAAGAACATAAAACAGAATCACCACTAATTGTGCATTAATATATTTTATTCCATAGTGATTCATAATTCTCCATAAATTTGATGCAGCAGGCTCACACTCAAAACATTACAAAGGCACTGTACTGTGACACAGCTTCCAAGCCTGGCAGTCTCTTAAGAGTAAACATTAGTGATACTCTGATCTTCATCACAAAATTACAAAAAGTACAATACAAAATGCTGCAGTAAATCTCAAAACCTCATCTATGCATATATGCACTACTTTGGTTGTTACCATTAATGAAAAAAGCATTACATATGCATAAACACTTAACATGGCTACATTATTCAAGCTTTCATGATTATACTGATGATGTGACGTATTTCTCAAATAGCTGATCCTACCTTGTGAAGATGGACTTTAAATAAGAAGAATTACAATCAAGTTATAAAAGGCACATTAATTTACTGTACGTGTTGTGTTGGAATACTACGTTTTTAACACAGCAGTTGAACATAGAGCTTTAAAGGGCATACATACTGATATACATGAGCACCATTTGAACAGACAGAAATAATACAAAATGGATTCAGCCTCCTTTTGGCTGCCTTGATCCCAAATCATTGTTAACAGCACTGGTTGCATAGGCACTCTGTTTTAGGTAAAGTTCGGACAACTAATTATTTCATTTATTCAAGTCTTTTTGTTGTGACCTGCATTGCATGAAAATACTGAAAGAATTAAAAAAAATAAAACATCAAGTAGCAATGATCCCAAATCGTTGTTTACAGCACTGTTTGTGTAGACACTCAGTTTTAGATAAAGTTCGGACAACTGATTGTTTCATTTTTTCAAGTCTTTTTGTTGTGACCTGCATTGCATGGAAATACTGAAAGAATTGAAAAGAAATAAAACATCAAGTACCAAGCCAACTTTCATTACAGCTGCACTTTTTCATCTCTGTTTCATAACACTTCTTACTTATCAGTGTAGTTCTTTGATACATATGATGTGAGCAAGAGCAACTTATACTGACAAAATACTGATAAATTATAAAGCATGGATTAACAGTGATCACTGAGTTCCTCTGATTTTTCTTGGCCTGTCATAACCTTCTTCTCATCCTCTTACTTTCATCTCTACCTTTTCTCTTTCTTTTTCTCTCTCTCCATTCCTCTCTTTTCCTTTTACTCAAACAGTGACAAACACTAGCCTGGCAGAGTATATCAAATCAGCCAAGTACAGGATGAAGTTCACCCCTGTGAGCACAGCCACGGCCATCAACTTGTCAAACGGGCACAGCCCCGCAGAGGTGCCACAGTAGCTGGGCCTCGTGGAGGTCCCTCCGTGCTTCCTGTCAAACTTGAAAATGGGCCAGATGATGGTGGCAGTTAAGTACATCAGGACGGCCAGAGAGGCGTAGGCAGACAGGAAGCGTGCAAAGGGGAAGGGCAAGCAGCCGGTGCACTCACACACGCACAGAACAATGACCACAGCAGACAGGATGAAGCAGATGCAGTAGACGGCCATGCACCACTTAATGGCTGCGGGGTTGTCGTATGAGATGGGGTCGCTGACGAACACGAAGATGATGCAGGCCACAAAGGTCTCGCATACCTTCAGCAGGCCAGGCACCGTTGCCATGTAGCCAGCTAGCTCGCCGGGTCGCGCCTTGCTGATGCTCACCTCCGTCAGGTAGGAGATGGTTGCCAGGCAGGAGAAGACCTCTGCAACAATGCGGTAGTCATACGACTCGGATTGTGACCTGGCACCCTTCAGGAAGTACAGTGGGAAGATAATGGAGGCTGACAGGCAGAAGAGTGAGGCGTAGCAGGCGAAAGTGATGGGGAAGTTCTTCCAGGAGACAGGTGCACGTGCCTGCAGGCCGAACAACTCCACCAACAGCACCAGCGCTGAGCCAGCAAAGCTGAGGCCCCAGCAGAACAGGCACCAGTCACCTGCTGAAGAGCCCATCACCAGCGCACCATGGATTGCCACACTGAAGGCCACACAGGCAAACAGCATGGCCAGCACGCGCGACCACAGCAGCGGTGAGCTGTACATCACAACCACGGGCATGATTGCAATCACTCGCTTTCTTGTTCAATAACAGCACAGAAGAAGTCCTGGATAGCCCTAGGTGTTGTCTTCTAATTTCTAGAGAGACACAGGAAACATATTTGTTTACAGAACGATTAACATTATATATATTAGACAGACAATCAGCAACAGATAAAAAGCACTAAAGTATGAAGTAAAAAAGTGATGTGCAAGATGTGTACAAACACAGGGCAGTATGACAGTATGAATGTCAGGACTGATGACAGAGTGTATGTTGAGAGAAAAGCAAGGGACTCCATTTATGAGTCAACATCCTGCAGGACAAAAATCAACTCCTTGTTAAATGGACAAGAGCAGGTGGGAGGAGCACTCTGCAAACTCCTTTCAGCCTCACAGTCTCTCAACAACCGTGGGAAGAAAAGGCCAGATATGCTAACAGTAGGTCTATTCAGACAGCCCTCCTCTTCACAGACGACATTGAGTGGAGGCCATATTTTGGACAGTTTACACTGAGATGCAAACATGGCACTTACAAATTCATCAGCTGAGTATGGTGGGTGGGGGTAGGAAGGGGAGAGGGCGATGAAAAAAAGAAATTCAGAGAGTGATAGAGAAGGACAGAGAGGAGAGAGTAATAATGTGCACACACTGGGCTGACTTCAGGGAACTGACCATGATACCAAATGACCACTGCCGCTGATGCCAGTTTTAAATTGGCTACAAATGAGCTGGCAGAGGTCTACCGATACAGGCAAAGCTTTGCCCACTGCTCAGATTTGGGCCACAGACACTCTAACACAGCCCAACACTATCAGACGTTCAACTGTCAGCCTGGTGTGCACTTACTATAAAAGGGAAGGAGGGAGGCTAAAAAGGGAGGGAGAGAGCAAGTGTGTGTCTTGTGATTTGATGGTGGTGAAATGGTACGTAGTGACAAAGAACAAATGCAGGCAGACTGGGAGAGATACACCCAGAGCCAGATATGGACAGCAAGAGAAGCAGCATCCTAGGGAACACCCTACCCCCTCCTCCCTCCCCATTATCCCCAGCCATAGATGTGCACGCGTAAACACAGTCATGACAGCAATAGCAAAGCTATGAGTCACAGCCATATCCCATTCTGCTCTCTTCAACTCGCTCCCATTTTTCACCCCTCCTGCCACTACTCTCCTGCCTGTACTCCCTCCCATCAGCCATTCCACCCTCCTTCCCTCTTTTCGGTCACATTTTCCAACCCGCTGATCTATCCCAGATGTTGTGGCTGCCCCCGAACTGCAAAGTGAGTCAGTGGTGCCAGGAGCCACCCTTTGCCTTTTCATTCAAGCTTCCCCTACCCCTCATTTCTTTCTTTCTTGATTGTCTTGATTGAGTGTTTTTTACACAGCGATTTTAAATGAGCGCACTGATGGCTCAAACATGGCTAGGTGATGTAGTCCTCCAGTGCCTTCCAGCCATGCATTGATGACATGGAAAGAGACATTCTAATTTGATTGATGATGTGTGTGTGTGTGTTGGGGTGTGTTCCTGAAACAGTATTTCCCATTATTTAAGAGACTAAATTAGAACTATGACCATGTCAGGAGTGCCCAGGCATGAGAAAACAAGACAATTGAATTTCCCTTTCCCCCTAAAAACACAAGCGCATAGGTTTGGAGAGAGACTGTCTGGACAAGGATGCAGTCAGTTGTTGGAAGCTGTTACACCAGCTCAAATCAGATTTTACTCTAATCTAGTTTGGGATAATGGTGGTGGTAACCATGAGACGCTAGAAAGATCATACACAATGCATACACATGCAAATTCAATCTTTTATAGGCGAAACTCCGGCAATTATGTATATATGCACAGACAATCAAATGTCAACTGTAAAACATTACATAAAGTTTTTTACTAAACTACACCGCAATATAGCAAGGTATGCTAAATGAAACATATCACGTGGATGCGAATTATATTCTAATGTTTTGTATGTTCGAAAGCGCTCTTAGTTCTTAAAAGTATGCGAGCATATTACTATGCATCTTATTTATTCACAGATGAACAGAACAGCTGCATGCAAGAAGGTTTGAATGGGTGCGGCGCACGTGTCCAACGTTTCCCTGCCTTATTTTTCTGTAAATTTGTAAAAACCACCTGTGTGTATGATGTACTAATAGATAAACGTCCCTAACCTGGACCTACATATATATAATAATCTAACAGGCATTTTTTTTCTCTCTCGTGAGTGAGACTCACTCGTGTCGACCTGACACACCCCACGACGCGCCAAGCGAGTGCTTGTGCTGTACCCACACTCTTTTTTTTATAGTATATTAACCTAACATTAAAAGTTTACTGAAATCTCCGTCATTGTCAAATAAATAAATAAATAAATAAATAAGAAAGATGTGAGCTTATTTTAGAGCTTTAGAGAATGTCGGAGTTCTTGTACAAGCCTTGTGTATTAAGTGTATTTAAATTGTTTGACTTACCGCTGTTCTCAATGGTCTCCTCTGACTTGCACAAGGCTATGCTTGGGGCGGCACGACTTTCGTATGCTACTAGTTCCAACTTCGCTTCTGCTAAAAAGTAGGGAAACTACAGCACACGCAGCACACGCCCATCTCAAACCAAATTAGGCATAGATCTGCGCCGTTATTTACATTTCTTCATGCACACCGTGTGCCGTGTCACACTCCCACACTCCCACATTTTTTCTTCAAATTCACAGCTCAACTGTGGAAACACTAAGCCAGAAACCATTGTGTTGGATCTCTATGTCTAAAATGACAGCCTAGTCTATAGCCAGCATCTGAATATTAATGGGTCCTGATCATGAAGTCCTAGTTAAGTCATGAAAGTCTTGAAAACCTCTGCGTAGACTGTAGCCTAAACCAAATCATAAAAAAAAACTCAGAGATTTTTGTGATGTGGTAGTACCCTCTCCGTAGACAATGGTTCATTATTATGTCCTTTTAGCAATGTTCAAACGGTTAACCTGAGGTCTTCAGTGTGTTTTTTTTTTCAGACCAAGGGGCCCATATTGACAGAGACAAGGTGGAGGGACATGCTGCATCACACAACACTTTGCTGCTTATTAAACAGGTCCAGAAAATAATGTGGTTGGCAGCTGTGCATGTGCAACTCTGAGGATCCCTTGTTGAGGAGCTCTGGTTTAGACTGGAATTCTCTACTTTAGATTGGAATTCTGAATTGAAACACCATTATGGTTTAAACCATATCTATATGTCATATGATGGGTATTTCCTTATTGATATTTGTATGTTGCTAAGTTACGGAGGTGGTTCCCCTGGAAACCAGATGTTTGTTTAGAGGAGTGAAGCTGTTGAAATCTTGTTTCCTGCCAGGACTCCATCACAGAGCACAGAGATCTAAGTATACCTAAAATTTGTCACAAGTTAAGATATTCAGTCAGTCATGTTGCAATATTGACCGTCTGTTAGGCAAGTAGAGCATATGCCCCTTTTTTTGTACCTCGGTAGAGCTGATGTTTGACTAGTTGTAGTTACTCAGCCCCATACCAAGAAAAAGAAAAACATGTCTTAAACTCAAATTACATTCAGATTCAGATTTCATAGTTTTTTTGTGGTGTAATTGTTATTTTGTGAATGACTGAATTAAAAGGGTTGTCCACACTTGCGGAACAAATGTGTGTTTCTCATTCAGTGATTCCATATGAAACTAGAATGTTCCAAGGTCTCAGTGGACTGACCACATTGTTCCATCTCTTTGGTGCCAAGAGGACAACTGGATCCATACCTGTGCCACATTAATGTCATGGAAAATAGCCACAATCCTACATCTTATGGTGTTCACTTTAACAGACATTCTCTGGACTTGGCAAGTCACAGTAAACCATTATAGAATACACAAGACATGAACATGTGCTGGTGCAACCAGCTGTATTAAGTGGTTTTGGGAGGATGGAAATGAGATCCTGTTTTCCACATGATGGTGTGGCCTGATGCAGGGCACGACCACGTGGTACTATGAAATTCTTATCAAGACCCACAGTGACCTCTGCTGGGGATAAAGGGGAGCACAGCACAGCAGAACTAGTGCACAATGCTGAAGATGTGCATCGATGCCTTCAACCATTACTACCATAATTATTTGAACGGTTCTGACAATTTTACATTCATGGACATTAATTTGTGAATCACAATGATTCTGTTCCATAATAGGGTCAGTACAACTAGAGATTGACCAAATTATTCATACTAGTCTAACCAGCAGATAGCGACAGCTGTTGCTTTATGTTAAGCAGTGGAAGTGACAAAAAATCAATATGTTGATGGAAGTAGGAGAAGAAGAGGAAGAAGAAGTAGCAGAGGAGTAAGAAGAGAAAGAACAAGAAGATGCAGGAAAAGACAGGCTGTTTCTAAAATGGCACAGTGCTGCACAACACATGCTATTATGGAGCCTGAGATGTGCCATGTGATTTTTATCTGAAAGAATGTGCACTCATTTTATGGACCGCTCAGTTTACAGAATAGAGCCCTCATCTTGCAAAACATAATTTGGTATTTTCTTTTGGTAAATGCAAAAGAAATTTCCCTACACTTCCCGGGCTCATATGCAACAAGTCGTGCAACAGTGTTCCATTTTGGAAACAGCAAAAGAGAGAAGAGTCACTGAATAAACGTTGTTTAGCTGCTTGCAGTTGTGCAGAACTAATGTAGCATGCAAAGTGTCACAATGAGATTTTATAATGACTGGTCACCCCCTAACTTCAGGCTTGTTTGAGTCTTCCCATGAAGCCTCACTGGGTGGTTTCCAGCAGAGGAGACCATAAGTGATTGAGAGTCAGTGATAGTGTGTGTGACAGCACAATGGGATTTCTGAGGATATTAAGACAGAGAAATTGATTTAACATTGGAAGGGAAAAACCAGCAGGCCTATTTGGCAGTCAATATGAAGACAGAGGAAAGCCATACACTTCTCAGTTTTCAATGCTTTGTTAGATATCTGCTGTCTATATACGCTTCCTTCTAAAAACATGTCTTGCACCTCAAACATCAGAAACAACCACACTTGTTTATTTCTGGTTTAATTGTTCTCTTTTATTTATTTGTATAACATTCTTAGTATGATGTTTTACTACTTTATTGTGTAGTGTAATCTGTTTTTCAACAATAATTAGCTTTTGTAGGTCTTAACCTTACCTATGAAGTCCATAATTAATCTAGTAGATTAAACTGTACATTTCATTTTGTGTTTTTTTTTTTTTGGGGGGGGGGGGGGCAGTGCTATTATTGATATTGTTAATGTTTTTTTATGTTTAAGTTTAGCGAAGTGTTTATGTGGTGTTTGTTTTTGTTATATGTTGCTCTGGTGGGTAAAAAGCATCAGCCAAGTAAAACATGACATGAACATTTGGAGTTTATTTCCATTGACATCAATTCACAGCAGTAAATAAAAGGACCATGTGTGGCTTGTATGGCTAACAGCCCCCCAACAGCAAAGCAATGTTCTTTCCTCACACCATTTGGTTCAGCTTAGTTTATATGTGCAACTTTGACAGGCCTATATGTCAAACAGAAAAAAAGCTGCAGCCTTGTGTATTTTCTTAAGAAAACTGTTATATTCACAGTATAACCACCGTGCATCAATACGTTTTATATATACGAGTTAAATGCACAAATTTATTTGATACATTAATAAGTCAAACAAGCGTACACAAGAATAAACACGGTGTTGCTGTTTCTGGGCCTACCAAGCCCATGGAATACGTTGGCTTTGAATTTAATCAATCATTACCCTGCTAGGTCAGGCTGATAGCTCTTGCAGATGTGTGGCAGCAAAGACGCATTCTGAATATGGGGAAGGGAAGGGCCTAGCAGCAACACCCACTCAACGGAGGACGACTGGGCGAAGTTGCTCAGAGAAAGGAAGTACAGCCAGTCAAAAAAACGACAACTTGGTGTACGTTACTTTAATGCTAATTAGGATTATATTTATGAAAATAGTCAGACTTAAAGCGGAAGACCTTTGAGTGAATGTGCAGTCGTAGTTTACTGAAGCGCTTATTCTGTAAACTTTGAATTCAATCCTGTCTGATTATTGCCCATACCTCTACAGTAGCACAGGTGAATACATCGTTTTGGTTAAACGGCACTGGATTTTACTGTGCCGTGGCCCTGAACTGAAACCAAGACTTCACTGGGGGAAAAATGAAATTAGGTAAGTTTTAGATAAAGCCGTTTTATGTTAACCTTGATTGCATTGGGGGGATTTAGGCTAGCCTATATCATTTCACTCCATTTGCGTTTCAATACGTTCAGAGCAGGTTATTGTAAACTGACATTTTCCTAGAGTGCGCATGCATTGTAGGCCTGTACATTTCAGAATGATCACCGAATTGGTGAATTGGCGATTGGTAGTCTAGGTTGTACGGACCTTGCTGTGCTGCTTTCCTCAACATGTAACAACATGCGCGCTCAATTAAGGTCTCCCCCTGCTGCTCATGCAGGTGGTGTCAGTGTAAAGTGTACCATTTGTGATGTAAATAAAATAATGGACGTTAGTAATACCCCTTATCTTACGAATGATACATAGATGCAGATAGCCTTACTCCACGTAATGTAACTTAATGAAAAAAAACTTGTTTAAATATTGTTTAATAAACCGTTGACTAACATGGTTCTTTTCATGATGCTGTCTATTCATTCCTCACTCTTAATCCCTCCCCCCCCCGGAAGGTTAAACCACATGTTGGTGGAGTAGACTGCGGTATGCTGATGTGTGCCTTCGTCTGTCAGGATGAGTGTAACAGATGACAAAAGGTCAACCCACCAAGATGAGGAAACGACCTTCGTTCTACAGATCTACCCACGACTATCCATTGAAAATGCTCCGTGCTGCACCCTCAATGTCCCCAGGTCAGTCACCGCTGCTACGGTCATCAAGAACGCTAGAGCCGTCTTTGGCCTAGACACATCCAAGCTGTATGTCCTGGTGGAGGTGAGAGACTGCAGTGGGGAGGAATGGATCCTGCAGCCTAGTGACCTGCCTGTCCAGAGACTTCTTCTATGGCCTAGGAAGGCACAGGATCAGCATCCACAGGGTGAGGGCTACTTCTTTGCGCTGCAGGAGGGTCACTGTGATGGCTCCATCCCGTACGGTCTCTTGGCCTCAGAGTGCGCAGAGAGAGGGCTCCTTAGCCGAGGCTTCCTCCCACCGCAGCAGGAGGACTACGATGACCTCTGCAACCTGCCCCTCCTGACCGAGACGAGCATCCTGGACACATTGCGCAACCGTTTCCACAAGGAGAAGATCTACACATACGCCAGCAACATCCTCATCGCCATCAACCCCTTCAAGTTCTTGCCCATCTACAACCCCAAATTTGTCAAGATGTATGAGAAACAGCCACTGGGCAAGCTGCCGCCACATGTGTTTGCTGTTGCAGACGCAGCCTTCTACACCATGCTGAAGAGGCGTGTCAACCAGTCCGTCATCATCTCGGGTGAGAGTGGCTCAGGAAAGACGCAGAGCACCAATTTCCTCATCCACTGCTTGACTGCTCTGAGCCAGAAGGGCCTCACCAGCGGGGTGGAGAGGATCATCCTCGGGGCAGGCCCTGTGCTGGAGGTACGTTACTTGAGCTGGAGTGGGCAGGTGGAGCTGACAGGTTTCATTTAAAATGTTGGTGCTCACTGACATTTCACACGGTCAAGTTGTTAAGTCAGAGAAACATATGTGGCAAGAGAGACAGAGAGAGAGAGAGAGCATCTCTGTCAGCTGATGCACGAAAACAGAGGACATCAATACACTGAGAATCTTGTGAAGTAATGACACAGAATCACTGAAAAGGTTTCCTCTATCCCCAACACAAACAACACTAGTGTTCAGGTTCAGATGCTTCTGTTTCAGGTTCACATCTGTCACTGTGTGGTTAGGATATGCTTAAGGTGATGAGGTGGATGGATAATCTCACACTTGTGTTGGTCTAGAGGTTTACTGAGAGAAGTCAAATGTCAGGGCCAAAAGGTTTCTGGTCATATATCAGAAGTTGAGTGTTGACAGATAAAGCCTCTTTCAGGCCTGCTTTGACTACATAGGTACTAGCTTCAGTATGATTGGTATGATTCAGTATGATTCAGTCTTAAGTGTTGCTTTTGTTGAAGAAGTGTTAAAGAGCTTTGAGAAGTGGTAATGTTGATGTCAAAACAGGAAATGAGGTAACCACTTATTATAGCAAATATCTTCACAGATAGTCATAGGCATACTGTATGTCATTTCACCCTTAGTCAAATCACCACAGTTTTTTTCCTTCTAGCTGCAAATTGAAGCCTAATACCTGCAAATGAAAACAAATAGGTCCACGTGAATTTAACATTACATGCTTGGAGTAAAAAGAAGCTATAAATATACCCAGGAAATGTTCACTTTCACGCAATGTGGGCAGGGTTTGGCAGATTATTGATTGTTAATCACCAGATTGGTGTGCAATCCTCTTACCCCTGCCATTGCAAAGTGGCAAGAACCATACAACACTCCACTCATTGTGTATTGTGCCTCAGTCAGGGTCCCATGGGCAGGATTTCTACAGCCATGAAGGAAGCTTTGAGCCTCTAATCACATGGTCAGGGACACTTCCCTCATGGCTTCCGTTCAGAAAGCGAAGGAGCCCCGTTAAAAGCACTGTCGCCTAAACACATGACAAATTAACATGAGGGAGACATGGGGGTGATGACATTGGGCAATACTGAGCCTTCGCGTGCATTGACCCTGCTCTCCTTCTGACAGTTCAGACTGGGTGACTTACTCACAAAGGCCCTGCTGTCTTATATCACTCCAATTTCAACGGGAACCTCATAATCTTTTATGCTGCAGTAACACTCTGCTGGTTCATGGGCGTACTGTTACTGCCAGTGTAGTTTGTGCAATCTATCATAGTGCTGGTAAATGTTTTGCCAGTTTAGTGGTTTCGTTTCCAGTCATGTTGCTAAAGTTGAAAGAGTAGAGGCTTTGGATAATTTATTCACTCAGACTTAAGTTCCTTTTTGGCCTTCAATACCGGTGTGTATTATTTTCATTTGCTGCTGTAACCCACTGTTATGGTTCACTCTCTGAAGAGACAACTAAAGGCCACAACTATAAAGGACCCCGGCAAACTTGTCTGCTACAGTCAGGCACCATTTATCCGGACTCTTTGTCTCTGAACAGGTTCAACAAGTTCCTGTTGGTTTCCCCTTAAAGTATTTTTCTCTCTAGCACTCTGTGCTTGGCACTTAAGCTACTTATGTGGCAAAGTGACCTGAAACCAGTGCTGCCATAACTAAATAAACCCACTCTAGGTCTCCTGGTCTTTCCTTGTGTCCAAACACAGAGGCTTTCTCATTTAGGGCATTTTGGTGAAGTGTTCCATGAAAATGTCATTGCCAACTTGGAAATCAAAGACTCAGTACTGAAGGACTTCCGAAACAGTGTTGATGTGTTGGCAGTATTGTTTTTTTTATATCCGCGTTGATGTCTTTGGTTGCCAGATTTGTTAGCATTATCATTTATTATCATTAATACATTTACAGTACTATCATTATCATTGGTTGTTATAATTTATCAGAGACAGTGCTAAATGGTAGAATGTGTGGACAGAAGAATGTGTGCATTTACACGCGAAGGGACAATACATTGTCTCCCCACTAACAATGCTGTTTATTAGGCCTCATAATTTGCAATGGTTTGTGGCAAAGTAGAACTATAGAACACTGTAGAGCAGTTTTGTAGTCCTTTACCCATGATAGTAGTAGTTTTTTTAAAAAAAATAGGTTGGGTTTTGTGGAGTCAGTTTGGATAGTTCCCATGTGCATTGGGTCTTTGGTGATTTACTTTACTTAAGCCAGCCCAGCTGGGTTTCATTGAGGCAGTGGAGACTAGTTGCATTGTTTGACTGAACACACAACTGGAGAGATTTGCCATTTTGAGACCTTGTCTTGCCCAGCAGCAGCCTTTCCCACTAAATGGAGAATTGAATGTATTGTTCTTCAGGAAGTCTGAGGTATATTTTTGGCACTTTGTATTCTTTCTATATACTCTCAGCTGAGCCCACTGTTTCATCATAGCGGTTGACACTGTTTTCACACTGATCAGTGCTGTTTTTCATTCACTGTCCTCTTTTCTGTGATTTAACACCATAATCTCCTGAATCCACCTATCAGCCAAATGCATTCAGCCGGTCGCTTCTACTTCCAAACACTTTAGTGATTTTTCACAACACTGTGAAAATCATGTATGAATCTTGAGGGTTTCTTTGCCGTACTGCTTAGTTTGAAAATGTAATACTTAGGTTGACAAGAAAGTCAACTTGAAATGAAAACAGGCTGTTTGGGATTGTGGGGTTGGGGTTGTCATGACAACATTTCAAAAAGATAGCAATGTTTCAGGACAAAAGGTAAACATGGCAGAACAAAAACTCTTCAGCGATTTGTGTTGTGATGCTGTCTTTGGTCACAGCTCTAGTTTCAGATGTTCGGTTATGCTGAAATTGAAACCTCGGAGGCCACACCGGCAAGGCCTTTCCTAAGTAAGATCATTATGGCCTCTGATTGGCTGGCAGTGGGTGATGGGTTTGGGATGAAGGGGTTGGGTTGGGTGATAGTAAGTCTTCTGGCTGTGTATAGAAAGGTACGGGGCGTTGGTCTTAACCATGGAGGAGGCTGCTGCTGAATACCAGAGAAAGCTGAGGAACAGGAACGAGCTGAGGCAGGCCCTTCCTGGTCACCTGACCTCCCTCCTTCCCTCTCTTCCTACCTACCTACTACCTACCTACCTACCTCAACACCCAGCATAGTTTCCATTGCACGCCATTTCACAGCCATATCAGTGTTCCACCTGGGTTCCTTATCTTGCCCTATCTAAGTATCTGTCTCTCTCTCTCCCACACTTGCTTCTGTCTTATGCAGAAGGTTGTTTTTGAACGACTGCACCAGAATTACTTTTTTAGATGCAGGAAAGAAAAGTCCATGTGTTTAAAAGCAATGGAATGAGGGGGTGACACACTCTTTCCTTGGCAGCCAAAGTACAGGCATGCGCAGGACTGCTGAGAAGGCCTGCATTTCCTTATTATTACGCTCAGCTCAAACTTGTTGTGACAAGAATGGTAGCTCCTGAGTAGGCATTATCCTCTGAAGTGTGCACTGGGTTGATTTGTGTCTGCCTTGTTCTCCCTAATGGCTTGGTTTAATGTTGAATGACGTCATGTGATCACGTCTTAGAAGACACCTTTCATTCACAAGCATCCAGAGGCCTCAGGATTCAAGTTCTTGAAATAAAATTAACTAAATTAAATCAAATAAAAATAAAACACAAATTTCAAGAAATTCCTTTAGATTTTAATAAACAATAGACAAAGATCATTGAAAGTGTTTTGATTTATAGAATTACCCTGCTGATCAAACCAGATTAGAATTGCAAGCCCCCTTTGTGTCATTGTAAAACCTTTTTTTTAATGGACGTACCTTTCAAATCCATATCTCCCTGTGATCCATATCTCTGTGTTCTGACAGTAGTTAACTTTGAACCTCAATTCAAACTGTGCCATGTTCCGATCCTTGAATTTGAGGAATCTGGAACTGGAAAGTCCTTCAAAAGTAATTGAATTTGATGTCAAATAAGGTGTGGGAACTCAACAAAAAGCCAATGTCTGGAAGGTGTAAAAAGTCCCAGGCTCTCAGTGCTTAGCCATGCTGGCTTGTGAAATGCTGGTGTTGTGTTGACAAATGCAATCATGACCCAAAAATCAATATCAGCGGTTAAATATTCAACTACAGCCATTTGGTGTAAATGAGTCATTGTCGATAGTCAGAACAGTGTATATCCCACGACACCCAGCATTACTCTTCCGTGTGTCCCACTCTCTCTTTGAGAAGCAGTATATCCAAGGTCTTATCCCTAGTGTAGTTAAATTGCTAATCTCACAGCAGTGTTCCTGTCACTCTGTTGGTGCTGTTAGATCAAGGTTCTAACAGCACAGAACTCATATTGAAGGTTAGCCTAAGTTCCTGGGAAGCACATACTAATGGAAAGTTATGTGTATCTGCGATCTGCTCTATTTGCGTTGCTTAATGAACTCATTACATTGCACATAATGTGATAGGTTCTCAGAATCCTTAAGCGTCTCTGATAGGGAAGGAGAAGAGCAGAGAGTTAGACTGTGAAAGTAGCTGTCATTCTCAGGTGTCTGTTGACCTCATGTCATGTTACATAAGGAAGAGAGTGGACTTTAACCCCAGGATTCCCACTACCTGATGTATTGTTATGACTTTCAGTCTCCTACAGGCCTAATAGCTTACTATCAGAGCGCTCTCATATGAACTTCAACATATAGCCCTACATAGTGTTCTCTGCTCATAAGAATGTTTCAGGGAAGTTTCATTTTCAGTTCACCTTTTTGTATTTCACAAGATTGAAACGCAATGTTCACATCCTTATTAAAGATGAATCTAATTTGACTAAATTATTTTTAAAATATTAAAATGTACATGCAGCTTAAAGACCATAAAAGGCCAGTTGGACATAAAGTATGATACCTGAATAGATGTGGCAGCTTCAGTATATCAGTATTTAACCTATTGATTTAATCCATACTCTATAATAGGTTAACTTTTTTTACTGGTTTAACTGAGTTTCACCAGTGATTTTTATTTAGTTAAAGTAAGCTTATTAGATGTATGTGTTGTACATTTATGTATTATAATATTTATCTCCACCCATTCAAACGAAGGCTAAATGTGTTTGCCACGCAGCTATTCAAGGAATGTCAGGCTTTCTCTTTCTGTGTGTAGAAATCATAGATAATTGTGCATTCTTTCCCTCCTTTTTCTATAAACAGGCTTTTGGGAACGCAAAGACAGCTCATAATAACAACTCCAGTCGGTTTGGGAAGTTCATCCAAGTGAACTACTCTGAGAGTGGAGTTGTGAGAGGGTGAGTCTTCAGTGCACACCCAGTCTATTCTTCCTTTTGTCCCCAGTGTATTCCTGACAGATCTCTGACAGCAACAGGCCAAAGTAGCCAAGAGGAAGAAACTAAATGTCTATGTGATATAGGACTACCTGCTATCTCTTTTAAAAAAAAAAGTCCCTCGGATATACAGCCCTGTGCTATTAGAAGCACTTACATAATGACTCACTTCTCCATATCTGCCATATCTGGAGACATTCCATTTACAAATAAACTGAGTAAACTAAAGTCTGTCCTCATGATAACTGAATTTCTGTGCACTCAATTCTTCATGCAGGGCAGTTTTTGAAAAGTACTTGCTGGAGAAATGCCGCCTGGTGTCACGGGAAAAGAGTGAAAGGTATAAACTCTACATCTTGCTACTCATGCTGTTCAGCGTACCAGAACATGATATTTTATGATTTATGATATTTTTATGATGCATGTGTTGAGAAGAACTTAAGTCTTTCAGGATGACCTTGCTAAGCCATAACGCACAACCCCACTGCTGTTGGACTTAATTAATGGCAATAGAACCAACAGTGAACTGAGATCATGTGATCATGTTTCCATCCCTCTTACCTCCAGGAACTATCATGTCTTTTACTATCTGTTGCTTGGAGCCACTGGGGAGGAGCAAAAAGAATTCAAGCTGTTGCAGCCTAAAGATTACCTCTACCTCAAACAGGTTTGGAGGTTTCAAGTGATAACAGCATCAGTTTTAGCAATTGATTTTGTGCCTGATGTATCCCACTTTGAAGTTTTTTTTGCATTGATCTTACATTACATTTGCATTTATGCATTTCGCAGGCGCTTTTATCCAAAGCGACTTACAACTCATCAACTATCAAGTGTTTAGGGCCAGTCTCCCCTAGAGCAACTTAGGGTTAAGTGCCTTGCTCAAGGGCACAACGGTGGCAGCTGGGATTCGAACCCACAACTTTTCAGGCTACTTGCATGCTAGCCAGGTTCCTTAACCACTACGCTACCACTGATCTGTCAGTGCATGCAAATCCATGTGTTATGTGTTTTTGTTTGATTTGTTTGATAAGCAGGCTATTTTTTTAAATCACCCTATCTCTCCGGCTATCTAGTTTGTGCACCTCACATGCAGCCTTCTTTCCTCATCTTATCACTGTGCCACAGGAAAACTTTCAGGCGGAGGACAAAGCTGAGAACAAACATGAGTTTGAGAGACTTCAGCTGGCCATGGAGATGGTGGGATTTCTACCAGCCACAAAAAAGCAGTACGTTTTACCATGACCAAAAAAAAACCAAAACAAAACAAAAAAAAAAAACAGGAAGAACTTACTATATTTTTTTTCATATGCTCAGAGCTCTGATGACAAACTGCTCAGTTCCCCACAAGCAGTCCCAGTAACCATGGTAGAATTCCTTTTTTTCATTCCCTCAGTGGGAATGAAAAAAAATGTCAGGTTGGGACTTGCCAATCCTAAAAAGACAAGAATGCTGTAAGAATTTCAGCAACCACTGGGCTGCCTCAGGGCTCTGCATGTGTGCTCAATTTTGTCTCTGAAGACCTGCTCTGTGCTATTTTGCAATCCATCATGCCCCCACCAAGCATTTTTCTGATGAATTATACTTGTTGTGATTTTATAAAGCCAGCTTTCAACTGTTAATTATTAACATCAGATATAATATAATTTGTATTGCACGTTAGAGATTCTTTGACCTTATGTAGGATGAAGTCCTGAAGCCAATGATGCTTTGTGTTTGCTACAGGATATTCTCCGTCCTGTCAGCCATCCTGTACCTGGGCAATGTGACCTATGAGCCAGCAGAGGATGGAGAGGGGCTGAGGGTGGGCCCACCTCATGTCCTCGCTACCCTGTCTGACCTGTTGAAGGTAGTGATGTCTTGCTGCCGTCCGTGCTGCAGTTTCAGTTCACATTTTTTGTTTCTAGGGAGGTTGATTTTTAAGCTGAAGCACAGTTGAGAAGGTCTTAAAATAAATAAAATGGTAGTCTGTTTTCTGGTTAAGATAAAAATGAAAACAAAATTAGAAGCACATTACCACAGCAATGGCCAGCGCCGCCCTCTTGCACAGCAAGTAATGTTCTCTAATGTGGTTTAAGGTGAAAAGGGAACTCCTGGTGAAGGCCCTGACCAAGAGGAAAGCGATGACTGCCAATGACACACTAATCCTTCCCTACAGCCTCAGTGAGGTAGGAAATAGTCTGTTACACTGTCACAGTCAAGGAAAGAGAGGAGAAACCCTACATGCTACTTCTTAATTTCTGGATGCAAAGAAAAAAACATGCTTGGCCCTAATCAGGCACTGAGCAGAGATGGCAAATCTAGCAAAATACAGCAGATCCTCAAATTTTATCTAACCGTTTGAAAACACACAACTGATTTGACCCACTGATGTTTGGTCTTAGAATCTTTTGCTATTACTGTAACCAATAGTTGTGACCTCAGCTAAATTTACATTTTGGACTTTGGACTCTGCCCACTATTCAAATTCATCCAGGAAGTCATCCTAGCTATGTGGCTTTTCAAATGATCAGTAAACTGACCATTTAAAAACAGGGTGTGGCTAAGCACCCTCTATGCACCTTAAATGCAAATAACCCCAGTGTTGCTAATATAATAAAATAATTTCCCTGTTAGGCTGTGACTGCACGTGACTCCATGGCAAAGTCCCTGTACAGCTTCTTGTTTGACTGGATTGTCCTGCGCATCAATCATGCACTGCTCAACAAGAAGGATGTGGGGGTGTCCATTCAGGTTCGGATACCTTGATTTATTTAGTTAACAGGAATTTATTTGATGGGTTTGTATGTGACAGGCCAGAATTTCCTGCAATGTCTTATCCATTTTTTGTCACAGTGTTTGTCCATAGGGGTGCTCGACATCTTTGGATTTGAAGATTTCACGATCAACAGCTTTGAGCAGTTTTGCATCAACTATGCCAATGAGCAGCTTCAGTATTACTGCAATCAGTACATTTTCACACTTGAGCAGGTGAGATCTCAGTCTGGCACACATCAAGCTTGGGAGCTGGGACATCCTTTTGAAAAAACACACACAAGATTCAATTAAGGTGCTACTTTCACCTGTATTGTGTTACAGGCTGAGTATCAAGCAGAAGGCATCATGTGGGAAAACATTGATTATAACGACAACATTGGCTGCATCCATCTCATCAGTAAGAAGCCCACTGGACTCTTCCACTTACTGGATGAGGAGAGCAAGTAAGGCATTTTTACTGTAACTCTTACAATCCTGGTGTTAGTGATAGTGGGGTGATGGTATGTGTGCAAAATGTGTGTGTGTGTGTGTGTGTGTGTGTGTGTGTGCTTGCGAACTTGTGGGTGTGTTGAGCTGATTTTGTTATGCTCTTGCTGTAGCTTCCCCCATGCCACAGATGACACACTATTAGCCAAGTTCAAGCAGCAGCATCAAGGGAACCCTTCTTTTGTGCCAACTCCAGTACTGGAGCCCGCATTCATCATCAAGCACTATGCTGGCAAAGTCAAATACCAGATCAAGGTACATAATACATTTGGATTTGGTCTGGTGTGTAGTCTTTAAGTTATGTAATGAATTTCAATGGAACTAAATGTTATCATATGTTTTCCATAACTTGTTTTTCAATGGACAGCTATTTATGGGGCTGAACAGGTAGTAGATCCCAATTTTTTCAATGTTAACATTCACATTCACATTCAGCATGGCCAGCAGCCTGACAAGCCATCCTATAATATCACACAAGTATAGTCTGGGCATGACCGATATACCAGGCTCAATCCTAGGGGCAATCAGCAGTTGTCTTTCAAACTGGATAGCGCTACCACCAATCACAGCAACGTCAGCAAAACAGCAAATAGCCTACGTCCTTCTTTAAAATGCCTTTTTCTGCTCAACTTCAACTCAAAATGAAAAGCCGATGTCTAGCTCCTCCAAAGTCAATTCAAATGACCGCTATTCCTTGGCCACTGTTGACAGCAGTCACTATCTTACTACGCCCACTTTCCACAGAGATAGAGGGTTATGATTGGTCTTACCAAGGCTTGGTAAGACTTTATGGTGCGTGGCTAGACGTACCAGCTGACCAAAACTATTTGTTGGTGCTAGGGTGCGTCTAGATTTCTAGGCTACTTGGCCAGAGCTTAAAAAAAAAACTTAGTGATATTTTCTAGTGATATTTTTGTAGAAAAAATATGCAATTGCACAGTAACTTCAGTAAATCAGAAGAGACAGGGTATTTATTGGTCTGACTGCTAACTGCTTAGTTGCTTAGTGTTAACACTGTGCTGAAACAGTTGAGGGAATTGATTCTCCTCTAAAAATATACTGTATCTTTAATTGACCCAGGCTACCAGAGCAACCTTTATATATGTATGTAAGTACTAACTGTTGCATGGTATTCCTCTTAATGCACACTCTTAGGACTTCCGTGAGAAGAACACAGACCACATGCGGCCAGACATAGTCGCTCTGTTGCGCAGTAGTGAGCGGAGCTTCCTGCGGCAGCTGATTGGCACAGACCCTGTGGCCGTATTCCGCTGGGGGATCCTCAGGGCCGCTATACGCACCCTGGCAGCCTTCAATGAGGCCGGCAGGCGCTGGGCAACAAAGCATCCAGGTACCTGACCGAGTCTGAGCTGAAGGAATGAGTTGCCTTAGAGGAATGTGTTTTAAAAGAAGAAACACATTTACAGCAGAAAATAGTCTTGTTCTCTATGATGAACTGTTGCTATGCAGTCGTGTGATGCACAGCCCAGAATTTATGCTCAACATGGAAGGCTTTTGAAGATCTTGTCATTCATGTCACATTTTTCAAAAGTCTACTCCTGTCTGTGCAACTGGGTTTATTTTTCAGCTTCTGGTGTTGCAGTTCTGCTTTTTAATGCTTATGACCATGAAGTAACAAAAGATCATGTGAACCCTAAAGCTTTCTAGATTATCTATATTCAGTGTTTTTACCATGACCTGCTATGGGAGAGGTGGTGCAGAGTCTCATAACATTCAATTAAAGGAAGACTTGTGGCTTGACTTAACTGGTCTGGTTGTCTGACTGTGTGACTGGCAGGTAAAGTTCGGCGCTACTCCCGCCAGTCGCTGAGTGAAGCAGAAAAGCGGAGGAGCTCACAACTGCAGAGGATGATGAGGTGAGGTGACTAAGCATTAGCCTCTTACACACTAGGCATCATTACGTTATCTTCTGTTTCCCACCAAGATTATTTTTCCCCTTGCAATCATCATTGTGGTTTTGCAGCTGAGTATTAAGTGTACAGCACCTGTCAATGCTGTCTGCCTAATGACAAGAATCTGAGTGAAATGTTACGCCAAAACATTGAAATATTATCAGAAATCTAAGACACCAAGTGAATGCCATAACAGTTTATTTTCTTTGTTTATGTTATGGAGTGTATAGGCGGTAACACTGAACTATGATGCATCTTTTATTTTTCCTCTGTCTCTGTTATTTTCAGCCAAAGCTGTATAATTGACTTCTCATTTGATCGCTCAGAGGAGCTCCCCCTAGAGGTGTTTGAAGACATTTTTGCCACATTTGAGAAGAAGAAGTGAGTTGACCTGGCCAAACAAACTAGTTAAACTGGATGTTAGCTAGTAAGAGGTGTTTTCTACTTCTTCCTCTAAAAATGTGGTATGGGGTGGTATTGAGTGTGTGTGTGTATACCCATGTGTATGTGTTAGACTGTAATAGTTTTATTTATTAACCATATAATCCCTTCCATAATAGCATCTTTTCACATGTTGGGTACTAGAAATTGCATGGGTAATGGGTCTAAACTGAATTACACTTGATTGTTCAGTACCAGTATAATTTACTTTCTGGGAATGTGGTTGTTATTTTCTCTGGAATTGTGTGGAATAACCCATCTCACCCTTCCTTGATGGTCTTCTCTTGTATTGCTCTGTGTGTCTGTGGTCTAATCACTCCACTTCTCTATGCTGTCCTCTAATACTGCCCTCTGTGGTTTGGGTTGAATCAGGGTCTTGCATGACCAAATCCACCGCTCTGTTAGGCTGCTGGAGCAGGGTGGAGAAACTCCACCCAAGCTACGTCAGTCCACTGTGTTTCTCAGGAAACCTTGCTGCCTCTCTCAGTGAGTCCCAAGCCCCCCCACCCCCGGCTCTCCCCTGAATCCACTGCATGGCTTTTCACAATGTATTCCATATTGGATTTTACTTGTGCTTTGAATGGCTCAGCACTTGCTGTATGGTTAAACTGCAGAACACAGAACATACAGTGTCTTAATTGTTCCAGAGCATTGCTACTCTCTTTGTGACTCATTGTCATGACTTTCCCTCAAAACATTTGCAGGAAGAACAGAGGATCTAGATACAAACAGATCATCCCAAAGGTAAACATGATAATATAGCAGAGAGAAACTCACCCTGTTAGTGCTAAGACCACAGATCTTACAAAAAACTCTCTCTCTCTCTCTCTCTCTCACTCACTATTGCACTCCCTGCAGAACCTTATTGACTCCAAGTCTCTCAAACACATTGTGGGCCTGACGCTTCATAATCAAGTCAGCAGGTCCCTGCTGCACGTACACAAGAAGAAGAAGTCCCCAAGTATCAGTGCCCAATTTCAGGTAGAACACACTCTAGCTGCATGTCATGGCTGAAATACCCCCCGTCCAAATCCTGTTTTTGTTCTAAGGCATCACTGTGCATGTCTACACTTACCACCCAAAGTAAGAACATCCCAAGTAGGTAATTGGCAACTGGCACAGATGATCAGTTGTGTTTGATGTATTGTCTTGCCCTAATAGGATGCTAATGAAAAAATCAATAAGGCCCATCCTTCACTCTCTACTGTCCTGCCCTGTGTTTGTCTCCACAGTCATCTCTGAGCAAGCTGCTTGAGACCCTGAAGAAGTCGGACCCTTTCTTTGTGCGTTGCATCCGCTCCAATGCTAAAAAGGTAAACCGGCTTTGCAATGTACACAATGCACTACTATAGTGTGAGATGGCTGCCATTAAAGCTGTTGTGTCACTATTGTCCTGTAGATATGCACCATACTTATGTTGGAAGTTGATTTGTCCCACGGGCTTTACATGTGTGTCTCCTCGGGCGTGTTTTCAGCTGCAGATGCAGTTTGATGAAGCTGTAGTGTTACGCCAGCTCAGGTACACCGGGATGCTGGAGACTGTTCGCATCAGGAGGTCAGGCTACGGGGCCAAGTACACTGTTGAGGTACCTAGGGGATGTCTGAGGCCCTTTATGAGAGCTTTCATTTGATATCTGAAAGCATACTGGACTGACACTAATAATCAGGACAGGACAGATAAATGTGTGATTTCTTTGTCTGTTCAGGAATTTATTAATCAGTTTCAAGTGTTACTGCCAAAGAAAGTGGAATCACCAAAAGAGGACATTGCAAACCTCCTTCAGAGTCTGAGTTGTAAAGAGACTTACTATCAGATTGGGAAAACAAAGGTATATCTCTAATTCATTGAATCAGTTGTACACTAACAAAGATTTGATAGTTTAGTGTCTTATGTTATATAGTAACATAAATGATTGTCATTAATGTGTGTTCTTGAAAAACCTTAAACTAAAAGGTCCATTTTCTTTGTAATGTTATGAATTTCTAATAACAAACTCTTCTACTGGCAATGCTTTTACAAGAGCAGTTATCGAAACTGCTCTATCTCACTGAACATCTCTAGCACGTCCATAGATTGAATAGGCCATTATCCCGAAGATATTACCATCCCTTACTCTACGTGTGTTCCCCTAGGTGTTTCTGCAGGAGGCGGCACATCTGAGGCTTCAGGAGATCCGCCACGAGAAGGTGCTGCGGAGCGTCATCATGCTGCAGCACTGGTTCCGCGCGTGCCTAACGCGCAAGCATTACCTCTACAAAAAAGACGCCACTATACTTTTACAGGTGTTTTATTGTTGCTTGGCTTAGCTTTTTTCATTTTTTTATGACCCACTTTCTTGGTATCACTTTAGTCATCCGTGCACAAAATTGAAAGCAATTTCATTCAATTCAGTTTGATCTTAATTTACAATATATAGCATAGCCGCATTGCCTTAAATCACTGTACAGAACCTAATGCCTCAACCCTATGACACAATTAGTGGCATGACACAAAGCAACCTTGAGCAAAACCAGATTCAGCAAATTCTGCGAGAGGGTTTTGGGACACATTTGAGCTCTTTTCTTTCACCCCAGCGGTCCTGGAGGAACTTCAGCAAGAGGAGGTGCTGGAAGGCAGCCAGTTTGATCCAGATGGTGTGGCGTGAGTCTCACCAGCGGGCTGAGTACCTGTCCCGGCGTGAGAGCTTCAAGAAGATGCAGAAGCTGGCCAACCGCAGAAGGTAGTGTTCAAAACCCTAAACTCACTGCTATCTGGACGCATGACGGTGTTGAAGTTGAGAATTCTGATTTTTTTTTTTTTTTTTTTTACAATCTGACAGGGCCTTGTCCGAAGAAGACAGTGAAGACAAGGAGCAAAGCGCTGGGACCAAGCCAGCAGCTTCAGGTGAAAACAAAGGGGAGCCAAAGAAGCCTCTTCCTCCACTGCTCGAATCAGAGGACACAAAGAGTCATGAACAAAAGCTTAACGGACAGGACCTCAAGCCGGAGGAAAGGAGAGAGGAGGACAAGGAGAGACATCCTCCTCCAGCGCTCGTCCGCCCACTCTCCCTGCCACTGGACAGCAGTGCCAAACCTAAGAAGGGCGACTCGGATGGCACCTCCTCCCTGCAGCGATATACCAACAGTGCCATGAAGGAGAAGGCTGAGAAGTGGAGGGAGCGCAGGAATGAAGAGGGGCAGCAAGTCACAAGCAGTCCAGAGGCCAGGCGACCAGAGAACCTGAAACTAAAGGGCTTACAGTAAGACATTTTTAGTTTTTTGAGGTAGTTGGAAGTTGGTTGGAAGGTGTAAGGTTAGGTTCTTAATTGAAAATCAGTAACATTTAGCTGCACTGGTGGAGGGGCTTTTCTCAGTGGTTTTTCATTTTGTGTTTTCCACACCTCTCTGTCATTCTGGATTTACACAATGGGCTTTGTTTATAATTTTGTTTAATGTTATTATCTACTCCAGGTCAGGAAAGTCCATATCTCTGGATAATATGACAAAAATCAGTTCCTCGGAGTCTGACAGCTCAGGCTCTCCAGCAGAGGTACTGTATCATGCATTAACTTTCTTAATTTCTCTGCCATGTTTATAAGACTATTTACTGTGTTTTCCTGTAAGATATAGGACAGGACATGTATTTTTCCAGTATGTTTACAATCTGACCTTGTTAATTTTAACATATGTGTCCTATTGTGTGTTGTTCTGTACTGTCAAACAGATGAAGTATTCCCAGTGTGAAAGCAAGAGATGGGATGAATGTCATCACTATAGCACCTTAGTATTTTCACATAGATTAAAAGCATAGCAGGACTGTATAAGGTTAAATGAACAGCATGAGGCTCTTTAACTGTTATGGTCGGATATAAAATTGACAACAAAAACTGACAATTGATGTCGTAAGAGAAACGTTTACTTTCACTCCATTCCATAACAGGGTGACATAAGTGTCTGTTGTGCTTCTCGAATTTCTACCGGTTGAAAAACTCCCCCTGTAGGTAACCGTGCGGTACCGTAAACGTCAGAAGCACAAGCGCCGTCTTGCCCAAGCCCGCAGCGGGCTTATGTTTAAGAGCAGTGATCCAAAAGATGCTGAGTACTGGAGCTTTCCCCTGCCACCCATCAGCCCCGCTGTGCCCATTCGTGCCAGTGTTGGCGCCATACTCCACAACCCCCCGGTTAAGGTACCCATGTGACAAGAACCCACCGGCACGCTCAGGGAAAAAAAAAACCTCTCTTGTGCATGTGGACATGGTGGCCCCAGGATTCCAGGGCTGTGAAAAACGAAGCTGACGTTTGCATGTTCAGCATCAAGGGAAACCAGCTTTTGCTCCAGACTGTTTCTCTAAGCTATGTTTACAGCGGCACAGTGGCATCTCCTCTCATAGCTGTGGCTACTGACCTTTTTTGTGGCGAAAGAGATATAAAGGCCTGCACATGGCCTTTCTGTGTATTTTGTGTCTTTCAGCGTTTTAACACTGGCCATTTAAGAGTCAGTGGATACTTCATTTATGAGTAGAACCAAATGTCTGTTTTCAGAATCTGTCAATCCTACAGTATTTTATTCATAGTGGGATTTGAGTGAAATATCATAACCACTCACATACTAAAAATAATGCTTGTAACACACTAATTTTCCACAAAATATGTGATATGGGTGGGAAGTTAACATGGGCTGCTGTTATAAAATGCAAATCATCAAAGAACAACTTTCAGTTAATTGCTTACACTTTGGTCTTTGGAAATGAACTTTTGTCAAATTTGTTTTGAAAATGATCATTTTAGTTGGACATATTAGATCAAAGATCTTTGATTTAGTGTATTAACAGAGGGGAACACTTCAATAAAGGCTGGTAATTAAGCCAAACAAAAAAGGTCAAAGTGGGAGTTATAGGCCTATTTTACCGAAGCCATTTTTCCAAGAAGTCAAAGGGTAAGCACAGGTGTTATTACTGTAATGACATCCAATAAGGATCTAATTCTGTTACACTGAATCAGAATCTTATTGGCTGTTAATATGTTAAACACCCGTGCACCCGTGCTGGGATGGGAGGTGAAACTGGGGAGGTGCTGTGGTTTTGGTGACAGTACAGGTGTGGTTTGGTTGTTTATTTTGCTCTTTTGGTGATGACTGCAGAGATCTGCTGTAATTTCCTGCAGTCAAAACTGTATTTAGTGCTTGCTGGGGGATCTAACACAAAGTAACTCGCTGGGATGACATTCGGGTTCTATTAACTCAATCTGCTTTCTCGTCAGTTATTAATGATGCAGTTTCTCTCTTTAAAATAGATGGCAGCTGTAGTAATTGAGAGTGTTTGAGAAAGGCAGGGTTGTTTTGTAAGAGTGGCTTTGTCTCCTGAAATTTCAGTTGCCTGCAGAGCTGGACGGATCTAAGAGCAGCACTCAGAGAAGATGTAGTGAAAGCAGCACTCCTTCTCAGCCACCCACCCCAGAGAGGTACAGTCTTGCTGTCCATCATATCTAATCATTAAATACTGTGAGAATCAATGTGAAACCCTCTCTCTGAAACTGATATACTATAAGATGTAGTGTTGTCTATTGTACACAGTATGACCCTCTGCTTGTATGCTTCAGAGGTGGGTTCTTCAGTAAGTTCAGAAAGAAACGGGTTCAGACACCAGAGGATGAGAAGACATTTGCAGAGAGGGAAGACGGTAATCTGCTCACCTCACACTACACAATGCTACTTGGATCTCTCATAATCCCAGATTATCTCACATAGTTCATGTATTATTGGTTTACATCCCCTCTCAACATTATAATAATCCTGTATTTCAAGTATATTGTCTTCTTACCCCCAGTGTTTGGGTACTGCTTTTGATCCAGTTTGAACAATCTTGCTTGTTCCAATATGTACAGTGTGTCTTTACACTTACTTACACACACTCACCTACACAGCCCTCTCCTGCTTCTGCTTTTAATCCCATAGCTGGCTCCTCTCCTTACGCTCCTCGCTCTTATCAGCCTTCGGGCCAGGTCAACCGTGCCCGACGGAACCTTACCATCAAAATAAGTCGAGCCACACGGGTCCAAGAGCAGTGGAATGCCTCCCTGGACCGCGAGATAACCGACAGCAATGAGCTACGCAGTCTTGATGAGTTCCTTGGCAACCAGGTTGGTGTTCTGTCTCCACAGGGACACTGAGGTATAATCCAGTCTGTAATCTTGATTTCTTGTATGATTTAAATAGTATTATAATGGATATTTTCTGGCCTCTCTCCAAATGCAGATGAATGATCTTCGCACCCAAAGGAAAGAGCATTCAGAAACTGAGCGCATCTTTCTCGTTGCCACAAACCACTTCAGAGAGCAGATCAAGAGCATGTACTCTGTGTCGGTGAGCTGGCCTTGCCAATATGGAATTTCAGTTGCTCAAAGCTTTATCTCTCTAACAGCCATTTGTGTTATCAGACAAGTGCAGGAGTAAATGTCTTTATTGTAATCATCGTAATTGCTATGTATATGGGGAATAAAATTTATTTCATGACAACGACAGAACAAAAAAGACACCATATTTATAATATCAAACCATATAAAACAAATAAAAAGCTAAAACAAACCAATTTTAAGAGGCAGGTTATAGTAAAAAGAACAAGGGAAAGTAAAAAAATATGTTTAAAAGTAAATTGGTAAAATGTAAAGAACATTGGTAGAGTAACTTTAGTATTTATGTTTGCTGTGCTCAACAACATAGGTCATAGTTGTGAAGTACATAACTGCACTGTCACACCTCTTTACTTGACTTTACAGAAACCCCAAATTGGTTACAAAGCTCTGATGAAAGGATATGAGAGTAGAGTGTCTAGTCTGGCTGGATCAAACAAGTCAGAAATCCAGCTGGTGGTGAATTTGTTCCAGTCGGTCCTGGATGGATTTATCCGTGGAGAGATGAAAAAGGAGGTGGCTGACCCAGTTCAGGTGATTTAAAAGGCTTTATTTCCAACCAATAAAGAATGAAATAATGAAGCTATGTAGTGTGTGGTTATGTACTGGTGTGTGGTTTCATTGATTACATGCTGTTCATTTCAGTTTAACAAGAAGTCTAAGGAGAAAAGGAAAAAAGACAAATGTGTAAGTAAATATTACACACACACACAAATTAAATAAAAAAAAATATGTGGTTCTTAATGAAAAACAAAAAATGAACTGTATGTCTGTTCTCTGTCTTAGCAAATGGAGAGCCCACTGGACCACCTGTTCAGTACCTACCAGGTGACCATCATGCAGACCTGTGACTTGTGTGGTTCCTACATCTGGGGCATGGAGAGGGCCTGCATGTGCAGCTGTGAGTTCCCAGTATCACCCTTTTTTTCTGGTGGTTTGGAAGTTGTGTCTGTAAAGTTCTCTGACTATTTCTCATGTCTTTCAGCTTGTAAAATGGTGTGCCACAAAAAATGCCTCAGCAAGATAATCACAGATTGCTCAAGGCTCACCTCAATGAAGGTGAGTCCTATGCTTACATGTTCAGAGTACAGTAGTGCAGTAACTGAATTTCAGTAATTCAAGTCAATGATGAATTTGAAAATATCTTTTAGCTATGAATATTATCAAATGTTAAGCAAAATATACTGTATGATATCATATTAACTGCAGTGTAATAATGAGCCGGGCACACTGCATTTTGGAGTGCACATCTACATCCTGACCAAGACCACCCCAGTGCCCTTTGTCATAGAGATGCTTCTGCAGCATGTTGAGATGCATGGCTTGTACACAGAAGGCATCTACCGCAAATCTGGCTCTGCCTGCCGAGGACGGGAGCTGCATCAGATACTGGAAACAGGTGAGGCACTCTGGTGAAACACCTCAACGTGGTCCTTAACCTCCTGCTGTTGGATAGAGAAACACATTTGTCACAAAAGCTCCCCACTAAAGCAAATAATATGTGTAGGAATTTCACATTCTTTAGGTAATGCTTTTACAGGCTACTAAAAACTATTTTAGTAACTATTTAGGCAACTATTTTTTGTGTCATTTTCATTTTTTTTCATTGTCCTGTAAAGGGCAGGTTGACAAACTTGTACCCGAACTGCCTTACTTAGTAGTTTCACAACAAAAACCTTCTTAAAATATCTATTGGCTTATTAACTTTTCTAGCATTTATTGACTGGAAAAGAGATCCAGACATTATCCATGCCCATTCAAGTGCTGTAGCCTACTACGTCACAGTACCCACACCAAAATCTTTTATCGTTCCATTTGACCAGACATCAAGCCGAAGACAATTACATGAATTGATAGCTTCCTTATCACTTTAACAAGAGTGATCTATTTTAGATCCTAAGTCTGCCCATCTGGAGAACTATCCCATCCACACCATCACCGGACTAATCAAAAGATGGCTTCGGGAGTTACCTGACCCCCTCATGACATACAACCTGTACAATGACTTCCTGCATGCCTCAGGTGAGTCATCATCTGACAAAACAACATTTGTACGTTAACATCCACTGTACAGTGTTGGTCATTTTAGAGTTTACCGGAAATACATTTATATGTGTGGCCATTTTTCTTTTTCCATGTCCGAAAGTCATTTAATGTTTTAGATGTGTGAGTGTTCTTTTAATTAAAGAGTGTACTTCTGGCAATACAGGAACACATTTTGTAACACGTTCAGATATCTGTTATAAATCTTGCAACTCATATGAAAATTATTTCTCACACAGAGCTGACTGACAAACCAGACCAGATACGTGCCATATATGGAACGATAGAGGAACTTCCGAATTCACACTACAACACCCTTGAACGACTTATCTTCCATCTTGTCCGGTGAGACGGCTTATTTGGTTGATATACTGATATAAACCTCTGTAACGTTGTTTCGGATCATATGATCTCATAATCACCTGAAACATGTTATCCATAACACAATAGGTGGTTGCAAGCTTTCTGATACAAGTCAGTGTCTTTTCAACAGGGTCGCTCGGGAAGAAGAGCACAACAGGATGTCCGTTAATTCTCTGGCCATCGTTTTTGCACCTTGCATTCTCCGCAGCCCTGACTCAACTGATCCGTTTCTCAGCATGAAGGATGTTAGCAAGACCACCACGTAAGCTCCTTTACAGTAGCATGTACCATCTGCTTGTCACCTGTAGCTGGCCGCTGATCAGGATCTGCAGAGTACTAGCTACACATATTGAAATAAAATACATACAGAATACTTGAATGCCAGTGTGAATGCATTGTATGTTTTACAACCATACACACAAATCCATTGTCATGGATTCCTGGCATTGTCCCGGTTTATGCAGGTGTGTGGAGATTCTGATAAGCGAGCAGGTTAGGAGGTACAATGACAAAATGGAGGAGATCCAGCAGCTGGAGGTCGCAGAGGCTCTGGCCATGAGCCAGCTCAGGCTCAAGCGACAGAACACGGTAAACACAAAGCGAGAAGCTGACATGGCAGCTCAAAGGTCTCACCACTGAGTAGCAAAGACAGTTGGGCAGCATTGACCCATGTTTCATCATGTTTAGTTTGACATAATGTCTAAGAATGTTCATGCTCAAGAACGTTCTGTAAACTATGATATTGTAAATTAGTGGCAGTTGCGCTGTTGTTGGTGTTTGCAAGTCAATTAATTTGCAAGTAAAATAATTGTTTTAATTATTAATGTCATACTGGCTTTAGCATTTGGATTTTAGGTAACCGATGATTTAACTTACAATTATCGATTTCAGGTCAATGAGAAAGCTAAATCTGAAATGGATTCACTATCTATGGATTGTGAGAAGCTCTTGATTGAAAGAATCAAGTCAATCAAGCAAGAGAAGTAAGTAGATGAATTTGTAGGTCTATAGTAGTTTTCTACTATTTAATAAATGTTCTGTGGTTCATGCTGCCATTCTGCTCTCTCCATAATAGGGATGACCTGACCTGCAGGCTGCCTGAACTGGACCAAGAACAATCAGATGACAACCTGGACTCAGAGTCGACTGTTAGCCTAGAGAGTCTGCGGGACGACAGAGGGTTTAGCTTGGATTCAGAAGGTCAGTAGAAAGGTAATTCCAAGTTTAGGTTCTAACCCCTACTAATTCTGTTAACTGACCTTAAACAGTTTTATGTATGTGAGACTTAAGTCCAATTCAATAACAAAGCTAAATCAGTTTGCTAATTTAACACCATGAGTAAGACCATAACCACAAACATTTATGAGTTAGCTCCATGGTGCAACAAACATCATGATAGTTTATGCATGAGAACACTGGGCCTCATTGACCAATATCCAGATCCAGAATTTCCAGATATTATCCTAAGGTCTCATTAAAAATATTTAGGTCCTATAATATTTTACAACTGAAAAAAAAAATGCTGAAAATGCAAAAAAAACGCACACACACATAATTTACTGCTCAAGGTTTCAAGTTCTCTTGAGTGTGTGTTGATTTTGTTATGTATGAACATGTACCAGATAAGAAAACAGTTGTGAAAACAAATCTTGAAAACTGTGCAAGTGTTTTTTTTTTGCAAAAAAACAGTTGGTAAATGAGGCCCATTGCTTGATGATGGACTTAACGCTTTTCCTGCGGTTTGTCCACTGTTTTAAAGTCAAGATGCCACTTAAGGACATTTTTCTGTGCTGCAGGAAAGATGAACCCATGCTCAAACAAGCAGCGGACAGACGGCACTTCAGAAATGATGAAATCAAAATCAGACATCAGGCACTCCTCTGATGCCAAGAAGTCCCCATCTCTACATCGAGATGGAACTCAATGTTTACATGTCATTCCAGACCAAGATGGCAGCACAGGTGGTCTGCCCTCCTCGTGTAGTCCTAGTGGCCAAGGTCAAAGCCCAAAAGTCAGCAGGCACTTCTCAGACCTTGACATTCCCTATATAGACGATGATGTATAGCTAAGGACAGTCAGTGAAAACACTAAAACACTGTGTGTAGTTACTAAATCACATGTTTTTGGAATAGTTGTCATTGTAATGATGTCCCTAGTAAACGCTGCCTTTTTCAGAACTTCTCGTTGCTCTCTGCCTTGTCTAACCATGTCCACTTGGTTTGAGCAGGCTGCTAGATTCTAGAAATTCCGAATGTTTTGTCAGGGAGGTGAAAAGCGTTTGACTGTGAACATGAACACTTCAGAAAGAGTTGTTAAACTAGGACCAATACAGCCCCATAAATGAATATGTTGTCAACTGGGTCAGGCTTTTCTCATGGAACAGGTGGCATACAGAAAGTCGAAGTTTCTACATTTTCATGTTGTACACTGATTGCATAGTCATAGTGGACTCTCAGCCTATCGCAAATACTGTAGCATGAACACCTCAAAGGAAATGTGGTGGGAGTATGGTGATAAACACCACTATGTTCAGGGAGTAGCAGTAGAATTATTCCCCAAATCAGCAACTGTTCCTGTGTTATGATATGATTATGATTTTTTTACAAATATACTTAATGTTTTCAGATTGTTTGCCCAGGAAAGTAATATTAAATTGTATATACCAAATTTTTCATCTACATTTTTGTATATTATGGTATATATTGTACTTGATATTTGGTGTAAGTCTATGTGTGACAGGTAAACAGCTTGTCACTCAATGTTCGTTAACAATACATGAATCAGTGACTTGGAAAGGTATCACTGAATCTTTTTTTTTACCCAATTTGCCAATTTCCATCAGGATTTTTTTTAAAAATATTTGATATTAGAAGAAATTGACATTGAAAGGTATAGGTATGATATGTCATTACAATTTTACATGTGCCCACAAGAGTGTGTTTGTGTGTGCAGGCGTATGCGTGTGTATTTTGTCAATTTGGATTTTAGAAAAGTGATTTTTCGTCAGCTGGCACAATGTTTGAAAACTGTTTTTACTGTTGTTTCAAGACCATAAAAACCCTGCACATGTGCCCTCGACAGATCCGAGAGTCTACCAGCAGCAGACGAGAGGATGACAGCACAGTTACATTCCTTCTGCTGTCTGTTCATCTAGCTGTATCTGTGATTTACAAAAATAAAATAAAATTTCAAAGCACGTCTTTCACACAGCAATAAAACAATGATAAATGTTAAGTATTTGTTTAAGGCAGGTTTGCTGTGATGACAGCATTTGACAGTTTCTCAACTACATGTTGGACACACTGGAAATGGTTTTCAAACCATTTTAAAGCACCACCAAGAGGAGTTGTAATAGCCTACATGTTGTGCACCTGTTACATTTCGTCCTCACGTCATGGAACTGATTATGGAGATGTACATTATGTGAAAGGCAATCATGAGGGTAAATGTAGGATACTTTTAAGAACCTGATTCATGAATTTGAACATCAGGTTCAAATGGACAGGGACCAGACTGACAGCTCGAATTGACCACACACAAAACTGTCTTCATGCAGGCATGCTGTTTCACATATGAATGAAGGCCACTGACAAAAGACAAAAATGGCTCTACATGTTTAATTGCTTCACCATGTCAGGAGTAGTGATAGATGAAAATTCTTTGAATATGACAATTCTATCCTATAATCCCGTTGTATTAATATAAAAGAGCATAATTTACTAGTAGCCTATAAAACTATAAAAACAACAGGCGAAAATAGATCTTACCTTACATAAACAATTTCTGGAATAATTTTGGCGGACAATGTAGTCGAATTTAGGACTGAAATCAAAGATCCTGACTTCTCTGGTAAAATCTCAAATTTCTGTTCTCGAATTTTTATATGGATTCCATATGCATTCTCTGTCAAATGATCAAACTAAATTATATGAATAAATGTACGAAAATTACCATGCGCCAATCGCATGAAACGTGTGTCCAACTTCCTCAAAATATTTACCAATCAACTCATTATTTTAAATAAATAGGCGGGGTTTTTATTCAGGAAGACGGGTCAGAGTGAGGTGGGGATGTGCGAGCAATCATTTACCTAGCGTGCTAACGGTGAAGTCTATTTGCAGGTTAGCAAAGTGTTATTTTTAAGGATCACCACACAGGTCCAACTCTGACAACGAGAATGGATATAAGTTAACGATGACTGGAGAGAAAAAGAAGAAAAAGCGGCTGAACCGCAGCATTCTTCTGGCTAAGAAAATTATAATAAAAGATGGAGGCAGTGTGAGTTAAATATTTATTTTCCTCACTGTTAGCAAGCTATCAACTAATGTTAGCATTTCTTGTTTAGCTAGGAAAATAGGCGTATTGGTTAGATTGTCATGATGGCTAACGTTAGACGATTTAGCACGTTAGCTTGCTGTTGCCAGCTGGGTAATCGACTGTTACTCTGAATCGGTTGTTGTAAGCATAAATGACGACGTTAGAAAGTCAGATACATTTGGACATGTCTCAATAATCATGCTGACCTTAACCCCTTTTGTCCAGATGGCAGCTAACATTATGTGCCCGAAGCTTGCAAGTTAGCCTAATTAACGCGTAGCTCTAACGTTTTGCTGGCTACCTAGCTAACCCTGTCCAACGTTGCCATAGTGGGGTTTATAACAGCTGACAGCAGGAATTTTAACCTAATGGAACTCATTTTTTCCATTTTGGGTTTCATATTTATTTGTTCTTTCTTGATAGAAGCGGTTCTTGCATTATAATAAGAGATATAAAGCACTTTCCAGTGTTTACTGAGCAAGCTGTCCAATAGGCATCCAGGGTGTGTTTCTTAGCAAATTGGTACGTTATCCTAGCTGACTCGCTGAATGGACCTATATTAATGTGTTGGCTCGAAGACAGTCAGTTACAATTCAGTCAAGTCAGTTGAAAGTGGACTTCTTTCAAGTCTCCTCAATATCACACTGGAGGTAACGTTAGGCCGACTGGTTCAGAAGCAGTGTTGTGTCTCAGCTTCGTGAATACGTTTGTAGAGTCGTGGTTAACACCTGTTTGTGAAATCCAACTTGGATAGCTTATAGCTAACTATTGGTTTGCTAACCACCTTACAGAAAGCACTGGTTACGTAAATCGACCTGTCACTGAAGCTTTTACGGATGGTAGTGTTATTTGCCAGTGTAAATAAAATTTTCGGCCATATTCCAGCATAAAATTACTGTAGAGTCCAACATTGAAAAAGTGGGACAGAACGAAGCAGAACATTGTAACGTTAGCTTAATGTTATATTGTGTCAAACAAGCTGCATAACGTTAACCATATACTACCACAATCTTCTCATTATTCAAATCCGTTAAAATTAATGTGATTTCTGTGTCCGCATGCCTCATTAAATGAAAACGGTCATTAGGTTACATGAAGTGCATTTTCACTGGCACCAGTGGTTGAATGTTAAATTTTTTTCTGTTTCTTGGCTGTCTGAAAAAAACTGATTAAATGGTTGATCAAAGTCAAATGATGGTTGGGTAATTCATTCGAGACACTGGTAATAAGACTTAACACTCCACATAGCAAGGCTGAACTGCAGTTGTATGGGTGGTGTACCTTCAACTGCTTTGATATTCAAATGTGCAGTGGTAACTTTACACTTGAAATGGCTTAGTGAGGCTTTACATTTTTTGATTAAGTTGCAAAGCACACTAAACACATGTTAACATAAATTCATTAAATATATAAATGTGAACCAAAACCTGAGGACGCTGGGATCCATGTATGAATCCACAGTGCAAGAGTGTCTGCAGGTGCTCCTTTTCAAACAGACTTGGAAAGGAGCCAATCCTTAAGCAGATGAAATACCTGCTCAGTCATGTCTGTGATCAGTAGCAGGCAATGGTCATGGTGGAAGGAATATGTGTTTGTTGTGTTGCTGTGCCACACCACACCTGAGCCCTGCTTCTTATATTGCTCACATTTGGGACAAAAAAACACTAGCAAAAACCCTCCTCTCTTTGTGTTTGAGTCTGGAGAGCAGTCTGTCCTGACTTTCTATGTCACTGTTCAGTTATCAGTATCCTCATACCTTTTTCCTGAGGACTTCAAACAGCCCAAGTGATGCTTGCTCTATTGTGACACTTTGTCAGGGAGGCCTGCTGAATATGTGAAATGTTTGATCTTATTGCGTCACAGGTCTGTTGCTAACTTTTGATCTTTTTCTGTGCCCTAGCCGCAGGGGATTGGCGAACCCAGCGTGTACCATGCGGTGGTGGTCATCTTCCTGGAGTTCTTTGCTTGGGGCCTGCTTACCACTCCCATGCTCACGGTAAAGAAAAAACACATAGTCTCACTTACTCAACCTCACCCCCCCTTGCAGTTACTTCCCCTTTTTTGTCAGATAGATGCACTAGGCTGCCTCACTGCCACAAACACCTACCTACCTACCTACACACACACACACACACACACACACACACACACACAAGCATTTATGCATGTTCTCTATTATTGATCTTAAGAACGTTCATTTTATTTTTATGTATGTTGCCAGACCATGCTCATTTAATTTTCGCAATGTTGTCTCAGGAAATTACCTGAAAATCATACATTTTTCATAAGAATACAAAGTACTTACAATGCTTTTGGGAAACCTTGAGACCTTGTCTGGGCCAGAGCTGCCCCACTGTCAGCTGCTGCCCACGTCATGCTGCCAGCTCTGCTTCAAACCAGGCCACCAGGACCAGCTCATTTCCCCCCTCTGCCCATTTGGAGTCATGAATGTGGTCTCACTAAGGCCTATGAATAATTGAATCCTAATCAAATGGAGAGGGCTCCATAACGCACAAGGGAGGGGGTGTTGATGAAAAAGCAAGGCGTGTTGGCAGGAGCTTTCTTGCTGCTAATGGCTCAGGCATTATTAGAGCAACATCAAACAAGTCTATTGTCAGGAGCTCCATTTATTCCTTGGATGGAGATGGGAAATGTCCTGTGTTTGTGCCGGACTGATGTGTATCCTCTTGTGCTGACAGTCTGGAGCTGCCTCTTTACCTCATCTGGTTCCTGTCTTATTCAGAGTGACTGAGTGGTTTTTAGAGAATATATTTATATATTATATTTATGCATTTAGCAACTTACAACTTGTCAACTATCAATTGTTCAGGGCCAGTCTCCCCTAGAGCTACTTAGGGTTAAGTGCCTTGCTCAAGGGCACAACAGTAGCAGCTGGGATTCGAACCAACAACTCTTCAGGCTACTTGCACGCTAGCCAGGTTCCTTAACCACTACGCTACCACCACCCTTACTTGGAACTTGGAAGCTTAACATCTATCCATAGATTAGGCCTAAAGTTCCATCATTACTCAAGATGAATAACAGAGGAGTCTTGCTAAAAACCTATCAGCGTTCTTCTTAATCTGTCTCCCTTTCTCAGCTTCCACTTCCTGTTTCTCACACTCTATGTTCATGTTTGTCTCTCTATCTGTCCCTCTTTGTCCTGTGTTGTTAACGTGCTGTGTTTTGGCAGCTAGAGTAGAGTGGTTGCTGATCCCCACCAACACACCCACTCCCACACCGACACCCATACCAACCCCACCACCATCATCAGACACACACACGCTTTGGATTGTCAGTTTGGATTGTCTCACAAGCAGATAGCACTTGGCATCTTAAAACTGTCGTCTCCTTTTTCGTCATTAAATCAGATGATCAACAGATGTGTGTTAACACCTATACTGCAAGGTGTGCACTCATGTATTTCAATCATTCATTGTTTTGTATTTGTTTTTTTACAGAGAGTTTTTACTCTTTCCCTGCACTTCATAGGCTAGTCATTTAAAGGAAAATCTTGTGTGTGCTTCATGTAAAGGATTGTCAGTGGTTCCTTTGCTTTAAAACTCTTCATTTTGGTTGCACACATGAGTTGTAAATTCCAGTTTCTCCTCTCTGTTAAAAAAATATGTATAAATTTTTAAATCACTGTAGCAGGTGGTGATTGTACTTTTGACAACTCATTACTCTGCTGGTCTCCACCGCAGGGAATTCGCAGGACCCTCCCACTAAGCAGCGATGAATGACTCTTTCATCTGGTTATTACCAGATGAATTAATATGCTCTATAAACCCTGAGTAGTCACAGCCTATATAGCAGCCTAGTAACATTAGTTGTAGTGCGTGTTATCACAATAACCTAAATGTCAACCAGGCTATGATGCATTTATCTCTGTCTGTGTAAATTCTGGAAGTCTGGAAGTCTTGCCTTGCTTTATAAATGATGCTTGTAGTCAACTTTCAAATGGCAAACACTGCTGCAGACCACTGAGAACAACCTACCCCTTAACAGTTAAGTTAATTAAGGTAACTGGAAGACTTTGATGGGGTTGTTTCCTGCACAGTATATCCGCAGATGTATGTGAAACTACATCAGAATGCTGGCAATGAAAACCGGCCTTAAATTTTGCTTTTGAATGACCCTAATCCCTTGCTAACAAGACATAAGATCAGACACTGATGATCAGAATGCTTTATTTAAAATACTTTGCTTTATCTCTCAACACAGCGCAGTGTTCAGTTTCATGTTAGTGGAAACACTTGACTTTGTGTGTGTGTGTGTGTTTAGTGAAAGTGACCCTTGCTGCCTAGAGGATCATTAACCTGGTCCTGGAGTATTCCTGTATTTCTGTACTTCTAAAGCAACTTGACCTTAGCTACATTATGTGATGCTTCAGGCCTTGACGGTTGTACGCTCTCATATTTAGCTTCTATTGGCCTATGACCTGCACAGTTTGTCTGTTCATTGGGAAATTAAGGAGACCATGGAGCATAGGAATAATTTGTTGGTGGTAAGTACATCAGTAATGGATAAGTATTTATTCAATAGATCAATCTCTTTTTGTCATCTCCGTTGTTTCAGGTTTTACATCAGACATTCCCTCACCACACATTCCTGATGAATGGCCTTATTCATGGAGTCAAGGTAAGATAACCAAGCTCTCTCCCACTTGCTCTCATGTGAACAGATAAGAACTTTTACCCCATCAGACCTCTGCCAGTGGGCCATGGGTTTTTCTTTGAAAAACGACCATTGCCTCCCACAAACTGCTGTTCTCCTTAGTCATGTTGGACAGGACCTGTTAACACCAAGGGATCTAATTTGTTTGACGCTGTGTACGCAATGCTTTTGTATCATCAGCAGAAACAAATGGCAATTTAGTTAGCTGGATAGAGATAAGATATTATACTAATTTAACACAGTGGTTACTCCAGTACTAATGGATTAACAGAACAAAGGTGGATTTTTTAGAGAAAACCAGCAGTTATGCTGACATTTGCAAAAGAATTACATGTTGCATTGATGTGCTGAAGAAGAAATCTGTTAAGGAAACATGACAGATGTAGACTTTAGGTAAGACTGTTGTCTAGGATGTTTAGATGTTTCATAGAAAGGGTGTCATACACAACTATTCAGTCTACATTGTACCAAATTCTCTCGTTCTCATACCCACTGACAGCACTCAACAACTTTGAGGTCTATGGGTTGATTCACTCCAGACTATTGCTTTAACCTCAGTGAAACACTACTGCTCTCCTCCTTTTACACAGACAGGTTATAGCATTTGAAATGAGGAATCGTATGATGTGTGTGTATGATAATTAGGAGTAATTAATGATGCAAGACATGTACACTTTTGTAGCTTGCAGTCCTCTGTTCAGATCAGTCAAGATCAGTTTAACCCCTTTCTAAATTGAGATGTGATAATGTTACAGATCACCGACTATTGGACCATAAAGTTATTATTATTATTATTTATGTATTTGTTTGTTTAAACGGTACCCTCCTTTGTGTCAGGGACTGCTGTCCTTCCTGAGTGCTCCGCTGATTGGGGCACTCTCAGATGTGTGGGGCCGCAAGTCCTTCCTGCTGCTCACGGTCTTCTTCACATGCGCTCCCATCCCCCTCATGAAGATCAGTCCCTGGTGAGTAACACACATATACACATAAACGCACACATGCTGGACAGTTCTTGAAAAGTGTCTTGATCATCCTGATAAGGAGACCCAAACTATTTTAAAAAGCAACTGATATTTTCCTACCTCTAGTAGCAGTGAAAACATTCTTTCTGCACAGGTAATTTTAGCCTCTATTGCACACTGGCTAAGTCTCATGTGATACAGTATATAAAACTGGTACTTTTACTCCTCTAAATGTATTATGCTTACTAATGATTTAGTGTGATGTATGAATAATTATTATTAATGCATTAAGTAATATACTTAATATACTGTTAATTAGTGTTAATTAATTGCTTTTATGTAACAAGGCCTTTGTAATGTAAACAGGAAGACTGATTAAAATCCAGCGTTTAAGTGGTGTATTTGATCTGATGACGTATTTAATATGTCTCCACAGGTGGTACTTTGCTGTCATCTCCATGTCCGGCGTCTTCGCCGTCACTTTCTCAGTCATCTTTGCATATGTAGCGGACATCACACAAGAGCACGAGAGGAGCACTGCCTATGGTTTGGTGAGCTGAAGACAACACTCGGCTGTCGTCTGACTCGCATCACTGTACTCCTCTTAGTGAAACTGAGTAGATTTTGGCAACAGGTGGCACCTACAGTATAATACATCCACGACACGTATAACCTCCTATGGCAACCTTTTTTTCTGGACTGATAAGAGGTGTGACAGTGTGGGTAGTTTCATCTGATCTCCAAGACGAGATTTTTTTTTTTTTCCTTAACGTGAAGTAGGAAATGTGAGAAACATTATTTAAAGTTCTGATCGTGATTCAAAATATAATTGTATTGGTTAAAAAGACTTGACAGAAGTATCCTGGTGGCAATCAGAAACGACAACAAATGTACAAACTTTCCATTTGCGTGTGACTTCCAACTAGATTGCTTTATCAGTTGCTTTAGCAGCTATAATGATCCTCATGCCTAATACTGTACATAGTGTATGCAAGACATTTTAAATTGTTGTGTGCATTTTGTCTGGCCTGTTTGATCTCCCTGGGCGCCTGTAGGTATCGGCCACGTTTGCGGCCAGCCTGGTGACGAGTCCGGCCATTGGCGCATACCTATCGCAAGCGTACGGTGACACATTGGTGGTGATCCTGGCCACAGCCATCGCCCTATTGGACATCTGCTTCATCCTTGTGGCCGTACCAGAGTCCCTGCCCGAGAAGATGAGGCCTGCCTCATGGGGGGCGCCCATCTCCTGGGAGCAAGCTGATCCCTTTGCTGTGAGTAGCATTCACCTGGGTGGCTTTCCTAACTTTTATATCCTTATTGTTTTCAGGATGTCTTTGAATGTTGTTGTTTGGTTTTTTTGTGTGTGAGTGTGTGAGTGAGTCCACTGATAATGGCACACAGCAGCAGTCATCAAACTGCCACAGCAGTCACTAAGGTGGTGTGGTTGGTTAGGCATAAGGGAGAGAGGGAGGGAGCTTTTGTTAGAATAACTGCTAAGATCCCTCAGAATGTGATGCATGATTTCAAATAGACACAGTGTTAACTTTCTTAAACAAAGTTTATCTTTCTGACTCTCATTTTGTCTCTCTGCTCTATGCAGTCGCTGCGGAAGGTCGGTCAGGACTCCACTGTTCTCCTTATCTGCATCACGGTCTTCCTGTCCTATCTCCCTGAGGCTGGCCAGTACTCCAGCTTCTTCCTCTATCTCCGACAGGTGAAGCTTACACACACACACACTTGCACATAAGTCCCCTTATAAGGCCCAAATTTGAACATAGTTGCACTAATTTAGCCCCCTAGCTGGCAGTACGCATGGCTACCGTGTCGTGGAAATCGTGCAGTGAGAACAGGCAGCAGTGCCAAATAAAAGAATAAAATTAGCCAAAATGCTAATTTGTTAACACACTGCAACAGTGCCAAAATCTTCTGAGTAGCGTTTTATTTGACATCAACAAAAAACATGATGCTGGGAGGTCCGTTTCATATCATAGCTATCATATCATAGTTGTCTTGTGATTTTTAGAAGTTTCATGGAAAGGGTCACTGTAAACAGCTTCATCTGCTGAGAGCATCCTTGTCTGTATGCTGATCCACCATTGTGTGGTATTGAGTTAGCTACATGTTTTGCCAGGTCAATCAAATTATTCATTTATATGTGTTATGTTATTATGCATTTATATGTGTAGGGTCAAATTAACAGCACACAATTGACAACAGTACAGGATTCACAAAAGCACACTTGGATGCATACACAAAAGTCATTTTGTTATTGACCATCAAGTGTATATTGTGGGACAGGGGTCTTGATGTCTGGCTGAAAAGAGCATTGCCTGAATATATACGTGGGACCTTATCATAATGCATCATAGCCTACGTTACAACCGCTATGAATGTGTAGGCTGGATGTGACCCATTGTACACCATGTTAAACAATTTTAGCCTGTTCTCCTGTCTAGCTCAGACAGGCCTAGGCCTGAGGGGGTAAACACACTCTATACTGTTTTGTGCTTAGGAACTCATTGGGCCATTGTTTGGCCCTGTGGTGGTCATGTCAGCCTTCAAATCAAGCTGGAGAGTGTTACAAGCCACACCTCAAGACCCTCTTGCTCTTTCTCTGTCCTGACATTTCATATGCCTGTCAATGTGCGCAGATGGGGTTATTTTTTTAAAGAAGTTTCATTTGTATTTTGAAGTTCTCTTATATGTTATTCATGACACTAGTGTGTTCAAACAAATACATTGCTAATAAATTAAAGCGTGAAACGTGTTTTATGATGTATGACCTATTGTGCACTACATCATATTATCTCTTGTTATGTGCTTAATTTTAAGATATGATTTGTCCCTGTGATTGGTTGATATGATTGGTCCCTGTATTGTGTCCTGTAGGTCATCAAATTCTCCTCAGAAACAGTTGCTGCCTTTATTGCTGTGGTGGGAATCCTCTCTATCTTGGCTCAGGTGCGTTTGGTACCTTCGGAGACTTTCCCTCTTGGTGTGTGTGTGTGTGTGTGTGTGTGTATGTGTTAGTTAAATACACAGTATTTTGTAATTGTGTGAGTGTCCCCCAGTGATGTAGTGCTAAAGCTGTATTGTGTTGCCCTCCAGACGGTGGTGTTGGGAATCCTGATGAGATCCATAGGGAATAAGAACACTATTCTCCTAGGTCTGGGCTTTCAGATCCTGCAGCTAGCCTGGTATGGATTCGGCTCCCAGCCCTGGTGAGTCTCGTCTCTCCTTGCTTTTAGGAGCAGCACTCCTGGAGTTTAGTCTCTTGAGTGTACAAGTTTTCTGCTGCCAGATTTGCAAATGGTGGTCTTGAGGGGTGATGAGATTCATGGTGTGGAATTCCTCTGCATTGATTAGCCGCAGTAGTATTTTATTAGAAATGAGAGTTTTCATAGACCATTGTGCTCCTATATACACCCATTGTCAATGCTGTTTTTTTTGTACAAATAATGATAGAAGAGAAGTTACTGGTGGGAGCATTCCTTCCTAATAATTGGAGCTGTTTTTTTCCACTTTTGTGTTTTTGTGATGGGTATGTCTGTTTCTGTCTGTTTTTCCTTGGCTAGTTTGACTTGCCTGTGAGTTTAGGTTATATTTTAGCCACTGAGTGATATCCTCCTCTTAGCACACAATGGCATTAATGCTATACAACTAGAGTCAACATGAATGTTGTCATAGACCTTACTAACACTTGAGATGTTTTATGAGGGCTTTTTTTTTTATTTATTTATTTTATTTTTTAAACAGAGGGGTGTTCTGATGTGAACCACAGAAATAGTGTATTGAGGGGTGTTCTAATGTGAACCATAGACATAGTGCATTGCTGGTTGGTCTCTGAACAATAGAGGTTTGTTTATATGCCCTTTTAATCTAAATTAACTTAAACATACAAGTGGTACAGTATCAGTTCACTAGGTTATGGTGGTTTGAACAGTTAAGACGGATTAAAAAAAAAAAAAGATTGAGAAAAAGATTGAAAAGAACCTCCTTCCCCTCTTCTCCTTCTCTCTCAGGATGATGTGGGCAGCTGGGGCCGTTGCGGCCATGTCTAGCATCACATTCCCTGCTATCAGTGCCATTGTGTCCCGTAACGCAGACCCAGACCAGCAAGGTTAGATCATATACACACACGCACACACACACATACGCTCATATGCATAGTAACACCAAGACCATCTACTGGATCCTCAAACCCTGAATTCTCCCACCAGCCACGTGTTATACCATGCTGGACACTAAATGACCCAGAGCATAACACACACACACACACACACACACACACACACACCAGCAGCCATGACTCGGCAAGCAATACCGCAGTACCTGACTACCGCAGCCCACCAACCAGCGGAACAGAGAACACATCCTGTAAAGACCACAGTCATGCATGCAGAATCAAAACCAACACTTAGCTCGAAACCTCAGTAGCTCTGGCCCCGGTCTACTAGCCTACAGAGCAGCTCAGATGGGAGAGGTGAATGACGCAGCCTGTGTGTTTTTGTCCCCTCCAGGTGTGGTCCAGGGGATGATAACAGGCATCCGGGGCTTGTGCAACGGCCTGGGCCCTGCACTTTATGGCTTTGTGTTCTACCTGTTCCACGTGGAGCTCAATGAGATGGACCCAGCAGAGAGCCCTGAGAAGGGGACTAAGCCCAACATGGCCAACCCCACTGACGAGGTGAAGACTGTGATTTGATCTTAGTGAGAAATTGGTCAATTCTGTGTGTCCTCTTACAAGAGTTTTGTATTATATAACACCAAACCTATAAGGTTGAAAATCCATAATATTTTTAAACATCTATAGAAATAAGCATGCTGTGCTACTTGCCTGTATCTACAATTGATTCAGTATAACTTGATTGGTATGCTGGCTAAATTCTCTGCTCGGCTCGTTGTGTATAGTTGTGTTGATTTCATGCTTTGGCTTCCCTATCTCACCCCCACCAGAGTGCCATAATCCCGGGGCCTCCCTTCCTGTTTGGCGCATGCTCTGTGCTGCTCTCCCTGCTGGTGGCGCTCTTCATTCCCGAGCACAATGGCCTGAACCTGAGGCCTGGTGGCTACAAGAAGCACAACAACGGCGCCCAGAGCCACGGGCATGGCCCGCAGGGTGGAGTCTGTGAGGGCAAGGAACCATTGCTGGAGGACAGCTGTGTATAACCTCAGCTACCCACACACCCCACACACAACCCCACAGGCTGGGGTTGGCAGTGGTGGTGGTGGTTGTGGTTGTGGTGGTTGTATTAAGGGTTTTTGGAGTGGATAGATGTGAGGTGTTGGGTGCTTTTTTTTGTTTGTTTGTTTGTTTGTTTGTTAAGGGTGGGATGGGGATGGCAATTCTCAGGCCAAGAGAGAAGAGAACACCCAACCCAACCCTTCCATCCACTAGTCCTCACATCCACCATCTACCCTCCCTCCAACACGCACGCACGCATGCACGCACACACACACACACACACACACACACACACACACACACACCCCACATACACTCCTGTCTCCTCTCACCCCACCTCTCAAGCTGGCTCATGGAGAGCACTTTTGTTCTGACCAGAGACTCCCTTGGACTCTAGTGGGCCTGTACTCAGCCGCCTCCGAGCTAAGTTGCGTGGACAGAGCGCTGGTGCTGTGAGCTCCAGTGCAGGGAACAAGGAGACTGGACAGATCAGCAGCAGTAGGTGAGCCAGTGACTTCGGCTCACGTGGCTCATTTCTGTGGGACCATAAGGATGTGCCCTTGGCCTTGCGGCCACCAGGATGTGGGTGTCAAAGAGACACCCGCAGAGGCTGAAGTTATGTACTTCAGTCAAAGGTTATCTACATAAGTTAAAGATAGACTTTTGTGGTTGTTCTATTGTTTTTTGCTTTCTTCTCGCCCTCAAGGTTTTTTTTTGTTTATTTGTTTGTTTTTTTTAATAGACCCACAGACCATACAGTGATGTTACCGTCCGTTGCCCAGACTCCATTGTAGAGACAGGTTTTGAGTCACCTGCCACATTGTGTTTTGGTATTAACATTTCATGGGATCGGTGGTGCTGATGTTGGAGGAGAAATGGTTCATATCCTGCGGAATATATATTATTATTATTTTCTTCCAAGCAGTATAGTAGAGCACACTATAAATACATTTTTATACTGTGAGAGTTCAGTCTATTTGATACAAACAATTTGTTGGAGATTTGAGTTAAACTGTTTTACTACTCCACTGGTCAGGTCAGGTCAAAACAATAGTCTGGAGTTGGTCAACTCATAGCCCTGTTGTTCAGGGTTGCCGCATGCTGTTTGTATGACAACAAGAAAATTTGCTAGTGTAGACTGACTAGTAAAACGACAGCCAATGCTAACTGATGGGGGCAAGGAAACTGTTTTTAGTTTTGTTTTCCTATGCCCCATTCAGTTAGCATTAGTTGGCAGTTTGCATATTCAGACTGTTTGGCCCAAAACCTAGCAATTCCGAACAGCAGGACTATGGGTTGATTTGGACTATTGCTTTAAATTTGTCAAAACTGAACTGCTACCCCTCTTGCCCCCATGTCTGCCTGTCTCTCTCTCTTCTCTTTCTCTTTCTTTCTCTCTCTTTATCACTCTCGCTCTCTCAGACACTGAATGAAATGCCAGTTTGGTCATATGTGTCTGTTCTCCCCTGAGGATAGCTGTGTCAAATGCTTTTATTTAAAAGGAGAAGTTGCCTTTTAATTGAATTCATGTTGATATTACCTAGCCCGAATGAAGACCTGTGCTCTGAAAAGGGTGTGTAATTGTTGATATATATCGCTCCCATCGGAGCTTGCTTACTCTTTAGTCCTGTTCGTGTCCACCTCCACAAACTCTTCTCCCTGCCCTCTGGGCCTTCAGATATGTATCTGTGTGTCTTCTTCAGCCATACATTCAGTTTTAGGCCAGAGGAATTGGCATTTCCTGTCACAAGCCAACAGGCTTCCACAGTTTCGTTTTATCATTGTGACCACTAATGTTGTCAGTAAGCCTCAATGGATCATTTAACTGGATGAAGGAGTATCCACATCCACATGCTGCTGCAGTAGGGTGTAAAAGGTTACGTATTCTGTGGTATTTCAAGTAGACAATTAACCATTTCAAAGATTTGTATGTAATCGGCTTCCAAGATGCTCTGTGCTCTGTCTTTGGATAGAAGTGACATTTCGATTACTGTATTTAAACTGTCGGTGTATATTTGAACAATTGACTTTCCTACGTTAAACCTCAAGTGCATTGAAATAGCTTGCATAGCCACATCAGAAACACTGCAGTTGGTAACACACTTGACTAGACGACGTTTGTTTGTTTGTTTTGTTTTATATGGTTTTGTGCCATGCTTGTTTTTGTTGTTTTGTATATTCTGTTTAATTTTGTAGATTTTTTTAAAATACATTTTTATGCATTATTGGTGCCATTTTCCTTTCCCAAATCAATGACGACATTAATGAGAAAACAAATAGTGCAGTTTGGGGTGGCCCGTGTGTTGCTCGTTTGTGCTTAACACATTGGAAATAACATTTTGTGGCCTGATTTGATACTTAATTGATATTCACCCTGAATTTTTTGCTGAATGTTACAGAAAGCATTATCATTGGAAAAAAAAAAGAAACCACAGATTTGTGCTCACTTTAATACATTTTAACATGCAGAAGACAGAAAAACATTGTGTTAAAGGGGATATGGACTTTTTTTATATATATATATAAATACAACTGGACATTCTTGCCTGCTATCCTCTCTGACTGTCTGGTTTGTGGCCCAAAAAGAGAAAAAAAAGAAAGAAAAAGCAGACCTTTCTTTGTGCCTAAGTTTATCTAAACTCTTGAATAGCAGGAACACGTTGGAAGTTGTGAACATGTTGTAAATATTGGGAATCTAATGACAAACTATTTATTAAAATTTAATGACATTGACCTATAATTCTTGCCTATTCCTGTGAGTTCATTGCTCCTTGACCTGCTCTATGTATTGTGCTTTGAAAATGCAAGAAATTGTCTTTCATCAAAATGCAGAAGAGAATAAATAGTCATGATATTGCACGCTGTGATTCCATTATCATGGGAAATCAGGAGTAACGTTTAGTGAATGCTTTAAATGTTTGAATGAGAAATGAGCATCTACTCCTCTAGAATGCATAAGCCACGCTCTGCCTCTTGAGCTGTGTTCCGTAGCTGATGAATACTATAGCTATATCCCAGCTATATCGGTATCAATATGAAAACTATGTCTAGTAGTCTATGCACAACTTCAAAGCAAAACGCTAGAAGATGCCACAAAAGAGACAACTTTTGAATTAAACCTGTTTAGCTACGTTCCCCCTCCTTTAACAAGTGTGAGAATGGAAACTCTGCATGCATTCTGAGAGACGGCCCTGCGTTACTGGAGTAGAAAATGTGCACATGGCAAGTCTTTTCTTAAACATTTAGCGTAACATTTATCATGACATGAGTGGACTTCCGCCAGTCCTTCATAGTGAAAACCTTTCAGCACGTAGACGGGCAACTGTGTAGTAATATCAGGAATTTGATCAGGAATGATTTAATGAGCATGGTGTAACTGGTGAAGATGGTTCAGCCATAGAGGCCATTTTTTCCTAGTATATTTAGTTTTCTTTCTCATCACAGAAACTCAAAATGTGATTATGTGAATGGCCTAAACATGAACTCCAAACAAAGTTCTCCATTGCATTTGTTGATGGTTATGTCTTAGTTTAAATTGGACCAGTTATTTTCAGAAAAACCTCTGAAGCCAACATCTAAAGGCTTATTTTCGAAATGTTGCTAGGGAGTTGTGAGGTCATGCAACAAACAAAATTATTAGGGATACACTGCACAGTGTACCAGGCCTTTTTTTTGTGGGGTAGTTTGTCACCTTTTTCAGACCTTCTGAGTTTGCAGGTATGTTAGTTAGAGAAGTATTTTCCTGATCTGGGAACAAGGCTTTCCATTTGTACTACACACCAAGTCTGTTTCATTAGATAGTAAGGTGTCCATGTAGCATTGCCAAGGTCTGCTTCATTGCACCTTCACAGCATCAGGAAAATGGTTAAAAGGGGGTATTTGTAAGGGTTTTGTTTTTTTAATTAAATATTAAACTCTGAAGTTGTGAGCCTTGTTGGACACTGTACTTTATACTGTATAAAGTAACTGTAAAACACTGTCTTTTGTCATGGCATTTGGAGCTTATTCAATTGAAATAGGAGGTGCAAGTTACAGTTGCAAAAACATGTAGAATGATGTGTTCCTTCAAACTACATCAGACCAGAACAAGTCACCCAACCTAAACACCTGATGCAATGTACAGTATTGGGTCTATAACTCAATCTGGAATCAACAAACTTATCAAACAGAACTGGAACAAATATGGACTTCCTGTTCAGGCATCTTACCATTGTGCAGTTCTTCTTATGGGGTCTCAAAGGTGAACTGTTCAGTATCTATAACATCTTTTCTATTTGATGTTATTTGTTATTGATACTAATACATATAAATTAATTGAACTTTGAAAATGCACAAATAGTTGCTTTGGTCTTTCTGTTGTTTTTATTTAACAGTACAATGCAAAATAATAATACACAACGAATTGAAGGCAGCAAAAATATTACACATATAAATTGTTTTATGCTGCTGATATTTTGACAGATTTTGACCTTGGGGACTTTCTCACTATTAGTGGAGAAACGGTGGTAGAGTTCAACAGTGAACTCAGCCTTGACTGTCAAGCCACCCACCTCTGTCAAGATGCTAGCAAACCCTACTGGGGCCATACAGATGAAAGTATGGTCAGCACTGAATGCCATCATCGCAACTGGCGTTTGAAAATCGTCAGTCACAAATCATGATAATGGGAAAAGCAACTGTTTGGTGAAGTGTGGTGAAACAAGAGGGAAACTGTCATAGTCATAGTGTAAGTAGATCCCAACAGATTCTTTAAGATTTTGTCAGACACAGTTGTTTGTGAGATACATGTTTGTGTTCATACTAAATTATGCAAATTTGATGACATTGAGGTATAAAATTATGCTAGTTAATTAGAATTAACTAAGTAACTTTTTTTAGGAGTCAACACAATGTTCTGTTTGTATAGATGTCTGTGATGTATGCTGACTGGGGCTGTCATAACGTTACACCTGCTGTTCTTCCAGCTTTACCAAAGCCAGTACTCTGAAGACCCCTTTTTTTGGCCAGCCTTTTACCTTTGACCTGTGAGCTGAGGGGATTTCGTCCAGACACTGTTGAGTTTCACAATGGCACTCCCATAAAGGATGGGTCTGTCATGACAGACACTGAGGATGAGTTTGTCTTAATGACAGCAACTGCCTCAAATCTGCAAGAGACAACTAATACAAATTACAAATGTGAAGCACACATGACAGGAAAGAGCAAGAACATAACCACCAGTACTTATATGTTGGTACAACCTCAACGTAATACTGTATTTTTAGTGATTCTCCCCTAGTTTGGGCTTCTGTGCTCCGTGTGCAGGCTTATGCCTTCAAAGCTGATCACTTCAAAATTATATGTTTTTAATACTGTATACTTGTCAGCTAATACACTCAACCAACCTTTATGGGATATGTTTGTTTTGTTATGTTTGTTTGCAGCTACATTTACAAAGTCAACTGGGCTAAATATACATATATCGATTGGTCTATTTGGTCTGCAACAACAGAGGATGATTTGCTGACTCCACCAACAACAACAGGTAGGGGACAGCAGTGTTGTATAGTTGCATTTACTGAACACAGCTGCTGAATTATACGTTCCAGTCCCATTTGATCCACCATTATAAATTTAATGTAAATATTCATGATGTGTTACAGTTAAGGTTGTAGCTCAAGTCTTAGAAATATGTGTGGCTGCTTAAATAAAATCTTTCAACCATGAACATAACTTAAACAGTCACCATGAAGACTACTGTAGAATAGACTAGACTTCTGTAATTAAAACACATGCAGCCAAAACTTTGGTGTTCTACACATGCAAGGAAGCTATTTTTGAATGTGAAGCCCTCTCATCAATGCATAAAACTCACAGCTATGCTGTGCTATATGACACTTACTTTCAAATCTTTTATCCAAAATATTAGTCCTTCATTCTGTTTGCACACATAAGGTAGAGTGGTCCACATACAAAGTATAATTCAGGCAACTGTTGATATTGTACAAAGGAAAAACCCCTTTATAGGGAGTATTTTGTCTTTTCATTATCAAAAGATGAAATGTAATTGAGCACCAGAGATTAATTAAGTAAAAATACTATACTACTGTACTTATGTTTTGGGATTATACTTTACTTGAGTTGTTGAATCTGTCAGCTTTTACTTTTACTTCACTACATTTCCTGAGTTAATTATAAACATTTACTTCACTACATTTTCAGTTGGCAGCATAGTTACAAGTATCAGATGAAATTTAATTTGGTGGTGGACTGAGTGACTGCAACAAAGATTTGGGGAAGCCGGCAAGTGCAAACAACAAATTCTCCATTAAATCTGTAGATGTGATATAGGCACCATTTTCCATTGTGACTTGTCCAGGCTTTCTTGACATTTTCTGAAGTTTGTTGTAAGCCATGTGTTTTAAACATTTTGCCCAAGGGTGTAGTGGCCGTTGGACGCAGGGTTACGGAGTCTCCCCAGTTCTTGGAACAGATAATTTATGCATTTCTCATTTATTAAAATTAGACATTCATTTATAACATTGTAAGTGTTCATGTCAAGCAAATCTCTCAAATAAGCCCTCTATTGTCATAAACAATTGCGACTTAACAGTGTGTGCGACTTTCTTTGCAATTAGACCTGCATCATGAAAATTTACCCCCTCTTAAAAAATCCCCACTACACCTCTGTTTTTGTCGATGTCATTGTGGAGGTCTATAGGTCACAGATATTTGAACTGCCTTTGCAATTGTTTGCTTGCTTTTTTTCAAGATTCACCCACTGGAGAAAATACACTTTCACCATGGCCCTTTGCTCCTATGCAGACTCTGCATGATTGGCTGTTTCCAGTAACAGTGGACAGTAGGGGGCACCATTGTTTTGTATATTTTCATGTACTAAGGCTCTTGCACAAGTGTGCCATTAATCAATCTCCTGGAAGGTGTAAAAGTACTGGCATGATGGTCAAACATTCTTGTTTTTTGTAACATAGGAAATATGAGAATGTCAATGCAAATTTAAATTACTTGCTAACCATGAATATTACATAGGTAATATACACCCCCATTCCCCCCAAAAGATGTAAAGGTGTAAAGGTGATTACACAGCTAATTAACATGATTAGGTCAACCTGATCTGCATTCTGTGCATGCAGCATAGCTCAATAGAAGATTCCAGGTGCTACAATTGTACCTCATAGTGCATCAAAAAAGATTTTGGACAGGAATGGGACAGTTCATTCTGAAAACTCCAGTAACATTTCAACATTTCAGCCCTCCTTTTTGGACACACATGTATATTCACCATGAACATTTGCACAACACTATAGCTGTGCATATACTGCTAAAACAGTACACTATACATACTCTTGAAGTAAGTAGACGCAGGTGCAACCAGATAAACGTAAAGAACACACTCTACTTACAGTATAATAAAACACTGATCAAATAATTTGTTGTGCTTTTCACTTTTCACTTTTTCATTGACACATGTAATACTTTTTGAGTTATTATTTCCTCCCTGTTTCATCCAAAATATCAAATGGTATTTTTTAAATGAACCTGTAGAGGCGCTTGACATTCAGTCATAGACTAAAGGCGTCCCATCATCAAGCAGTCCTGGTAGGTATTGTAGCACCTGTCACTCCACTCCCTCAGTGTTCTTAATCTTTCTTTAACTGTAGCATAGCTACTGTAGCACCAAGGATATAGCATTTACCTGATATGATGCATTGAAGATGCTGTCTATGTGGTTGTGACAGGAACCATTCAAACAAGTGTGGTACTTTATGTACTGATCACCCTGGGTGCTTTGGCCTGCATCTTGTGCATGTGCTCTGTGCTGTACCTAATACTGCACAGGAAATGGAAGAAGCACCAGGAAGAGACAAATGACGAAGAGGAAATGGAGAGAGAGAAAAAGAAGCAACAATTCCAATAGATAAATCCCCACTAAGGAGATAACACCAGATGAACATGTAAATTTGTGGCCTTACCATTACAGAAACTGCTTTGAGGCACTACATTTTCAGCTTGGGCACCATCAGTACATTTTTATTTCCTCCTCCTCTGTTGACAAATCTCTAATCTCTTTTTCTATAAATGTTTTTCTATAAATTGCATTTTGAGAGGCCTCTGAATTTTTTTGTTGCCAATAAAAGTTGCGCAGTCCACACAATTTTGGAATGGCACAAGACCATGAAGAGTAGTAATTCCCATTTGTATACCAATGTGTGCAATGCAATTGTATACCCATGTATACTCACAGTGCTTGATAAAATGCAGGTGATAATGTACTTCATGAATCAGTTCTTTGCATCTGTCCCCATAAAGGATATGTAAGGTAATGCCAATGTCTTGATTAAACTTAAATGAATATTAAGTAAATGATATATATATAGCATATGAAGCATAAGGGACTGAAGTAATCGCTTGATTTGTATGACACTAATCTTCATAATGCTCAGTCTCGCTGTTATACAATCCTGAAATTAGCAGATGATATAATCTCTTAATCATCTGAGTAATTCAGGTTAGGTTTATGCACAACATACATATGTTGTGGAAATGACAAACATGTGCCCATGTTAGCAGAGAGAGGCTTGGTGAGGGGTCTTAGCGAAGAGGCACAAGCTTTATAAAGCACTTAATCCAACTGTCAGTATAACTGACGTGGCAGCATTGTACCTGTCCACGATCATTGTAGTGCATAACCTTTAAATAACATGTACATAACATAGTGACCTCCCCCTTTTGTCACCAGGATGGGCAAATTTGGTCTTATACTCTAATGCACACAAACACTATGCAAGCATAAAGAGAAAAAAGCTGATTAAAAAACAGGGACAAACCTGTCCAGCTGTCCTTAGGCCTTGGTATCCTGGCTATACGTAGACCAATATGTGGGTTTGGCAAGGGTAAACTTTTCAAATCCAGGATAGGGTGTAATGGTGTAATAGTGTAATGCTGAAACAGTGGTCACAATATGAGGCTGATACCTGGGCATTGGATCAATATTACATTCAAATTATAGCTTTAAGCAATGCTGACTGATTTCAGAACAAACCCAACTCTTTGCCTCTGGAAAAGAAACCATGGTAACAATTTATTTGAAGGGTTCTACATAAGGGTGACATGAGCCTGTTATAAACATGACACCTCATTCATGTTCATGACTATGAGGTACAGGGCTATAGCAGGCTTGTACCATGATAAATGCATGACAGAAGGCAAGCTAAAGATATGGTGTAATGCAAATATTTTTTTAAACCTGCCCTAGAGCAAGCAGAGGAAAACACTTAGGTCTAATTCTTGTGCATCTAATCTTTCCAAAATTTGCATCTCAGAAAATTACATTCAAATAAGTCCACTGCTCAATCACATTTGAATGTGTGGAATAGTGGCTGTTTTATGATGCCATTTCATGACCAGTAAACCTAATGCTGTAAAATTGACATACATGAAGATGTATTTAGTGTTAGCAATCAGTGTATTCACGTGCAATGCATTTAAAGGTTGGTGGCTAACCCATTCTATGTATCAAACCGCAGCTGATGTTTTCCAACAGGGTTTCAGAGGATATGTACTTTGTTTTACGTAATTTGATGGATTTGAAACAGGAAATAATCTGTTTCAGGATGATGACATCCTTGTTCTGTGTCCCCGGCTCTGTGAAAAGGGAAGCCGGCAAAGAGGAAGCCTGACAGATAAAATCAGTACATTCAGCATCGTCCCCAGCCCATGTATTTACATTCTCAATAATGGCGCTTGGAGGAACCTTCGAGTGAATCCCTGATGAACTCCATTGTTATTCTGTCAGCCTCCTCCATGTGAAAGGGTATCTTCCTGAACCTCCTGTGAAAGGCTTCTTTCCCATGATCTATATGTATATATCAGTCTCTTTTCCCCCCAGCCCCAGGCATCCAGGCACATGGTTTGACCGCTAACCTGGGATGGGTGTGTAACCCATTTGACAAAAGGAAGGCATTACCTCCGGTATTTCACTGCTTGTTTTTTTTTTTATGTTTTCCCTTCCAGAACTGAGACAACAAAATCAAAAGTGTGGCACAGGCTTTCCGATGTCTGTCACACACTGTCCAAATGACAAATTCAAGGGCTGCACTTTCAACTTAGGCCTCCACAACTCACAGGAAACGTTTGTTTTAAAAGGAGATTACAGGAGAAACGCGCATGTAGTGCTTGAACTAAAAAAAAAAAGACAAATCATATGTGTTGGGTCTAGGGTGAGAAAAAAGGCATAATGTTGTAGGACAGGTGGACAAATATTTGGAACTATTCTGCAAGATTCAGCTTTATCCACATGTTCAAAAGAACAGTTACTGTAAACTGATAGATGAAATCCTACTTTTTGCAGGATGGTGATGAAACAAATTACAGTACATTACAGTAATTTCTGGATTCTGCTTTCTGTTGCCATGGAGATCTTCTGACATTGCACAGTATTTGGATGATCAGCCTGCATGGCTTGCTTGCTGGATTTGTTGCCCTCCTTTTTTCTTTTATCTGTTTTCTGTCACAGTTGGAGCCACTAAAAAAATTACCTCCCTATCCAGACAGGTATGCATACATCTAAGAAATATTTAACAATATCAAACAGATGTTTTGCTATACCCAACCATGTCCCATTATTCTCTATGCTGGTTTGAAAAATTAAAAGATTATGCTCTTTCTTAGATAAATGGGTCGTCAGCAACACATTTTCTGCCTTCAGCTGCATCAGCAAATGCACCTCCATGTTATGCTGCAGTAAGACTGAGAAATCCTCTCATGGGATTATTGATTCTAGCACTTCATTTGCTTCAGCCAGTGTGTATGGGATTTGTTGATGTCATCTTCACTGGACATAGATGTAGGCTGTACATGCTTTCGATTGACACCCTTGGGTTGACATTCCTTATGGCCGGGTGCATGGGAACATCAGTTATGACATTCCAAGTGAACACACAGAATGGGAAAAAAAGCAGTCCCGAGAATTGTATGTCAACTGGCTCTACTTGATTAGCCAAAATCAAACTTACACAGATTAATCAATGAATGAATTGCTCGTTAATTTGAAAATCTTTAAAACCAACAGTTCCTAAAATGTCCTCCTTATATCTCTTGTATGTGTTAGATGTATTTCAACATCCATCTACAGGACTGTGTAAATTATTCGGAGTGACTGACATGGCCATCAAATATTAGCCCTAGTATAGTATGTTCTGCATAACAGTAAATTCTGTATGAAAAGGCCATCACATCGTGTATTTCCAACACTTGCTATTTGTTTCTTGTACAAATGTGCTGTTAACTTATTTTAAGCTTGTGCTCTCAAACCATGGAAATGATCAGACGTGCACCAGGACCTATTATTAAAAGCTCAATTTTTATACATTGGTGCCAGGCTCTTATGTTGCTGCCTCTTTGCCCATCACATGCAGCAGTGCTAAGCCAGGTATGGCCTACTCCTGAACACTTTGCACTGTCAGCAGACTTTTGACTGCAGTGCTGAAGCTAGCACTGCCATGCCTTCCTGAAAGCTTAATTTATATAACTTTTGGTTGGAAAACATGATAGAAATGGATAGGTCTATTTTAAAGGCTTCTAGTCTGGCAGAATTTTTAGGTTTATGGAGTGATTAAAAGAGGTGGCAAGGATATGGAAGCAAGCTAAAACACCTGAACTAAATCGGTGGTATAAAACAATAAAATAAGTACTTGAAATGGAGAGGGTTATATATGCAACAAATGGTAGGATGGAAAAGTCGAATACAGATTACTTGGTATTTCTTGATAAGATGACAAGGTGCTCTGAGAGCATGATATAGGACAGATGAGTTACAATACAATATTTGAACATTATTTTTACTGTATTCATATGCACATACTGCATACACACAGATATCCCATGCATACTACAAAATTACAAACCCTTTCCTACTTCCTGATTTACAGTTTTTTTGTGTCTATATATGTATTGTCCTGTGCAATGGTATGTATATGTGTATTATGTTGTGCGTTGTGATTGTGTGTTATGTTGTGTGTTGTGGCTGCCCTTTGGGTTTCAATGGTTCCCTGTGTATACATGTATGCTCTATATGTACAACTGCTGGGCAATATATGTGGAAAAATTTTAAAATGTAAATAAAAAAAAACAAAAGAGGTGGCATATCCATATCCAAATCCCCCCCATAGGCATACACCTCTACTATGTTATTAAAAATAAAATAAGTGTATGCAAAGAGACACAGAGCCTAATTTATAATAACAAACAAACTTTCTTAAAAGTTGTAAACCAAAAAAAAAAAAAGTTTCCAAGTATATCAACTTTATGAAGAAATTATTTTACTTGAATGTCCACCTATAATGTATTACCCACGGGCAGCCTACTAGAGCGAGGCTATCTTAATAATTTAAAAAAATAAATTAAGCTTGGTAAACAAATATTAAAAATCAGCATCGCAAAATTACGTGATATCTTGCATTACAGATTCTCCCTTAAATATGCCATCATTTGCCTTTGCAAGAAGATATGCTAAACCAGAAAATTCGGCACTGCTGTATTTTGCCAACAATTAATTTATCACATTGTAGGGTATGTTAGCTTTTCTTGTTAACCACAAAAAATCTTTCATCCAAAAGTTATGATCTATGCTTTCAATGACCGTCGGATGTACGCCTGATTTGGATCTCCAGCGCTATGAGTATGCCAACCTCCTACTCAGGCATAATCCAGTCCATATTTCCCCTCAACCCTCGTCTGGCTCGCTGGCAGGTCTTGTTTACTGGCGCAAAGACAGGAAAGGGGATCCTTGGAGAGACGGGGCATGTCAATCTTCTAACGTAGCTACCTCTTATGTAGGGGGGAATATTATTCGTTTTATTCCGTGTGTTCTCGTCTTAGTGAATTTGCAGTTTGTAGCAGAAGACACGATTTAATTACCGCCTAGACGAAGCACTTAGTTTAGATAAGAATTACAGAATGGCTCGCTAACCACGTAGCTCCGACGAGAAGTAAAGCATTGAGGTCGACGCCTGGCTGAAATCTCAGCAGAGTTGAGCCAGCAACACGGGGATGGCCTTTTCTTCGTGCACATAGAACGCCCGACGGTGGACTTTAGTTATTGCTACTCATCTATTTGCGCACTATTGTTGTGAACTTTACTGTGTAAGGGAGTGCAGTATAGTACATTATGGTCAGACCTCTGCAGCACGCAAAGCGCATTGACCCGTGAATTTACTACGCCACGCTTCCAAGCTAACGTTAACATTACACGGGCCAAGTTGTCAGCAGGACCTTACAAGAACAACTGGCTAAGATTAATTCATAAGGCACGGGAATATTCATAACATTGTGAAGCCATGTTTACGATTGCCTGAATTTGGTAATTTTAACTCATTTAGAAACAGGACGAGTTCAAAAGGCTTGCTCTCAAGCTGTGAGAAAAAATAACTTTATTTTGGCCTGTGTGAGGAGCCACCTAGCTAGCTAGCAACACAGCTAACAGGACTGACTAGCTTGCTAGCTGTGTAGACAGTCCTGATCCGATTCGCGGGCAGTTTGCTACAAGCCTGCTAACGTTACGGATTTTTCTCGAGGAAACGAGGATCTCAGAAAACACAACCGAACTGATTCAGCTACTTTAAACGGAAGACTGACTGACATTATTTCACGATGTTGCCTGCATATATTCTCTCACAAATATATGGGTATTTTGAATCCTTAGATTTATGTAGTTAAAGCAGACGGCAAACGTTAGCTAAACAATCTTTTCATACCAACGAGTTTAGCTAGCTAGGTAGCAAACTAGCTGAATGCTGGAGAATTGAACACGTTGGACTTTCTTCTCCGCCCATTTTGGGGGGGTGACAGGACTTTTATCAGCCATATGTCGTTGTTTTAATAAACAAACTGCATTAGGCGCAACTCTTCGGATTGTCCATTAATTGATCTTCAACGCGCTGGACAGTTAGTACATATCTACAGGAGTCAAAATGCGGCTTCGGACTTTGATTGTTTTGGTGGCGTCTGTCTGCATTTTATGGAGTTGTCAGTCAACAAATGGAGAAGGTAAGTGTTGATATAATCGCTGCAATACAAATGCAATACTTTTTCCCACCTTTAATTTTTTTTTACACAAATTCATTACACGGGAAATAAGTCATGTGATAAAACAATCAAATAATATGAGTGAAGTTTTGCTTTCTTGCATCTTAGATTATGTATGATGGGGTATTTAATTCCAAAAATATTAACTACGTCTTTATTAACTTGCAATTTTTACTTGAAACAAGACAGATTTTTGACCTAGGTCTGAAGGGTGGACTGCATCAGGTTGCTTCATTCATAGTGATGGATGTGTTGATTGAGTTTTCAATGCATAGGCAAGCCTATAGCACATTTAAATAGATTCCTTTTTGGCACTAAGTGTTTGTTTTACAGTTGTGGCAAGCTGTTGTTAATGAAGAATTAGATGTACTGTTTTCTATTTTGGTCTTAAGTGCTAGATATTTCTCTAAGTGATTAGTCTACCTCCACTTCATTTGTACTTGCATAATGAGGGCAAATGTCACAAACATTTTGGACACTCAAGTAAATTTGCTGTACTGTACATGAGTTGTAATGTAAGCTGTATGTCTTAAAATGGTTAAGGTTTGCAAGTGCATCTTACACCTATCTCAGCATAATGTTGCTCTTTTATAATTTGGTCTTTCTCAACAAAGTCTTGGCTTGTAGACTGCTCTTGAAATAGGCAAGATAAATAAATATAGCCATGCTTCTGACACACTTGGCCATGTTATGATCTTGGAGAAATGTTGGCTAGTATTCAGTTCAGTTATTATTGCCTTTGGCCTCATCTTAGCGGCAGGATATTGGATCATTATTGGAAACTTACAGTGTTTATCCTGCACATGTGACTTGTATGGGGTATGGGTGGGGATGAGGAAGGAACTTTTGAGCGCGAATTAAGTTCCCTCTCCTGGTTGGTTATGTTTTCTCCTTTCAAAATGATTTGACCTGTCAGTACCCATTCTATTATGGCCACTGACATCAAAGAATCTAGGTTGTATTACATCAAACTGGGTATCACCGTGGGGAGACCCACATGTTTATTCTTGTGGAGTTGGTGTCAGTTACCTTTACAGTATGCCATTGAAAACTTTGAAGGGGGCTTTCTCACTGAATCCTCTTTCAGGTGAAGTCATTAGCTATTTTGCTATTCATGTTGCCTAGGTCTTACGGTTTGCTCGTGGCAGCACTGTAATTGTTGTTTGAATGTGTGCTTGGGCTGTCTTTGCTATTCAAGTAGCTGCCAGCCCTGCCAGTAGGTCCATGCACACTGCTAGATTTGATACCTTGCAGATTCCCTTTGTCAGCCAGTACATTAGGATTCAATAGCCCGTGATAATACAATTCTTTTAAGATACAGATGTTCATTGCCTATTAACATATCGGCCAAAAAAAAAAAACACCCAAGGGTGTACGCCACCTTTTTCATTAAAACTGTAAGAGAAGTGATTGGGTAATATCATCCAGCCAGTCTGTGCGAGATTCAGAGGGCAGATTGAACATAAACAAGTTGTGTAATTGCGAAGCTGGCCCCCTTCTTGTTCCTCTCAGGCTCATGAGTGAACTGCTGTAGGGAAGAGTGAAACTATTTTGGGGCCTCTGTTGAAGCCCTTTTAGTTTAACCAACCAGCCAACCAACTCTCACAGAGAAATTCCCATGCCTTCCCATATTTTTCACGAGAGAGCAGAGATTTGAACAATGTCAGGTTGATGCTCCTGTTGTACTTGGGGGGTCATGAAAGAAATGTCCTTCTGTCACTGGAGCCACTGCTGCCTTGTGGGGGGGGGTCTCCCGCCTGCTGTCTAGGCCTCCTGGTTTTGTCACTCATGTCCGAGTCGTGTCATTTAAACTTGCCCTGTGGCAATACCTGATTTACAGTGTTGTCCCATCTACTTCCCATGGGCAAGAGTAAGTGAACGAGCCCTTGTATTCTTGTGGCTTTGTATTGTGTTCCTTTTATGACGTGGCACAATGATATGAAACAATAAGGCCCTTTTAAGGGAGGCCATTAAAATTATATTTGGTGGGGGAAGGTGAGGGAGGGTACTGTCAGGTTTTGACTCCTTTGATCACACTTTCAGAAAAGTATAAAGTATTATGTATGCTGGTGGTAGTTTACAGTTTAACAATAGCCTTTGTGTTTGGTGGGAGTGTCTGGGTACATGGGTATCTATGAGGCTGTTATGATTTGTACAGCTGAAGAGGAATTGGAGGAAGTGTTATCATAATATTTGATGTCCTGGAGAACTGAAGGAGGTCACTGATGAATACCTGTCAATCAAAGTGAGGCTCTTTGTTTTTTGCTCAGTTTAATTAACTTGAGCACTCTGAGACACAGTGACAGTGAGGTGATTGGGGCATTATAATGCAAGCTCATGTATGGGGAAATGAAGGGGCAGGACCGCTGGTTTGCAGGCGAACCACTAAATCATCATCTTTGTATGTAGACCAGATCAGCCCTAGTTAGCAGTAAGCCTGTAGCAGTGGCACCTTGCAGTTCTGTTTAACCCCTCACAAAGTGTCCTCAGTGCACCTCATTACTCAGTTTGTTTCATTTTAAATGAAAATGAAAATGAATTTGTTTTTGTCAGATTTCAACAAGACTGCTAACCTGGCAACACAATGGCAGCAGTGTTTTGCTAGATCTATTCTTTGTCTTTCCAAGGCCTTTTAATGCTTCTTTCAACATTAGTGGAAATAAACAAGTGATCTTCAGCACATTGTGCTGTACTTTTACGAAGATTTTTTTCTTTAGCAGAAGTTAGAAAACACCAACAGTTACGTGCAGCCGCTTGCTTAGATGAGATGTCTTTTATACAGTATGACATTTTACGGTTGCTTTACAGACTCGGCATTGGCCGAACACGAAGCACTTTTGCATTGTCACACAGTTGCCTTTGTCTGAAGTCGTAGCAAGGCTCTTCAGAGATTATTATTGCAGGTTCCTGTCTTTTGGATTGTGTGTGTATCCACATGTTGCACGAATTTATGAATTTAGTAAAATGCAAAAAAATCAGTGACTGCAGATGGAACGGGTAGAAAAAGAGACTGAAAAGAAAAAAAGGTGAAACTGTTATTTGTCATCCAGAGACGAAGCACTGCCCATCAGGATTGTATCACCTTATGGGGATATCTGATGGTTACACTGTGCTTCTTGGCATCAGGTTGGCAAACTAATCAATTAGAGCAACCCTTTACATTAGGCCTATCATTAGACCGATTACTTAAAGATTAGAGAAGTTGATGTGAGCTTAGTATATCAAAGTAGCAAATTTTGTTGCAAATGTCCCATCAATGAATACAATAAGTCAGTTGTCAAGCTGAAAAATGCTTCTTGTTTTTAATTTGCATGGGCCAGGTATTCTCGACACAGGAAATGAAATCATATGAAATGTTCTAATTCTGTGCTGCAAACATGTTTTGCAGCCGTCACTGTTTTAACAAATAATATTGCTGGAGGAAATGGCCCACTGTTGATGCTTCAGTAAACACCACAAAAGAGTCTCATAATGATCTTTCACTTTCATTTTAGCCTTATCTTCCAGGACCTTGCAGCCTCCTCCCATTATATAGCTTATATGGCCATAGATGACCAAAGTTGACTTCTTCACACCAGGACAATTTTGTTTTATAAAAGGGTTAGCCTCCTGCACAGGGATGTATCCCCTATGGCTACCAACCTCTCTCTCTTTCTTTCTTTCTTTTTCTGTCTGTATCCTTGCCACTTATCCACCCGTTTGTATCTTTCTCTTTCTACTTCTAGTAGAAAAAAAAAAACGGTTAGTTTTTTAGTCTCACAAATAAATGTAAAAAAAAATGTCAATAATTTTAATGCTCAGTGTCTGAAAAATCAGTCAAATGCAAAGGAAATGTTCAGGAATTTTCCATCATCTGAAGGATTGGCAACAGAGTTCGCTACCATTTCATGAATCAAGGCAAATTGATAGATCTCAAGTTCAGCTCAGAGCTTTGTACTTTGTCCTTCTCTTCCTCTTGTACTCTTAACAAATAATTCATATTATAATAGACTACATTACAGCCTTCTGTGTTTAGTAAGTCCTTGTCTTGGTATCTCATAAAAGACACTACTCACTTTCTGCTGTCAGACTTCAGATTTCTCTGATTTCTCTGGCTGTTTGTCATGTATGTTGCAGCTCTTAAGTGTTAAAGTGCTCGTCACTGTCCCTGTGAAGAGTATTAGATTCTCAATTGGCAATGTGGTGCTAAAAATAATCTTCTGGCCAAAACTATATAGGCCTACTGATGGCAGATATGGGTGCGTGAGTGCGTGCGCGCGTTTGCATGCTTTTTTGTTATTAAGAGAGAGAGAGAGTGAGTGCAGGGGGAGTCAGATTCAATGCTCTTAAAAGTAATTAATTGGTAGTAAGAATTGCAGACTGGTGGCAGACTCCGGAACTTGAGGAAACGGGTTTAATCATTACAATGGCGTACGTCAAGGGAGACTTAAGGGTTTCTGCCCGAAAGCATTCACCATTAAATCTAACTTAAACAATGAAAGTGTTCCACTTAAATACACTTAACTGAGGGGAGTTGCATACACTTAGCACCTATGGCAATTAGCATTGTTAAGTGGCTATCCAGTTGTATGTATACACCAAGATTCAGAAATATTACTTATGGATTGACAAGTCATACACTTTGACTATTACACTCCTTGTACTGAGACAATAAAGATGATGCAAAACATGAATACATTCACATTTCATAACATACAGAAATACATTCCAAATCTATCTGAGGTAAGTTGGTCTTTGCAATGTAAATATGAACAAAAGGTTCCCAGCCCAGCCACAGGGGTGCCAGCAGTTAATTTACATTGATCACCGGGGGAGGATGATTCCTATTGTTTCTGTCTCATGCCAAATGGTGGCGACTCCTGGCTTTCTGAGGCAGAATATACTTCTAAAATTATTGCTATCACTCTCAAAGGCTTGGTTCAGCTTTCCATTGCTTCACAGTTTTTCCAGGACTTGCCCCAAACTCTCAGATCGTTCTGTAATCCTCCATAGCAGGGTTACCCCTGCTAGAGCTGTAAATGCACCGTTTGCTGCAAGGCAGCCATGTGTTTGTACTTGTTTGTGAACATGCAGGGGTCTGTGTGTGTGTGTGTGTGTGTGTGTGTGTGTGTGTGTGTGTGTGTGCACTTGTGGGGGTGTGTGTGTGTGTGTCTACATACACAGGCTTTGTGGCTGTAACAGGCCCCCCTGCCCTTGGTGTTGGCCGCGCAAAAGCAGCTCTCTTGTAGGGCACTGAACCTGTATCAAAGTTCCACGTTATTGGGTCTTCATTCATGCGTATGATTCACGTCAACCAACGTGGGAACCAGTGATCAAGCGCAGCGGGATTCATCACCCCCCTTAAGGGGGAACTGTCCTCTTTTCCTCATGGACCATAGAGAGTCCCTGCTTTGTATGTGTTTAATTGTTGTCAATGTCATTGTTTTGGCATGGCAGAGTACTTAAAAAGGTAGTATTTCAGTTCAGGCTTCTTAGGTCATATGTACAGGCTTATGCACATTTTAGACACATTAAAAAAGTTCTTGCGTAACAGTGAGGGACCGCTAAAGTATTTTTTTTTTGGTTGTTTGTAAAGTAGCCTTCTCTAATCTGCTCTAGTGAAAGCACAATCTATAGATTTGATATGAAGCATGAATAGCCAACAAATGTAGTATTGACTTCTGAGTTGTGGTGTCGTAGTCTGTCTGTCGAGTCTGGTGTGGTCCTGTGACTGCTGGCCTGGTGGTCCACTCCACCAGTGTTGCTAACTACTAGGCCCAGGCAGGAATGCCGGAGTGGCAGGAGGGAAGCTTTATTGCCGTCGTTACCCTCATTACATCACATGCCAGCAAGCTGCTTCAGGGACTAGAGGGGACAGGACAGACTATACAAGTAGCCACCCACAGGCAGAGAAAAGGTGGAGCTGGAGGTGTGTGTGTGTGTGTGTGTGTGTGTGTGTGTGTGTGTGTGTGTGTGTGTGTGTGTGTGTGTGTGGCTGGGGTGTCGGTGTCTACAACACACACAACCTGTGTGTTGTAGATGATTTGTAGCCAAGTGATAGTATGGTGGTAAATGGAAAATGACACCAAACTGACAGGTCACAACATCCTAACATGTTGACTAAATTTATGTAGCCACCAAATTAGATTTAACCAGAGGCCTTATAAAGTTTTCAGATGACAAAGTGAATTGAATCTTGACCAAATTTGGTATAGATTATCAAAAGTTGAAAAATTGAAGACTGTCTTTCCAACACAACCTATTACATTTAATTTAAATAAGTTGTGTTGGAAAGACAATTTTGAATTTGCCATATAAAAGGAAGTGTTTTGCCATTTAAAAGGAAGTGATTTGCATCTTGGACTTTGGTCAATTGACATGAAACTTCCTGTGTGTGTTTTGTTGACATTTAAGTCCATGACAAGTACTCTGTTGTAGTAATTTTTGTAGTAGGTTCCTTTTTTCCTGACTGGTGTCACGGCGTTGCCAGAAATATACAGAGGGCCAAATTCAAGTGCTTTACTTTGGTTTCTAAAACATACTAGGCTATTACTATTACTAGGCTAAATTCTTTTTCCTGCTTCTTTCCTTGCATCCCTTCTGGTGTCCCTTTCTCCAGTCTGCTCCAGCATGGACATCCGAAACAACACAACCGACCTGGCGTTATTAGAAAACTGCACGGTGATTGAGGGTCATCTAAAGATCCTGCTCATGTTCAAAACCAAGCCGGAGGACTTCCGTGGTCTCAGCTTCCCCAAACTCACTATGGTCACCGACTACCTGCTGCTCTTCCGTGTCTACGGCCTGGAGAGCCTGAGCGAACTTTTCCCCAACCTGACAGTGATCCGCGGCAACAACCTATTCTTCAACTATGCGCTCGTGCTCTTTGAGATGCTGCAGCTGAAGGAGATCGGTCTGCACAGTTTGACCAACATCACACGTGGCGCCGTGCGTGTGGAGAAGAACCCGGACCTGTGCTACCTCGCCACGCTGGACTGGTCCAAGGTGCTGGATTCAGTGGAGGACAACTACATAGTGGCCAACAAAAACGAGCGTGAGTGCGGCGATGTCTGCCCTGGCACGGTTAAGGGAAAGACCACCTGCCCACTGACCACCATCAACATGCACTTCAGCGAACGCTGCTGGAGCCTACGCCATTGTCAGCGCAGTAAGTGACACCCATTTCCTTTAGCTCTCTTTCTCTGTGGCTGTAATCGAAATGCTATGCTGTTTGTATACTGTTGTTTTATTCAATATTAGCATATGAGCTGTAGGTCTATGCACTATGGCATTTTAGAATTCCCCTCTCTTTCTAATGCTGTCTTGTCATTGTTTTGTGATGGAGGATGGCTCTTTGAGGATATGCTCCATAGCTCCACCTCACCTATTTTGAAGGAGAGACAGATTTCTGGCAATGTTTATTTTATGAGTGGAGATTAGTGTATGCTTATAAGTGTGTAACAGAACCAGCGGCAAGTTCTGGGCTGGCATTGGTTCAGCTCTGAAAGAATACTAAATGTGATCTGCTCAGAGAATGTAAACCAAGTTTGTGTGTCAGCTGAGCTTGAACCCTACCCCTATGTGTGTATGTGAGTATGTGAGTGTGTATGTGTGTATGTGTAAACATACTCCACCTAGCCTAGCCTGTGCAACAGTCTGTGCCTTTGACACTGCGCATCTCCTGTATGAAAATGATGTCTGTGAATGTGTCTTAACAAGGTGGCAGAAGGCCCTAGTCCCTATGGGTCTTTTGAAGGGCATCAGCAGCAGTGATGGTAGTTTTGGCTCAAGTTTAAACACTCAGAAGAATTTCGCAGATCAATGAGGAGTCTGCCCTCTTACGCAACTAGGCCAGCACACATCATGTAACTGTTCTTTTAACTGTTAGTTTGGCCTCCTGTGTGTGTCTAAACACACACACTTACACTTACACAAGCAATTACAAAAAAATGTAAATCCCATCTTCTTGGCTGTGAGTTTCTCTGCCTTGCTGAAACAATTTACTGCCACCTGACATTGATGATTGCTGGAAAATTACTCTTCTGAGTAGAATTGGAATGCATTGATCAGATGTTGGGATTGGATATGATCCCAGTATTGACAATATAGATGGATTGTGTATTGCAATATTCAGCAAATCCTTCAGCCAGTTCGTTTGCAGCAACAACAAGCGTAAAATTTTGCTGGATACCGTGACATGAACTAGCCAGGCAACAGCAATAGATGCAGGTGTAGGGCAAAGATGCATATATTTTCTGAAGATGACAAATCTGTATATTCGAAATGATGAAAAGTTTACTGCAGGTTTAAATGAGCAACCAACACATTTTTAGGCCTATACCTAGATGACTCCTCTCTGTGAACTATTTAATTCATGTCTGCTCACCAAAATCACAAATCATTGCAAGACATTGGCCGCAATATAAGTATAGTATAGTATAGTATAATCCAATAGACTCTCCTCAAGTAAAGTTATTTTAACTGATGTCATGGAAAACATAATGAAATACACCAACATCCCTAAACCACACAGATCCCCAGCAGCACCTTGCATGAACATTAAACCTGCAGTTCCACTGGTGTCATTTAGTTTACACAGATTTTAGTGACAGCCACCTAATTAGACTCAGGCCCACAAACAGTCAGTACAGTGTAATGACATTGGTGATGCACACTGTTTTTTTAAGAACAAATAGCTTAAATAATACTAATTACATTGATGTTTGCTATTTTCTTACATTTTGTCATGGCCAACACCTTTAGTTTCTTCCACATCTGTCCCATGGTGACGTAGAGCTGTTACACAGTTTATTAATTCAACAGTGGTATCGGATGGGTATCAAGCATTGATCAATATGCAAAACCTAGGTATTGGAATTGGTATCTGTATTGAAACTGAAAAAGACAGACTGATTATCAGCTTGTTAATTTTTTTGTTTTTTCATTTTTGTGTGATACTATACATGTAAGATTGCAGGGTCAGAACTGACTTTGTTTAGGACAAAGTGGCGTTTAGGATGGGGGGAGCCGTGGGTGATGACAATTTCCTGCCCCCCAGTATACAGTTCCTCTCACATGCTAGCTCATATCGGTCATGTGAGTGTGACTGGACTGCAGAATTTGATAAGGAAGCAACATTTAAGAGAATGTGTTGTGTTTGTGTGTGTGTGTGTGTGTGTGTGTGTGTGTGTGTGTGTGTGTGTGTGTGTGTGTTTGTGTTTTTGTGTGTGTTTGTGTTTGTGTGTGTCTGTGTGAGAGAGAAGTTGAGAGAGGGAGAGGGAGAGAGAAAAAGGGCCTGTGTGTGTATGGGTCTTTATTATTCTTCTGCTGCTGCTGCTGCTGCTGCTGCTGCTGCTACTGGAGGCTCTGTGGACTCCTGTGCGGCCTTTTGCACCGAATGACTTGTCAAGCCGCAGAACACAGACTCAAGCTGAGGGTTTATGTGGTGAAAACAACCCAGCCATTAAGGTGGTGGTGGTGTCTGAGTAAATTTCATGCCTAATCTTTCAATTTGGCATGCAATATGTTCACTGTGCTCTATAGATGAGTTTTGTAGTCATGGGAAAGGTTTGCTGTTGCAACACCAGCTGAACACTTCTGAAGTAACCTAAGCTGCCTATGCAAGGCCTATTATAAATGACACTTCATCAACCGATGCAGTTCTCCAAGAGGATCCCACAGACATGTTTTTCATAGGCTTTGTTGTTGTCCAGTTCTTTTTTGTTTTCAGTTTGAAATTTAAATGACAGTGTCACCATGATTAAAATGATGACAATTCGCAGAATTGTGACGCCTAATTGCCGCAGAAAAAAACGAAATTATATTGTGACTGTTCAAATGAAGGCGCAGCAGATTCAGCTGATGGCACTAAAGGTTTGTTGAAGAGTTATTGTTCAGTTTCAGCCAACATTTGCATTGGCTGGAAACCTGATCCCTTCTGGCTCCATAGTAGTGAGCCACAGTTGTGTGAGCAACAGTTGACAGTAGTAATCGCAGGTTTTGCTGTATATGTTTTGTAGACAGACATCCATGTTTGTTTTATATCAGGACCTTATGAAAGCATTTCCTTTGCCTTGTTTCCTAATGGAAAATGTGGCCTAAGTCTTCCAAGATTAGCTCATTAGCCAGTTTTACTAGCGCTGAAGCTAAACACTAGCACATTGGGCTAGTTCATTAGCTCGGCAGGCCTGTGGTGATGCACTTGTTAAGCAGGGCTAATTATATTAGTCTTAACCTTTTCAGCTATGCATCACAACATCATGCGACATCCACTTGCCAATGAGTCAGGTTCTCTTTCATCATCATTCTTTGTTTCTTTTTCCTCAAATCTGATGCAGACATGATCATGACTACTTTATGTTATTAGATACCAATTATTTTTGAAGGCGTTCGTATCCCAGCTGCCACCGCTGTGCCCTTAACCCTAAGTTGCTCTAAGGGAGACTGGCCCTGAACAATTGAACAATTGCTTTGGATAAAAGCGTCTGCTAAATGCATAAATGTAAATTTTATGATCTGTGTTAACTAAACGTATGAAGATGATTAGGCAAATGGTTTAAATGTTTTTAGCTTCATTTGTACTAGAAAAAAAGAATTTAAGTGAGTGATGTTACAGACTACACATTTTAGTAAAAGATAGTGTTCTCTGTCTTGATCAGTACTTTTGCAGTTCAACAGAATTTCCACTTGGATCTTTATTGCCAAGCTGGCCATTTTCTTGATTAGTTGTCTTAAAATAATACATTTTTTCTTTGCCAGTACACTTCAGTCACAGTCAGTTGCTATGTTGTGTGACGTGGAGGGTGCAGCTGGGTGATACAGCTGCTAGAGTGAATGAGCTGTTGCAGGTCATTTGTAGTAATTAATAGTAATTAATATGTTTCTGATAATAGACTGACTGTATTTAGTGGCTTGCTTTAGTCTGTCCCTATTGAAGAAGAGATGTCCTAAGCTTATGAACATGCATTTTCACGGCAAACCCCTGCACAGTAGCAAGGTATCCCTATTGACGTCACAATCAAAACTACCTCACATAGCTCTTCCAGTGCTTCAGAGTGCTAAGATAGTTTGTAGTTCTGAGCAGAAAAGGTCAATGTCCATCTGAATGTTCACAAATATGCGTCAGGGTTCCTTGGTAAGGAGAGGGAAGAGGGAGACTGAGATTGAGAGATAACAGTGGCAGTGAACTGGGAAAGAGAAAGTCTGGCATCATGCCTTGTCGGTTTTGGAGACAAAGAAGAAAGCCTTGGGGATTCTGTCAGAGGAGAGATTGAAAGCGTTGAATATGCTACATCAGCAGCTAATCTCTTTTAGCTGCAAGGGTGAGGTGGTGTTTGAATTTGCAAGTTTCCATCAGTCATAGTCAGGACAGTTTTTCATTTCTTTTTTGGCTCACCTCTAGAAATGGCAGTGCTCCTTTAGCCTCAGTATATCCGCTGAGTTTCCACTACATGTAGGGGTTTGTGAATACAGCACTGGCATTGTCCAAAGTTCTAACCTACTCTGCAGATTGAGTGGTTATGCTAGACCAGTCTGCTTTTTTTTTATTCAGTTACAGTCCAACTTAGACTGACATATGGAAGAGCGTCGCTTGGACAGGAACTGGTCCAGATTGGGCAGGTGGAGGGACTTGTTTGTTTGCTGATCTAGATTGTGTTAAACAGGGGAAGGGGTGTGTGTGTGTGGGTGTGGGTGTATGTGTGTGTGTGTGTGTGTGTGAGAGAGAGAGAGAGAGAGAGTGTGTGTGTAAGAGTGAGAGAGAAAGTGTGTGTGAGTGAGTGAGCAATATTGTCTGCTAACGTGCAGCCACGCTGGGCAGCATATTGAGTCATGCAGAATGAACCACGATAAACCCCTGGCCCAGTTCCAGGCCCTTGTTTGTATTGTTTTTGCATCACTCTGTGGCTCCGCGGGCTTGGCGGTCCCCAGTTATTGGAGCTTAGAGACGGCAGCAGCTTCTGTGCGAGCCTCCATGAGCCTCTACCAGCCATTGATGAACCAGAGCACACATTCTAAAGTGATTTTCATTACATTACACACTCTCATGGGAGATTAGAAGCATCAGCTGAAAAGGAGAAGAAAAAAGGGAGAGGGGGGAGAACTGAACGCCTGAGAGGGAGAGGATTGAGTGGGTGAACAAAGGGCATATTCGTACCCCTCTTTTATCCGGTTTTAGTGTGGATGTATGCCGAGTGAATTTAATTATGTAGCATTAGATTTTTGCCAAAGCGTATTTATCCCTCCTCATCTGCCCTTCTCTTCTCATACATTTGTTCATTCATCTCATCATCCATCTCCATTTTTTATTTAGTTATTTATTTCTGTCTGTCTCTCTCTCATTTGATCTGTCCAGTTCATCCTTAACTGTTTCTACATTGAACTGAATGGGGTCCAATATTAGTAGTAGTATAGTTCTGAGCGACTAGCCTGTGTTGTATATTATCACATTATGGTCAGACCCTGTGTAACCTGTGTGTGTGTGTGTGAGTGAATGTGAGTATGACCTTTTGGGAGGGTTTTTGTTTGAGCTGTTTTGTCAAAGTCCAAATTTAAACCCCTGGACGTCACACTTGTGGCCTCATCCGGCACAGACACACAGAGCCGCCAGGACTGTTTGAGTTGTTTGCACGATGACACGCAGCCAGGCCCAGGGGTTGCATGTGATCAGTATGTACGCTGTGAGTGCATGTGTCAGTATTCTGATGGGTGGTGACCATTGTTTCCTGCTGCTAGGTAACTGGTAGTAACACTGCTTTGTTCACACTGGTCATGCACGAATAGGTCGTTCCCAGCGGAAGGCTGGGTATTTGAGAACAGTGTGTGGGGTGGGATGGGAAGCAGGGGATGGCTGTGTGTGTCTGTGTGTGTGTGTCTGTGCGTGTGTGTGTAGGGATACTCTGTTTTTTTGACCCCCTTTTGGCTACTCACATGCTTAAACACTAGAGGAAACTTCGGTTCCAATTAAAGCTCAACGGGAACAATGGCTGTTGCCAAACTTCACAGAACGACCATCCCTGATTGCTTCCCTGAATTTTGTGACAACTTCCTCCTTGCCTCTGGTAAATTGGCCCTTGGGGAGCGATCCATGGGCCCCCACACAGTGACCACACCTCTTGAAATCAAGCCAGCACAATCCCTAAACAGACACTCATGGCCCTTCCTTGACAGGAACACAGACCTGGACCCGGAGAGACCCGGCCACCGGAGGACTTCAGAAATAGATATATACAGATGCCGAAACAGTTCCAGCATACGTCACCCCTACCACTGCTTTCCGCCATGCAGAACCGGACACATTTGTTTTCACACACTCCTCAAGAGGGACAGCAGACCCTCTGATGAACTGGGGAAGATGGATCATCGAGTCCAGGAAGAGCAGTGGGCTCACCCGTTCTCCTGCTCTCTGTTATTCACCTCGTCTTTATGCAGTCCTTTCCTGTGCATTTGCCATCAATCAATAATGCTTTCACACAGGGGATGTACTATCAGTACCAATTAACATTCTTTCGTCCATGTGTGATTAATAGTGTCAGTCTCCAACAAATGACAAGCTTCTGTTTTAATATCCACATGGATGTTGCAAACGATAGCCTGGCAATTGGATTCCAGTCTCTGCTTGATCACATTGGCTTCTGCCAAAATGTAAATACGCCTACACACCAAGGTAACCACACCCTTGATCTTGTTCTGACACATGGAGTACAAATAGAACAACTTACAACCTTACCTCAACACTCTACACTATCTGACCACTATTTATTAACTTTAAAAATCACATTAGACTATGTAGCACCTAACTCAATCTACTACTACACTAGAAACATAACACCCAAAACCACAGATGACTTCATAGCAAAAATTCCATCTCTCCTTGAGCCTCTACTGAGCCAATATAGCCCTGCATTAGAAGGCTCTACACCAAGCCCAACCCAAGTTGATCAATTAACTGATAGTGTTGTAAATGCACTATACTCCACATTCAACACAATTGCACCACTCAAAAAGAAAACAAGGAAACAAAAAAAAATTCCCCCATGGTATACCACACAGACTCACTGAAACAAGCTGCGCGTAGACTTGAAAGGAAATGGTATGCCACTAAACTCGAAGTGTTCCGCCTTGCTTGGAAAGACGGCTTAAAAGAGTACAAGACAGCACTTAACAATGCCAAATCAGCATATTATTCCTCACTTATACACAATAATAAAAATAATCCGAATAATAATTCCTCTTTAACACTATATCCCATTTAACAAAAAGCAGGAACGAGGTGTCCCATTCCATTCCAATAACTCTAAGCAGCAATGGCTTCATGGACTATTTTAATGACAAAATTGAATCTATTAGACTTAAAATAAACAACTCCCTTGTAATCTCAAATCCAGTTGGACCACATGTAATGGTTATGGCTAGCTCTAGTCAACCTGTAGCATACCTTGATTTATTCACACCCACCAATATATCAGAAATTCTGTCTTTGATCTCTTCAGCTAAAGCCTCAACATGCTTATTGGATCCTATCCCAGCTGATCTTCTTAAGGCTGCTCTCCCTCTATTGGCTGAGACGATTCTTAAAATTCTTTCTTAAAATGACTCACTCATAGCTGGGCATGTCCCAAAATCTTTCAAGAAATCTGTTATTAAACCATCAATTAAAAAAACAAACCTTGATCCTGATGTCCTTGCTAATTACCGACCCATATCTAACCTGCCATTTGTATCATAAAATCCTTGGAAAAGAGTGTCTAAGCAAATCTGTAGCTTCTTAAATGAAAATAATATTCAGGAAACCTTCCAGTCAGGCTTTAGAACTAACCATAGTACAGAATCAGCCCTAGTTAAAGTCTTCAATGACCTCCTTATCACATCTGATAATGCATATATATTAATCCTATTGGATCTTAGTGCTGCCCTTGACACTATTGACCATGGTCAATGGACCATGGACCACTACACAGGCTTGAACACATGATAGGCATCAAAGACACTGCATTAGCCTGGTTCAAATCATACCTCTCTGGTCGCTACAAGTTTGTACATGCTCATAATGAGTCATCAACCCATACCAAAGTAAAGTTTGGTGTACCCCAAGGCTCAGTGCTAGGCCCCCTGCTGTTCTCTCTGTACATGTTACCTTTAGGATCTGTTATAAGGAAACATGGCATTACCTTCCACTCCTATGCTGATGATACCCAGCTTTATCTTTCTATGAAGCGTAATGACTATATGCCAATGACTAAACTTGATGCCTGTCTCCTAGACATAAAAACCTGGATGACTAATAATTTCCTGTGTTTAAATTCTGATAAAACTGAAGTTATGATGATTGGCCCTAAACAGCTGACCGACACTTTACCCCTTCACCAAAACTTACTCAGTGGCTCGATTATTGCAATGCTCTGTTCTCTGGGTGTAGTAATACCTGTATCAAAAACCTACAACTAATACAAAATGCTGCAGCCCGAACACTCACCAGGACCAAAAAATATGAACATATCTCTCCTATCCTTGCTTCCTTACATTGGCTCCCTATTAAAAGTCGAATTGATTTTAAAATACTCCTCCTAACCTAGAAAGCTCTTAAGGGTGATGCACCAACATATATTAAAGACTTACTTGTCCCTTACCACCCTCCTAGAGCTGGTCTCCTTGTAATCCCAAGAATATCAAAATCTACGATCGAAGGAAGAGACTTTTGTTACCGTGCACCCCTCCTGTGGAATAATGTCCGCCCCCCCCCACATTCGACAAGTGGACACTCTCAATACCTTTAAGTCTAGGCTTAAAACCTTCCTCTTTACTGTTTCCCATAGTTAGGGATGGTGCGTGGCAAATCATCACTTCTCATGGGTCTTTTGGGAGGGACTGCCTCTGCTGTTGCCCCCAGTTGTGAGGCATGGCTGCCACTGCCCATCCCTGCAGTGGTGCTGGGTTGCCACACATCATACCTTAGTTATGCTGCTATAGCCTAATGCCGCCACAAAAGCTTAATGTGTCATGCCGTACAACTCTCTCTCTCTCAATATTTATATATATATGTTTATGTGTGTGTGTTTGTGTGTGTGTGTATATACACATACATGTATGCCCAAATTACACATTTGCTCTCTGATGTGTGAACCAGGCCTAATTCACTTTCTTCCTCTGTCCACAATTATCTCTGCTGAGTATCATTCCAGCGGACTCCTCTCACCCTCCCCTCCTGAGTGGACTACACCCAACACTAAGGGATTTTTCTGCATGACCCCAGGCAGTTGGGTTAGTCCCTTGAGTCGTGGATATTCCCAAGGTTTCTTCCTAGATTAACTGAACATAAGGGAGTTTTTCCATGCCCCTGTTGCTCTTGGGTGCTCCTTCTGTAAAGCACCAGGACTAGTGTGGACAGAAATGGTATCATGCACTACATGTGCATTATATATGCCTAAGGGCAGGCAAGATTTGATTTCTTTTCATCACATGTGCCAGCCTTTTGGATTGTCTTCAGACTCTTTGAAGACAGACATGCGTTCTTTATCCTGTTTGCCAGCAAGGCCAATCAGTGTAACTAAAATCCTGTATCATCGATTCATCGTCATGCTTAGATGTTAGATGCCCTCACATTAGGCGACAAAAAGATTTTATATTGTGTGTTTGTGGGTGTGTGTGCACACGCCTGCCTTTTTTGGTGTTTTTCCCCCTAAAGCCTTGGGCTAGCCTTGGCTAAGGTGAGGTAATTAAATGAAGAGCTTTCAGTAGGTCACGGCGCTGAGTTTGTTTAATTCAAAGGGGCATTAAGCAAATTAAGGAATGTTTCTGTCTTCTGTCAGTCTTTCTGCTCCTCCTGTTCAGCTGTGTGTTTTAGGATGGGCTTGCTGGCTGAATAGCGCTTTGCTGCTGCTGCTGCTCCTGCTGCTGCCGCCACCACTCCCCCAGTCGCTGGCTCTGCTAGTGCAGCTGTGTTGCTGACCTCACAGCTCTGGCAGGCCAGCTCACAGGAGCAGGGAGTGTAAGCTGCTCTCGGACCGTCAGCCGGCTGGCCGGTCGCTGTTCTACCCCTGCCCTGCCTCTGGAATCCCAGATATGCAAGGCATTCATTAAACCTCAGCAGACAAGCATTTCTTCACTACCTTAAACACGCACATACACACACCCTCTCTGTCTCTCCCACTCACACACACACACACAATCCCTCTGTCTCTCTCGCTCGCTCTTTCTCAAGCTGTTACAAAGAGACTGCCCACAAGCATGATTTCAAACAGATTGATGGTAAGTAAAATGTTCAAGATGGAGATTCAGTGGCATAGCTCTGAAATGCTGTCTCATCTCATGAAATATTTTATATCGAGGAAATGAGATGATGGTGGCAGAGGGACTGATGCGAAATGGGAGAAAGTATGGGGTGACGTGTGTATTGAGGCTTTTATAGTTCGCAAAGCGTCATTATGTAGGTTTTTTAAGGATGTCGGTATTATCTCTCCTGTGCTCTGTAAGGAATTTGACCAGCTGCTGACCCAGAGAGTTTTGGGGATGGGAATGTAGCCATTGCCTACAGCTCATTTAACCTCTTAAGAAGAGCCCTAACAAAATGCGTCATCATATCCTTACTCAACTACAAGCCACCTACAGTTACTTTCTCACCAGACAAACTAGTCTTGAGTTTAGGCAGGTGGATAGTGTTTTTGTGTGTGTGTATGTGTGTGTTTGTGTGTGAGTGTGTGAGTGAGTGAGTGTGTGAGTGAGTGAGTGAGTGAGTGAGTGATGCTAAAGCATTAGTCAGAATAGAGCATGACGAACAGGAGGAGCTGATGGACGGAGTGCCTGGGAAGGAGAGTGACGAGTTGGAAAGGGCCAAGAGAGCTGGTGTTTCTCATAATGGAGAAATGAGGGACCAGGTGTGTTACTGACTTTTTTCAACACGTGCGTCAGGCTGATCTAACCTCGCTCCCTCCATTCTACTTCATCAGAACTTGTGAAAGCTGTGTGTCCGTGTGCGTGCGTATGTATCTGAACGATGTAGAGCGTGGTGGGTAAATTGGATATCCAGTCAATTATAAGGAGTGTGCCTCTACCTTTTTAAGAGGGGTGGGGGGGGGGAGAAACAACAACAACACGATGACTCACTGCGCTGTTTGTGTTTTGGCTTCATTATGGCTGGCTGGCAGGCTAATGAAAGTGTTTACCGAGGCTGCAGGCACTGGGATCTGCCCGTCCTTGCTCCCTCTGCGTCAAGGGCTGGCCACGTGCTGTTGCCAGGGAAATGAAGAGAGATCACCCCAGCCAGAGTACTACACCCCTTTTGCAACCAAACACCCCCACCACACTCACCCACCCACCACACTCTGCAATAGCATTCAAAATAAATTCTTGATAGTTGAATCGATCAAAATCAGTTTGTCAAGCTTTGGACTTCTGCAAGATGCTGTTGTCGCCTTGTGTGAAAAACAAGCAGACGAAATTACATTAAGTCAAGGGTCGGGAAATGAGTGGGTAATTGTAGTTTTATTCAGCTTGTAAGCTTTGCCATTGAAATGGGTTAATTTAATACCTGGCAGTGTAGGGATAGGCCTACAATTTTTAGTTCTCTCATAATGTTGCCTCACCTGTCTCTGGCTTTGGTGTATACTGTAGTGAATGCACTCGATAGCTTCTTGATACCATCTGTTTTTATAAACATATCTTGCAGTCTCTCAGTGTCAGTGGCAAGAGCTGTGAAATTGTACATAAGGTGAGTGAGTGAGGGAAAACAAGAGGGATAAAAATGGATGAGGGACATTCAATTTGTGCTAAGGGCGTGAGGTGTAAAACAAAGGCTGTACATTATAAACCATATGAATTTGCCAATTCTGCCATATCAGTAGAGTCTGCTAGGTAGGCCCTACCTGATACATCCATTTATCATGCTGTAGACTAGGCTACTCATTCCATTCTTCACATTACTCTGTGATATAAATGTTAGGCCATGCTACCCAACTTAAATTTGCACATGGTCTACCACTTTTTACATTCCACAGTAAGTTCTAGTGCGAGGTCTACGACTTGGACTTCACAACTTCAGCGAGGCAGCAGTGTTGGTGATCAACTGACGAGGAACTCAGAGGTTGTCTACACTTTTCTCACCATTAAGTGCCTTCAGCACTTCCCAATCTTCACCTATCAGTTGCCCTAGCATTGCTCAGACATCTATGCCTTGAGTCATGCTGTAAGCAGTTAGCAAAGTGTCCAACCCTGTATTTCTTTATTTGAAGTTAGGGAAATGTCTGCCTGGAAGTGAGCGTTGGTTGGAATGTACTGAATTTATTTGAGGTCATTCTTTTGATGGTAAAGTACATTAATGTTTGCTGTCAGAAGACAGAAGTAGCTGGAATGGAAGCCATGCTGTCCTTGTCTGTCTGTCTGATATTTAACGCAGATTTATAAATAAGAAAAGCAAAGCGAGAAAGAAATACAAATAGAAGCAAACTCTTCCTCAGGCAGTGTTGTGAAGTGAGGAGTGGGAACCAAACAAGCGCTGTGCTGTTCTAAGGTTGTAAACTGTGATCATTGTTTTTCTAAGTCATTTTACAGCTTTGAAAAAAAAAAACATCTTTTGATCAGCGGAACAGGGAGAATCATTGGCAGCAGCTCCTGTACCCTGATGTGCAACTTGCCAGCTTTCGTTAGTTTTCTCTCTTTCTTTCTCTCTCTTTCTCTCTTCTCCTCCCTTTTATTTATAAGCGACAGCACACTGCCCCGTCACGCGCATGGAATTTAAATTGCCAACCAGCGCTCCACCACATTCCATTTGGCATTCGCAAAAGGTCTTTGAGTTGTGTTATCTTATGAGTGAAGGACTGAACATAACTTTATAGAGGGGTCTCTCTCGCGCCAGAGACCGCGAGAGGCACAGACCTTGAAATCGCATGCAGGCACTTCGGGTCTTGAATTCCAGAGTGACCAGAAAAGCCCCCCCCCCTTTTACATAATCCTTAAAGACTTATTCCAGTGGCCAATTAAGTTTCTTTGTCACTGTTAGGGGAATGTCTGTAGTTGGATTCTTTTAACCTGAGACACAATGATTGAGATGAATGAGCCGATTTGTTTATTTTTTATCTGTCAGATTTATCCTGTTGGGCTGCCCTGCCAAAAAGCCATTTAAGGGGGGCGGGGCACGACTCAGTGGGCTAAGGTGTCGCATCATAAACACGAGGACCTGGCTTCAGTTAATTTCCTGATCCTTCCCCATCTCTCTCTCCCATTCCTTCCCTGTCACTCTCTCCTGTTCTATCAGAATAAAGGCAAAAAAGCCCTTAAAAAATTCTTAAAAACGGGCCACAAAACTGCAACAAAATCATACTCCTGAGATCCTCACGACTCTCTCTCTCATTCCCATTCAGTAAGTAATAACAGTCACATCATGTGATGTCATATGATGATGGCTTGCTAGCTTTGGGGACAGAAGTACCATTTTCTCTCTCTGTCGGCATGGCTGTTTTGTACATAAGCTCATACTACGGTGATTAGTCAGTACGTGTACATGCACATCTAAATAGAGTGTACATGCGTGGGAAGAAAATCAAATTATTGACCAAAGAGCGTTAGACTCCTCAACAGGAGGTGACAATACACTCCCGTTTGTGTTTCTACCAGCCTGGTGCTACAGGTAGAGAACAAAAAAAATTTGTGGCTAAAACAAAGATGCTAGATGCTAAAACACAAACTTCCAACACAAGTTTGAAGACAATGGGGATATTTGATGGGAAGTACAAGCGAAGAGATGGCCAACGCTACAGCACTGTAAGTGCATTTCGTACATTCTTTACTTATGATTGTTTTGCACATGAGACAAGCTGTACGTACTGCAAAGGCCTGCAGTTGCTGCCAGTAATCGTTGTTGTTACAAGAGCCCGTTTGTAAGTGTAAATGTACTGACTGAGGTTGTATTCACTGGGCATAGCTGCACAAATTTACCCTGAATTATCCTAAGAGAGCATTTTCATGCCTCTGTACTTGGGGTGGGGTAGGATGTGGTAGGGCGGTCGTTAGGGGGATGGGACCACCTGGCCCCTGAGGCATGTGCATGTTTGAAGGAAAACGTGTAGGCATGGTCTCTTTATGCTTCCTAACTCTTCTTCCTCCCCATTCCCTTCAAACTGTGACCAGCAACACATCACCCCACTGGCTGTGGAATGTGAGATGGCTTGTCAGCGGGTTCTCATGCCTTCCTGGGGTCGTTCATAGCTGCCAACTTTCAAGAAAAAAAACACACAGAAGATGGGACAAGTGCATTTTTAACCCACCTCATCAGAAGAACTATTGTTGGCTGTGTTGCTCATGGACCTGACACTGATTGTAGAGATGGAATCCAAACTGCCCCGATGCTTTGCTCTGCCTCTCACTCTCTCTTTAGTTCCACTCTCACCCTCTTTGCCTCAGTTACAGCTTTGCTCTGCTCTATGATCAATTATATAAAGTGCTTCAGTGAGCAGATGACTGATTGCTCTGTTGCTCTTTTGGCTGTCATTTTTACAGTATGGTTTAAGACTGTTAATCTGTGCTAAAACTAAACTTTGTTACCTGGCTCTGCGTAAAGACGTGAACTCTGAAGGAAAGTGTGCAAAACCAAGTTTTGATATTGCAGCTCAGATAACCAGTTGAGCCTAAAAGACGCTAACACAACATTTACATTGCTCAGAGGCACAACGGTGGCAGCTGGGATACGAACCCACAACTTTTCAGGTTACTTGCATGCCAGCCAGGTCCCTTAACTGCTACGCAAGGAACACAAGGAACTACAAATATACTAGTGGTCAAAGAGTGTCTTTTTCCAGCAATTGGTCATGAAACATTTGTTTAATCTTTCAAAGGATGTACAGTAATAACAACAACAACAAAATAAAAATCATGACATTTCATGAAGGTTTTTGCTTAACCCATCACAGCACTTATTCCTTGTTGGAAAATCAAGTGTTTCAGGAAACGGATTTGGTATTACCTTTTATTTGTTGATTCTACCTGTTCCCTTGACTAGTACAATCAGGATCCTGGGTGTGTGAGAGTGATTTGGGGCTTTAGGCAAAAGTGAAAAGGATGTGTAGGATTTAGACTGTAGCAGAAGGCAAAGTGAGCTTGCCATTGCAAAAACAAGAGCAGCGTCACTGACTAATCTCCATGTGCAGTTTCCGGCAATTTTAATATTAATTTAAAGAACGGTTCATTTCAAATCTAGCCTCGGGTAACAAAGTGTATTATCCAGGCTGCAATGAGCATGGCAGCAAAAACAACTAAACCTGCAGCTTATTTATTTTCCCACAAGTTTGTATTTGTGCATGTTGTGCACATGTGTTTGAATGTTGGGAACGTGGACAAGATGTCCAGAAAATGCAGACAAAGCATGCAGAGCCGCAGTGTCGACTGCTGTCTGATGAGCGTTGGCTAGCGCATGTGTTAATGCGGGCTCCACTGAGACTTTAAAAGGAGGAGGAAATTGAAGAATACCTGCGGCAGATTCTCCTGTTTCTTGCCATGCTCCGTAGTCTTGTTTCCATATCTGCTGCTGGAATGTAGTGTGCACTCGGGCCCTGGTAATGGAGGAGGAGGAGGAGGAGGAGCGTGTGGTTGTGTGTGTGTGTGTGTGTCTGTCTGTGTCTGTCTCTACTCTCTTTGCAGTGGGCTCTGTTGCCTGTGCCCGCCATAATTCTCTCCCTACTTCTCCCACCTCCTTTTCTTTCCTTTTTCTCTGTTGCTTCCTAGTTCTCTCTTTCAATTGGCCTCTTCTTTCCAGCACTACAATGCACAAAGGGTTAATGCCGAGCTTCTCCTCTTCAGAGCTGGGAGAGGCCATTGAATGGCTACCTTCTGCAGCTAGCAAACACATTGGTTAAGGTTGAGGGTGGATCAGGGGCTGCCACTGTGCTCCGGACTGGATTCTCCACTCTGGGATCTGCAGTAACGTGCAGAAGTGCACATGGGGAGTGGTGTGTGTGATTACCATGTGCTATACCTCATACAGCACCTAAAGCACACACATACACACAAACACACACAAAAAAATAAACATTTCCTATTCTGTTTCATGGTCAAGTAGTACCATAGCCTGAGAAGAAAAGGGATACGGAAATATAGTTTATGCAGCAACTTCACGTTTTCAACTTCCATTTTTTTTTATCAACTTTGCCACTGCCAGGCTTTCACCAGAATTTGCCCAATAAAACAAATTGAACGTAAAGCGTTCTGATGGCTCACCTGGAGCCGTCACAAAATATCTGTCTTTTTCCGCTCCAGTCACCCAGACAGCGTCAGAAGATTTAATGCTAGTGAAGTTGAGGCCTGAGGAACAACAACAATAACAAGGAAAAGGCTCGTTGCCAGTATTTTTTTGTGGTTGTTGTTTTGTCCGTCTTGTGGGGTGTGTAAATGAGCGTTGTTATGTAACAGGTGGCTGCTGGGGGACTGGTCATGTGACATGGTGCACTTAAGTGGGCAGCTACCCTCCTCTCCTCACCCTCCTTCACTTGTCGCAGTAGATGAGAACAGCCCGCGGTTCTGAAAAAGGTCTTCTGTGTCAGGTCAGGGTTCTAATGGCATATGTAGCGCTGTATGTTATGAGATGCTAGACTGGAGCCTCATGCCCAGTTCAGTGCATTGATATTGAATTAGTACCGGTGCCAAGACGAGAACCCCCCTTAAGTATTTGTTCTCTTTTGGCGCATAACACCTCCCCGCATGCAAGGGTGTCAGGAAAGATCCCCTGGGCCTATTGTTAAGGATGGAGGAGTGATTTGTGCTTTGAACCGTGCAGACATGGGCATTTGCACTGGGCCTTTGACAGTATACTCCTTTTCTACTGTTGCTAACACACTCTATTGCACAATGCGTGATCACTCAATCACAGTGTGTGTGACCTTGCACCCCCTCCAGCCCTGGCACTTGTGCGCCAGGCTGCGATTGCTCTTTTTTTCCTAGTGCCCCTCTCTCTCTCCCTCTCTCTCTCTCTCTCTCTGTAGGTGGTTGGTTGGCTGCTTGTCACTGGGGCCAGTGGCTGGTTTATTTTTAACAGGCACACGCTCAGAGACAGGCTTGTAGGTCACGTTGTTAGAAAGAGGCCAAAGCATAAGTTGCATTCAGTGCCTCTGGAGGAACTCGGCTTGTTGACATGGAGGCGGCGTGACCGATGGAGAGAGCATGGCGAGCTCTGTACTCTGACTCAACTTGAGATATTCAAATGCGGCTGCCGCCGTTATTGCCACCATAGTGAAATCTCGTGAATCTGGTCTCTGGCCGTCGTAGTTGAATCCTCTGCTCTGGATTCACAGGAGGACTGTGTGTGTATGAGGGCAGTTGAGGGAAAGAGAGAAATTGTGTGTGTGTGTGTGTGTGTGTGTGTGAAAGAGAGAGAGAGATTTCTGTAGTAAATGTTTTTTTCTTTGTTGCACTGTAACACGTACACACGAAAAGGGACGTGTAATGTGTGTTTGATGTCCTCTGTGAAGGGAAGGGCTTTTGAGGGGAAGATTATAGTGTGTGTATGAGTCTTGAGTGTGTATTTGAAAGAGAGAGTGAGGTGTTATCAGTGCTCAGAGCTAACTTCTTCCTGTCATTAGCCTTGACCTTGCCCTTTGACCCCCTGGCATGCGGACAGCTCTCTGTTTATCAGCTCCTCTGTGTGTGTCTCCGATATGCCTCCCTGACACCAACTCATCAACACTGGCCTGCACACAGCAGCGTTAGCGTGCTGTCAGAGGAGTCTGGCACCTCAGGCGGTCCCCACTCTCTCCTCTCACGCTTCTTTCACTTCCTGCTTGCTTCACTGTCTATCTGTCCTCTGTCATTGCTGGTATCCACCACAGGCCTAGCTAAACAGCAGTTGTTTTCTTAGAGATACTACCCACAACGCCACCCTGCCCCAAGACAATCTCTGCTCATTTGTGTACACACACACACACACACACACACACCAATGACATGGACTTGACATGGGCTCTACTGTCATAAGAAGTGTTGTTATGTTGTCATTTTGTGTTATGGTTGTGTTGCAAAGGGGGTGAGATTGTAGAGGGGGCAGCCAGCGAGTTGTTGTGCTTCTTGGGACTGTTCCGTTTCCCTGACTCCCACGGCCCTGGGCACGCTCAATCCGACCTCGCTCTGATTAAATTCTCTTTCCTTGTCACTTCAGCAATACCTGTTTTCTTGCGTGAGATGATGTGAAACACCAGAATAAACCATCTTATCTCATTCAGTAGTCTTAATTCAATTGTTTTATTTATTTATTGGTTAATTTCTAATATGTTAATAATTTGTTTTTATTATTATTATTATTATTATTGATCTCCCTTTTGGCTCCCTCCAAGAAGGGTTGTTTATGGTAAAGTAGTAGGAACAAGTTGGTGTATAGGATCGCTAACCTCTTCTCCCTCCTCTTTCTCACTGCAGTCTGTCCATCCATCTGTAAGCACCGTGCCTGCACCAGAGACAACCAGTGCTGCCACGAACAGTGCCTGGGAGGCTGCTTGGAGCCTGGCTCGCCCAGCAAATGCGTGGCATGCCGACATTACCTGCACAAGGACAACTGCGTGGAGCAGTGCCCACTGGGCCACTACACCTACAAGGGTTGGCGCTGCGTCTCAGCACACTTCTGCCAGGAGCGCTACCAGCGCTGTAAGGAGGTCAACGGCACAGCCTGTAAGCACCACGTCATCCACGATGGCGCCTGCCTGCCCGAGTGCCCTTCTGGATACACCGCTGCCAATGCCACCTCGTAAGTCTCACACACACACACACACACACACACACACGCCTTTTGGGGAGATTTTCCACCTCCGGTTTAACAATTGTGTTTTGTCTTTTTCCAGTTCATCCAGCCGTTCTCTCAGTCTGACTGTAGCACTTTTAGCTCCACCCTAGCACTGAATCGGATTAGACCAGTAGCATCTCACCTGTTAGCGTCTTGCTCAAAAGTGATCAAGAATTCCAATATTTTTCCTATTTAAAACTCGACTCTCTCCGTAGTTACAAAGTGCACAAAGACTAACAGAAAATGCATAAAAAAAGCATGGCGATTTTCTTGGCCAATATAACATGGACCTGTTTGAGTGGTTTGGATGTGCATGCACATGACTATGTGTGTGTGTGTGTGTGTGTCTGTCTGTCTGTCTGTGTGGTGTGCATTCAAGGTGCGAGTGACTGTGAACTGGGTGCAAGTACCAAGTGTTGATGGCAGTGCAGCATGTGTGCTTGTTAAAAGCAGGTCAAGGCTGCTGTGCTGTGCTATGCCAAGTTGTGTGGGGGCGTGATGAAGATGTAGATGCGCTTGGTATGGCAGCACAGCAGGACGCCTCAGCGCTCAGCAGGGTAGCGCTTGCTTGGCCTACCTGGCACTGAGACTTGCACTGATAGTCGTTTGCTCTGCTGTACACACTTCACAGTGTACTAGCACACACACACAGACACACAACTACTCAGATACCTACTCACATTCACTCTTTGTCTCGCTCACACACACTCGCACGGTCTCTCTTACATACATACATATGTTCTCACTCTTTCTCCTGTGCGCACACAACCTCACACACTCATTCTCTCACTTCCCTTACTTGGTCTGTCAAGCTCATTCGCCGAGATGTGTGTGTGTGTGTGTGTGTGTGTGTGTGTGTCTGCCGCAGTGCTGTTGGTGCCTTCTTGCCTCTTTGTTTTTCGTTTGCAAGTTCTTTTACTCTCTCCATCCATCCATCCTTTCTGTATCCATCACTCCATCTCCCTCCCTCTCTCCCTCCCCGTCCATTGTCTCTCTCTCCCCCTCACTCACTCCCTCAGCCACCTGCTCAGCTTCCACTGTTCTCTCTTGCCCTCAGGTCAATTTACTTTTCACAAATCTTTATTCAAAGCCGCCATTTTGCCACAGCCTCAGTTTTGAAACAACTGGAAGAAAAAAAAAACACTGGTGTGAAATCAGATCTTACCAAGTGAAAACCAACCTCCCACAATCCTTTATTCATTGGGAACCCTTATCCACACAACATTTTATCTTAGACCAAGCCATGTGTTCAGTTTGTTTGTAGAAAGTGAACTCGACCAATATTCGGCCAATGATCAGTTACGCGATAGGTGAATGTTGGGGTAGTTCAAGCAGTGGCACTTCTCTCTCGCTCCTCTTCTCTCTCTCTTCCTCCCTCACGCTGTGAAGGAGGGAGAGGTGACTGTGCAAGCCTGGTTGTTTACCTGTGTTACCTGCCACTTTGCTTTGATTGGATCCTTTTTCCACGAAACAAGGAGAAAGGGAGGAAAGCCGCTCATAAGCTGTTTTGAAGGGCTCAGGTGTCAGTGAGTGGGACTTCTTGACACACACACACACACACATATACACATAGACACATACATTTTTTGAACACTATTTGGAAATGTCGTGTGTGTTTTCATTGGTGGCGATGTTAAGTAGAAATTAAGTGGCATATGGCTGTGTGTACTTATATCCTTTTTGTATGCATTGTAATGTCTGTTCTATGTGTGCGTATTAGTGTGCATGCAGGTCTGTGTGTGTGGACCACCCGTGTGCCGTGACCTCCCAGTGTGTAGTTCTGTCTCTGTCACTCAAAGCAAAAGCAGGACTACAGAGCCAAGTGCTTCAGAAGGGGGCCATGTTAGGGCTGTGTGCTTCACTGTTTGTTCACGGGTCAAATAAACCCTGTTTTACCTTGTCCCTATTGATGAATATTCAGGACATTAGGTTTAGGCCAGTCCCCTATTTTTACTGGGGGAAAAAAAACCTTCTCGGGAGGTGAATAGTGAGTAACACTTCTGTGCGGTGGGCATGGAAAAACAAAAAAATAGAAGGAGGGTGAAAAAAAAACTCTTAAGGGTACAGTAAGCAACACTTAGCAATTAGTAAACGTGTGACTCTTTTTGTAGCATTTAGTTTAGTTTATATCTCCTCATAATCAGATAGCTCTCAGCTCTAGTACTACACTGCCACAGTCTTCTGACTCATGCTCTGTGAGCTGTGAGCAAAGAGAGTGAGGGCAGTGTGAGGTGAGGGTACCTCTGGCATTTTTTGTTTGGTCCTTGGTTCAAATGTGATTCAGGTTGTGTTGGACACAAAAAAAGCGCCCGTTAAGAAATGCTAACATAAGCACAAAGAAATTTGGCATCGCTGACCGCACCCGGGGTGTGAAATGGTCCCAGAGAGGTGGTGTGTGTTGTGATGAGGTGTGTTGGCCTTGAGGTTGTCACACTCCGCTCTTGCAGCCAGACACATTCCCCACGCTCACCCCCACACTCGGCAGATGCAGGTGGCTGGACTGGAGGGCGCAGAGCGAGGGCGAGAGAAGCACGAGAGAGGAGGAGACTGAGAAAGGGGGGAGGCGTCAACAGCAGATGAGTGGAAGGGAGAAGGAGCCTTCATTTTCTCCTCCTCTTCCTCTTTCTCGTTCTCCTCTTGCTCTTCCTCACCCGGTCCTTTTTGCCACCCCCTGAGCTGCTCCCCATGTTGAACCCATTGAACCCTCCCGTGGTTGGGACCTCTCTCCCCTGTGGGCTCGACTAACTGGAGAAGTGAGTGATAGAAGACAAGGAGGGAAGAGAGGGAGAAGGAGGGAAGATGAGGCCGCTGGGAGTCCAAACTTGCAGACACACAAATCACTACATCGGCTGCAGGCCAGTTCAGCACAGACCAGACCAGACAGCTTGTGCCTTTTCCCGGGCCCAGCTCCTCCATGCACCAATCAGAGGGCCCCAAATACCACCGGCTCGTCGACACCTCTGTTTCACTCCCTACTTTCCCTCAGTCTTATCGTTGCCTGACCTCCCCTCCTTTCTGCTCCCTCACACAGCTGGCTGGTGCTCTTTGTATACTGGTTTGGTGTGTAACCCCCTCACCCTGCCCCACCTCTTTTTTTGTGTGTGTGAGTCCCCTAAAAGTCGCCGTCTTGACACTAATTTGGTCTCAGAATCTTTTTTTGGTTTAAGCTTGTACTTTGCTGGCCGGTTTCTTTTTTGACCACTGATTTTTATTTATTTATTTTTTTGCACATTTATTTCTAGATGAGACTGAACATCACTCTAGTGTATCTCCTTTTCTGCTGCACTAGCTGCTCTCACTTGCAGCTGTTCATTCCGTCCAGCCTCACCCCAGACACTCCTTCCTCCCCACTCACTCACTCTCTTTCTTTCTTTCTTTCTTTCTTTTTTTCCTTTCTTCTTGGTTTGAAGGCCAGTCTTCCTCACCACTCTTTGTGATCCCCCTCTTCCTCCATCGCCTCTCATGCGTAAACCATGATGCACTTGACACACTGCATACCAGTCGAGATGCGCACGGCAGGAACAGGTGATGAGGTGATGCAGCCACTGGCACTGATGGCGGAGACAAGACTCTGTCACATGCACGCTCATCCATGGCAGATGCTGGTGTCACACAAAAATGTGCCGCAACGTGTTGTGTCGCTGGCAGAGGAAGTGTCTCGCACGGAAGGGGCGAATCGTGGCGGGACGGGAGAGCACGCTTCGGTGAAGAGCTGCTCAAGTGCAAACGCAATTGGTGATTAAGTTTCTGTTTACTGCCTGACTGGGAAAAGAATGTCCCGTTCATCCTTGAGAGCACTTTTTCTCACTCACACACGCACACAGCCACATGTACACCTACCCTATCTTGGCCTGCCCTGACAAGGTCATCTCCCCTCTGTCTCCATCTACCCTCTTGGTAACAGAGACAGGAACAAACCCTGGCACCTCGTGCGCCTGACCTTGACAGAACAAACCATTATTTTAGTTTCGTCCCTTTGGAGGAGTCGACACAAATAGAAACAGTCTGGAAGTGCACATTGTCTTTGTCTTAGACTTTGTGAAGTTCTGCTCTCTGTGTGTGTGTGGGGGGGTGCACATCCTTTTCTGACAGTTTAATGATTGTGTGTGTATGTGTGGGGCACATCTTTTCCTGACTGTTTCATGATTGTGTGTGGGGAGGGAGGTTTAGGGGTCACATATGTATTCCTATTAGTACCTGTGTGTTTGAATCTTTTGGGATTTCTCTATAGACTAGCACAGGCAGGCCACAGAGAACTTGCCACGACGGCACCAGACAGCTACCTTTTGGCTGTAGATGTGTTGACGGGTGCTGACTGGTGGCCTGGTGTGTGCTAGCTTTATCTTTGTGTTGTCTCCTGTGTGTGTGTGTGTGTATGTGTGTGTGTGTGTGTAAGTGATTGACCCTCTCTCTTTGTTGTGTTCTACAGGCTGCACTGCACACCCTGTGCGGGTTTGTGTCCAAAGGTGTGTATGGGCCGCAAGACGATCGACTCGGTGACTGCAGCTCAGGAGCTGCGTGGTTGCACTGTTCTCAACGGCAGCCTGACGATCAACATCCGTGGAGGCAGTGAGTACCTCAACACACACACACACACACACACACACACACACACACACACACTCTTTAACACCAACTGCACAGCCTTCCTACTTCTCAATCTCTTTCAACGGCTCTGATGCCACCTCAGCCTCCTCGAACCTCCACCTTCCCTCCACCCTTAGGGAACACTAAGGAGTGTGGACCTATCAGCAGCATTTGACACGGTCAACCACCGCATCCTACTGGACAAGCTGACCAACATGGGTATTGATGGCACCGCGCACTCCTGGTTCAAGTCCTGTCTTACTGGACGGTCGTTCAGTGTCTCATGGCTAGGACAGACATCGGCACTTCACCAACTCACCACAGGAGTACCCCAAGGATCTGTGCTGGGGCCCCTTCTCTTCTCCCTGTACATCACCTTGCTAGTATTATTTGTATTATTATTTTTTCTTTTCTTTTCTTTTGTGTATGTTTGTGTCACGCTGCCCTCTCTGTTTTGGCAAACCCGCTTGTCTCTTTCTGGTGAGCTCATTTTAATCATAGAAGGGATGGCTTTGAACAGTGGCACAGCCGTTAGCTGTGGCTGCCTCTGATAGATTTATAGATGGAAGTGCAGATAGTTGGACGAGGGCACAGAGAGCTGGAGTTACTAAAGCTACTATTAAAGCCGGCAACGTTTCTGTCACCGGCAGAAACATTCTGTCTCCTCTACGACACCTACCATAGGTTTAGTAGGCATGATATCGTCCTCTTCTCCCTGTACATCACCTCGCTAGGCTCAATTATCCACTCCCAATGCTTCTCGTGCCACTGCCATGCTGATGATATCCAGCTCTATCTGTCCTTTCCGCCTGATGACTCCACAGTGTCAACACGGATCTCGGACTGTCTCTCTGATATATCTGCATGGATGAAAGGACACCACCTCCAACTAAATCTCTCAGAAACGGAACTGCTGGTCGCCCCAGCCAAACAAGCCATACGTCACAACATCAGTATTAAGATCGACTCCCTGTCTGTTTCTCCCACCAAAGTGGCAAGAAACCTAGGTTTCATGATTGATGACCAACTGACCTTTGCAGATCATGTTGCCTCTGTGGCTCGGTCGTGCCGTTTTTCCCTATTCAACATAAGGAAGATCAGGCCGTACCTAACCCAACATGCAACCCAGCTCCTGGTACAGACCCTGGTTATCTCTCAGCTTGACTACTGCAATGTCCTCCTATCAGGCCTACCAGCCTGTGCGGTGAGACCGCTACAGATGATCCAGAATGCAGCTGCACGTCTGGTCTTTAACCAGCCAAAAAGGGCACACGTCACACCTCTGTTCATTGAACTTCACTGGTTACCCTTGGCTGCTCGCATTAAATTCAAGGCACTTATGGTGGTCTACAGGGTGAATGATGGCTCTGCTCCCATCTACCTGAATTCTCTCCTGAAGCCCTATGTCACCCGAAGACTGCTTCACTCCTCTAAGGAACGTTTTCTAGCACGGCCAACACCTTGTGCAGGTCAATCCAGACTCTTCTCATATCTGGTTCTGCGCTGGTGGAATGACCGCCCAAGTGCTACCAGATCAGCTGATATCCTCTCCACCTTCAAGAAACTCGTGAAGACCCAGCTCTTCCAAGAATATCTCCTGGCGTAAACTTTGAGAATGCACTTAACAATTTAATTTCTCTGCACTATTGCACTTTCAACTTAAAATGGTGCAGTTTCTATGTTAGCAATATGCACTCCTTGTTCGTTCTTTAATTGTGTTGTAGCTTGAATGTTATCCTCTTTTGTAAGTCGCTAAATGCCTAAATGTAAATGTAATTGAGTGTTGGAGCAGAAGTAGTGAGCTGATTTAGCTGCCCTAATAAAACTGGTGTTTTGTTGCCAGTTGAATAGTAGTGGAAAACTGGTGGACCCTTTATATGGCCTTATACCACCAAACCTGATATGGAAATGATACCATAATAACTGAAGGATATGTCACCACTGCGCTCTGCATGCATGCACCTCACCTCAGCCCTCCAACCCCCCTTTATTTCCGCTTGTTGTGCCCCTACCATACTATACCTCACTTTCCACTCCCCCCCGACACGCACACACACAAACACACTCTCACAATCTCCCCCCTTTTGTTCCACATACCATCCTGTCTTACTTAATGAAGAGAGAAGGCTAGCCAGTGCAAGGCACTTCAAGTTAGAGCATCGTGTTCTTTCACACCGTCACACACTGTCACACACCGTCACACATTGGCATGCTGGGCTCACCCTGACATATGAAGTATTTGTTTTTAATCTATTTGAGCCTAGTCAGTCATCAAGGTCGAATTGGTACGGTACTCATTGCTCACCGCTCAGGAAAAGAATGCTTCATCCTTATTCATCCTTGAAGTGACATGATCAAATATGATTTTGTCATGTACAGCTGCATGGTTTTGGTATGTGTTTGAGTAAAACGAGATTGAAATTTGTGTAGGCTGTGTAGTGGATATTTTACACAAGTCAGAGTAACTCAATTTACATGATAAAAATTATTAATGATTCATAATAAATATGCAAATAATAGACGCAAATAGAAACGTAAATTTAGATGTCACAATCTTTCACATTTGTATTATTATTTTTTCTTTTCTTTTCTTTTGTGTATGTTTGTCACGCTGCCCTCCCTGTTTTGGCAAACCCGCTTGTCTCTTTCTGGTGAGCTCATTTTAATCATAGAAGGGTTGGCTTTGAACAGTGGCACAGCGGTTAGCTGTAGCTGCCTCTGACAGATTTATAGATGGAAGTGCAGATAGTTGGACGAGGGCACAGACAGCTGGAGCTACTAAAGCTACTATTAAAGCCGGCAACGTTTCTGTCACCGGCAGAAACATTCTGTCTCCTCTACCGACACCTACCATAGGTTTAGTAGGCATGATATCGTCCAGGGCTCCATGTCTGTGTGACTAAGTCTGTCCGCGTCTGTGCCAGAGACAGTCAAAGCATTGAGACACAAACACACACACACACGTGTGAGCACTCTGTCTCTGTGTCTCTCTCTCTTGCCCACTCTAACTTAAACACACAAACATATACACATGCATGCATACCTACACACATACCCACACACACATGCCACCCATTCTTACTCTCTCAGTCCCACACATACACATACACTGGGGAGGCTCCAAGGTTAGAACCTGTGCACCGTCACTAATGTGTGTGTGTGTTTTATTCTGTCTGGTTAGATAACATCGCCGCTGAGCTCGAGGCCAACCTGGGCCAACTGGAGGAGATCACAGGTTTCCTCAAGGTGCGCCGCTCCTATGCACTCGTCTCACTCTCCTTTCTCCGCAAGCTGCGCATCATCCATGGGGAAGACCAGGAATCTGGGTAAGCCCTAGCCCCATCTTAGATCTCTCCAACCTTTCCTGTGCCCCCCACCGTGCCACACTCCAGTCCTCGAAGGCCCTGTTTACATTTGTTTTTAGTGATTTTTGCTTGAGTGATTGAGTGATATGGTCACAAGTGGTCAACTGAGACACTGAATCACTGTTTACACATGTATCAAAGGTCTACAGTATGTTGCTGACAACTTGTTTAGATGCCATTCTTGTCCACGTCATGCTCAATTGATTGTTTGGGACACATTGAAACACTTTAGAATTAACACAAATATGTGGTCACCTGTGTTCACCTCCACAGAGGCAGGTGGTTTAAGTGATCATTATAAATTGCACTGTCATTGTGGTTGCTATACTTGTTTTGAGACCATTGACCACTCATGAACAACTCATCCAAAGCATTTTTAAAACAAACAGGTTCTCAATGTATCTGAAACATCTCTTTGTCATTCCAAAGATTAAATGCATTTAAAAGAAGCAGTCAAAACCAGTAAAAGAGGTGATTTTGAAGAGTTAAATGTGTGTGAACTTCTGAAACCTTTTTTTTATTCTTTTAAACACCCCTGGTCCCACACTCTCTCCCTGGATTTTATGGAGGGGAGTATATAACACTGTGTCCTGCAACTGCAAGCGATGCGAGCGAGCTTTGATGATAGAATCAGTTTGACTTAATTGTCAATTGGGACGTCCTATCTGGTCACGAGTGTGCACAGTGTGAGTGTGTGCAGCGAGCAGTGCTGCGCGACGTGCCAGGATATGATGTGGTGCCACATTGTGACTAAACATCCAATGCTATCCGACAGTGTGACGCTTGCTTGCAGTTGGGACGCGGTGTTGGATCAGATTTTTAGTAGCCACAAGTTTTTAGTAGCCACAAAGAGAATTGCTTTGGGCAAACATAGTGCTGTAGGAAGTGCACTCATAACAACGGATAAGCACGTAGACACATAGACGGCAGAAATGCACATATGTAGTATAGAGTAGACCACAACTTTGTTTGCATTACATACACACAGTCTGTCGGTCTTGCTGAATGTGGTGCCATTCTATCTTTCTTCAAGGAACTACTCCTTCTATGCTCTGGACAACCAGAACTTGCGTCAGCTGTGGGACTGGAGCAAGCACAACCTGACCATTGTGAGCGGCCGCATGTTCTTCCACTACAACTCCAAGCTGTGCATGTCCGAGATCCGCAAGATGGAGGAGGTTACGGGGACTAAGAAGCGGCATGCCAAGAACGACATCGCCACCAAGACCAACGGTGACCAGGCTTCCTGTAAGCTCTCTAATTCTCCTTTAACATTTCACTAGACACAGTGACTAGGAGTCTGTCTAGGAGTCTTGGTTTTGATCATTTGCACTGAATAGTGCAAAGTGTTTGAATCATGATCTGATAAACTAAGCCCCCAGCAGGACTTTATTATTTGCGTATGACACCTTTTAGAGGTCCGTGGATGTGGCAGGTGTTTAAACCCATGCCTCCTCATCCCCTTCAGGAGTATTGGTTATGTAAACTAGTTCAAGTTTATTTCGCATTTACACTCATTTATGTGAGATCATTAACTTTCTGTTCTGTCCGAAAGATCATCCAAGCCGCAAAACTCCGATGTGTTTTTTTACACGTCTTTTACTACCACCACCACCACCCCTCTCCCCCATGTGTCCTTTAGGTGAAAATTCTGAGCTGAAGTTCACTTCCATCCGGACCTTGCCTGACAAGATCCTCCTGAGGTGGCAGTCCTTCTGGCCTACAGACTTCCGAGACCTGCTGGGCTTCATGGTGCTCTATAAAGAGGCGTAGGTGTCCCCAACTGACACCAGAAGTACCACACTATGTTCAAAGACTGATTTCCTCTACTTGTAAAATGTCTCTTTAGATTAATATCTCTTTATCTAGTTATACCAAACTAGTCTAGACCATAAATTGGGTAATCGTGGCCTACTGGGGATCAGAGTTGTGACCGGATTTTGGTTGGGTCAATCCCCTGACTGGTGAGCAAAAAATGATAGGCTGGAGCAGTGGTTGAACATTACTCTCCCATGTCCACATCCAGTGCATTTGAGCAAGGTACCAAACCCCTAATTTGCCCCCCAGGCACCGCAGCGATGGCAGACTTGTGTGTGTTCACTGCTACACTACTCACTGCGTGCGTGAGTGAGTGAGTGAGTGAGTGATCTCTAATCACAAATGGGTAAAGTGCAGGGCACAGATTTCACTCAGGGATCATGATTGTATCTATGCTATTCTATATTATACTATACTATCATATGTATACTATACTATCAAGTATACTCTAAAAGGAAGAGGTCTCACTATTATTGACAGATACACAGACATATTTATACCCATCTTCGTCCTGTTTTTGCAAATATGTTTATGTGTGCTACAAGGAAATACAAATATGCAGGCAGCAGTTGATAGCTGAAGATCTCTTGCATTTGATGGCAGACATGCGAGTGCCAAGTCACCAAGTGTGACTTTCAGTTCTGTAAATGAGTCAGCTTGGGTTCTTTGCGTGATGTTAACTGCTGCTTGCTCACCCTGTCTGCAGGCCCTACGCCAACGTGACTGAGTTCGACGGGCAGGATGCCTGCGGCTCCAACAGTTGGGTGATCGTCGACGTGGACCCGCCAGCCCGTGCCACAGAGGCCAAGGAGGCCGCCGACCCCGGCTGCCTTATCTCCATGCTGAAGCCGTGGACACAGTATGCCATCATGGTCAAGACCCAGCTGTCCGGCTCTGACGAGCACCAGGTCAACGGTGCCAAGAGCAAGATCATCTACGTGCGCACCAACGCCACCAGTGAGTGTGCTGTTCCTCAGTAACTAGAGCTCTGCAGGCATAATCTGTAGGTTTATCTTAGCTTATCTGTGTTTGTGTTGGTGGATGCACACTTTTCCAGTTACCTTGCATTAACCGCCTGCAAATACACTGGCAGTTAAATGTTTAAAATTGTTGTAATAAATTGATCACCCTAGTTACAAACTACTGGTTAGAACAGATGTATATTCACACGTGGAGTAATGTGAGCTAATATTGGTTCCTCATAAAGAAGGTAATGTTGAAGAGGATGCTGTTTGAAAAATCTCAGGTGAATTCATGTGCTCTTGCCTTGTGTAGCTCCTTGCGTACCAACAGAATTAGACCCTTTAAAAGTACTATACAAACAAGTAGTAGCCCAGAATCAGTCCTTGTTGTTTCTAAGGGCAAGTTTAACCAGCATGCAAGACAGAAGGACCTTCTGAAGCTGAATGCGATGGTGGAAAGAGAGATGCAGATCAACTCTTATTTCTGGCACACTTGGCTGGTGTTTTTCTCATTTGTTTAGCGGGTGTCTCATTTGATTGCCCACCGGCTGCATGTTTACCTCCCATGTGCTCCGGCAGCCATCAACATGTGGCTAGCCACAGGAAGTGCCCGACCTGAGTGGGGATAAGTGCATCAGCGGTTTTGGTGAAGTAGGTTGCCGCTTCGTGCCTGGGGCCTTGTCATATTGCTCCTCGATAGAATCAGCAAGCCTGTGCCCTCAGTTGTGTTCGACAGCGTTGCGTTGGATTTTTCAGTTCAGTTGTGTGGTTATGTGATGCTTTCTGTAATACCAGGTGTCTCGCCTGTCTGTCTTCTTTGTGAACTTTTTGTCCATGACCTCAGAGAAACTTTTTGTTTGTGTTCGTGTGTGTGTGTGTGTGTGTGTGTGTTTCTTGGAAGCAGTCTTATGGCATCTGATGTGGCAGCGTGTCAAAATTGGAGCACCCACAAAGTCCTCTGCAGGCCTCCTCTCATGCCCGCTGGTGGTTCTGACTCACTGGGCTGGATAGAGTAGGGCAGGGCAGGCAAAGGGCAGAGAGGGCAGTGGTGGTTAGTTAGAACAGGTTCACGGCTACGGGTAACTGCTGCCTGTCTGGGACAGAGCGCTTGTCATGCCGCCCCCTGTGCGACATCTCGTCATCCAGCGCAGTGAAGCGCTCAGCAAATCCACCTGACCCGTCTGGCTGTGCCGCTGTCGGCTTCTCCTGCTCATTTGTTTAATTACAAGAGGAAGTGATGGCTGACGTGTTCCTTCTGCCCATTCCAATTCTGCTCTGATGGTTTCTGTCTGCTTCTCTTTCTGTGCGTGTGTGTGTGCGCGTGTGCGTGTGTGTGTGTGTGTGTGTGTGTATGTGTGGCTGACTATTATCCCTCAGAACCTTCTGTGCCACTGGATCCCATCTCCTCATCTAACTCGTCATCTCAGATCATCCTGAAGTGGAAGCCCCCGAATGACCCCAATGGCAACATCACCCACTACCTGGTGTACTACCAGCAGCTGGCCGAGGCCAGCGAGCTCTACAAGTTTGATTACTGCCAGAAAGGTGAGGCCAGCACTAGCAGCAGACACATACACACACACACACACACACACTCTGCCAGGAGTAGTAGCTACAGGAGGTAGTAGGATGCCCTCTAGCTAATGCAGTGCTCCTCTGTGTTACAGACAGTGTGGTTGTGTGTGTGTTTTTATTAAGGGTGGGATCATGTTTCAGTGTGTGGGAAGGGATCCCTGGTGGAAAGCAGTGGGCTCATATTCCCTAAGGCTGGCTGAGGCCGCAGGGTCTCCCTGTCTCTCCCCTGCGGGAGTAACAAGTGTGCCTTACAAAAGCACTGTGCCATGCAGGAGTGTGGCCTGTGGGAAAGGGGGGCACACTGGATGATGCTGATAGGTGTAGACAGGCATGCTGTGTCTCTGGAAAAACAACTCACAACTGTTGTTGATGTCTCTTTTGTCCAGGGTGTCTGTGTGTGTGTGTCCTTTTCTGGGTGCCTGTGTTTTTCTGTGTGTTTGAGTGTTTCTGATTACCTGTTTCTCTTTACCACTCTCTTCTGCCCAGGTATGAAGCTGCCGGCGCACAAGCCCACGCAGGTGAACACTGAGGAAGAGCAGAAGTGGAACCAGACGGAGGAGCAGAGCCAGATGGGCCGCTGCTGTGCCTGCCCTAAGACTGACAAGCAGCTCAAGAAGGAGGCCGAGGAGTCCGAGTACCGCAAGACTTTTGAGAACTACCTCCACAATGAGGTCTTCATCGTCAGGTTAGCAAGACGGTGGTGCTGCTCCTTCAGTCACTTGTTTCGCTCTCTCTCTATATATCTGTGGTTCTCTCTCTTTTGATCCAGTTGAAGTATTTATTAACATGACAAACCATCATATAATAGATATACTACCCCTCCCCCCCCATCTACCTCTCTCTCTACCTCTTTAATTAATAGTAAATACTCATCAGACATTGATAAAGTCTTTAAATGCACTTGAGCAGGATGCATATTTCTCCATATAGTTTTTTTCCTCGTAAGAAAATGTCCAGACTAATGTAGACTATAGGGCGGCTTATTATTGGCACAGTGTGTCAGTTCCGGAGCTTCAAGGTTCTCTCAGCCCAGCCTTGGCTTTGGGCTCTGTGTGTACAGCCTTGGCAGTTGTGTTTTTCTTGTGTCTTGTCTTTGGCCTTCAGTGGTCCTTCTAAGAACAGGTGGCAATAGCAACACCAGCTTCCTGTTGTCATCAGAACCCTGTCAGCACACCATCCCACCACACTCTCTGTTTGCCCGTGTTTAGTCTCCCATCTCAGACATGAAGGAGGGCACACAAGGACACGCAGTCAGACTCGAAATGGAGCGAAACTCCACTCCTTATAGGCACCACTGGCGATAGGTTGCAGTCATGAGACACCAAGGTTTTAGCTTGGAATTATTCATGACATTCAGCCAAGTAACTCTGATATGAATCTTAAATACTCTTGGTTAAGGTTTTGTGCTATAGAGGAGCTTTTTAAAGAAACATGTCTCCTGTCCAAAATCAACCAGTCACATGAGTGAGCTGCTTTTGGCTAAAGCTAGGAGAGAGTCCACGGAAGTTGTGTAACATTGATGATGGTGTCCCTTAGGGGCCTTATTTTGGCCTTAAAAAAATGCCTCCGGCTGGTATGAAACATGTTGGCGGTCATCCCAAACCGTTACTATGATTTCCATCCACAAACCTGCACTGAAAAACACCCATGTCTCTGCTCTGTTGTATGTAATCAAAAGGTCAGTGTGAAGGCCAGAGAAGATTCCAGGCACGTGGTGTAGTAACTTGCTTAGACCAGCCCAAGAAGCCTTGTGTTTTTATTCTCCTGGCAAAACAAAGCGTAGGCCTCATATTTGGGGACGGTTCACTTCTTTCTGTGTTACTTTGGGATAAACGACTTGCCTGAATGTTACCTGACATTCATGTCTCTGTTTTGCAATCCCTTGCCAAACACCAGTTGTGCTAATCCTAAGAGATTTTATATGTGCTGACACGATGGCTCCTTTCGCCACCTAGTGGTGAAATATGAACGACCAGTGTGGTGCAATGCATAGCAGGTATTTCCTTTACAAAACTCTGTAGGTGTCCCAGCAATGTTTATTTTTAAGAACCCGTTCTTACTGTCAAGTTAAAAAAAGAATACCAACACATACCAAGGCTATTGTATGAGTGTTGGCAAGGCACTGATTGCAAAGTTTCAACCCATATTTTTCCCCTCTATTGTGCTATATGCTTGAATATAGGCACTACTAGTGCATCATTCTGTGTAGTGCAAATTAGGTAACCGTCAAGAAGACCTTGAAGCCCTTCTGGAAAGGCCAAATAAGATAGAATAGGATGCCTTGCAATCCTGAAAAAGATAGAAAGCCCTTAAATGCCCCCTATACTTTCCCCTGGTCTCCTTATATTGACCTTTGTCTTCCGCTGTCGATGCTCCAGACTTTTGACTTGATTCTCATCACGTTCTCCACTCCCTGCTCATAACACCTCACACCGCAAATCATCGCAAATTCCTTGTGATCAGGACAATTTATGTGTAAAGCTTGTTTTGGTACTTGACTGTTCTATCCTATGTTCCACCTGTAACTGTTCTGACTTCAATTACGACTCCTGGTTGTATCCTTGTAATGCACTTTTATTTTATTTAAAAGTGACTAAATGAGTCTGTGTCTTATTGTGTGAAGAGAAATTGTACTGTTGTGGAAAAGTTTGCAACGCTGACTTGCTTGCTTCCTGTGCTCTGTCCTCCTCAGGACACCAAGTCGTCAGCGGCGCTCCCTGGGCAGCGTGGCCAACCGCACGCTCATAGTGACCACCCCCTCCAGCATCCCCAGCCCCATTCCACCCACACCCGGGTCCGCGGAGGAAGAGGAGGCTGAGGCCGAGGTCGAGGCCAACAAGCAGGAGCTGAAGGTGCATAGGAAGGAGTCCACTGTCATCTCCAACCTGCGCCACTTTACCAGCTACCAAATCGAGATCCACGCTTGCAACCACGAAAATGACCCCTCGCGATGCAGCATGGCCGCCTACGTCAGCGCCCGCACCATGCCCGAGGGTACGCCTGGTCACCACTCCCTAAACACACACACACACACACAAACAGCTATGTAGACAACTTTAGATGTAGGCACTGGTCAATTCTCTCTCTCTCTCTCTCTCTCTCAAATGCAAACACACACACAAACACACACACACAGATACGCACACGTGTTCTCACTATAAACACATTATTTCTGTTGCCCTTACAAATGTGGACATAATGGCTTTGTTGCTGGCAAATAAACACATATTAATTCTCTCTGACGTCCTCAAATCTGTTTTGCTGCACATTGTTTTGCAGCATAGGCACAGCAGAACATCATTACATGGAGGACTTAACCTCATAACAGGATGTGGGGCTTTTATCAGAGATGCTGCATCACAGTATAATCAAGGGCCCAATCAGGAACGCAATTTAGATTTTGTCAACAACACACTTAGAGATGGAAATATCATGGTAATGGGTGACTGGAAAAAATATGCACAGCTCAGATATCTAGCGATCTTGTTCCTCTAGTTTTAGCTGAACCAACATGTGTTAGGGCTGTTTTATGGTCTGTGCAGATACATTTTATGTACACAAGAAGGAGTTGGAAATTTTTGTAACAGAATATTACACAGTTCTTTAATCTAATGCAATGTGAATACCATGCCATGCCATGCTTTTCCTATGGGAGAATGTCATCTGTGTAGTATGCAAACACTATAAGAGGGCTCCGTAACTCACTCTGTCTGCCTCCCTATCCTTCTCACTAACAGACAGGGCGGATGACATCACAGGGCCGATCACGACTGAGGTGTCTGACTACTCTGTCCACATCAAGTGGACAGAGCCCCAGGACCCCAACGGCATGATCATCCAGTACGAGGTCAGCTACAAGAGACTGGGAGACACAGAGGTATGCACTCTACAGGACTCATTCTCTCTCTATTGCACACGCGTGCGCACGCACACACACACATACACACACACATACACACACACACACACACACACACACACACACACACACTCTTGTACAGTAATGCTCTCTCTCTCTCGTTTCCTGCCATCAGATCTTTGAACTATTTTTTTTTTGCATAAAGGTAAAAAGGGTTGCTTGTTAGATTAGAAAGGCTTAATTCTCATGTTGGCTGTTAGTTGCATGCTTTCACAAGTGGAGGGGAAAGGTTCTGTCTGATTCTGTGGGTTGCGTATGTCTAGGAAAAGTCTAGCCCCTGATTTATCGCTGTCGCTAACAGCAGTCCTCACCCCTGGGAGCCTTTGTCTCAGGACATTAGAAGTGCTTTTGTTACCATGGAAATGTGTACACACAGACAAAGTGGGAGTCCGTGTTTGTGAGAGAGAGAGAGAGATTAGAGGCTATTTATGAACAAGCAGTACAAAAGGTCTCACGCGCTGGCTTCCAAACAAACAGGTTCATGATGGAGATGGTGATGTTGCTGCTGTTTTTGTAATGCTGTGCTTTTCTCCACAAAGAAAGGAAATGAATTCAATCTTGAATACAGAATGACGGAAGTACAAACAAAAAATGTCATCTCTTGTCAAACACAAAAAAAACAACCTTCATTTACTTTAAATGCATTATAATGTATCGGCTCTACAGCTTTCATTAGAGTGATGGCTAAAGTTAGGGTTAGCAGGCTTTTTGACTTCTCTGTCTGCTTTCTGTCTTCCCTGAACATCCTTGGTTTCATGAGACCCCAGCATTGCTCCACATAACCATTTTCTGATCACTCTTGGTCATTGTGCTCTCTGTATACTGTGTAGGTAATAGTAACAATGTCCCCCTTCACAGGATCTGCAACATTGCGTGTCCAGGAGGAACTACATGACTGATGGAGGCTGTAAACTCCGAGTGGTGCATTCTGGGAATTACACAGTGCGCATCCGTGCAACGTCCCTTGCTGGCAACGGTTCTTGGACGGAGCCCATACACTTCTACGTACAAGACCGTAAGCCATTGCCTTACCTGTACCATAACAAGAAGTGCGGTTTGACTGTGAAACACTTGACAGTAGGTGACTTGGTCCTCCTAAAGCCCAGTCACAACAAGAAAAGTCCAGTGTCAAAGCTTAATATCCACCAGTTTTGAGCCTCTTTTTCAAATAGGTAGTGGTTGGGATGTTCAGGCCTCATAATGTGTCTCATGCTTGTCTTGAGATTCCCAGGTTGTTAATTGGAATACACATCTGGCTTGGCAGTACAAGGGATCACAGACCTGACTGACACTGTGCTGTGTGTGTGTACATGTACGTGTGTGTGCCTTACAGGAGTTGACCCGACAAACATGCTGAAGATTGTCATCGGCCCCGTCATCTGCAGCATCTTGCTTATGGGGGTTTTGTGTGTTGGCTTTGTTGTGTTCAAGAAGAAGTGAGTGTCCTTTGCTCTGTTTTCATGCATTTTGTTTTTTTAATTTTTTAATTTTTTTCAGTTTTTCTTGTGACGGTGACGTTGATGGTGTTGCTGCTGCTCTGATGACTTGTGACTAAAACAATTGTACTTGTTCTGTCCATTAGGCAAACCGATGGCCCTACCGGCCGCCTGTACACATCACCCAACCCAGAGTATCTCAGCCCAGATGAAGGTGATCCATTTCCTCTTGCTCAACTGCCATAGCTTTCAACTCAGCCAAAGAATGAGCCTGGCACTCTAGCTCAATGCCATGTTTTCTAATCAACTCATTCCAGTATTCACATTATATCAAGATACTGCAGAGAGGTGTCGGTCAGAAAAGCACAAAAGAACCACTTCTGCCTTGTTTCGTAATTGTATCTAATGATTTAGAACTGATATATATCCTCTTAGAATATGGTGTTAGAGGTTGACAAAGGTATAATTAGTACTGAGTAAGACTTGGTAATTACGCCTGTGTGCGTGTGTGTGTATGTGTAGTCTATGAGCCAGATGACTGGGAGGTTCCTCGTGACAAGATCACACTCCTGCGTGAGTTGGGTCAGGGTTCCTTTGGAATGGTGTATGAGGGCATCGCCAAGGACATCATCAAGGGCGAGTCCCAGACCCGCGTCGCTGTGAAGACAGTCAACGAGTCGGCCAGCCTGAGGGAGAGGATCGAGTTCCTGAATGAAGCCTCGGTCATGAAGGCCTTCAGCTGCCACCACGTGGTACGCCGCCAAAATGTTTTCTTTTGGGGGGTGGTGGTGCCTTTTTACATGGATCAGAGCGGAAGGGGGGATGAGTTGGAGAGGGGATGGTTTGTAAGTGTAAAAAATCACCAAACTGAAGCTAAGACAGCTTTCATTTCTATGCTGATGACAATACACTTAAACTAATCGTTGGTGACTGGGGGGGTGAAGTGAATATGCCGAGAGCAGGATGGCTGTGGAGTGGATATTGAAATTAAGTTGTTACCCCTCTACCCCAGGTGAGGCTGCTGGGTGTGGTGTCGAAGGGGCAGCCAACCCTAGTGGTGATGGAGCTGATGACCCATGGTGATCTGAAGAGCTACCTGCGCTCCCTGCGCCCTGACTCAGAGGTAAATTCAACTTTACTTCAGCTTAATATATGTAGGATGTTACATGGCTCAGTGAGTCTGTACCATCTCACTAACTTAAATCACCAACAACTATTAGATTTGATTAAACCGTATAACACAATTCACATATTGCTTACATTAGACACATTTTATGTATGTATGTATGTATTTATTTATTTATTTTAGCTGAATGGTTTCCAAGTATCACAGAGATGCAACCACTTGAACCAGTTGGTCTTTGTCAACCCTCTCTTGTGTAACTTCTGTATCAGTTAGTGGCACAATAGAGAATGAAGTGCAGTGAAAGTGATGGGTTGCATTAGGTTTTACAACAGCATTGAATGTGATTCAGCCAGTCATAATTAAGAAGCGGAACTCCGCACACGCAGGATATTCATCTAGTTAATTATGATGTGTTATTACCCGGAGAAATTAAATACTGTTTTCTGATTGGCTGATGGGATGTGTGGTATTTCCCAGTAACGGGGCAGCTATGAAGTAGACCTGGTTTCAAAACAAGTATATCCCTCACCATTATGGGCCGTTATCCCTAACTTAACTCTGCCTGGGTTTTAAGGGTTTCATGTTGTTGTTATTGGCACCTTGCTCAGCTAGGTAAGCTCTTTTTAGCCCTTAACCACCCTGTGTTTTCTCTGTTTGTTTGCCTGTCAGAACAACCCAGGGCGCCCTCCCCCTACCCTGAAAGAGATGATTCAGATGGCGGCAGAGATTGCGGATGGCATGGCCTACCTCAATGCCAAGAAGTTTGTTCACAGAGACCTGGCTGCCAGGAACTGCATGGTGGCCGAGGACCTAACTGTTAAAATTGGAGGTATGCCACTTTAGGAAGATATGACCTAATTGTTTTAATTGAGGTATGCCGCTTTAGGAAGATATGACCTAATTGTTAAAATCAGACGTATGCCACTTTAGGAAGATATGACAGCAGCATGGGGTAATCTCCTCGCAATTATGTGAAATACAGGGAGTCTTGATTTAATTCATTTATTCATTCAGTCATTGAAAATGTATTTACATCCCTATTCTCTGACTTCATTTGACCAATTTCTTGACTGTTTGTTGTTTGTTTGTTGTTCCCCCCCAGACTTTGGGATGACAAGGGACATCTATGAGACAGATTATTACAGAAAGGGGGGGAAAGGCCTGCTGCCTGTTAGGTGGATGGCCCCCGAGTCCCTAAAGGATGGGGTCTTCACAGCACACTCAGATTGCTGGTAACACACACATACTGTACTTATTGTCTAAGCTGTAGAGTTCTGTATGGTTCAAAATAGTAAAAAGAGAGTAAAAAAATGTCCCTTCTGTGTGTGTGTGTGTGTGTGTGTGTGTGTGTGTGTGTGTTGACACCAGGTCCTTTGGGGTGGTGCTGTGGGAGATCAGCACTCTAGCGGAGCAGCCTTACCAGGGCCTGTCCAACGAGCAGGTCCTCAAGTTTGTCATGGAGGGGGGATACCTAGACCGGCCTGAGAACTGTCCAGACCGCCTGTGAGTGACGCATACTCCTCCATTCATCATGGTCTTAGTGTTCTGTAGCTGAATAATCTTGTTTGTGTTAGATGATTATTTGATACAGATGGTAAATGGAAAATGGAACACTGGAAAACACTTGAAAATGTTAGGTGCCACTGCAGAAAGTTCTGGATTTTTTTTATGTACATTTAAAGAATCTTAAATTATTTGTTTCATCCATGTAATGTTATTTGTGTGTTACAAATAATTAACAATTAATTGCTACTGCTGTTCTCACCCTCCCATATCTCCTTTCCTTCCTGCCCTCACCCCCCGACCCTACACACACACACACACAGACATAGCCTTATGCAGATGTGCTGGCACTACAACCCCAAGATGCGGCCGCCCTTCCAGGAGATCATCCAGATGATCCGGGAGGACCTGCATCCCTCTTTCCAGGAGATGTCCTTCTACTACAGCGAGGAGAACAAGCCACCGGAGAGCGAGGACTTTGACATGGACCTAGAAAACATGGAGAGCATCCCGCTGGACCCGTCGTCCTACTCGCAGCGCGAGGCCAGCCTGGGTGGGGACGAGGGCTCATCGGTGGGCTTGAGGGGCAGCTATGAGGAGCACGTGCCCTACACTCACATGAACGGCAGCAAAAAGAACGGACGGATTTTATCCCTGCCGCGCTCCAGCCCCTCCTAATATTGCCCCACACACTCTTGATAAACCCCACCCCCACCCCCCAAATCACAGAAACAGAGCTATATATTACTTCTTTTTTGTTGGTTTCCTCATTTTATAGATTTCACTTTTATCACGTGCTACAGTGACCCTGCAGAAAGAATCAAATGATCTCAGGACTTTTTTTTTCTCCCTTTCCTTCTTCTTCAGTCCTCTCTGCTGCCACAGTATGATGAAGCAGGGGTGTGCTGCCCCTTTTTGTATTTCAGCTCTAAATGGACATTTCTACTTTTCACCTGTCTTTTTTTTTTTTTTTTTTTTTTAAGATAAATATTGCCAAGTTTCCAGGACTGGTCAAATGGAACAAACTGTGAAAATAACCTCATTAAAAAAACCAAAAAGGCTGCTTCACTACACAAACTTAAACAGAACCCCCCCCCACACACACATACACACGCACACACACTCAGTCCAACCCCTCCCTTGCTGGATTTTCTCCAGGAGCTGAAGTGGCCTTAACGTATCTGTGGCCTATGAACATACAATAGAGGTGTGTGTGTGCGTGTGCTTGTGCTTGTGCCTGTGTGTGCGCGTGCGTGCCTGTGTGTGTTGGTGTGTGTGTCTTGCTTTCTGTCTCTGAAGTGTCAGTGGCAAACAACCATAAGCTTTTGGGAACTGTGGGATGACTGTCCTCTCTGCCCATCCATGAACAAAACTCTTACCCTGGCAGAGTAGTCTGGATGGGGCACATGTGCTGGGAAACCTCCCCCTGCTTGTTTTTTTTTTGTTTGTTTTTTTTTTTTTAGTTTTTTCTCCTTCCCCCTTCAGTATTCCAAACCTTAACAGAGAATGAACAGTCACTTTTTCCTTTGGGATGTTACTTTTTAATTTATTTACTTTTTTTTCTTTCAATTTTTTTCCCTCGTGTTCTTACATTACAGCTGAAGGATATTTAAACTGTTTTCAGAACATATGACCGGGGTTCCTCAGATTGACCAATAGTTGCTGCTTTGTTATATTTTAGTGGGGATAGAGATGAGAAGTGTGTGTATATATATATATATATATATATATATATATATATATAATTGATGTTTTTTGTACATAGTTGATATGTTGTCATTCAGAAAAAAAGGTTATTGCCGTTTGTAGAGATGTTTTTACATGTTTGTCTCTAATCTTTATTTTTTCTAATCCAAAAAAAAATCATACTAATCACCTTCTGGATATCTGATCAGCCAATTGCACCGATTTCTTGTTTTTGTTTTTGTCTCCTTTTTTTTTTTGTTTTTCTATCAGACACAGGAGGAGTATTTTAGATGCCTTTGGCTTTAGATGTCAGCCCTTAATTTCAACATCATTTGAAATACTGCTGTAAATAAAACAAAAAAAGCAAAGCAGTGAGGTGCATTCAAGAATAGCTCCTGGGCATGGTTGTCATTTCTTGCGTGGTCAGAGCACTCAGTTGATCGTGGTTGGCTCTAGTTTGCTTGTTTGTTTCTTGGTGTAACTGTGGAAAGAAAATGTCTGTGTCCATACAGGTATCCCAAAAGACACTCCTTTCACAAAACCCAGAATGAATGAAGCCAGTTAGGCTCTGGGAAGTAATGAAGGAATGGCAACAAAAGGGCAACAAGAAGTATTTTGTGAAAAGGAAAAATACTTATTTTTTCACTTTGATTATAGTTGAAAGTAGATAAAATGGAGTGTCAATTCTACTCCACATAAAAGGCAGAGAAAGGACTGGTGTGGACTGAGATTTATTTTTTCTTATAAAAAGAAAGAAAAAAAAACTTGTCTAAAAATGTCTGTGTACATGAAAGCATTACTCAGGAACAGTTACCCAATGGAGGTATTTGTGAGTAAAACGGTCCCAAGTCCAATGGAAAAGGGACCAACAGTGGACTACGACTCTTTGCAAGTGAACAACTTCGTTGGGGCAAAATCTCCTGCATTGTCTGCTATACTTGGATTTTACATATCAGAGGCCTTCCTGTCACTGTCTGCCTCTGTGTCCTGGGGATGAATCATCTGAAGTTTGGTTGCACATATTCATTGATCCAATTCAAGTGTTACTACACACCACATGGTTTTACTCTCAGTGTGGCTGCTCGTCATTTGGGGCTGCCATTTAACCATTTTTATGGGTTTTTAAGAGATAACCTCTACAACTGTACAGGCCGCTGTTATGTAAATAATAAACATATTTCACATTATGTAAACCAGAATGACCAAAGCAGTTGAATAATTCTTTGTAGCACTTAGGTCTTTATTGACTGTTGTTTTCTTTTGTGTTTTGGAAATCAGTGTGGTCACTTCCACATTTTTGAAAGTCTTCACTCAAGAGGTTGAGTACTTATTTTGGTTTGAGTTCTCATGGTAATTTCATAGTGTCAAACCATGGCATTCCTTTACTCTGAACATGCTCATTAACTTCCATATGGCACGCTATTTAATAGGTGCATTCATCATAGTCTAGTGATGCATTGTGGGTTGAAGGCCTGTTCATACATCCCTTTGGCTATTGGTGGCACTTTTCACCCAGAATGCATCGCTGGCTGCAGTCGCCTGCAGCTGACTTAATAATGTTGAATGCACCTCATGTCTCTGCCTCACATCCTGACATTTAAACACATGCTAATTAGGGCTTGACAGTTAATGGAAATCAATTACAAATATTTCTAAATCAAGATCATCATGTTTTGCAACACAAACCAATACACAGTACTCTAGTGCAACACAGACCAGTGCACAGTACTCCACAGTGCAACACAGACCAGTGCAACTGTGTGGTACTCTTTTAGTCCTGTGTGTGGGAACTCTATCTTCTACCTGAAGGTACAAACTCCTTGTAGAGAGGGTGGTCAGTACAGTCCAGTATTGCCAATGCCTTGCTGAGTACATGATGGAAGGGCAGGTCACAGAGCTGGGTTTGAGTTACCCCAGTGACCTTACCAGCTACACTGACAAGCCAGTCAAGTGTATTTCTCTCAGCAAGGTTGAGGTTAGCAGTGTCATCATTTGGTACATACTCAGAAAATGAAGACGTTGCAAAACCTTCTTATGAATAGCCTCAGAATTAGCTTGGAAGTTTAACTTATTGTGTGCAGCATTGTAATATTTGAAATTGAAATGGACTGAAATGAATAGTGCTTCAAAAAGCATTGAGTAATTGTGCTAAATAATAATGATCTCAATATTAACCCCCCCCCCATAAAAAATAAATAAATGCAATATTCAGAATAGACTGGAAGTTGTTTTACTTCTGTCCACATGGAGGCAGTGCAGCTCATCATTTAGCCTTTACACCTGAAATTAAAACCAAAGTCAAGAACAAGTTTTTAAAAATATAGCTCTCTTTATTAGCATAGATTATGTATTTGTAGAAAGTCATCCAGACAATGAAGGAAATTGCCAGATGGCGCACCAGAGACATCACCACTTATGGGGTCACTGCTAGAAGCCGTTGTTACCCCATCGGTTGCTGTTTCTCTTGCCCTCTCGGTTGCGGTTCCTACCTCTGCGTTTAGAGGGCCCGTGGTCCTCCCAGCTGATCACCTCATTCCAGCCATCCCAGCTGGCCCAATAGTCATCATCTGCCCAGGACACACTCGGCCGCAGGTTGGTGCTCTTCCTCCGCCGAAATGGCAACATACCCCCACTAGATGCTGGGGCTGAGCTATAGTAACAGCTCCCCTCTCCACCTGGGCTCTCTGGCCAAGCTTCAACTTCTTCCCCGTCCTCCTCTGACACCAGGCATCCAGACACCCAGGGCTCCTGCCCCTGGCCCTCTTGATCCACTCTGCTGTCAGTCCATCTGGGGGCTCTGAGACTCAGCACACAGGATCTCTCCCCAATTTCCGGGCCTTCCATGTTCAGTGGGAGGAGAGGCTCATGCAGGCTCAGGTTGTCCAGTGTGGGGGGGCTGGGCTCTCTATATTGGGTTAACACCCCGCGCCTCTTGTAGATCCACATAGGACTCAGCACAGGATGGGATGGCGCTGATGTGTATGGGATCCACTCCACCTTCTTCTTAGGCGAGCTTTTCTTCTTGGTGCTGGTGGTGGTGCTGGTACTGCTGTTGGTGCCAGTGCTGCTACTGATGGTAGTGGTAGGGCCAGGTGAGTCTCTCCTCAGTAGCACCACTTTGCCGGTTCCAGGGCCTGACAGACTGAGATGCGTCCTGTCCCCTGAGCCATGCTCAGCATCAGCCTGTCCAGCTGAACCACTCTTTCTGAACCACTCTGTCTCTCCTTTTCCCACGGCCCTGTTAGGCCCAGGTAGTTTTTCTGGTGCCTGGGGCACATCTCTAACTGCTTGCTGTACAGACACCTGCCCTGGAGGTCTCTTCTTCCTCATGTTCTGGTTCAAGGTAAGTGAAAAGGTGTTGAAAATATTGAAAAAAAAATATTTTTTTTCTAAATAGGGTCACTCATAAAGGCAACAGATTCTGAACAAAGAAAAATATGTAACTCAATTGTAATGTTTATACTACAGAGGAAAAACTGCTATGCAGTCAGTTTTATCTATGCATATTGACAAAAAACATTAAAACCAACAACATACTAATCAGCCTATCACACATCACAGACCCACCTAGTTCGCTGTTTTGAGGACCACAATATGGTGTCTAGATGATGGTAGAACAGCTAGATCCTGCCAGCTACGTGTATTTTCTTTATCTTTATCTTTGTTTGTTATTGAAAATCTTGAAAATCATGGAGGCCAATTGATTCCAAATTATTTTGTTTCCAACGCTACCATACAATTCTAATGAGACAGAAGATTCTTTAGAGTAGTCTCGTGGTCTTCTGCAGGAGTATGGACTCTGCAGCACATAACAGCCAAAATGTACTAATTTCTTGCGTTTCATATTAGGTCTATTTGAAGAAGCCCAGTCAATGTTGCAGAATTACGTCACTTCAAAACATTTGCACAGCAAATGATTTTTATTTTTCTCTTATTTTGGTGGACACAATATTTTAATTTAGAGATGAAAAAAACACCAAAGAAATTATGACCACATTATGAAATATAGTCCACCTTGACACCAGTGTCTCTTTAAATAAACCTTGCGAGATACAGGTCCTGCGGAATTAACTTGTGGAATGTGATTGTAGCATGGTGAATTGTGTTCCCATAATGCCTTGTGAGGAAGGGAACAGGCTCATCTGAATAATTCCGCAGTGTGGGATATTTTCCCACAGTGCTGTGCACTTGTTACTTTAGTGTTTAGTGTTACTTTATCAACGTCATCTGGTCACGACAGACCTTACAACTGGGGCAAGAATTCTTAAAGGATTTGTTTACGCTCTTCGCTGATCAACGATGGAAAGTACAAAAATGGTGAGAGGAATTAACTCGGGACTTGAAACTTTCACAGGTTCCGTCCAAGTTGTTTCGTTTTTGATTGAAGCGGTCGCTGATCTTGCACGGGCCATTTAGGCTACACTGTAGCTTCGATTTACCGTTCTTTAAAGTATCCACCATCATTCGTAGTTGCTTTGTCGAACTAGGGATGTGTGGCTTGGATATTGAAAAGCTGTGGTTTTCAAGCCTTTGTCTATATCCTGTTGTTATTTTTTGTAGTTTGTTTAATCCAGGTTATTTCGTTTATGTTACATTTTTTATGCGTAACAGAACTGTATCAACATTCGTAATCCTTTGATGATGGTTTTTGCTCATGTTTTGTTGTTTTGGCACCAACATCTACAACGGCTACAACTTTTCAGTTGTAATCATCCTTATATAAGGTTAATCCATGGTATTGTCATTTCTTAAATGAGCCTGAATGGCTCTTATCTTTATCACAGTTTGTGAATATGTTCATAGTGTACTGTCAGTGTCACTCCTTAGGTCGCAGAGAATCGAGAACTTTTCACCTTCATTCCATTCATTCCGCGCTCATGGAAGAAGTTCTAATTATTCGATGGCATGTAGGTTTCACTGATGTCATTGTCTATCATTGTCTTAGAGGATGGTTTCACTTTATTGCACCTATTTTGCGGTAAAAATTTTACTTTTACAAAGAAACCTGTTTCTGACCTCTACCATAAGGTGACCAGCCCTCTGAGATGAAAAATCGGGCACATTTACCTGAATTTTTCTTGGGTGCCAGGGACATTCCGATTTCTGCAGTCAATATCATTAACATAAGTAGTGCTTTAACTTCAAAAACCGGGGACAACGTGGGTTTTCATGTATTTTACCGGGGACAGACCACCATAATCCCCCCCCGGAAATAAGGCTCGTCTGGTCACCCTACTCTACCAGCCATATATGTTCAGAGTGAAATGGGCCTGTCTCCTAGGTTCTCTTAAATGAAGGTCTGAACCCCAGTAGACACCATTGTCAGATATGTTGCCAGTCAAGATAGTACGGCCTTGGTTTGAGTATCCAGAATTGATCATTAACCTGGACTTGCTTTACTTCATGCTGCAGCAGGGCCTGTGTGAAAGTGAATTACCACACCAATTGTGACTGTTTGTGCCATCAGCATAGTTGTGAATAACGCATGTACCTCTGGTCTGACTCTACAGACTGGTCACATGGCGATAATTGGGCCCACTCTACTGGAGGCTCTGCTCAGGGAACATTAGAGTTCATTCCATCTCTGGGGATTAGCCATGCACCACCTGGATTGCCCTTGCCCCAGGATGGAGCCTAGGAAACAGGAAATCTGGGCTTCTCTAATGTATACAGTGTACTTGTGTTGTGCATAGCAAGGGTGTGTGTGTGAGGAGAGGTGCTTTTTGGAAGACAAACAGCGCAGAGAGGCCCTGGAAGAGGTTGATGAAGGAGGGTAGCAAGAAAAGCTGTGAAGCATGTGCTTTGACATGCTGTTGTAAATCACTGTTCTGGAGCATAGATTCATCATTTGTGCTTTGACCTGTGCTGTTTTTGCCAGGATCATGTGAAACATGTTCACTATATACACTGACACTTCCTTGTAGGGTACATTTTGGCCTCAGGAAGAAGTATAGTATATCTGTGTATGTGTGAGTAGAAATCAGTACTTTAGAGGGTAGTATTTCTACCCAAAATAATGCTGTAGAGTAAAATAAACAGAATACATTATATTTTTTAATAATACAGTATGTCCTCTGGTTTTTAAACTAAATATAGGCTAATGAATATCAGATGTATGTTTTGGTGTATGGAATATTCAAATTTATTGTAAATAAAAACATGAATATGTACCGTACTAAAATGTGTGACGGAAAACCATTTTAATCCAAAAATTAGCATAAATATGTCTATTAATGTAATGTTACCATGGAATAGTATTAGGGCTGTTTAACCTATGAGTAGCCTAGAAGTACTCTCCTTTAATGCCACTATTTGTGCATCCCTACATCTGTACACACAGCCTATGTTTGTTTGTTTGTTTTTTTCCTTTTCCTTTTTAAGTTTTTTTGTTCTACCCCTGTAGTGAAACTGAGTGAACTAGCATATGATACATCGCATCAGCTCCATCTGCTGTAGTGCAACAGACCTGGCCAGCCTGCTATTCCTGTTTTGTAGGAGTGCTGTCAGTAGGAGACACCTGCCCCACCTGCCCCAGCCTTGGGTTCGCTTCTTGTCCTGCTGTGTGACTCCTGGTGGGGGTGGGGGTGGTTGTGGGTGTGACCTGACCAGGAACCACTTCTGCACATAGGTAGCAGGAGAACCAGTCAAGGAAAAAGCCAACAGTACACACTACAGTTGCAACAGCTTTACACACACACACACAAGCAGTGGGCAGAGCTGTGGCCTATTTGTGTCTGACAGGTAGACTGCCATAATGTGACACAAAAGAGAGAAGGCTGAGTAAAATTTGTACTACCTTTGTTTAGTCTTAGTGTTTGTTCAGCCCAAAACCAGTAGATAAACCTTGAATTAGTCAGCTATGTAGATGTTCAATGATTAGATTTTTTCAATAGTCAATAGTCTTGTTTCTTTGTGCAACAAAACCAGTCATATCTGGCAGAAATGCTCATTGCTAGCTGTAACAGTCTATCAAACAAGTACAGGCTATGAAATTACTATTATTTTTTCATTTTTAAGGTTTGTCTTGTGTGGATAAGCCGTTATATGTCCTGAAATGGTTGAAATTGTGAATAAGATGGAAATCTACATTGCCACTGTTCTTATCAATCTCCCAGGGTCTTTACTGTGTAGCTTTGTGCTCCACGTCAGAAGCCCCACAAAATGTAGGCTGACATCACCGAAATGGTTTGCCAAATAAAGCTGTTGGCAAGCTTTCAGTGGCTCGCTGTACTGATGCCTTGTTTGTCTTTGTAGTTGTGTAGTCGTTAATCTTTTACTGTGCACAATGGTTTTGAGAGGCTCGGCTGTAAAATATGATGACTATTACAGTATAGGTTGTGGTGCTAACAGCTTATAGAAGTGACCAGACTGTCTTTTATCCTCTTTAGTTACTGACTTCTTTATTTGAGTGTTTAAGGTAGCACATATGTGTAATCGTGTATGGGAGCACCCCATTAAGAGAATCTGTCCTTCAACAGCTCATATAAGCTTGCCTTAGGTATTTCCTCTGTGATATGCTTGGACAGATAACTGTTAACCATTATTAAGGTACATCAGACGAGGTGAAGACATCTGGAATTTACCTCATTTTCACTGTTCTGTTCCAAATGCTGTTAGAGTATCAGATTTCTGCTGTTTCTTATCAGATGGTAGGATCACTTAACACTTTATGCTGATCTGATAGCCCATTGGCCTGCTTCCTCATGCAGGTCCAGGTCGTACAGAGAGGTTACGCCAGACATGTTACGGATGCATCTGCTGTAACAATTAGCTTCCACTATAATCAATGGAACTGGCTACAAGAGATATGAAAAGAACAGAAATAAACCATATGTAACTAAATGTATTTTTGACTTATGGCCTCTGTAACATATCCAGTGTAGCCATTGTGTCCCTGCAATCTACTCCTAGTCCTGCTCGCTATATACCCTCTGCACTCACAGCGTTAGCTACGGCGTGACACTGCAGCTCTCATGTGTGTTTGTCTCAATGAATACACATGCCTGGTGGTCGGTAGAAAGTGGTCCTCCCGGGGGTGTTGGTCATGTTTTGTTCATGCCCGTGTTCACCCCCACCTCCTCTCCTTATCTAGTCCTGCCTGCTTCAGTCACAGTCTTCTCTCCCACACTCTGCATTCTTCTGGGATGGCTCTGCTCACCGTCCAGCCTTCCAGGCCTGATGGAGGAGCCTTAAGTGTTGTCAATCCAAATTTTTGACTCTGGCATTTGCATTAACGCTGTGCCTGCACTTCCTGAGCTGATGTCAGATGATTTTTTCCTGGTTTGCTTTCCAGCAGACTTCAGGCTTCTGATTTTAGTTTAACAAATTGCTATATGCTCTTTATTCCCATCAGGTTATTTTATCCAGTGTCCTTGGTGGAGGCAGCCCAAATAAATAAGTAGAGATATGTCATTTAATTCCATCTAAATGAAAGTTATGAACATTAGTGTTGGAATATTGGCCTGTACTGATTATACCCTTCAGTGTACTGGTATATGAGTTGTGCTCTAGATTACGTCATTTTTGGACTTGATTGTTGGTTTCTGTTCACACAACTTGAGATTTAGGCAGGTTAGTTGTTCAGGAAATGCTATGATAGGTGATGACGCAACAAAACAAACAGGATTAATCACACTGGGATAGTTTACAGTTTCATAGGCCAAATGTTGAAGATGTTACAGTGTTCACTTCCTCTTCTCCCCCAGTTCTTCTGCATATGCTGGTTCAACTTACTTGACAAGCTTGTTTTCAGTCTATTAAAGCGACCATAAGTGTATTCACATTCAGGCTTTTAAAGCAACTGTATAAACAGGATTTATGCCGTAAATAAATTGCATATTGATTGAATTATCATATTTATTATTTTGATATGTCGACACCTTCCCATCAGCTGACGGAGGTTTTGTATAGTGCAATAATGGTCTAGTGATTGCACAAATTTAAAAAAAAACTTAAGTGTGGTGTTTGTATGCATTTCAGATGTGTTGATTTGATTTCAGATGTGTTTTTTTTTTATACCAGAATTCCTCAAACTATTTGTGTACCTTAGGTGAACAGTCCCACGAGGGCAATGCTTTGCTTTTTGCTGTTGTTCAGTTTTGAAATGTCAGTACTGAATAAAAAAACATGGGTTAATATGTAACAACTGAAGTTTGCTAGGTTAATTCCCATCAAGTTTTATGTTGCCAGCATCTTTCCAAATAGTTTTTGTCACTCTTATCTTGTCCATTCTGTTTATCTAAACTGCATTCTTTTGACTTTTGATTGGAGAAAGATCTTTTTACGGCTTCAAGAAGACCCCTCTGTGACCCTGGTGCCTTCTGCTTGATCCACAGCTCTGACACGGGGCTGTCCCAGACCGCCAGGGCAGCGTCAGCATCAGCCCCTACAACCCCTCTCCTCCCCCATATCCTATCCAGACACAGGCAGCAGGATGCCTGTGCCCAGCCCCTGACCCCCTGCTGTGCTACAGACACCTAAAGAGCTTCAGAGGTGAGAGGGCACCATATCTGTGGTGTGACTGCACCATATCTGATTGGCCTCTGGTGGGATTCACAAGTTTTTCTGTCTAAATCCAGTAAAGCAGTCAAAAAGATTCAACTGTCTGTCTTAAAGTCATGCAGTCCATTAACTTAATTTACTGAAGTATAGTGGTGTACCCTTTAAAGACATGCCCAGTAATAGACACTGTTGTGATAATTGTGTTTTCCCCCCCTCATCCTCATCATACGGCATCATAAGGCATTCTGTGTCCTATGTGCCCCCGTGCAGATTAGCCTCCGAGCCAAGAGAGATGGATGAGATAGATGCAATCAAGCTGAAGCTGGAGGAATCCATCATCTCCTCCCAAATAGAGTCCATCAACACTGAGGGTGGGTCGCCATCCCTTCATAGCAACACACACAGCCTTTCAGTGCCAGGCTACATGTTCGGTCTCATATATGTGGTGATATTAGCAAGTGGAATTGTCTCAAGGCAGAGCCTGGTAGAGCCCAGAACCCCCCTCCCCAGACCGCTTTACACAAGTGATAATGGAAGATGCCCTTTTAACCTTATTCAATAATGGGTGGAAAGTTTCTACCTCTTTCTACATCAGTGAGTAGAAAGTTAGTCATGCTGATTGTGGTGGTGAAATAAGAGGAGAGAGAATCAGAAGCAAGCAGATCATGTTATACATGCATCAACATAACACCTTATGATACTACTACTACTACCAATAAAAAACTTTGTAGTAATCAAAATGTGTATGTGCGCCCGTGCTTGGGTTTAAGGGGTTATGTATTTATTTGTAGATCCCCATTACACTGCCTTGCGGGCAGACCTGGAAGCAGATGTGCAGGGCTTTGAGGTGGAGACCTGGGGACTGAGTGTCGATCAGCAGTACATGAAACCACTGCAGAAAGAGGCCATCAAGAGACAAGAGGTCATTTATGGTGAGTAGATGGTGTATCCTGTTTTCTGTTCAAAATTGGTTGATGTTTTATGACCTCAGTTAAATGCATAACTTGGGTATGTTAAAGGATCTTTGTTTATGTGGTTTACCGATGAGAAGAGTTTTAAATGACAATAAGTTAATTTCTTTTGCTTGTTGTGATGTTAAGTCATAAATCATGTTTTATTTTGTTGCATTATTTGGTAACACTTTATTTGAAGGTGTCTACATTAGAGTGACATGAGCCTTCCATTAACATGACATGACACGGCTCATGAACATTAACAACACTTCATTAAGGTTTATGGCTGTTGTCTGTTTTGTAATGTCTGCACCCCAAATAGTGTCAATTTTACATTACAAAAACCACTTAATGACAACAGTTATAAACCTTAAAAAAATTTCATTAATGTTCAAGATATGTGTCATGTCATGCTAATGACATGCTCGTGTCACTCTTATGTAGACAACTTCAAATAAAGTCTTACCCATTATTTCTGATGATTATTTTTTCAGCTTGATTTATTTAACCTGTTCTAATAAAAACAAGCAGATCAGGCTACCTTTGTTCTTACTCACTCAGCAACTGCCATGTGCCTTGCATGAGGGTTGTCTGTCATCACCTAAACCACTCCCATAGCTGACTGACAGTAGCCTGACACTTCAACTTAGAAATTCAACTTAAATTGGGCTATGTAAACATCTTACAGATGGTCTGAACCATCAGGGACACATGGGCAATGCAATGTAAAGGGAGTTAAAACAAAACATGCATACAGCAAAAGTTGAAATAATGATAGTGAAAGTGATAATATTGTAGTAACCAGACTGAGAATGAAAGTGAAAGGTTGCTGATAAAAGTGTGATGACTTGGAGAGCTGAAAACTCATGGCACCTGGGCTATAAATGATATGTCTCTTTAATGTCAGTTCAGACTTTAACCATTCACAGTCCTGGATTAACAGTAATTCAATTTAATTGCTTGTAAAAGAAGTATTGTCTTTTTACTTTGGTCACAGCCAATAGGGTCATGGAGATTGTTAGCTTGTTTGCTTTAAGATAACAGTGGTGATCTATGTTTCAGAGCTGATCCAGACAGAGATTAACTATGTGCGGACACTGAAGATCATGCAGGGCGTGTTTGCGTGGGAGCTGCGCGGCTCGCTGCAGATGGACGAGGCCAAGCTCCATCGGCTGCTGCCCCCCGTGGAAGGTCTGCTGGGCCTCCACCAACACTTTCTGGGCCGCCTTAAGGAGCGCCGGCAGCAGTCCCTGGAGCCCGGCAGCGAGAGCAACTACTGCATGCACCGCCTTGGAGACATCCTCTGTGCGCAGGTAACCACGTTACCACCTCTTGCCCTGGTTCTGCACCTTCACCTGTGTGCTGCTCCAGGAATATGAGGCATGGCAGTGACGTCAGTCTCAATGAGCCACAGCTATGTGGAAAGCTGTGAGATTTTCCTTTCTCACCGCTCAAACAAATACCAGGTCACTAGAGGGCTTTTGCTGAACTTTCAACACTTCATTTGTGAGGAGGGGCCCTAGAATGTGTTAAACGTCACAAGGTGTAATGCTTAGCAAACAGCTTTAGCTTCTAAACTGAAAATGCTGCTTTAAAACGATTAAACTTGTCCAGAGGAGGTGTGAAGAATGAAAGTCAACGTGGCAATTATCATCTTTGCAGTTTTCAGGAGAGATGGCAGCACTGATGAAGGAGAACTATGGAGTTTTCTGCAGTCATCACAATGATGCTGTTGGCTACTACAGAGAGCAAGTTCAAAGCAACAAGAAACTGCAGTACATAATGAGGGTATTACTTTAATGATGTCTATTTTTTTTCATATCAGACCATTATACTGATTTTCTTTCCAATTTAAAAGTAATATCTTAATATAACAGTGATAGTCCCCTCTATGTTGTAGAAAATCAGTCAACTGGCCATTGTGCGGCGATTAGAGGTGCCTGCGTGTGTTCTCCTGGTCACACAGCGCATCACCAAATACCCTGTCCTGGTTGAGCGCATCATAAAGAACACTGAGGGTAAAGGAGATCTTCCTCTTGATTTTAAACTTTAGATAACAAACTCATAACTAACACTATTCTTTACGGATCTTGATTTCAAATTCTAGAATCTCAAGCCTAGATGACAAACTCATAACTAACACTGAACAAACTCTTCACAAATAAAAGTACATACAGAAATGCATTCATATAGTGTCTATTTTGTCACATTATGTAGTGTAATTTACTCCTGGGACAGTGTTGTACCCCTGTGTCGTACCTGCTTTTCACTACTTAACTTTTGACCTCTCCATCAACCCAGCTGGCACTGAAGAGCATGAGGAGCTGGTGCGGGCGCTGGGCCTCATCAAAGATACCATCATGCAGGTGGATGGCCTCGTAAACGAGCACGAGAAGGCCCAGCGGCTGCGTGACATCACCACCAGGACGGAGCCTAAGTCCCTGGGCAGGATGAAGGATGGACGGGTGTTCCGCAGAGAGGACCTCCTGCGGCCTGGACGCAGGCTTTTGCATGAAGGCACCATCAACTGCAGGGTCTCCTCTGGACGGCCAAAAGGTTGAAGCACACAATCTGGCAAACTGTTTTTAAGAGACTATGCACTGGAACATATGCTTCTGGGATTAGAAGGATTTTGGCTCTTTTTGTGTAATTGTGTGTATATTTTCCTTTTTATTTCAGAAATCCTTGCTCTGTTACTGTCAGATATGCTGATATTGATGCAAGAGAAAGACCAAAAATATGTTTTCTCTACCATGGTTAGTGAACATTCAAATATCAGGAGTAAACTGTTGTGTAAAGTCTTACCTTGCAGGTGTGCCCCCTAACCTATTTTGTGTTCCTTTACCTCAGGACAACAAGTCGTCTGTGATCCCCCTCCAGAAGCTTATATTGCGTGATGTGGCGCAGAATGAGAGGGCCATGTTTCTGATCTGTGCTTCGTCGGACGTGCCAGAGATGTATGAAATCCTTACGGGGTCCAAAGAGGAGCGTGACCGCTGGAATGGAATCATCTGGCAGGCCATTGCTAGGTGGGTACAGCAAACTGGTAACTGATACTGATACACACTGCACTAACAACAGCAAGATTCCCAAAGAGCACACACGCTTACATCAGATCTGTGCTTGAGAAAGCAGAAATTTCTGTTGACACGGTTCAGTGTTGGCAAGAACCTGGCAGCACAGTACACAACATCAAAATGTAGGGGTTAAGGTTTAGGACACTGCAATTTCTTAAGGGTGGAGAAGAGAACCCCTGCTCTGGCAGCAGTTGGTAACTAGTGAAAGCATAGGAGAGTACAAGTGAGAATATGTGGCATATGTGTGCAAACCATGAGGATTGTCAGAAGGTTATCACAGTTGGTGGAAGTGGAGTTATGTGTCAGCCTCATGACTAAATATGTGTACAGGAAGAACACTGGCTTGAATGTTCTCTTTTTTTTTTTTTTTCTCTTCTAGCTGCCCAGAGGAGGTCGATGAGGAGAGGGAGAGTGAGCATGATGAGGCCTTTACAGCAAGGCTAAGAGACTTTCAAGGTAACTGAACTCAAGTTGATGAGGATGCGGATGAAACTGCTTTCTGATGTCCTGATAGAAACAGAACATCAGAACACTCATTCAGAATCTACCATTCTGGATTTTATCTGTGCAAAACAGCTGTGAATTTTTCTGGCCTAAAGTGTATACTTCGGGAGCATTAATTCTACCGCTTTTATAAGCTGCTCTGCGTAGATCACATGGAAAACTGTCTGTCTCAAGTCATCCTGAACTCAGCTTTGCACTTATTCACACTGTATTTAATACAGCAGCCACCTGTGGTGGTACATGATAAAACTGGAGAGCCAGTCTGACGCTAGTTGATTTGCATGTTAATTCCAGAGGATATCTGGACGCAGGACGGAGCTTAAAGCGGCCTTGATGTTGCATCAGTATAGTTGTTTCCTCAGTCTGTAGCTTTTTCTATGTTAATTTTTGGATGCCTTAAACTAAGCCAAATGAAAATGCACAGCTCTCTCTTTCATGAAAATTGAGTTTGAATGTGCTTTATAAATATAATTGACGCACTGTTTACTTACTAATATGAATCTCTTTAAAATAATGTGTTGTGTGTCTTTATGTACAGAGCATCTGTACATGAAAGATGCCCAGATTGTCCAGCACCTGGAGGAGAAGTTGCAGGTCTTTGCAGCACTAACAGAAACAGCAGCAGGAGTAGAGGACACAACGCCATACCGCCGTTTGCTGCTGCGTGGCACTACCGCAGACCTCCAACAGGGGGAGCAGCTGCTTAATGGAGCCATAGCTGATTGTAAAGACTGGCAAATAAAATTTCACTGGTGCCTCATTCCAATATATTTACTGTCAGCAATGGTTTGTGCAAATGTATTTGGTCATTTCCTAACTGCTAAATGTGAAGCAATGGTCTTGATACATAATTGACCTCTCTGAATTACAAACAGTTACACTGAGCTGCAGTTCATACATTTGTGTAAATAAATCATGACATGTTGATGTGTCTGACTAACAAGCCATTAATCTCTCATGGTTTAAAGCCTAATTGCCACATTACAGCGGGCACTGAAAGGATGTGTCCATCTTATGTTTCCCCCAGTGGAGACATTACAGAGGCTACTTCTGACAGGAGAGCCACAGGACTCTGCACCGGACACAGACACAAACTCAGAGCAGGCAACATTACTCAGGAGAACTCAGACCTTTCAGAACTATGACAACATGCCCGTCCTTAGGAGTGAGTAATGTCAAGATAATTTTAACATTTGTACATTGTTGTGTATAGAAATATAAAGGCATGTTAAGACATTTACTTTTATTATTGATGCGATTCATACAGGATGTATTTGATTTCACATATGTAATCTGCTTTTGTCTTTTATATATCTGTTGATATAATATATATTTATTCTCACATCTGTCATTTATTTTATTTGTTTTGGTCCAGCCAAGTCGTGGACAGGTGTTTGTCTTGTTAGGGTGGGTTAAAGGTTAACTCAAGTGTGGGTGGTGTGGTGTTGCAGATGGTGACCAGCGGGCTGAGGGCCGGCCCCGAGGGAGGAATCAGCGGCCCAGCTCTGACCCCCTCATCAGAGAGCATTTCCCCAGAGAGAGCATAGAACAATCGGTATGTCAACGGAGCAATTGTGAATCCCCATAGAATAACCTGGACGTGAGCGAGGTGATGACAGTGCTGTGTTTAGATCTGGTCATGATACTTTGTGTTTTCCATTTAGTCTGGCTTGGACTCCTCATATGCTAACAGTAGTTCATTTAGCCTTCTATTGGATTTATTCATGGACTCTGCCTCAGTGTGAATGTATGTGTAAACAGTTGAACTGGACTAACCCGAAAGGCACACATGGCTACTGATAAAACTAAAAAAATAAAGCTTGATGTTGGCAAAGTCAGGGCTGGAGCTCAAGCCAGTACTTATTGACTCTGACTGATCATTTACTGCACAGGCCGATGAAGAGGTCACTACTAACATGGACCATGGAGACTCAGCTTCGTTCCCAAAGGCAGAGGTGAATATTACTGATAATTTGAACCCTTCAAACTTAAGTTGCTGATATCTTGCATCTTACAGCCATTGTGAGCATTTTCTCCCTCTCTGTTAGTTTTCAGAAATATTGGTGGCTCTCACCCAAAAACTGTACAGCCTGCAGGTATGAGACTTCAAACAAATTCCTTCTATTTTTCCTGTTATTTTCTTATATTCCTTATGCTCTTATATTTGTTTCTTGTTATTTTGTTTGCATGCTGTTGTGTTATGTTATTATGATTGCCGTATTTCAAAATCATGTGATCCCCCCCCCCCCCCCCCAGGCAGTCATCTCAGAGCACGACACAAATGCAGAGCTCCACAGAGCCACCGCCAGTGGAGATCGCGCCAGTCGACAGCGCGGCAACCTGCTCCTGGAGCAGGAGCGTCAGCGCAACCTGGAGCGGCAGCGTGAGGAGCAGGCCAACTTCCAGCGGCTGCAGCTCCAGCATAGGCAGGAGCAGGAGCGCTGGGAGCGCGAGCGGCAGCGGCAGCAGCTGCAGGCCGAGGTGGCCGACGGCGAGCTGCGGCAGCGGCGTGAGGAGTGCGAGCGGTTGGAGGTGCAGCTGGCCGCAGAGAGGGAGGAGCTCCAGCGGCAGCGTGAGTCCTATCAGCAGGACCTGGAGCGCCTGCGCGAGTCCACCCGCATCGTGGAGAAGGAGCGGGAGATGCTGGAGCAACAGCGCAAGAAACTGGAGAAGAACAAGAAGTCCAACACCATCTCCAATCCAGGACACTTCAGCTATGAGGCCACACAGGTTAGCCACTCACACACAAGCCATGAACAAGTGGTGTGATTTTGGTGCCAGATTTGGTGATCCAGATTTTTACTTCAGATTTTTACTTTGGCATCATCGTCGTCCAATTTTAAATATAGTAACTGTAAAAGTTCAGTGTGAAGTTGAACAGACGAGTCATTCCAATTTGCCAACTCGCTCACTCTACATTTTGCACATCTCCAAAACTTAATCTAAGCTTCTGCATCACATCTCTGTCTGCTATATCACCAACAGTTCATTGGTTACATAGTATCATCCATTGCCATCATGCTATGAAATGTCAATCAGTTCTAGTTATACTGTTATTTTATTCAAGCTTTTACTTGTCTTGAAGCTAGTTAAGGCCAAAACTCCTCTCTGTTGTTCTACAATAAGTAACCCTCTCCTCTCCAGTCACTCTCTCCTTCAGCTTCAGATGACTGGGCAACACACAGCGCTGGAGAGGATTTCTCACGCAAGCCACACGTGCGGCCCAGCCTGTCCCAGGCCACCTCCACCTTCCTGGAAAGACCCCCTGAGGTACCCCCACGCCGCGAGAGCATCAACTCCTCGTCCATCAAGGTTGAGGTGCCCATCAACCTGATCAGCACCACCAACCAGGCCCACAACCCAGGGGTCATCCAGCAGCAGATCCCCACCAAGCTGGCTCTCATCAAGGGCAAAGAGAAGGGCGGCAAGGGAAAGTCCCACCATCGCACCAACAGCGCTGGTTAGTCTCCCTTGCACTGCCGACTACAGTCAAATCATGCTAAAGTGTAAAAAAGAAATACATGTCATGTACATTGACGTCAGTTCATTAATGTTTATGATTGTTGTCAATAAATGTCATTCGGTTTTGTTGTAATATCTGCATCCCAAATGGTGTCAATTTTACAAAAAAAATCTAATGATCGTCTAATAATTAGAATTGTCATTAATATTTACGATGGATGTCGTCATATTTATCAGCATTTCTGTTCCTTATATCCTGTGTCCTATAGCCTCCATTGAAGTTCCCCAGGATGTACCTATCAAGGCCATGGGGAAGGAGGGAGGCAGCCTAAAGTCCAAGGGGTTGACCAGTTCTCGCAATCTCCATCCAGGTAAGACAAATCTTCCCCTTCTCTCAAACTTAGTCAACAGAACACAGAGAAACCGGTTTAGTACTTTTTTGTGTCCTGTTTCAGATACCTTTGTTCATCCAGACAACCCGTCCAATTCAAAGTCCAATACTGCCAGTATGCACAGGAAAGTGGGTCAGTCCCAATCCCAAGACCCACAATCACACAACAGGAAAGGAGGGAGCACCCCAAAGGAGGACATTATCTTCTTTTAATCTCCGCTTAAATGTGCAGATCAGAAGAATGGGAAGAGCACACACAGACTATTTTTAATCATTGACAAGGTGACCCAAGTCACTGCCAATGTTAGTGCCTTTCTACTCTTTATGCTGTGTTATGATGGAAGACCATCCGTATTAGATGCTCTGCGCTCTTTGGTTTAAGTTGTATTTTTATTCTTCTATTTTAATGTTTTTGTTTTTAATTTTTCAGTTTTTTGTCCCCTTAAATTCAACCAGATGTTTTTAGTTTTACACTTACAAGTCTAACCGTGTATAGGTATTATGAGGTGGACCAGACTGGGCTTGGCTGGTGGTCAATACAGAGTTGAAGTTGTTTATGTATGAAGTTGTTAGCTCAATAACAGTGGAGTGCACAATGTATATAGACTTTGTCCTAGCTTTAAATAGGTTCATACATGGCATATAAGGTTCATATATGGTATGGTCATAGGCGTGTGCATAGTTGTGCATAGTGATGAAGATTTTGGTACTCATGTTAAATCACTGTTCTTGGCATAGCTGGTTGCATTAAGTTTGACTGGCTTGACCGTCAGTGGTAAAAAAGAATTATAGTTGCATATTGCAATATTAATATGCAGAGCACTGTTATGGGCTCTAATGCCAAAATACTTCATGCAAGATATAATGTTCTATACTTCAGCCGACTTGAAAATTGCTTATTATGAATGCTTTACTAAAAAAAAAAAAAAATCTAACATTGTCGTTGCAAATTGCTAAAAGACTGAGCTGTGATCTTGCCAAATGACAGTGAATACTCTTGTCAGATTGAAATTGACAAAATACGCAGCCCAGGTTTTATCATGTCAAATGTATTTTTAGTCATTGTTCAGGGAGTCATTGGGCATGAGTATTATAGACAATTACAGTTTATTTGTGTCATTTCTCCATTGGCGTATCAGTTTGGAAACCTATGCTTTTTAACGGGACATTGTCTTTTCTCGCAAATCCTGGTGTAAATAGAGATTATGTTTGAAGAGTTTTAATTTCATCTTGGTCAAGTCGTTTCTTGATGTGGATGGCCAAAGAAGATCTTGTGCTGTGATCAACTACTGAGTGAGGTGAATGGGTGTCAATGGTGAATCTGATTCAGTTTGGTTTCATATGCAGAAAATTGTCTTAAGACTTTGCAGTTTCGCTTAAAAACAATTGGTGAAAAATGTGTAAATATTCATTTGTAACAGTGTATAGTTGTAAAGTATTGGTGACTGTAGAGAATGGGCAAATGCCCTCTCTGCATCCACACGGGATAAATAAATGGGTTTTCTGAGGATATGTCCAGTTGTTGGGGGTCATCTTTCATGTTTTTTAAGCATAACCAAGAAGTTAAATGCTTTTGATTCAGCCTTTACATTTTTGACCCAGTTGTCCTCTCTTGCTTGTCTACATATTTGTTCCAGGTCCTCCTAATAAACACATTTAACAAGTAAGCTATACTGCCTTGTCAGGAGAAATCCGAAGAAAAGAAAATCAACCGGCCAAGCATTGTGAATATAAAAATCTACTAGGAATACTCCAGCTTTAGTGAAAGAACTCACCCTGACCCTCCCACCAGTCCCTTACACAACACTATGGCAAGGCCCACTCAGAACTGTCACAATGACAGCACAGACGGGAGAGCCTTCAGCAGCAGGGCTCCCTAGCCCAGGGACACGATTCAAGACTGCAACCACCCTGGTTCTCATTCTCCACTCTAGGAACTCACTACTGAAGACAGCTGTCGCCACTGCTATGACAGCTCCCCCACGTTGTCACCAGTGCTCTTGGCTTGTTCGCTGTATTGCTCATCATGAATACAGCTGGCGAACTACTGCTCGGAGTGAAGTATTAGTGAAGTCTGAAAGCGTCCGCAAGCGAGTAGCGTCACTCCATGAAACAAACACATCTAGAGTTGAAATGTATATCTTCCTTTATTGAATGATATTCATGACGGGTAAAAATGGGAAAAAAAAGTTAGGTGCCACACCCACTGTATGACAGCCTCCAGTAATAAGTGTTTTTCAACTTCCTTTTTCGATTTCAGAGTTTACCTTCATGAGGTGTTGAAATAGTGTAATAGGACTTTTAAATTACTTTACAGTAATTTACATTTACATTTTTTTTCTTTGTGGAGCTGAAATCATGGCTGCAGGACTGTGTGTGAATGCATGAATGCAGGACTGAAGTTTAGATTTCTTACAACAAAATACATGTTGCAGTGACACAGCATGGTGTAAACCACTACTGACATGGCATAAAATATATGCTGCAACTCAGTAACTGTTGGCAAACAGAAAGACTGAAGCTTGAACTAAAATGTTTGAAAGACCTTTTGTATGTATTTGTATTCAATACCCCCTCCCCCAACACAGTTGCCTTTAAATCCAACTTGAGCACAGAGATCAATTGACTCTAGTCATTCAGTACATAATGATTCAGGATGATCAGACTGAAATGTCCATATTGATTCCAAGGTCATTCTAAGCAACAAAGGAAAATATTTTTGTCAAATAACAAAAAAAAACAAAAAGTCACATTCTCAGTACAGCAATACTCTGAAGCCACTCACAAGCACTCAAAGGCAGTCTACACACCTAAACAATTTATATAAAAAAATCTACAATGTATGACCTGTTTAAAACATCTGTACCTTTGTATACTATACAGTGTGTATATATAAAAGAAAAAAAAACTAAAAAACATAGTGCCCTAGCAAGTGATTACAAACCACAGCATGCAGAACTCCAAACCCAGAAGTAAAAAATAAACAAAGAAAATGATGTGCAACATCATATCTGGTAGCTAGGACCTTTGGGTCATTCCATCATTCTTAGCACCATATTTTAAAGGGTGTGAAAATGTATCTGCTGTTTTTTCTTCTTTACAAGAAATGGGCTTGTTAGGTTTTATTGTTTTTCAGACAAGAGGACCTAAGAGAGCAGAGAAGAACCTAAGGTATTTCCCAGATAAGAAATGACTAGCTGCATTCCGTTCAGTGGTCCACAGCTCAACTATGCTGTATGCTTAGACCGTCCTATGGGGTGAAGACAGGAGGCCGGTGAAGCAATGTGAGTGCAGGCCTGAGTGGACCCATCTTCCCCTGGGTTTCTTTGTTTTTTTATTATTTATTTACGCATTAATGAGACAAATTCTTAACAATAATCTTCAGCATAGGCTTGTTCCTCTCTCACCCACCAAACGCACCAAGATGTTTAGCCACAGCTTGTTAATGAATAAGATGGAACTCTTTTGTTGCTTCGATTCATAACTCATATCTGATGGGGGCGGGGGGGGGGACAAATTGGTATCCCAAGAGTCATTACTCAGATTTGGTGGCCTCATCCTTTAGCTGAGCCACCTCCTCCATAGGAGGAGGCACGGCCACCACCTCCTTGGAAGGAGAAGTTAGGGCCACCTCCTCAATAGGAGGAGGTAGGGGGGAGGGGTCTTTTCTCTGATTGGTGGCATGGGGACTCGGAGACTCAGGATTGGTCAGGGGCTCATCTTTGGTGGAAGGTCCAGCGGTCTGAGTGCAGTTGATTGGTGCCATGACAATGGGAGGAGGCTGGGGATGAAAGGAGGTCTAAGTCAGACTTGTGACATTGGAATAGAACATGCAATCCAGGCCAAAGCCATCCAACCACCCACTAACCTCCCCAAAACAAACAACAGGATGGAGACAGGAGGTGTGTACACACAAACACTCACCAGAAATGCTTCTACTGGACAAAGACAAAGAAGCTCCAACTGACCAACTGACGACAAATGACACTAAACCCAATTGGAGATCAACACTAAGATTTGATTTGTGATAAGTAAAAATTCCAATTCACTGACTTTTCTCATTGTATATGCCCTCTGCATGGCTCATCATTACTTTATAATATAGGCAAAGCTCATAAATTGTAGGAGCATCCCTCTCTGTTGGTAAAAGTATCTCATCCCATGATTCAAAGCAATAAAGCAAATCCAAAATCAGTAAATCAAAGCAAGACACAGATCTGCCAACATGATAACAGGTACAATTAGAATATAAATTGTAAATTGTATCAGACTGGCTATGCAAGTAATGTAATCGCCAAGTCTACCCAAAGGGCCAATGCCAATATTGGTTAGATTCCCTGAGAATGTTTGGACTTAATCAACACTCCTCACTCTACGACATTCACAGACAGAGCCCTTGATAGCAGATAAGGAAACACCCACACTGATTGGGGGGGGGGGGGCAGTGGAGAGAGGACAGCAAGACGGACAGGCAGAGGTTGAATGTGTGGGTGGGGTTTTACTCAACTTTAATTTTAGTTATTGTAAATAACACTAGACATTTCCGAACCGAAGGCACTCATATCAAACTGGTATTCACCACAAATCCACTTCCTGTCCAGAACAAAGGCAACTCCCTGCGCCACAGCGCCACCGCCAGGCTGGTGAGGAGAGTGCAAGGCACCAGGTATAACAACGCAGGCTGGCCCATCTCCATAAGAGCCAGAGCCACAAATGTGATGAGGAGACCAATGCCATAACCTATCAGGAAGCAAAAGAAAGAGGTCCGGGACAGGCGAACAATCAGTTTAGCTGCTGGAGTACAGTGAACTCAAACATATACACTGTTCATCTGGCTCATACAGTGGGCCTTGTTACAGAGTTTCCCTACAGTGGTTAGAACTCAACCAACAAGTCAGTTAAGCAATGTATAGTACCAACTCCTAACTAATGACAGTTGCTCAAAACTGTAAAACCAACATCAGACCATCTGTGTTTGAACTGTGCAAGTCTCCAAGCCTCAGTAGTTTGAGATAACATGTTGATGTTGTCCACTAGCAAACAGACAGGCACACCTTCACATCACAAAGACTTGCGCTAATTTACCCCAGTGGATAACCTTCTTTTCTTATCCTAGGTCAAGTTTATCGATTCATTCATAGTCTAACATTGTGAATACCTGGCTGCTTTTAATAGATATAGCCATCTTTAGTTTAGGGAATCTGATTAGCAAACCTACCTATGGTGCAGGCCACAAAGTAGATCCGTGAGGACTGCATTAGAATGTCAAACCTATGGCAGTATGCCACCAATAGACCTGGAAAGATATACACATGGCAGCAGTTAGTTTTGTCTAATCCTTCAATAAACATTAAAGACTGGTAACAAAGTCAGTGGAAAAAAACACATTTGGTTACCTGGAACTAAAATATCTCCAAAGCCAAGGAGAGAAAAAGGCCTATCACACAGGGCCAGAGGAGAGGAGTTCAGCCTAGGAACTTTCAGTACCATAGGCAACTATAAAGTAACAGGTAAACACACCAAAGAATCCCATCCATTAATGACAAAACATATTTCTATAACAGCAATATACTGGGCAGAATATGTGATATGTTTGGAAAGTAATAAAGTTCCTGAAGTAATCAAGTACCTTCTCTTGAGTGGAGGAGTTTATAGGACCAGCAGCCACCTCTACCATGATGCTCTCCCCACTCTGCAAAACATTCATGCCATGGCATGTCAACAAAGGGCTTTCTACACCATCACTGACCAACAATAGATGTGGCAGTAACATAACACACTGACGTACCTTGGTTAAAAGGGGAGTTATAAATACAAAAAACACGTCGTAGACAAATAACACCACCAACAGTAACGTACATGCCTGCAATGAAAAGAAATGTTATTATTATTATATACATATATTATTTTTTTTTTTTTCGGTACTAGCAAGCATATCTCACCTTGAAGGTGGGTAATCTGATGGTTTTCAGCATAGATAAGCAAAAGGCAATTCCCAGCGCATCTTGAAGCACCCAAGCCCATCTGTATGACAAAACAGTCATTAATATTCAAACTCCAGGGCCAGGATCTGACACGGCTGAGCCAGTGACTCACAATGTGTGTGTGTGTGTGTGTTTGTGTACTGTAGGCGGCTGTGGCTCGCAACACTCACTGGTCCTCGTTGCGGAAGACACACCAGGTGGCACTTACGCCCACGCAGAAGACTGTGAGCAGCAACATGCGCACCTGGGGCCGCTTGTGGCAGTACGGCAAGTTATTCTCTGGTATCCTACACAGCAAACGGACAAAACCCCCATTTAGATAAACATAAACATCAGTTGCTACATGAGACCAGTGGGTATAAAAAGTATTTTACCTGCACTTGCCAAATGGCAATCTGCGAACAAAGGGCCATAGGCAGCTATGGAGGCTGACTGATGAGGCTATGCAGAATGTGCCTATGATCACATATACTTCAAACAGAAAAGAGAGAAGACCACAGTTTGTTAAACTTGTGAACCAAATCTGCTTTGGTTTACCCATTGTTGGGACTATTTTGTAGATTATTCATGTTTAAATATATTTGTAACTGGTTCGTAGGCCTAAAAATAATTCCATTGTTCATGGTTCCTTCTGGATTTTTGGACAACTGTATAACACTTATAAGACTTTCTCTAAGGGTCACTTTGAATCATTTCCACCACAAAGACAACAGCAAATCCCTAGTGGAAATGTCCATTAAACAGGTTCATAGCAGTTTGGTTGATAACTGTATGTGTGTGTGTATGTTTGTACCCAGGTGGTCATAGAAGAAGTACAGAAGCACCAGCATGGTGCAGCACATGACCACGAACACACAGATCATGATGGGCGTTACGTCCACCGTCTCCTCGTCCTGCTTCTCTGCACTGTCATCCCGCTTGTGCTTCATGTAGCGCCTGCACATTGGAAAACAACAAACAACAGAGCTTGATTACTGAGAGAAGGTTGCCTTTCTCAAAAATCTTGTACACTTTTCTGCATTTGATGTTTGGCACTCACAATTAGTCCTGTACTATGGACACTTAAGAAGTGTGTTAGGGGTCACAACAACCACATTTAACTGTATCCAGGCTAATCCGGAAAAAAAAAAACTGTAAATAATACTACTGGATAATATTTAGTGCAGATGTATCAGGAGGTTACTGCAGTACTGTACAACTGAAATCACAGAAAACAAGTTAAATGGAAAGCCTCTGCACAACTCAGGGAAGCTCAGGAAAGGCTAGCATGCACAGACAGTGAGGAGCCATGGGGTGGCTGCATTCTTACTTCTTTATGTCTCTGCTGCCGGCCCAGTACCCCCCGACAGCAACAGTGCCCACTGCCATCAGGAAGATGATCACCATGTTGTAGTCCAGCACTGGCTCGCTTGGGGCATACATGGCCACCTCCCTACCCTTTCCAAATGTCTGCCATGGAAAGAGGAACCCATTTCCAAACAACAACAAAAAAGGGGGTTTGTGTTCAACTTCAATTGTTTTCTAATATGTGTGTGTATTTGAGGGCAGCTCTGTTATGCACATCGTATTTGGGTCAACACTCACCTTGCTGACATCAAGCATATCAGCATAGCTAAGGAGGGCGACAGGAATATCGATCTCCTCATACTGAGTTTTGTTTCCTGCTGGAGGTGTCTGTGGGGTGTTCATCAAGGTTAATGAGGGTAAAATCATTGACTGCCAGTTTCCCAAGCATAAACTTCAGGTGCATTGAAGGAAAAAAACTATGGTTTACTTACCAGCCTATCTTTGCTGACGATGAGAATGCCCCTGGCACCATTTGTCTGTGCCAGTCTGACCTTTTCATAAAAGGTGCAGTTTCCGCGAAGCACCATAGGAATGCGATTGGGAAAGCCACCCTCTGGTACCTCAGATGCCGAGCAGAGGACTGAACCAGTTAAGTCGTAGATCTGCAACCTTGACTGAAGTCCCCCCAAATAAGGAATGGATTATTTGAGAGCAAAGTTGGTTAATGCATGAATTTATTAAAACTCCTCATAAAATGTCACTGGGAATTAAAAAGGTCAGGAGACAGTTCAGAGGTAAAAACTGGACAGACTGTAAGGTGTTCATCAGCTCACCGCTTTGTTGAGATCTTGAGGTAGCCGTGCCCACATAGGATTGTAAAATATACAGTAATCTTTTCCTTTGTTTTTTCCCTGATCACTGAAATGTGCCATGCCATAGTCTCCCAGAGCCTGAAAAACATCCAGCAAACAACTTCCTTACAGTTTCTGTGCCAAAGGTACTCATACACTCTGACGAAACAAGACTCAAGTCTCAGCCAAGACTAGTATACTCTGACAGACAATGAGAAAAGTAGTGACCTCTTTGGCTTAGCAACACACTGATTCTTTTACATCGCAGCTGAGAGAAATCTAACAGCTAATTATTATACAAACCAATATGGCATTTATTGACTGCTGAACCTCGGTCGTATTGTTATTTTTATCACCCCCAGTGAGGTGAGGCAAGGACTACCGCGACATAATGGGTCTTTGTACTGTCATACTCCGTTACTTATAGACACTGCAACACTTCAGTTTGCTAGCACCAGCTTTCACCAAAGGTTTTACCACCAGCTAGCAAGCTAGCTAGCTAGGTTAACTTTATTTTGACACAGTCTATTTCAGGTTGTGTTAAATGGTGCCATGAAACTGTTCATAGCTCGTGGCGCGAAGTCAACACATGTTCACTTTTCCATGCACCTGTGGTGGCAATATCATCGTAAAACGAAGCAATACCCTACTACCATGCCAAATGCGAGGTGAAAGAGTAGACACAGGGCCCGACTAGGGGCATGCACACCCTCAGCGCCCTCATTCGGTGGCGCTCGTAGCGGGCTAGCTAGCTCACTGCTACATGGTTCTGGTATGTATCTAAATTGCTAACTAGCACACCTCAGAGTTTCATAGAAAACTGCATTGGGCTGACGTCCAATAACGATAAACATATTCGACAGCTACGACGTCAGTTGAAATGTAGGGTCTCGGCTATCTCACCTGTTTAACAAAGAAAGCTGCCCAAAACACACTGGTCGGGACCCTCATGACGCCTGATTGTTTTGTTTAGCCCATCCACCGCACTATTTCACAGCAAGGCCACCAGCTGTTTCGCCAAATCCCGCCCACATTCTGCAGCACATCTGTCATTGGTTACTACTGATCTGCCCCGTGATATAGGTGGCGTTTCCTCTTATCAATCACTTTGGTGAATTAAAGGAGAGCAGATCATTTATTGTTATTTATTGTACTGTAATTTATTTTAAGAAAATCTACAACTGGTGTCACTTTTACACTCACTATTCTCTGTATATATATAATTTAATTATCTAAATAGTCAGCATCTAGGTTGAATGGACCAGTCACATGCATTACATGTTGACTAGCCCAATGTAGGCTACCACTCCCACCCTCACAGGGTATGCTAATCTAAAAAGATGTGGCAGGTTTCTTTAATTATGAAGACCTTCCTCCCTAGATACCAAATTTGCCCTGCAAGGCCTTTGATAGTATGCAATATGTCCAGCCAGGGTCCTAACAGGCACCAGCCCTGGCAGCATATTTCCCCCTTCCTCATGCAGCATGCAGGAGTCCTCCTCCTACCTACCAATACCTCCATGTCCTAGCACCCCAATATCTGACCGATCTTTGGTCCTCCAACAACGATCATTTGGCCACCCCCCTGCACCAGACTTGAAGCTTTGGGGACAGAACCCTCTGTCTTGCTGCCACGTCTCTAGAACAAATGACCTCTCCTCATACAGTGTGCTCCAATGGACCTGTTTAAAAAGTACCTTAAAACACACACACACACACACAAACACACTCCCCTCCTTTGTAAAGAGGCCTTGGATATATCTAAAGGTGCTATATAAAACCAAGTTATTATTTCTATTATTATTATTATTTTTTACCTTTACAAAATAGAATGAATTTTGTTTCAGTTGTTTTGTTCTGCCACAGATTGGAATGTAAAATATATTTAACCACCAACACTCTCAAATTGCACAGATTTGCCCAGCAAAGAACTATTGCAAAGTGGATCCTGTCTGATCAAATTTGGAGTGTGCTCATTATGAATTTCATTTTAACTGACACTATTCACTTACAGATCTTGTGTAATTTGATCAGTTTTGTTTATATAGACAATACATTTCATTTCAGTTGTGCAGTGTATTTAACCGACCTTAAGCCTAACCCCTGAGATTATTTTCAGTTTTCATCATGAAGACTGGCAGACTTTCAAATCAAATTAGTTAGCAGATTAGCAGATACGCCTAAGTCCAGGTAACTCAACAATACACAGGCAGACCTATAATCAGGTATCCAGAGGCAACACTGATGAGGCATACTGACAGATGGGTCTCTGCAAAGGACAGACAATGATTCAACTAGAATCATACGGAGTTGGCAGACTTGCCCTGAGCTTTTCAATAAAGTTAATAATCACCTCGGAAAAACAGAAATTTTCTCAAGTATGGTCATGTCTGTATCGAGGTTCACCCTAGAATGAAGTCAATATGATGTCATCACATGTAGGCCCTCCCCTTGAAAGTGCTCTATTGCAGCAGCAACCAGAAAGTATCCAAAGACACTAGACAGTAATGCCAAGACGGCGATCAAAGTAAGTTTTCTCAATTAACACTACACCTTTTCAGTTAAATAATAATTGAAAACTAGTGTTAAGGTAGCATTGCCACCGTTATCTATTCGGTTAAGTGCGTTAAACACTAAGACATTAGGTTATCTAGTTTGAAACGAGCTATGAAACCGGGTTAGCATAGCCTGGTTCGTTAGCTAGCTAGCATGTGTTGGAATTTTTTTGTCAGCTGGCTATGGTTGCCTTGTAGCTACAGTTGATGTTAGCTTATCTAAATTGGTGTGCTAATACAGAAGTGGGCATTTGGCAAATGTGTTTCCGCAGGACATGTATTTTGTCTCGTCCTTGAAACAAAATCCTTCTGAAAAACTCTAATATGCCTGCCAGGGTTATATGGTTGTAGCAGAGCCCGTTTAAAACCTATTAAAATTTGTCTGGTTGTGAATATCTAATGATAGGCTAGCTACGCTCTTTTCGCAGTGGAGTTTCTGTAACGTTACGTGGGTAGATTTCCCAGCGTTATGCTGTTAGCTACTTGAGCTAACTTAACGTTAAACAGTCAGGCACTGTGAGTTGTTAGTGTAGACTGTCTGCCAGTTCCAGCTCCATGTTTGAACAGTAAATTATTTGTATATTAGGTATATTCGTAGAATGTACTATCTAGGCAACATAGTGTTAAATCTAAATGACATGAAAGAAAATTATAGTCCGTAGTTGTTGTTGATGGGAACGGAAGATGACGTATGTGCGAATGGCATGTACGATGCATTCTGTCGCAACTCCCTGGGTAGACATTGTATGGGGGAAAGAGTGAAAAAAAATCTAAATGTTACGAAACGAATAAAACGAATAAATGTACTTCGTAATGTCACTGTCAGACTGTCAAAGTCTACTCTCTAATTTGCCGAATTGCGCTTCTTACAAGTTTCAATCTTTGTGCTAAGTGAAGCTTTTTTTCTTTACACACAGCATATTTGACTGATTGTTATCCCAGTCAGCAAACAATGGCTGGATTCAGACAGGAGGATGTTGAAGTGTACTATGATATGGGAGAGGAGCTGGGAAGGTAAGTGGATTTTAGTTGCATAGTATTAAATCACTATAGACAAATAGTGTTTGACAAACTTGTACTGAAATCACTGATGTAGAAACGAGTATGACAATTATCTTGAGTTTACTATTGTGGGCACGATTCAGTTCTCTGCTTTTGTTTTTGAGGCTAGTACTTATCTCTTGTATTCCCTGGGGAAGCTGTTTTGGTTTCCTAAAGGGATTTGTAAACTTATTTTCGCCATCTCGTCTTTCTTATAATTTGATTCAAATTAAGAACTCTAATTATTTACATTACCCGAGGCTGTCCTTTGGCCCTTGGGCAGCTAAATCATGTTGAAACAGAGAACTAGTCATCATCTTGCTGTGTGGATAAATGTCTGACTTCTTACCTATATATGGAAGTGCAGTTATACCGCAGTATGTTGCTGCAAGTATGACATCATTGCTGTACAATGTAGTGCTCCTTGGCTGTAGTGTGGTGTGCTCTCTCTGCTGAGCTTATTGTGAGTTTACACAGTGAGGGAAGTGGTATTTACTCAGGGAACATTCAGCTCTGGCCAGGCAGGCATTTGAAACATTCCTTTCTGTCATCTGAAATCCTTATTCATGTTCACCAGGTGTAAATTCTTTGTAGAGGCACTTGTCATATGTTTTTGACAGCATTTTGATTTGCATTTTTTTACTGACAAAATGGCCAACCTCGCATATTTTATTTGTAATGAAAGTTATTTACCATTGTCCTGGTTAGGATCCCTATAAAATTTTCTCATTTCAGTGGCCAGTTCGCTATTGTTCGCAAATGCAGAGAGAAAAGCACTGGAGAGGAGTTTGCAGCTAAGTTCATCAAGAAGCGGCGGCTTTCTTCTAGCCGACGAGGTGTTAGCCGTGAGGAGATCGAGCGTGAGGTGAACATCCTGCGTGAGATCCAGCACAGCAACATCATCACCCTCCACGATATCTTTGAAAACAAAACGGATGTGATTCTCATCCTGGAGCTTGTGTCTGGTGGGGAGCTCTTTGACTTCCTGGCTGAAAAGGAGTCACTTACTGAGGAGGAGGCCACACAATTTCTCAAGCAAATCCTGGATGGGGTACACTATCTGCACTCCAAACAGATTGCCCACTTTGATCTGAAGGTGAGGGCGTCAGTTTGCACAACATTACTTTTTAGACACTTAAAGGCAAAGTCCTTGATTGTAGTCCATGACACTTCATCAAGGTGTAGTCACATACATTTGTGGTCCACCGCGTGTGTGCTGATGCCAGGATGAAATATTGTGCCCTTGAGCCTTGGGCTGTCACTTGTCCTATCAGAATATGCCTGATCTCACAGCATCATTTTATCTTTCAGCCTGAAAACATCATGCTGTTGGACAAAAATGTCCCCAACCCTAGAATCAAACTTATTGATTTTGGGATTGCACATCAAATTAAGGCTGGAAATGAGTTCAAGAACATCTTTGGAACGCCTGAATTTGTTGGTAAGTTACTGTCCAGCCACGCTGGACAATGGGCTGTTTGCTTGTTTTTTAATTAACTGATCAAACTGAACTTTTCTTTCTTTTTTCTTTTTTTTTTTCTTTCTTTCTTTTTCATTTACTTGTCTTAACAGCACCAGAAATAGTAAATTATGAACCTCTGGGACTAGAGGCAGACATGTGGTAAGCAACAGAAGAATAAATTGCGGATAACCTGAGTTCCACTGATAACAGTAGAAGTTTATTGACCTCATCTGTCAACTGTTTCATTGAACTGTTTACAGCCACATACTGTAGTTACAGTGTAGTGGCAAGGAATTGGAAAGGCTTGTATCAATCTCAATTATGGACCTCTTGTATTTTTTATTGTAAGAAAAATTGCTGGCACTACTAACCATCATTAAACTTTTGATGGATTTTTTTTTCTGCAGGAGTATAGGTGTTATCACTTACATATTGTAAGTATCTAAGACTAAATTTGAAGTTTTTTATTGCTACAGTTATTTCTAAATGACTGACATTGAACACCAGATGGTGACAGATTTACTGACTGCTCTGCAGGCTTAGTGGGGCTTCTCCATTTCTTGGTGAGACCAAACAAGAAACACTGACTAACATTTCTGCTGTGAATTATGACTTTGATGAAGAATACTTCAGCAACACCAGTGAGCTTGCCAAGGACTTCATTCGCCGGCTACTCGTCAAGGATCCCAAGTGAGAACAATATCTAAAGCTATCAGGCGCATGCCTTAATGCCAATGCATCAACCCCCCAGAAGGCTGAAAAGGATTAGCCATCCACAACACTTTAATCAGAGTTAATTCAGAGTGTAATTTGTAATTTATGAAAATCTGAACTGGTTCTTCCTCTATTGAAAGGTGGTAATCCATCAAATTACACAATTACCGTCCGATTTCTAAGATGTCAGTGATGGCAGTGATTTTTGAAACAGATTAAAAAAAATAATACTGGAGAATTAGTCTACAAAAATCCTAAGGAGATATTTGCTGCAAGTTGCAATAATTGTTGCCTATTTTGAAATCCCTTGCCCAGCCTTTAAGGCATTCACAAATTTCTGGGCTATTTTGCTTATTTTGTTTAATAGTTTTATAGAAGTTTTGAGATAATAAACTTTCGAAAATGCTAACAGTGTTGAAGTGTCATGCCTCTGAAGCAATGTGGTTTATCTGTATTATCTGTTTATCTTTTTTTACTTTTCTCCCAGGAAGAGAATGACAATAGGTGACAGCCTTGAGCACCCATGGATCAAGGTAAGACAAGGCTCCGTGGGTCTCCTTAATGGTGGCCCTAACTGTGTTTTGTTCCATTATTCTCTTTCATACTCACCCTATTTGTTTCTTTTCCTCCGTATTCAGGCCATCAAGAGGCGCAATGTTCGGCCAGAGGACAGCGGTCGCAAGCCTGAGCGCCGGCGCCTTAAGACCACTCGCCTGAAGGAGTACACCATCAAGTCTCACTCGAGCATGCCGCCCAACAACACCTACGTGAACTTTGAACGCTTCTCGCAGGTGCAGGAAGAGATAGCGGCTGCTGAGGAAGGCCTGCGTGAGCTGGCGCGCAACCAGCGCTCTTGCCGTGAGGATGTGGCGGCACTGCTCTCGATCTATGAGGAGAAGGAGGGCTGGTACAAGGAGGAGAACCAGAGCATCGCCACTGACCTCGGCCACATCCGGCAGGAGTTGCAGCGTGCCCAGGCTCAGCGCCGGCAGAGCCAGGAGGAGGCGCGTGCCGCCATGCTTTCTGCCAATGCGCTCAAACGCAAGTTCGGTCGCCTGGAGAACCGCTATGATGCGCTGGCTGAGCAGATGGCGTCCGAGGTGCGCTGGGTGGAGGAGCTGGTACGCTCAATCACCGCTGACAAGAACGTCCAAGGTGTTGGCATGGCCTGAAGTTGACCTTGGTGGAAGGGGTGGGGAGCTATAGGGGTGCCTTTTGTTTTTGTTGTTGGGCTTTAACTCAATAATGTTGCATAATTACCATTCCTTTTTCTGGAGGCATATGGTATGGTAGACCTGTGGTGACATATACACCAGATGCTGTAATTTTTGTCCAGCACTTCTTTCTGCAGTAGAATCATTCACAAACCATGTGCTTGTAAGTTTCTGCTGCTCACCATATGAGAAAACAAGCAATATAAGGGGGAAAGTGCATTTGTTTTAATCAAAGTTGAGGGTATTTTTGTACTGGGTACAAAGGCCAGGCTCCATCTCAACATTTTCACAGGCAATTGCTGCAGGCTCTCCCATCGTAATCACTGTAATGGTTTGCATGTCATAACATGAAGTCAAACCACATCAGTTCCTTAATCGAATCGTTCCTCTTGACCTTTTGACGAGAAGACCTGAGAAATGCAAGCTGACTTGGAGTAAAGAGATCTGAGGACACCCAACACCCTGTCTCCTAGTGGTGCACTGTGATTTTAAAGTGGAACACTCCATTGCCTACACACAATCATGTCATTTTCAACAGCAACTAGAGGGGAGGGAAGAATAAGGATGTAGCTGTTTTAGTGCAAATGGTGCAGAACTGCACAATATCACAATGTATACCAAAATGTCTGCATGCTCTTAACTAAGCTAGCTGCTGGATGAGTGCGTTAAGGAATTGGCTTGTCTCTTATACTGGCTGTCAAATACATGAAACATTCCAATAGTTTTTTACTTACTTGCCTATCTAATGTATATATAGTATCATATTCAAATATATTTTTAATGTATCATTTGCACTTAAAGTGTACTTTCGCAGTGTTACAACCTGTATAACACCAGCTGAATTTATTCTGTATAAATTATGTTTTATTTCTCTGTTCCACATTAAATGTCCAGGAGGAATGTTTGTTCCAATAAACAAACAAAACTAAGTTTACATGTTGGTGGTATGTGTTCTTTGATTTGCTGACTTATTTTTTAGAAAGTATAATTAATGATATACACATTTTTATGGGTGACTTTAAAGGGATATCATGCTTCTCTTTCATGACAGTTCTTTTGCTGTTGTATACCTCCTCATCCCAGGATGAATCTCCCAAGATATTTCTGGTGGACCTCAGTGTTAATATCTACAGTTCCACTGTGATCTGCAGGGCATCTGTGCAGGCATTTGTTTAGAGAGGTGAACTGGGAATGTTCACAGAGTACACAAAGTTTTTGGCACTGGCAGGCTGCCTCTGTTCCACTCTAGCCTTAGCATCACATGAGCCAAGGCAAGGACTGCAGCTTGTGTCTGCTTGTAGAAGGGTTTTCAAGATCAAAAAATAAAAAAGTTCAGTGATACAGACCAAATATGGATTGCTTTTCTTTCTTTCTTTTCTCAGCTATTTTAATCATGGCTAGTGGATCATTGCTGATAACGGTAGTCCAGTCCATGGGGAAAGGGTATGGGAGTCTCCCACATGCTGGCTTATAGCTTCCCCTGAGGATGGTACTTTTTTTGGCCACTTCTGTCAAGATGGCAGATGTATGGTTTTCGTGTGACTTCACCCACAGTCTGTCACGCCCCGTTAGAGTCCCTGCTCTGAGACAGAGGATCCCTTCAGTTGTAACGAAGAGGTCTGCTTCTCAGTGAGGAGGGTAGCCTAATCATTACATCAACACTTTTTTATACTTTGAACGTTCAAAGTATATTTCACAAGTCGATTTGATACCTTAAAAATGGCACGATCAAAGTCCTCGCGGAACACTTGCAACTTTTTGCTGGCTTTTCTTGCCCTCTGGTCCATGATCTCCCTGATTGTCATCATAGTGTGGGCGACTTGGCCTTACATGAGAAGCCGGAGCCAGTGTGAGGAAGCCCGGCAAAGCATCATTGAGAAGATTGAGGGAGCCAGGGTGGTGAGGGAGAAAAACGAGAGCATGCTGAAAAATCAGCAGAACAGCAGCCGTGAGAACCAAGCAGTGCTTCGGAGGGAGTTGATAGTCATCATGGAGAAACTGAGGGAAACTAATTTGTCACTGGTGGACAGCCTGCAGGAGAATGTGAGTCCCTGGAAACTGTTCTTCATCACTATTCTTTGAAACTGCTCTGTCAGGGAGGAAGTGAGTACTGGTGCATATTATCAGGGTGGGGTAAAGTAGATTAAGTCTGGCCATGAAGCCCATACTGTGCCCAATATTAAATAGCTTTGGGCAATTACTAAAGCTTTAAATGTGACTAATAGTGAGGACAGACAAATCAGGTAAATGGGGTGGAAACTTGAGCAGTAGTGCTTGATCCAGAGCCCCTTGTTTGGGCCATCTGTACTATTCAAGGGCAGCAAGTCTTTTAGTGTTTTATTGGCCTCTTTGTGTTTATAATGGAGGACTATATTACAGGTGAATAGGGTAAAAATCTCCACAAAACTTTCTCAGTTAATTATTTACATGAAGACATATTTTTATATTGCAAGTTTGTGGGGATATCTGTTAAAATGTTTAAACTCTTCACCTGTAATATAGATCTCCACAAAGGTAATAGACTCAAACATGCTGGTAAGATATAAAAAGCTTCCCTGAATACAATACAGGGTGGTATTCCATTTTAAAAAATCACTATGTGGCTTACTTTCCTTAAATGGAACCCACCAACCCTCTGGCTCAAGGACTATTTGTCAAAAAATTGTGAATGATTTGTCAAAAACGTGTGAATAAAACAATGACAACTGTACATATTATTGGGATACCTTATTGGAGATTAGAATACAGTTCAAATGTGGCAGGAGCATGGCGATACTAGATTTGGTGCCTCAAGTAATTCACAGCCCTCTGTGGCTGATGCTTGTCTTAAACACTATGCTTTCTCCTTTTTAATTTAAGGAAGTTTTGAAAGAGAACCTTACTGCTTTAAAAGATGAAATAGAAAAGCTCATGACCCTGCAAAAAAACTTATCCACTGTTTGGGTCTGGCAAGAAGGTACAGTATAGATCCATTTTTTATTTTAATTTTTTTTAACTAAATACATTTTATATTGGTGAATGTTTTATGGATTAAGTTTACACTTTGTTCAAATTTTGGTTAGCCCATGTTGACACACTGCAGACAAACCTGTCATGGAGCCTTCATCAGTGGGACTCTTGCGAGGCATTACTTAGTGCTGCTGAAAGTCAGCAGGTGGCAGCAGAGAGTCAGAACAAAGCGTGCAAGTCCACTACTGCTTATATGACCAAAAAACTGTGAGTGCAACAAAACAAAAGTGTTTAATATTGTTTTTGTATGCACATTGGAAGAATTCTAAGAATAATGGTGATTAATTATCTTCTAGGAACATGTGTAGGACTGAAGAAAGAAAAGGATCACAACTGAGCTACCTAACCTCTGAGCCAAGGCCTGTTTAATCTTGTGATTTTGTGTTGTGTTTTTTGAATTCCGAGTTATTAAAAGCGTACTATGTTATATTATGTTTGAATGTGTATAACATTTCTTATTGAAGAAGGAAATTACGTACTCATAAAAGAGATTGTTTCCCAGCTGTCATTGTGTCCTTTCATCCTAATATAAAATGAAAATAAAGATAAATAAAATGTCCCTATTTGCTACTGTGGCAGCCAGCAGTCACTTGATTTATCTAGATTCTTTATTTGGCCTCAGTCAGTTTGTATCTGCTGAAACCACAAGAATATAGTCATATAGACTGCTCTATATATTCAAAGCCTTGAGCTCCCCCTGTCTGTCAAGGACACAGGGTCATTTCCGGTCAACAGTAAAAATCAACTAAGTAAAAGTCCAAGAAAGACAACTTCAGATTATACTAAAAAGGTAGCGTCATCACCTGGTATGGGAACTCCATAATCAGAGATTGTAGTACTCTGCAGAGAGTAGTACGTTCAGATGAATGCACTATCAGAACTCAACTCCCTGCCCTGCAAGACATCTATTCCAGAAGAAGGGCCCAAAAAAACATCTAAGGGCCCAAAAAATTCTGAGGGACTCTTCTCATCCTAATACTGGACTTTTCAAACTACTAAAATTAGAACCGCAACCCCCCCACCCCCCACCCCAAACAAACACACACCCCAGCCATCACCTATACTCATCCTCAGTAGCCCCCCCCCCAAAACACACACACACACACACACACACACACACACACACACACACACACACACACACACACACACACACACACACACAGACTCCTTCCTCCTGCATGACCCCTGGTGGTTGGGTTGGCCCATTGAGCTGTGGATCTGCTCAAGGTTTCTTCCTTGAATGAGGGAGTTTTTCCTTGCTCCTGTTGCTCTTGGGTGCTCCTTGTTTATGTGTGGTAGTACTGTAATCCCTCCCCTACTGCATTATATCTGAAAACCTGTCACAGTTGCACATCACCTCGCAAGTGGTTCTCTCAAACTTTTCCCATCACTTTCCACTTTAGAGAATGGGGAATTTTCAAGCCCCACCTGGCCCTCATGGCCTCTGCAAAATGAAAGGAACATGGAAACATTTTTCCACATTGCCTTTTCCTCCCACTCCCCTCTTCACTGGATCTGACCCAATTGTTTCAGTTTATTGTAGGTCTATGACTTTGCTGATACTCTTTCATTCATTTTAAGTGTATGATATTTATGTAGGCTGTCTTTCACGAATCTGAGACTGAGTTTGGTCTGGATACCTACCTGTCATCTCCCACTTTTCTGAGGTTGGATCAACTAGTAGTCAACTAGCCTCTTCATTTGGCACATTCTGCATTACAAAGCTGGCTGTTTTCAGCTGCAGCCAGTGATGCATTCTGGGTTGAACATGTGATCGTTTACATCAAATTGAGCTTGGTCGACTTGGTTGGTTACCTGGCTGTCTAAGTGGGGCTTTTCTGTTGGTCAAAAGCCTATAATTTAAACAGCATCATTGACTTTTGTCCAATGAAAAAGCCTTAATGCCACCGAGACTACATTGTTCTAAGCCAACCAGCCAAATTTATACTCACACTCAACTGAGCCAAATATATTCACCTGTATGATTTCTCTGCTGCCACCTGCTGACTTTCAGCAGCACTAAATAAGCCAACCAGCCAAATTTATACTCACACTCAACTGAGAAACTGTTCTACTATTCTAAAGTTTCTCTAGACCTAAATTAGCATCTCATCAATCATGACCCCAATCACCCAGTCCTTCTGAGTACTATAAGATGATCAGCTAATTTACTCCAGAAACACGGCTCTGTTGACCCCAATGACTGTATAGTTAACAGCATTCATCATATTTTAACAAATCCTTTTCACTAAATGATTTTCTTTTTAAAGTTAACGCAACACGTTCTATAAATTACATCTCCCTCAAAACATTTTAGGCTGAACACAACACTCGACGATGAAAGAAATGAAAGAATTTCGGACTCTTAATTTTAAATGCTGTCAGTTTTCAAAAGCCAAAACCCGGATGTCATATTTCGGCTGGTTACGCCACGACATGGCATGAAACGGGAAGTTCAACATAGACATGAAGTAATTTGACGAGGTGCTGCAGTTAAAGTACTGTTTATTCCTAGCTTTAGATAATATGCACGTTCTGTCCATTTTGGAACTAATAGAGTTTAAACTATTTAACTCCTGTGTTACTTTAGGTTTTTGGTCTGGTGCCAAACCTTGCAATGCTAGCCATAGAACGCTAGCTACTAACGTCAACAGCTAACATGCGAAATAGTATAGCTCAGCAACGGAATCCAACGAGTGTTTTTAGGTGTTCGTGTTTTACCTGAGCAGACATTTATTGTCGTGCATAATATTTTATTAGTAAAATATTAGTAATATTAGTAAAATTAGTATAACGTTAACTATAAAATGAAAAGTCTTTGTGACATTCATGCTTTCTGAAACCACAATGGACAGTGGCTAGCGGCTATTTGTTGCAGGTGGGTCATTGCCGTTAGATTGTTGTACGAGACAGTGATGGCAGACTTTATTTAATCTTGTATTGTAAATATAAAAGTATGTAGGAAAATAGTAATTGTCAAGGTACTGTTTGCTGCGGTGAAAGGTCCTGAGACATTATTCCTATATATGGGTAGTACTATCCCACTGTGGCATGGTCTCTTCATTGCCTCAACAATTCAGTAGAAGTGTAAATTTCGGTGATTTCTGAAAGGAGAATGTGTGTTAGTTTAAGACCCCTTGTATTTTATGTAATTCCAATGTGTAATTTCAGACAAAACCAGGATTTCCAGAGGAAAAGATGTTCCAGACCTCAGCAACAGTTGAAGTTGATTGAGTATGACTTCTTCAGATGGATTTTATTCCCCTCCCTTCTGGCAGACCCCAGACACCTCCACTGTGCCATCTCGGAGAGCATCAGTGCCCCCTGGGAATGAGAAAACGGGCCAGTCCCAGACGGGTGCACCACAGGTGGACAAACAGGGCAGCTGGATTCAGGTTCCAGCAGAAACATGTTCAGATGAACAGTCAATTATTTACAGCAGACCCGTCATATCACCCCCACACGCTTATCGACAGCTGACAGAGGCTGTCCTCAGTCAGACACAAAACTGCCAGCCAGATCCACAGTTGGATGTGTCTGGATCACCATCTTCACAACAGCGTAACCTTACACCTTACACCACAAGCTCAAATAACAGCCCTGTAGAATTGCAGGATGGACTTGCTTCAGAGAGGGTACCCAGAACACATGATGCAAATAAAACATTCAGTCTGTACCCTGTACAGGTTGGAGGTCTGATGCCGCAACCTTTTCATGGATCCGGACAGTTTACAACTTCAGAGACACTTGCTGGACATGGCAGTATGGAGGAGCATGGTGAATCTGTACTATTTTTGCATGAGAGGGGTACAGATAGAGAATCTGTCCAACCTGTGCCTAAGGTGGACACTGTTGAGGGAAATGATCAGGATTCCCGATCCACTTCTACAGGTGCAGTGCAGAATGAAAAAACACATAGTACAAATAAAACCTTCAGCCTGGACCCAATTATAGTTGCAAGGCTGTCAGCACAGTCTCCTCTAGCATCCATAAATGTAACAGAGACTTCAGAGGCACTTGTTGCACAAGGTTGTGTGGGGAAGCTTGTTGGAGAACTTGTCCAGCCTGATGTGCCTGATATGGTGAGTGCTGTCATTGAGGAAAACTGTCAGGATCCTCAGTCCAGATCTGCTGTGGAACGCCCTTCGAAGGTGACAATGCAGAATGTGTTTTCACAGCTAACAGGTGCCGATTTTTTTGACACCCACACAACTTCAGAACTGGGTGTTTGTGGTTCACCATCTCCCTCAACAGAGTATAACTATAGGCCTATATGCTCAGATTATGCACTTGTGGAATTACAAGATGGTATTATTTCAAAGACCGCACACATAACACATCCTGCAGACATGACCTTGGGTCTGGACCCTGTAATGGTTGGAGACAGAGTAGCTTCAGAAACACTTTCTGGAGCTGCCAGTGCAGAGGAGCATGGTGAATCTGCAGTATTGATTAGTGATGATAAAGTGATAGCCGTTAACTCTGTTGAGGAAAACTGCTGTCGGGATTGCCTGGTCACCACTGCAGATGCAGTGCAGGATGATTGTCAAAGGCAAACTCTGGGCAGTTTGTCTCCTAGCATTTTAGAGAAGGAATTCAAACAGTTGCCTGCTTTATCTAACAAAACAAATTGCAATGAAGCATGTCCAGGGAATGAATCTTTGGCCAAATGTGTAACACACACAGACTTTCTGGTGGCTGCAGATGCTACAGACGCAAGTGCCAAAGAAAGACAGACATGGACAGGATGTTGCGACATGCAGTTTCAAACCAACCACAAGCACTCTCAGATGACCGCAGGTCCATCTGAATCTGCACGACTGCCCTACAGCCTGAGACGGAGAAGACAAGGTGGTCTCACCAGCAGCTCAGCACACAGTAGTTTTGTACCAGTCAGTGCAAAGCGAAGTTGTCCAAGACTGGTGCAATCATGTAGTTCCATCTCCTCTCCAGTGGAGGGCTGCAGCCAGGATGCCCCATCACCTCTCACTGTGCCGGTCAAGAAGAAGCGAGGAAGGCCACGGAAGAGACAGCAACCAGTTCACCTGAATGAGGTAGGTCAACTCATGTCCTTGTTAGCAGATCCATATAACTGGTTTGTTTGTTTGTTTGTTTTTACTATACAGCTTAGTTCAGATTTTCTTTGTTTGATGATGACACCCTACAATTTGAAATGTTAGTAATTAATGTCAGTCAGTAGTAGTAGTAGTTATCCAAAAGTCCAAAAGCATATTCCTTTCTGTTCAAACGTCTGTGAAATGGAGTTACAGGTCTTACTATATATTCAAATGTCTTGTAGTATAGATAGAAGAATTGTAAATTAACTGTTTCATCTCACTTGTCTTTTTCTGGTCAGGTGTCCTCTACAGCATCTGGACCAGCTGGAAAACCTGACAGCAAATCAACTGTCTTTGAAAGCCCTGTGACTGAAGACTATCTGGAGGAGACATCAGACACAAGCCTGTCAACCAGACTCCGTCCTAGGAGGAAAGCAGCAGCATCAGCAGTGAGTGGTAAAAGTGAAGGCCAAGGAAATAACGACTCTCCGCTTGACCCACCCCTCACCCTGAGCACTGATGCTCAGTCACAGGAGTTATCCCAGGAGCAAGGTAGAGACACACACACACACACACCATATGGCTGTTTGTTGTCTGTATTGCAGCACACACTTTAGACTAAAGTGCTAGCATAAATGCTTCAGTTATAACATGCTAAATCACTCCATACTGAATTTACACCTCATTAAAGAACTGTAAGTGGCATACCAGCTATTCATTACCTGTTAAATGTGTACAGGCACAGTCATTTTAATTGTTTTATGTCTTGATAACAAAGCCATAACAAATATTTAATTTGCTTATTTGTAATTTCATCGATGCCGTTCATTGTGCCACTTTGTTGCACAAAATCAAATGGCCACCTACTGTTCATTTTTTGTTCACTATTGTTCACTAGGGTTTTGAAGAAAAACCCTCATAAAAAGCAGCGCAACACACTTGCATATTAAATGCAAGGCTAAATTATATAAATGGCTTGATATTTTAAACTTCACTTTAGTAGAAGTATATGATCTTTGCAGCTATGTGGCAGGTATTTCAATATTCAATATTCCATGTTTTGTTTAAGAGCAGTTGTGTGATGTATTTCTACCTTGTCAGAGTTGCTGGCGGCTCCCTGCTCAGACCTTTCCTTTGAGCAGATTCTGCAGGATGACCCCATGCCTCTCACCCCTCTCTCTCTCCCAGAGGAAGAAGAGGAGGAGGATGAAGATCCGGAGGAGGATGAGGAGCTTCCCTGCATTCTGGAAAGAAGTGAGTAAACTAGTGCATGATATTTTAAAACATACTGCCTTTCTATGGTCAGCTCCAATTCCACAGCGTAAAGGCTGTAGATTATGTTACCTATATCAGTGATTCTCAAACTGTGGTCCGTGGACCAGTACTGGGCCTTGGAAAGGTAACTGCCCAGCCATCCGTCCGCCTTTGCCTCTGTACATATTATAACTTAACCCTTTGAACCTTGCATCCGATTTAACATTACTCGCTGAGTTTTCATTACACAGACATCACACATATCAGGTGGAACTGCACAACCTGACCTTTTCAGTGGTGCTAGTCAGTAGTTTCTGCAATGAACGGTTCATGAGATAATTAGCGTTGATTTTATATCAAAATGAATGTCACTGGTACAGCTCTGCATTCATGTCATACTCATTCCTGTCTGTGTAATAGCTCACAATTTCTTAACTCCCCTATGGCAAACTGGATATCAAAATAAACAGGAGATCCTACTGATTCTAATAATGTATTGTATTCCTCTCTATGATTAGTGGTAATTGAGTAGGCCAAGTAATTTGATCTTGAAATCACATCAACACCCCCCCCCCCAAAAAAAACAAACTAACAAACAAACAATTAATTACTTTTCCTTATCTGCAGTTGTTCCCAGACTGCTGTTTTTTATATAGCCAGGGCAGATGCTTGAAATGTCATTTCAGGACCTAGAACAGCAATAGAGAGGAATATCATGCAGTTCTGTGTCTACTGCAGCCCCATTCTTCTCTGAAATATAAAAATGAATAAAATATTTTGTCAGTAGCTATACAGCTTTTTTACAAATTGTGAAGTCATATAGTATCCCACTATCATGATTCTCATATTGCCAGATTCCAGACAAGCCCCTCTATACAAATGTGAAATATATTTGTACTGGCATAATTCTAATGGTGAGATATCTGCAAAAATGTAAAATATGTATTTCTTGATTTAAAGGCTGATGTAAGCCATATGTAAGTTGGACTTGGACTGTCCTGAAAAGATAAGATATAACATGCGAATGAGACAGGGGGCACATGCTGGAGTTCTTGGCCTATGCAGGGGGTTGCACCACCAAAGCCTAACATCACTGGGCCCCAGAGCAAAGAAGTTTGAGAAACCCTGACCTATATCTATGTAGTGTGCTGTATTGTGCTGTGGTTGAAATGAAATGGTTATTTTTTATAATGTGTTTATTGATGAAGAACTATGAGTACTAATAGCTAAATGACTGAGTTAACTCTCCATTTTGTCCAGAGCCCTTGTCCATTACTGAGGGACTCTGCGTGTGGTGTAAATTCAGGAAGTACCCTTTCTGGCCTGCTGTGGTATGTGAGACCTTTAAATACAACTTTATGTGTGTGCGCGTGTTCTATATGTATATTGGTGAAGGCATGTAACGGAGTACAACAATGAGAACATTGCAAAAGTATTTTCCTAATAAATACATTTTCTAATAAATTAAAAAGCTGTGCGAAGTACAGCTGACCTGGCAACATCTCTACAGTATTTTAATTTACTTAACAATATTTCAAAAATTTCTTTTTTTATGGTCTTTTTGTTTGTAGGTTAAAAGTGTGAACCACAAGAATAAGAAAGCCAGTATTGTGTTCATTGATACCTTTCTTATTGATGAAAAAGGAATAAGGAAAGGGTAAGCAGTACCTGGTTTGGGGGGGTGTGAATTAATTCTTGTATGACCCCTCAGAGACTAAGTGCAGTTTGTGTTGGTTATAAGTGATCACTCCTCTCATCTGCTCTTACAGTCTCACTGTGTCCCTGAAGACTCTGAAGCCCCTCGACTGTGAAGACGCAGAGGAGCTGACGGTATGATTTCATGTTTGTAGTGTAGAAGGCTTCTGTTTTGCCAAAAAAATAAAACTATAATATTGGAATTCTTGTTCAGGCAGTAAAGTCCTTGGCAGCAGCAGCGTATTGTGAAACTGCTTCACCATCCACCAACCCATTACTCAAAACACTAAAATGAATGAAAGGGGACATAGAATGGATAGATGGTGTATTGTATTTTGTTCTCAGATATACTAATATTGTATAAAAATACAAATATACTGTATTTAACTTTGATTGATCAAAAATAAGCTGCAACTTTACAAACCCTTTTTAACTTTATATTCAGGTGAGGGACTAAAATGGCTCATTATTTGGTAAACACAGTTGAGCTACTGTTGATTTGTGATGTGATTGCTGAAGGTTTTGTTCAGATTTGCTGTTTCTAAGTTCAGGATTTATACCGTATATGAAAAAGGGCACAACCTGTTTCACTTTCATGATAGCTTTGTGACCATGCACAACCCATCCTAATTCAACAAGTCCTTACGGCATACAGAGGTGTGTTTCCAAATTGAAAGAAAGGATAAAGTCACACTAAACTGACTCATGTCCAACAGGAACAAGCCAGGCAGCAGTATGGTGATGCAATCACGTGGTGCTTGGAGCTGATCTATGACTACAGAATCCGCATAGGTAAGCAGGTGCAACAGGCACAGGTCCATAGAGTGTTACTCTCAGGTTTTCAAAAAGACTGTCTTTGGTCATACATTTCAGTTTAGAGAGGTCTTTTTTTGGCCCATCCATGCTTCATATTGTCAAGTTTCAAGTTTGTCTAATAGTTTGTGTGTAATTTTGCTGATAGTCGAGCAAAAAAACAAAAACATAACCTCAGTGTGGGGGCCATCAAAAGTGTGAAACTGTTCACAGCAGTGAAATCCAGATTCTAAGATGCCTTCCACAGATCATGTTTAATGTTGAAGGTCTTGGAGGTCATGTGGAACCATACTCTGCTGCTGAATGAAGCAGTCTCAGTCTTGAAGCTGAAGCCGTCTCAGTTTGCTATATGGTGATAATTTTAGCACTTGCTTACATGCATAACTAAGAGCATTAGCACAGATATAGTAGTCTAATCACAAGCTCACAAATAGTCTATTATATAGTCCTCACAGTAATGTTGGTGAAGACATTACTATTACTCTTATGACGACTACTGCTTTTACACCTACCGCTAACAGTAAAAATTATAGTTTTTAATCTGTAAATCAATAACTTTTTCACAAGTGTTTGTGAATATAGTTACTCAGTGGTATTGATGGCCTAATCACGAAGTGCATGGTTCAGATTAGAGGATTGGATGAATAACACGTCTTTGCAATAATACACTAACTCTTTCAAGACCTTGCAAAAAATGACTCCTTTACTATTTCATTCTGCTGTTGGTGACCTAAGTATATCTCAGGGAAAGTATCTTTTTTCCTTAAAGCCAAATACTTAGGCTAAGGAAATATATGTTTGTCATGGAAATTACATATTATTTGCCAGTTAGCAAACATTTGCATATATCACACTATTTTTGAGTATAAAGTCCTTTACAGCTTCAATGTTGCATGATATGAAAAAAGTGAAACAGCAGAAAGTTGTATATATCTGTTAACTAAATACATACAAAATTTGGTGTCAAATGATTTGGCTGTTCCATGATGAATGTTTGAGGCCACTATGTTACGTTGCGTTTATAGGTAGCTGGTGCCTATCTAGGAGCGTGTTTGTGTGTAGTACCGTAAAGCAATTCATTTCTTTGCAAGACCTGAGACTTACCTCAGACTTGGCCGTGGCTCGCCAAAACAGCAAAACAGCCACCAATCGACCCATACAGTATTACAAAACCACCACAATGTCTCAACCTGTTAAGTTAAGGTAAAATAGTGGTATTGTGCCTTTTTAAAGGAGCCATATGTAAGATCACTCCTAGCATTTCACGCTGGCATTGCAGCCTCAATCAAAAAAAGCTTTTTGCGGGTTGCTATGTTAAGGACTATAGGCTACTAAGCTTCATGAAAATATTTTGTCTTTTCATGTTTTAGTAATACAATGATGACAAATGTTTGTATAACTATGTCTTGGCTTTTTGACCTAACAAGCCTATGCAAGACTAGATCAGGTTACTCACACAAGGGTACCAAAGCATCCCTACTGCAGCAGTTTATTTTAAACTTTTTGACTTGCATTCCATCAAAATTACTTAATAGGCTATAATAGTAGGCTATCCCTCTCAAGTAGCCTAATGTGAGCCACCTAGTCAGTCAAAGCATAACGTGAACTGGCAATCTCCATTTTGGACCATCTCTACTTCATATCGCTGAGCTATCGTACACTTTGCTGGATTAGAATCTAGAGTTCCGTGACGATGGTAAGCTACTTGGCATCTTTCAATCAGTTGGTTACGTCTACATGCACAGCATAGCCGAGGCTACTGCAAATATTCTTGGCTGAAATATTGACAGCATTCAGGTTGCATGAGGGTAATATAGGCCTAGCCTAGACTATCATCTCCCTATAGTGCAAATCTGGATTCGATCCTATTGAGCTAGTTGTCTCAGGAAGCATTTTAACCTGTCCAATCAGCAAACAGAGGGAGGTGTGTGAATGCAAAGCTATAATGCCTTTAGTTAAGGCAAACTATCAGTCGTATCAATCTTCTCAATCCCAGTATCAATCTTTTTAAACTTAAACACCTCAAGCAAGCAATCAAATCTCGCTACCGAATGTCCAGACCCTCTGTACGAAACAAAAGTGTACAAGAAGGGTCTGGTTTTATTACCAGGCTAGGCCTAACCTAAACTCATTCCGATTGGCACCCCAATCATTCATAAAACCCCAAACATTCATGGCAAAGCACCTGTATGGAGGTTTTTCAGATGATGTGTTGAGCCATTCTGACATCCGTCATTTATACCTTGATGTATTGTCTTTGCAGGTTGTGGGTCATTCTCCGGCTCCTTTATAGAATATTTTGCAAGTGACATCAGTAAGTTATCCACTCCCTCCATCCAAAAATGTTGCACACTTACAATATTGTAGTTCTCCTGTGTCTTTCCAGTGGTATAGCACTGCATTAAGAATGAATAAAAATGGTGTTAATTGTCCTTGCTGGTGTGTCCTAGGCTGCCCCTTCAGGCAGAAGTACTCGCAGGGCACCTCCGACCTCACCTTCCCCACACAGCTCATTGTGGACGACCTATGCGACAGCTCTGAGGAGGATGGTGTTGGGGAGCAGGTTGACGGGCACCAGTGTAAGAAATTGCTACCTGACCGTGCTAAAGCTGCACGGACCCGGGCCAATGAGAAGCTGGTAGACTTCATTGTGAGGAAGCGGGGTGCAGAGAAGCGTCTGCTGGTAAGAGGATAAGCATCTAAATAATGAAACTGCTGGAAGGAACTATAACATGGAGCAATTTAGCTAAATATACAGAAGGTAGTTTGGGGAGATATTTTTCTGCCCCATTTCCAAAAGGGCAATTTCTATACGGAAACCATGCAACATTTTATGCTGTTTTTTAGGTTAATTTATCAGTTTTGTAGTCACTTTGATGGTTAACTGACCCATTATGGGGGTGAGTGAAGACTCTCTCGACTCCCCCTCTGGCTTCTTCGTGCATTTACAGTGCTTGCAAAATGACAGCAGCGCCTCGATGTAAAACAAAACTGAAACTGTCTTACTTATGATCCTTATGAAATCTCATTTATGACCTTGTCAGTCAGCATAACTCTTTGAAAATGATCTTTTTTGGTACCTAATCTTCGGTCTGTAAACAAATCCATATGTATTGGTGAGAGTTTAGGACAATGGTGTTGATTGCAAAAAATATTGTGTGTAGTAAGTGTAGTAAAATCCCCAGACTTCCCTAGTTAGTTGGAGCAGTGCGTAACAGTAACAGCAACAGCAAGGGCCTCTCCTGAAGACAAAATGCTCTACCGTATGATATAGTTGATTTATTAGTCTTCGCTAATAGACCCCTTCACCACTGTAGGCAGTGATAAGTGGCCAAGAGACATCCAAGTGGCTGCGGGCGTTCCAAAAGGCCAGCCGCTTTGTGGTGGACCCCTATCTGGAGGATGAGGAACAGGTGGACCAGGTGTACCGCTACCTGGATGAGCTCCTCAGAAAGAGTCTGCAAACATTGCCTTGCCTGGCCAACCTGGAAAGAATTCCCTTCATATTAGATGTGCTGCTGCCAGAGGTGAGTCCCCAGTTCTGCTTTCAAACAGGTATCCCATTTACCACTACATGTGGTCAATGGGACCCTTGGTTTGATCATTTTGAGCCTTAGTGGCTTTACAGTTCCAGCATTGGGTATATTGTGTAATTTTAATTAATTTCTCACTTTTAATCCCTAAATTGCTATAAAATGATAACTTTTCTAAAAATGTTATATACACATTACAATGTGTAAGCACTTCCATAACATGCTGGGCTTTGAATATCTTGACTGACTAGGCTCTTATCTGTGCCATTGCGGGAGTGGACGATATATCTTTGGAACAGGCTGAGGAGAAATATCGAAAAGGACCTTGCATAAGCAAACGGTAAAGTGTTCCTTTTGTCCTCTTTAACTGTATACAGACCATACCCAACTCCTGACAGACATGCATGGACTCATTTTTTTCTTGTTCTTTTTTCAGGGAGAGGCAAGAGTTTAATATGAGGATTGAACAGCTGATGAAGACTCTTAATCAGTGTAAACAAGTGCTATAAAACCATGATGAACCACCCAGGCTAGAGTGGACTAGCAGACTGATAAACACTAAGGGGTCTTGCCACCATCTATAAGTTTCCCCTCTGTGGCCCACTGGTTGTGACAGTGGAAAATTTTATTTGTTGTGCTTAACTCACTGCCAATATCTGGCTCAGTGCAAAATTTGTGGAAGTTTTGTGAAGTTCGGTTGGAGTCCGTTATTGTGTCAGCAATGGATATTGGACTCCAGTCTCCTGATGACCTTCAGCGTCACACAAGCCAACCCCCCCCCCTCCTTGGGCAAGTGTCTCAGTTTAGGATGATCCTGACAATACAGATCAGAGATCAGATACACAGCTTATTCTGAATGTGTGAGAGCATACATCTGTTCAGACCCTGATGTTTTGGCGTCAACCTAATTTGATGAGTTGGTAGCAAGCCCTCCTTTGCTCACTCTGGGGCCCCTGTAAGTGGCATTTAGGAGTCCCATAAGAGTCTTCTAGTGGCTATGGTGGGTTTCCTATTTAATTGACGGTGTCATTTGGTGTAACTGATGAGAATGTATGTTGAAATATGGGTGAAAGACCAGTGTCCTGTTATAAGATCCCATTTGTGTTACACTTCTACGTATGTCACACAATATTTGTTAATATTTGTCAATGTATATTTTTATATAAACAATAATGCTTAATTTTCATACATATTTATCGTTTTATTTAATGTTTTCTCATATTGAATATCCAAGGTAATTACCATTGCTTTCTTCAGTCTCCAGTCATTGGTATTTGTTGTGATACATTTACTACATTTACTTCTTTACCTACATTTATTGCACTCAAGAGTACCCTTAAGCAAAATTCATGTTGTGGCAAACAAGTGACATTTGTAGTCTGGCTCCCACACAAACTGATCTGCTATGCTGGTCAGTATGGCCACGGGCACATAGGGCACAGCCTATTTCCACACCATTTCATTTGCGACAATGGTAAATTGTCATTTGCGACAATGGTAAATTGTCATTTGCGACAATGGTAAATTGTCATTTGAGACGATGGTAAATTTCACCCCTCACACAGTGGAGGCGAGCTTAGCGTGTTTTGTTTTGTGTCATTGGAATCATGGTCTGATTGGTTGTTGTAGGTGTGTCCAGTAGGTACAGAGAGGCATTTTGATCTATGTCTATTGGTTCCGCCTCAGTAAATGAGAGAGAACTAGAAAATAGCCAGACTGCGCTGCATAACAAATCACTGTGTGAGAACCAGGTTGTGAGATTTGACCAATATCATTAGTTATGGATTGTTTTCAATCACTGCTAGGAATACTCACAGTGAAATAAGCAAGAAGTTTTGAAATTACTCTTCAAACCTTGTTCCAACAAGGTGTGTGAAGGGCACATGAACACTTTATTTATCGTACAAGTTTTTGTAGGTCCAGAAGCATTTTCTTTCTTTATTTGAAAAAATACTGTACCTTTGTAGCACTTGTGAGTATCGCAGTTAAAAGCTTTTGCAGAATTGCTGCATGTGTTTCATTGCTTTGTCTTTGAATGTGTATATTGTTATGCAGTGTACAATTCAATTAAATATTTGTTCCAAAGTGTACATGATACTACTTATTGACTTTGGCAATGGACACTTTGAGGTTCACAGAGCCCAAGGCACAAAAACAAGCAAGGCAAGGTTTTCAGAACATTACGTTTGTAATAAAGCTTGTGGAATGATGTAAGTATATTTGTGTCTGATTGATCTGATTGAAGGAGTGTTAAAAAAAACAAACAATCAGAAATAAGTAATGTAAACATACCTATTTAGTAGTCATGGTTGTCAAGTTCCAGTACAAGGTCCAACAAAGACACATGTTAAAGACAAATGATTTTGTCAGATATTCATTTCTATTAGCTGTTTAGTGGTTAAATGTCTGTACAAATATATAAATCTTTTAAACAGTATGTTTACGTCCATAGAAATGTAACATCCATAGAGATATCCTTTGGAATTTTACATCATACAATCAAATTCTTTTAACACATTTCTTAGTAAGGTTTTGTATGTTAAATTTTCATACAGATCCATCCTTGAAACAAAGAAAACAACACATTACATGTATGCATCTCATTGAGAAGAGACCAGTACAGTTTGTTTTTCTTGCTTTGCTACAGATTTGCAGTCCTAAAAGTTCCTCAAGAGACTCGTCCTTTTTGTATAGTATAGTATAGTCTGCTGCTGAAGCAGCACGGCAATAGCTGGACATGCTCCTCAGTACAGAATTGCACATAACACGCACAGGGTCACATAGTCATGGCCATGCATGGTCAAAACTGAGGCGGTGGTTTGGTCTGGGGCCTCCGTGAATTAGGAGCTGTGTGGCTTTTTTACGGTCCCTTGAGTGTGTTGATCTGGGCACAGATTTTGAGCGCAGGCCCCAGTTTGATGTTCATGGCGCTCACAAGGTGGTCCTCTGTCAGCAGCAGCAGGGCCTGACCATCGATCTCCTGTGAGCGAAATTCCTCCACCAGGTCTGCACACCCTAGGACAAAGAGGGTTAGTTTAGTGGTGAGCAGTAAGATCACTCATGTACAGTATGTAAGTGTTGGTGTCGCTTCATTTGTCAAGTACATTTCAATATCAATTGGTAGATCAAAAAAGGGAATCAACAACATACAAAAAGAAAATAAAGCCTGGGCCTATAGAAAATAAAGACTGGGCCCGCTCTTGCTCATTGTTAGTCTGTAGATGGGCGAGTTGATTGGGATAAAACAGCTAGAAAAATAAAAAGACCAAAATAAAAGTAGACTATTGCTAAAGTAAGCATAGTTAGTGATGCAATGCTGATGCTGTTCTGCTTTCTCATTTTTCCAGCAACTTTACCTGGTATAGAATTAATGTAGGCGCATGCTTGCTCCACCGTCCACTGTGAAGGGGTTGGCGTCACTGCAGGGAGATCGTCTGAATCAAACAATTCTCTCTGCTGCTCCTTTTGCTCTTGTTCCTGTTCCCTTTCCCGCTCAGCCTGACGACGCAGTCTGGTTGTCATGGGACCAGGGGGCTCATCCTCCTCCTCATTCTCCCCATCCAGCCTGGCTGGCAGCTGCACCCTCACACACACAAGGCATCTCATATGACTGCAAACTACCAGTATTGATCGACATCCGAAGGGTATGTTGAACTGAACTGCAATGAGGTATAAATCTATATCTGTCAAGTTACCAAGATGATCAAAATTTTTAAGGCCAGTGACTGTCATCCATGAAAACTCATATGTGTGAAATGTTATAAATGTGAGAAACTCTGGCTACTTGACAAGTTTGCACAAGGTATAAATATTTCTATGAGCAAACACTAAACTCCTCTAAACGCAAGTAATATTATCACAGTGACTAGAAGGAGACTGTTGCTTTGAACTGACACTTATCCCATTGCCCTCAGTACACTGACCTGTCTAAGGAAGTGGTCTCTGGATATGCCGTCGGCACGGCCGGGGGGTCTACCCCTCCTGCCCATGGGTCTGTGAGGCCAGCGACTGGCCCTGTCGGCCCTCAGTAGGCCCAGACGCCGCGTGCAGCTCACATTGAACCTGTCAGTCAAGGTCAGATAAGGAGAGAACTGATCTGGCACTGTCAGGTCTCTCAGTTTACACAGCTGTAAATGAAACAAGGCTTTCAGTATCTGAACTCTTATTTGGGAATAAAATGCACTTATTGTTACATGAGCTTAGATCCCTGCCTAAAGTTTCATATCTCTTTTTATATGACTCTGAAAATAGGAGGATGAGTAAAAAAATACATAATATTAATAAATAATGAAATAATGTTCATTTGTTTCATAATGTTCAAGTGCATCAGCCTTTTCCCCTACTCAATAAATGGAGGATGGGCTGGGGGATGGGGAGGAGGGGGTTGAAAATGAGGCTGAGGGAAACTCACCTCCTGACGCAGGTCATGGAGCAGAAGCGTTTGGAGCGGAGGAAGCTGTGGGTGTATCCCCTCTTTCCACAGAACTCACACTGCAGCACATCTGACAGGCTGTCCCCAAAGTGCTCTGCAGTCAGACAGCACGCTGATTGAACCTCAGAGAGTTTTGCTCAGGCCAGGTAAAGCCAGACAAATATTGGACCAAAAGAGATTTTTGATAGCAGAAAAGCAGCAAAAGTTTGATGTCTAGGACTATTCTCAATCCATCTTCAGGAAAATAGACATCTATGTTGTTTTGTGTGTGTTGCATTATCTTTTGTCACTTATTCCCCGTGAATTTATTGGGAGTCAAAGGTGACTAGTGCCATAGGCATCAAAACCTGACTGACTTACCACTTGATTAGACCACACAACATACACTACAACACTCACCCTCATCAGCTGGCAGGTCATCCATATCAGAGTCAGAAGAATTTTCTGGGTTCCCGTCCACGTCCATCAGGTCATCATCGGGCTCAGGATCGCCATTGGCAGTCCCCTCCTGGCTCTCTGGCAGCGCTGCCTGCTCATCCTCCGTCAGTGAAGAGTGTCTCACCTGCAGCAGGTTACAACCATTAAACCAAAGCTCACCATGACGCTAACACATGCGCTCCCTAATGTCATTTGCCAGGGGGACGGGTCACATATATGTTATCTTCTTCTTATTTTCTGGGCAGGTTTTGGGCTTGAATACAATATCCACAGCAGTGCTCTTCAGATTCTTTTCCTTTATTACGTCTCACTTTAAAAGCGAGAGATCATTGCTTAAATGCCTCTGATGTTCTAACTACCACCAGAGCACTGACAACATCCCAGACTCGTTGGTGGTACTGCTGTTGCTGCTACTGCTGTTGCTGCTACTGAACTGCTACAGCTCCACCTTGTGGACATACCGGGAACGGTTCCAGCCCCTCGTGGATGACGAAGCCCTCTATGAGGTGTGTGAGGATGTGAGGTTTAGCGACCGCCTGTGAGGGCTGGCCCTCAGGACTCTCTGGCAGGCTGGTAGCAGGGGGCTTGCTTGTGCTTCTTACCACGGCAGGGTGGAGGGGAGGGGGAGAGCTGGTGACAAGAGGGGCCTCCTCGGGCGACCGCATCATATATTGGCTTGACGGCATACAGGGAGAGTCCAACCCAGCTATGGAGAGGGCAGAAAATGGGGATATGTTTTCCCCAACTACATTTACTGTGAATAATTTATAATTAATTAATAATTAATTACTAATGCCACCTCCATGTTGGCAATGATAAACTGATTTACAAACATTAAGCAAGTTTTAAAAAAATTATCAAATGGCCATAACACTTGTAGTAGGTTTGTAGTGAAGTCTGAACTACAACTGCACTACAGATGCACTACACACATTGATTGAATCTTATTGGGCATTCTTACTATTGTGTACCTGTGCAGTTCTCCATCTGAGATGGTGCATGTTCTTCACAGCCTCTCTCCACATCTGCTGGAGGGGACAGGGTGGGTGGGGTGGGGGTTCGGCTCCTTGGCATCCTCAAAGGAGATTCATCTCTGACTCCTTCTATCCCTTTCTGCTCTGTTGGTGGCCCCTGCACTGTCTATCAAAACAGGTTCACCTCATACAACTGCAGATACTGTCATGACACAAATAATGTTCATTGTTGGCCCACTCACCTACATCTGCTCACTGACAATGAGAGAGGTACTCACAGACGGTGTTGCTGTCTGTGCCACAGACTGCATCTTCAGGTCCACAGCCACAGTCTGCGGAGGCGGAAGGTTCTGGAAGGGCATTTGGACCAGCGCCTCAGCCACAGGGAGCTCCTCCTCGGACATCAGCACCTGGCCTGACTCCACGGCCAGCGCTTGTACCGAACGTAGAGACAACCTCTGCAAGGAGGCGGGGGGAGGAGAGGTAAGGGACCCCTGGAGTGGGTTGGTGCAGACGGTAGTGGTGGTGATGGAGCCGTAGTTCTGAGCAGAGGCATGGGGGGACAGGGGAAGTGCCTCTCCCAGCGGCCCCAGCTGGAGTAGTGGACGCACCGCTTGGGCTGGGCCACTGCTGGTGGGGGACACCAGCACTGCTGACTGGGGCTGCTGCTGCTGCTCAGATGTGGAGGAAGCAGCAGCATTTAACACGTCGCCTGGATGGGACTGGGCAGCTGGAGTAAGAGGAGGCTGGGTGGGCAGGGTCCGGGTTTGGAGGGAGAGTGGAGTGGGTTGCTCCTGCGGCTTGACCCGCAGGGCGATGGGCTGCACCTGCCTGTGGGCATGGGCACTCTGCTGGATGATGAACTGGTGAGTCCCCCGCGGGCCTAGAGGACAGTGCAGCTGATGCTTCACTAGAGCAGGGCAAAGGGACGCTGCAACACCATCATGACCATTTGAATAAATATGTATCTGGTACAACTCCTTACACTGATCTATGAAATAATTATGAATATGAATAAAAAACTATCAGTATAATCAACCTGAGGGTATCAACTGAGTTAGTCCTCTCAAGCTGGGACTTACAAGGGGCGATGAGCTGCTGGGCTGATGACAGCTGACCCAGGTCACTTCTGGAGGATTCTGCAGAGGTGTGGGGCAGCTGGGAGGACTTCAGGGGGCTGATGGACATCTTAGGTAGGGAGGAGGCCACTGTTTGGCCCTGCAAGCAGGGCTTTAGTGGCACACCCTGAGCCAGGCCCCCTGGGAGGTGTGTGCGTAGAGCCAGAGTCTGGACCTACCCAAGGGTACATTTCACAAATAAGCTAAATATGGAGAAACCGGTAGAACTCACACCTGTCCCATTATTTGGCAGACTCTCATCAGCAGCACAATCAGAGCTTAAGTAGGTTCAGGAGGAACTGAATAGACCTGGCGTAGGAGTCTGAGACTTGAGTGGCTCACCTGTGTGGAGGTGGGCTGGGAGGATGTGGGACTGACTGCTGGAAGATCAGATGGCACAGCAGCCACAGGGGCAGTAGGAGCCAGGATGAGCTGACAGAAGCAAGGGAAGAGGCAACATGTCAGAGGACATAGAAAATGGAGCATAGGGGGATACAGTGAAATAAAATATTAGCTAAAAAGTGTCTCAAAGAGTGCATGTTATATAAAATATACTATTATAATAATCTAAATTGTTCTGGCTTATGAGTCAAAGCTGTACCGTACCATCTGGGTCCGCAGGTACATCTGGGCTTGACTACCAGTAGGAGAGCCATTCCCAAGAAGCATAGCCTGCTGGGATATTGTACCACCCGCTGAATTGGAACATGTGCCTTGGATGTGGCCAATGGGCTGAGCTGTCAGTGGAGTAGTGGCCAATGTGATCTAGAAGACCAATTAACAGATCAAAAAATAAACAGCTAAACAAAATGCTTCAGTTAAACCTTGCTGAAAAAAAAGACTTGAAATAAGAATTGGACATGCAAACTGTAGCATGGCACAGTAGTGCAGTATATAGAATAGAAAATAAACTGATAACTACATTGACTACACCTCAGTTGTTTTACTGTACATGCAGCATTGTGACGAAAGTAACATGGCGTGCTCGAGCCAGTCCGATATAGGGCCTTACCGAAGTCTGTGATACACTGACCGACTCAGACAAATTCCCATTTGTGGAGGGAGGAGAGGAGGAAGAAGGCCTGCTAACAGTCTGTGAGGCCTGCAATGAAGTTTATATCAATTCCAGAGAGAATCTCATAATTTTACACAATATGCAAGACAATGTACGTGTAGTAGCATGTTTTACATGGGGTAATCATAATTATAGTATTTAGTTACATATAATCACATGATCATAACAATTGCAAAATCCAATCCTTGTCCTGTAACATATATGTAATGTGCTTTGAGACAATGTTTCTTGTTGATGTGATAAAACTGAATATAACTGAACTGAGGTTGTCTTACTTTAAACTTTAACTTAAACATTTAAATTTTATGTCATGTTGCCTAAGCCAGACCTGTTGCGTGGTGGTCAAACTCTGTGAGGCAGTGACTTGCTGCTGCTGAAGGGCAGCGGTCTGAAGCAGGATATGCTGCTGCTGGGCTGCGTACATCTGCTGCAGGTACTGTGCTGCCGTGCTCTGTGCCCGCTGGACAGGCTGCTGGATTACCTGTCCACAGGAAGCCACACAATCACACGTATGCAATACTCAAACCATCTATTTGAGTTCAGAGAAAACTTGCAAGTTTCACTGTCATTGATAATAAAGCCATTTCCACAGACCTTCATTAAATAGCAAAAATAGCACAATACTAAACTTCATAATTTAACATTATAATTATTTTTACATGATCTATTGTTGCAAATGTGCTGTATGATACATGTGAATAAACTGAAAGAACCCAAAAGCTGTCTATCCTTATTGCAGAAATCTCTCCCCCTTAGGTAAGAGTCCCTAATGATATATGTTTCATATATATATTTGAGGCCATTCCAAATATTTCTGATGATATTCCTAGCTTTACAGCTTACAGCTTCTTACAACTGTTCAAGCTTTTTTTTATCAAGGGTATGACTCACTTTGGATAAAACAGTCTAATCCCTTAATTACAAGATTTAAATCGTGTGCATGCCAAAAATACTGCATATGGTTTGTTCTTATTGTCCATCACAACATTTTCTTTTTGCATTGTGGACTCTGAATAATCTGAATAAAAAAGAATACCTGTTCCTGTCTATAATAGTGCACTGACACTTATTTCATTCACTGTTTTATTATATGTTAGAGTGTACCTACAGCCTGCCTGTCAGTGGGCGTCGTGGACAATGGCTGGGTGCGGCTGGGGGTGGGTGGTCTGGCTGCGTTGGTGGTTGCTGAGGTGGTGCTGGAGGTAGAAGCAGCAGGGCTGATGGGGCCTGCTACACCTCTCATCTCTCCAGGACTGTTTCTGTCCATCTCTCACAGATCAGGACAGTCAGAGAGAGGACTGAACCAGAAAAAAGATTTATTCCACTCATTGCAGATTTCTTAACATATTTTGTATTTTAATACATTATATTGCAATATTCCTACACAAATTCTGCTGTTATATGGCTGAAATTGGTTAAAATCCATTCACTTCCATGTTTTTGGAATTATTTGGCTACCATTAAACTTTATGCCATATTTTTACATTCTTATTGGATGTTGTCATATTTACATTCTACTGTCAAATCCGTACCACCGGGTTTTTTGTAGATTCTTAATCTAGCTTTAGTGGTCAACAATGCATACAGTCATTAACCATTTACTCCCACAGAAGGTACATCCATGCTGCTGAAATTATTAGCACGCTACGATATATAAAAAGGGTCTTCTTTGGCTCTCAAAATATTTTGGTTGCAGCACAGCTGTGGTTGCTATCTGTATTTAGGCTACGTTAAGCAGGGATGAATTATAACTCACCTGTATTACTCTCCTCTGACTGACTGTTTTCTAAAACCGTTATATCAAATAAATCGGCAATTTAACACTAGCAATATTTGCAGTTACTGTTTTGTTAAAATAACACAGAGATTTTGGTCATATAATTGGTCCACGTAAAGCTGTTTGCACCTTAAAATCCCATGCTAAAACGCCTTCGATATAAGCAGTTTTTTGATTGTATGGTTTACAATCTCTGTAAAAGTCCAATATATTGGCTACATGCCATAAAGGCCTAAGATCGCAGAATAAACATATCAATGAATTTACAGTCCGAAATCTATAACCATGCATTAAGTACATTTGCACAAATTACCTGTATCCAGCTGTTATAAGCCTAAGCATTACCCATCTTAAGGTGAGCATATGGTTTCTTTGAACTGTCACGGTCCTAGTCATGTTCTTATGCGTCAACGCTTTTAAAATGGAGCTAAAGCCAGAACGGCATACATGGAAAGAAAAGTCAGACACAGCACCACTCGCAGTGTAGGAGGACCTCGCAGCCTACAACATCTCAGTGCAGAAAGTCGTGACATTATTTAGGGTTAACTTTGCCTTATTATTCCATTCCATTCCATTTCTTTCTTTGTTTCTTTCTCTTTTTTTTTGGGGGGGGGGGGGGTATAGTAGGCAGTTGAAGCTGAATTCCGCCTGTGCTGCTGGTTCACACTTGGCATCACATATTTGGTTGGAGCATGACAGTTCACATCCCTTGAGGAGTAAAAGAACTATCAGACCATTTGCTGACCCTAAAGCATAGCCTATAAACATTGTTTTCACAGTAGCGCTTTATTACCTAACGGTTTGAGTAGTATCCGATGAAGAGGACGTAGACCTGACAAAACTGGATGCAGATGACCGGTGCACTGATCCACCTCAATACACATATTATGCATATGCAATTATGCGTGCGCATACCGGGCCGAAATCGTGGGAAATAAGCAAATAAGGGCTACAGTACTATCCTTAATTCAGCATTTGAACTTCTGCAACTTTGCTCAGTAAAATAGAAACAGGGACCGGCAAAGTCAGTAACCTATTAAAAATTCTCTGTACCTAGACTCAGTAATGGCCATTTAGAACTCTTCCTGCACAGCCCGAATAACCTGATCGTGGGTACAAATTTGCTCAGTGAGATAAAGTTTGTCCGCATTTAATTTATTTGTAAAAGGCAGGCCAGTTTGCCTGAGGTACTACCTTTAACATCCTCACCCCCGTCAGCCTTTTATCTCACTGCATCCCATTTTTTGGTATAATCGGAATGCGCGTTGGGTTTAGGAGTGCATAAGGGGCCACGGACCACAGTCACAGTGCGCCAAAAACTAGATGTAATTAGTAGATGTACTATAAGTAGTCTGTAAGTGAACAGCGGCTTTAGGTAAAATAACGAAAACGACAATCACGAGCCGCGTTTAATCTTGAAGTATGCGCCACCCCTCACATTCCGTGATTGGTATGATCCATTACGAGGCCTAGCAATCCAGGGAGTGTTTTCCTGTAGATAATAAGAGAAACTTTTACAGTAGCTAGTGGTATATTCGTGACTTTAGCGTTATAGTTGTTAGCATTCATCTGAGAAATTGAACGTAATTTTAATAAGTAGCTTGGACATTTATGCTTTGGATCATTCCCGAAAGAGATCAAGAGTTTGTAGGGTTCGTTCGATAACGGTAGAACTGCAAGTGGAGTTCGAATCCTTGCTAGAGAGCTTATGATGCCTACGTTGCGGGACAGCACCATGTCCCACCCCGGCGAGAATCCTCACCAAGTCCGGGTAAAAGCCTACTACAAAGGGTAAGGTTTACTGTACCTTTTAAAAGTGTTGATTCGTGGATTGCTGTTGGCTGTAACTAAGGTGACCGTTTGTGCCACAAAAGAGGATTCAGCGGTTGTTTATTTAGCGATCTTAACAAGTTCACAATTTCACCACACTGGCTTTTTTAGCTAGCTGAGTTAGCCACAATGTTACTTCACTTGTTAGCTTGGTCATCATAACACCACACTCACTCAGTGTTGATTCGTCTTGATTTCGTTCGCCCTGTAGTCAACGTTTGTTAACACATGTTTTCCTCAAATCTTTGGCACATTCATAGTTTAAAACGTTCACTTGACCATAACAGTTGACTAGACTTCTCTATCTTAAGTTAGGACGTCAGGTAGCGATAGCTAGCTACCTATAGCTAGCTTTGTGGTAGGCACTTGTCCTGTCATGTTGCTACCACAGCTAACGTTAGCTATGTTTATTTGGCTGTGGAAGCAGTTGATAGAGTGAATGAAGTTAGATTGGTCGGTCGAAAGTTATCTGTCTTGATGACCTGTTAAAGAAAGTTGTTATTTTAGCACCACTAATGAGCTGACCAGTTACGCCGCTTTTGGTAAAGCTACGCGATGTAAATCAACTCAAGTTAATGTTAGCAGATTTAACGTCAGAAATTTTGTGCGGTCAATTACTCAGTGCGGTCAATTTTGTGCGGTCAATTGCCAGTTGACATCAGCTCGAAATCACAAAAGTGTTAATTTGGTTAGCATGCCCTAACATTGAGGTTGCCAGATCATAGAAATGTCCATGTTTACCAAGGTGTTGGTACCTATGTGAACAGGGCTGTCTTTATGTATATTAAGTATTAGTCAGCCTTATTCTTATGTTAGATGTTGGAGGGCTGACGTTTTTCAGCTGTGCCATAAGATTCTGACAGATAGAAATATCCGTGTTACCATATATTAAGTGTTACTAGGAACACACATTTTGAATCATTTTGCAAATACATGAAAATCTCAAGGTTCTGTCTTCATCAGTTTAGACCTACGTCTTGGCATGCTTTTCACCAAGTGGAATTTCACCACTGATTCAGTAAAAATACATAGAATTTTTTGTCTTGTGTTTAGTGGGGCATAGTGTACTAATTGCTTCTGTCTAGATAGATCATTTGGCTCTGTTAAAGGGATGTTTAATGTAGTGGAATTAGAGGTCCTGGGAGAATTTTAAATGGCTTGTGAAAAGGTGTGTGTACCTTGGACACAGTGTGATGACATGAACGTGTGTGAGTGTGGTTGTCAAACATCCAGAACCTGAAAAGCTTGCAATGCAGCAACCTAGCGCCAGACAGACCAGTTGTGTCCCTCCCACACTGCTAGTTTGCCTCACCTGACTACATGTATTGTCTTCAATGTGTTGTTCCAAATAAAATGTCAAACTAGCCTACGTATGTGCTGGTCACAGCAAAAGGAATTTGAACAATGTCTTAAGAGTCAGATAGGCCTAATTCAGCAGCAGTTGTTTTAGTGTGGTGGCAGCCTGTAAGTAGAGTCTGCCTTATGCCTTATATGCCCATATCCCAGCATCAGTAGCCTGTTTTGATCAGCTGCAAAAAGGTTTATTGCACGTCTGTTTGTTATAGACTTTTACATTTTGCCGTAACTATTATGGACTTTGGCCTGTTAGTAAGGCCGGAATGGCGCATTTGTCGCCATTTAGCCTAATGTGATAATGTGGTGGAGTTCTCTTCGGACCAGGGACAGGTAGACTAGTGGCATGGGCAAAAAATTGTTGACATATGATGAGTTGACACAGGATGGCTAATTTTATCATCTGCGTACATGATCACTTGGTGTTAGTGTGCCCTTATTTGGAAGCTTGCTTGGCAGTCTAGACTGTAGAAATGCAGCTATTGAAAAATATCAGCCATTTGAGCCAACTACGATTTCTATAAGAATTTGGAGCAGACTATTTATTTAAATTTTTCTTGTAAAATATAGCCTAATGTAGGATACACTGGTCACTCAGTTAAGTCTGAGCTTTGTGAGAAGCAGGTTCTCACAGATTAAGCGACTTGTCTGTATACCAAAATATTCTCATTCCCTGAAACGTCCTGTAACCAAAAGCTGGGGCGTAGACTCTGAAACCATTCATTTTGGCTTGTGTGTGTTCACGCGGTCTAGAGCTGTACAGTGCCTGCCTCCTCTGTGCACAAGGAAATAATTTTCTGCCTACTTTGAGCCTCACTCTTTCGTCCTCCATCACCCTCTTTATCTGAGTGTAGCCTATTTCAGTCCGCACTTCCCTCTGAGCTGCTTTAGCCCGCCAAAGAGTGCAAGCCCAAGTGGAACTATTCATCCTTTTCTTCTTTCTCTTTCTTCCCTCTCTTTCTTGCCTTTTCTTTTGCTGCCTGCCTTTTAATATTGGCTCTGCATGAATGCACACAGTGCTGGTTTTATGACATATTGTAAAAGCATCTCTCCCTCTCTTTCTTTATTCCTTATCTCCCTCTCCCTACCCTTTTGACAACCATGGTAGTATTTTCTGTTACACTGTGAAATGCCCCCCAAGGACATGTTGCATTTAATGAAGTCTATGCATGTCAGTTTAGGCTTGGGTTTATGCCGTGGAACATGCCGCATGACTGTAGAGGAAAAGTGACACTTTAGGTTTAGTTTTGGTTTCAAAATACACACACACATAGCTTGTAACAAAACAGTGAAATGAGTGAAGTTATTGTGATAGTTGTCATTGGGTCTAAAAATATATCAGTGGCTTTCTGGCATGGTAGCAAGGCACTGCAAAGCTGTGCTTGCAGTGATGGTGAGAGTACTGAAAATCTGTGCTCAAGTACAAGTACAATTACAACTAGTAAACAAGAGTAATAATTCTCTTTTGAGAAGCTTACTCAAGTAAGAGCAAAAAAGTAAATTGCAATTAAGTTACTCAAATTACAAATTACTTTTAATTTAACAATACTGCAGGTAAACGTAATGGTGAAGAAATAAAACAAGACATTCTAAAATGCTTAAGGTGAAAAAGCGTCTCAAAACAGCGACCAATCATCACCACATTTCTTATGGACATCACTAGTCATGCCTACTTTCACCTCTCCAAATATCAAAACTGAAACCAAAATCACAACGGTTAGGCCTATCTACATTAAGCATTTACCTTCTCATTGGCGCTCATAATAAAGAAAAAGCCTAACCTGACTAAGAACACTAACAGTACACTTTGCAAAAAAAAAAACTTTTAGAATTTTGTCACATTAAGCTTTAAGCGAAGGAGGACATTGCTAGTGATTTTGAGGACCTTGTTACATCAAGCTTTTTCTCTGATGGGCACTATGGAGAGGAAAATGTATAGAACAATGTTTGCACATGCAAATGCACAGACTTGTGTAAATTTGTATTTGTTGTTGGAAATATTGATTTCCTGTTTTCATAGCCCATATTTTGATTCATTTCCACAATGCTAATGTAATCTTATCAAAACTATGTTGGAAGCTATTTGCTTTTTGCGGTCAACAGCCCTTATTACATTTCAATGCAATTTAAGATTTTTAACATGACGATAAGGCCACACGGGGATGAAGAATTGGCCTTATTTATTATTGAAATATAATGCCACATTTGAGACCCCCACTGGTGTTGGTGGCACTGGAGACCACTCAAGGGATCCTTGCCCTCATCTGTGGGAGCTCAGCTCTCCCTGGCTCCCATGTAATTCGCCGGTGTAAACACTGACCCCAACTGCCATAATGTAGGACTAGTTGAAGATTCCAGAGCCCATGTTCAGAAAGCAGAGTGGGAATTTCTCCCAATGTAGAATCATTTGACTCACAAAGATTACTTTCTGAAATATGTACATGATTTACGGCCAAGACAAAATAAATAATCACAAAAAAATCTTTTTTACTCATACTACATTGCTTGTAACGCATTACTCCCCATCACTGCGTGCTTGTTCAGTGTCAGTGCAGCGGAGGTTCACCCAGGAGCTTGGTGACCCCCTTACACACACACACATACTCACACACACACACACACCTCCTGACCTTACTGCCGGACCCTGCAAAGACAGGCCTTCTGCACAGCAGATGGACTAGCCAAGGCTTGAGGGAGATTTAGACGTCAGGGGTCTTACACCCACATACCTCTATGCCTGTTTAATTTTCTAACCAGATTAATGGCATTTCAACCAGATTCCACACACCCAGACTTTTAAAGGGCTTTGAGTTTGTTTGGGCAAATGTACATAGAAATGTATGATGCCAGGATCAGGCCAGTCCTGGTGTTATGTAAGGCAGTCAGCCTCAGATGTGGGTTGTCTTTAAACTATGAGAGAAAGAAAACGTCAGCGAGAGACGGACCGGGATAGATAACTGTGTTTGGTGTGACAACAGATCTGAGGAATGCATCGGCTTGGTTAGTCAGCTCGGTAGCAAGTTTCTGTTAGTCATAACCTTAATGGTGCGTGAAAGTCTCTACCTGTCCTCACTGTTAATTATTTTTCCAAGGGTAATTACATTTCTATAGATAGGCCACCTTTTTGGCCAGTAAATCAGCCTTCGTAAAATAAGCCTTTGTATGACTTGCTAACGGTGCCGGACATTTGAGCTGCTTTTGTGTTCTGTTGTGTTAGAAATGAGGTTTACTTGCTCGGAGTAAACATTAACTTTAGGCACTAATCAGTAGCATAATGTCAGCAGGACTGGTGCCAAGTCTAGCCTACTGCTTGCATCAGGGTGGGAAATTCGTATCACAAAACATGTCCTTGAAATTCCTCCTGTCACATAAAAAAAACAATTCCTCTCTGTCCCGTATCACCTCTTCTGAAAGACTCATCACTGAGGTAAAGATGAGTTTTGTTGAAGGGAAGGTGAGTGACCGATAAGTCTGAGGCAGATATAAAAGAACTGGAAGGTTAATATTAACTTCTACAGTCTACAGGATGGGCATACTGTGCTTCACCATATTATATATTAGCACTTCATCATATTAGCACTTCATCAAGCAAACAGCCCATCCCCACCCACTACGCCTAGCTGTAATTTGCAGTGGCTATAGCAGTATCATTCAGTCACAGGTGTAGATGACAACGTTAAAATGAATTAAAACAATACAAGACATGATGTCAACGGAGAGATGGTACAAGGCAGTAGGCTTCAACTGCATTCGAGAAAGCTACTCAAACTATTAGGTCCAGAGCAGCTAGACTAGAACAGACTGATGTTTTGCTATCTACAAGGAAATGGATTTCTGTAGTAAAGTTGTAACCAGGACATTTAAATGCAAACAAAAGTCATTTGGTTTTGAAATGGCACAGAGAAGTGTGTCTGATCTTCTGAATGCTAATTTTGTTGTTTCTGACTGTGAAAACTGCACTGTACCTAAAAGGCAAGATTTAACCTATAATATGCCATTCACCTATGAGTTAGGGAATGAGCTTGGGTTAGAGCATTCATTATTTGGTGGGTTACATTCACCTCTGTTGGTGATATATTCTCATGTTTGTCTGGCGGGGATTCTGTGTGTGTGCGCGTGTGTGCGCACGCGTGCGTGCGTGGGTTTGTGTGGAGGAGGAAGCTGATACCCGGCATCAGCAGACTCATGAACGGGTGAGTGATGGAGGGAGGGAGAAAGGGAGGGACGAAGTGGGGGGGACTCCCACGGCCATCAATAATTAACAGCATCTGCTGTGGGAGATTGAGAGCCAGGTGAGGTGCAGGCCTGAAGGGAGGGGGTGGTGTAGCTTTTTAGCTACTAGTTTTTAGGCCAGCTAGGTTTACTTATTTGTTTATTTATTTCTCCCTCTTTAGCCTAGCCTTTGTAATGCATTCCACTGGGGTTGCTGCTATCTTTCAATCCAAATCAGTGAAATTGACCTTTGAATCAGTGCAGTATTTTGATATGTGAAAGGTGTCATTCAAATATCAGAAGGCTTTAAAGATATTGAAGTTTAGGCTATGTGGTGCAATTCATGTCAATATTCAAGTCTGAATAGTATTACAATTTCTAGATTATATACAGCGATGTAAAGCCTTTATGATTATATACAGCGATATAAAGCCTTTATGATTGAATCAGTGATGAACTGCAATTTTCCTATTGGCCTGTAAAGCTACAGCCATCGTTGACCAAGGTTCCTTCTTTCCTACTGATTGGGCTTTTTTTTTCACCGTGTCACGTAACCTGGGTGTACCCAGTCACATGTTAGCTTCCCTCTGTGCAAACAGCCCTATGCCAGGTGTTGTATGAAAAGGCAGCGAGTTTAACCTCAGTCAAACACTTTGGCCTAGTGAGCCATTCAGATTTCTCTCAGTTCCCCTTTGTCCAGTGGAACCTTGTCCAGTAAAATTATGGAGTATTTACATCCACTTCATCAAGTAAATGGTGCTCATCCCCACCTTCTAGCTGTGATATGTCGTGCCCACAATTGAATAGCAGGATTCATTTGGCAACTTTGAAAGTAATCAGAAGTTTAGAGATCTGTGTGTGTGTGTTTCAGTCCTGTACTTAACTGATGTTCTCTGTATTTTCAGGGATATCATGATCACCCACTTCGAGCCCTCCATCTCCTACGAGGGGCTCACAAATGAGGTGAGAGACATGTGTTCCCTGGACAACGACCAGCTCTTCACAATGAAGTGGATAGACGAGGAAGGTGGGTATGCTTGGAGGTCATCGTTCTCTTCTTGTTCCATCCCGCCATATCCATTCAGACTCACTTGAGAGAGTCTAAAAACGGTCTGTCTGTGCTGTGCCAGGGATTTCATTTTGTACTCTACCTTCACAGTCCTTATGCTGAAACCTTCCAAAGTTGATTTTATTGTGTGTGAACAGATCCTCTTAATACCTCCAGATTTATGCCTGATTCTAAAATGACCCAGTGCCTGATTATGTCAGCCTTTATTAGCTATTGAAGAAATACTAAGTAAATAAATAAATGGGGAATGGGAAAATGCCTCCAGCAGGTCCTGAACCTGTCTGGAATGAGCATGTCAGCTGTCCTCCTTCAGATTAGTCATCAGGAGCAAGGGTGTCTGGGCCTTGCTCCTGCCTGGAGGACTTCTCTCAGATGAGGCATCCTGGCCTCTTCATGTAGTGTCTCCATCAGACTGCTTGTAGTCCTCATCTCGGCCCCAGCCCCCCCCCCCCCCCACCACCACCACAAGAGGGAGGCTGTCGGCTGTCTGCTGTCTGAGAGCCATCGCTCATCACATCCTCTCACCTCCAGCAAGGTCACGATCTGTCCCTCTACCCCTGTCTCACACCCCACCCCCATTACATAGTAATGTGTGTGTGTTTCTGCAGGAGACCCGTGCACAGTGTCGTCTCAGCTGGAGCTAGAGGAAGCCCTACGCCTCTACGAGCTCAACAAAGACTCTGAGCTGATTATCCATGGTATGGTATGGGTTCAGGACAGGCCATCTCAGACATGGGAAATTAAAAGTCAGAGGGGGTTGGTGTGATCACCAACCTTATAAAGGATTGGTGTGTTAGATATGCTCAGCTATGTTCTTAAATTTCCTTAAACATCTTTTTAAAAAAAGAACGTTTTAACTGTTCTGTTTTAATGGAATTTGTGCTGTGAAAAAATGTGTTAGTGGTAACAGTTTTTTTTTGTAAAGAACAAAGAACAGTTAATGTGTCTTGTTGATGGGATACTTTGAAGAGCACAAACTGAAAAAATATGATTATATGTAGAGCAGACCTTTATCAGCAGATAATTTGTAGAGTAATGTCTGGAGTATGTGTGTGGAGACTGTGCTGTTTTTGTGTTTAGTCTGTATGAGTCAATCTCACTGTGAACTCGAAAGACAGTCTGTCTGTCACGACTGCATCTCTCACCTCTGTGAATAATGCACCAAATGTTTCATGAATGTTAAACATGCACACGCACACACAGCCAGCTAAAACAGCACAGCAAAAAGAGAAGAGCACTCTACAAAAGTAATTAGGTCTCCAAGGACAGGGCAACAATGTACCTGTTTTATCTTGTACCTCCTGAAGACGCTGCATTTTTGTGTTATTCACAAAGGTTTGGATATGTGCATGTACCGGTAATCACACTTTGAAACCTTTAAAAGCTCTTTTGATGTTCACAAGGGCATCTTTGATGTTATCCAAATAGCATAACTCATCGCTTGGATGGTGCAAAAGCACCTTGGCAAAGACATCTGGTTTTCAGTTTGCCTGATACATTTTTGAAATTATTCCCTCAGTTTTCTATAGATTTATGAACTCTAGGGAAATGATGTCCCTGTTAATAGTTAGTGCTTTGATATTCCAAAACATTCCATCTGGGTTTGGTTTGTTGCCATATAGCTGGTCTGCATCAGTAGTTTTTTTTCCCCAGCATGCATCTGGCTCTGACCCATTTTCTCTCTCAGAGAAGCGTCACCTAATCAGGGTACGCGCTGAAGTGATGGATAGTGAGGAGTTAAGAGGCTAATGTGACTAAGGTCTGTCTGGAGAACTCTCCAGTAATTAAGATGGGGATGAATTGAGCCGACATGTGAGGAAAGATCTTTCTTTAATTATTGACAGCGGAAACTCACCCCCTCCACCTCCTCTGCTGCACAGACACATACACATACGCACTCGCAAACACACACACACACACACACACACAATCATATACACAGCGCTGCAACTTATACAGCTCAAACACACACATGCGCTCGCATGCACTGTAACTTCGGCTGTTTAAAAGTATCACAGCATGACGTGTACACACATGACTGTGGTCTGGTATGAGTATGAATCTGAAGGCTCTTTTTCTTTCTTTTTTTTCTTTCTTTCTTCCTCTCTTTGCAGTATTTCCATGTGTCCCTGAGAGGCCTGGCATGCCCTGCCCTGGAGAAGATAGTAAGTGCATTCCCCACCATGCCTCCAAGACTGATGCAGTATTAGGGCCTAATTTCATTCAGCTGGCTGTAGAGTGAGGATAGAGATGCTCGCTAGCCATAATGACTGGATGATTGTTTCTGAGTGCCTCACTAATGGTGAGGCTTACTGGGAGCGGACTGGGTGTTTATGTGCTCAGTGTGCTTTGGTGGTCAGAGCATGACCTCCTTTGTGTCTGTGTCGTCAGAGTCCATATACCGACGTGGCGCCCGCCGTTGGAGGAAGCTGTACTATGCCAATGGACACGCTTTCCAGGCCAAACGCTTCAATCGGGTCAGGAACCCCACATACACGCATGTACACACAGATACACACACACACATAAACACACTTCTCCTTCCGATAGTACTCTCACTGCTGATCAATTATGTAAAACTTCCTGACAGTTTAGAGCAATAAAAGTAAGAACCATTTGTTAAAGTGGATACTCAAACATTGATTGTGCTTAGGGTAATTACAAGGGCACATGAAATATTTATCTGTCTTAGCCATTCTCTCTCACAAGCTTGTGCCGTGTGTGTGTGTGGGCATGTGTGTGTGGGCATGTGCGTGCGCTTGCGTGCATGTGCGTGCGCGTGCATTTGTGCATGGTTGTACGCCTGTTCGAGCCCACACGCAGTGAGCGCACACGTGTGTGTGTGTGTGTGTGTGTGTGTGTGTGTGTGTGTGTGTGTGTGTGTGTGTGTGTCCATCCATGTGGCAGTGTCAGTAGACTAACTGGGTGTTTTTTTTTCCTCTCTATGGGCAGCGGGCACACTGCGCCATCTGCACAGACCGCATCTGGGGCCTGGGCCGGCAGGGCTACAAGTGTGTCAACTGTAAGTTGCTGGTCCACAAGAAGTGCCACAAGCTGGTGACCGTGGAGTGTGGCAGGCAAATGATCCAGGTGAGTGTGGCAGGCAAATGATCCAGGTTAGTTCAGCCTGAACGCCCGTGAGGGGTTTAGAGAAACGTTTTCTCAAGATATTTGGATAGCCCACAAAGGATGTTTCTTTTGTAATAATGGGGGTGTATGGAGGGCAGAGGGGTCGACTTCTTACAAATTGTTACAACCACAATTTCTAGCATTCAGTAATTTAAGCCTGGTTAATCTTAGATAGCAACAGTCAAGGTGACAAAACATTGAGCTAAAGCATGTATGTCGGGAGCCAGTCCTGAGCCCTTCCCTCTGTGTCTCCCATCTTCAGGAGCCCATCATCCCACCCATGGATCATGGCTTGGCTGCCCCAGAACATCCCAAACCAAGTATGTATCTGCCCTCCGCTGCTGAGGCTGCTCTCATACTGATGCAAAGGATTCTTAAGACTTCATTGCACATACACAAACAGACACACAGACACACACGCATGCAGACATGCAGTCAAGATGCACAAACACAGATGTTTAGAGACAAGGGTGTAAACTCGGGGTGTAAACACAGTGTGGACAGACACACACACGCAGTGGCAAGCATGGTCAAATAAATGCATAAAGACAAACACAAACACACTAATGCCCAGGCTCTGGCTGTTCCTTGTAGTGTAGGTCAGGCTTGATCTGACTGACTGGCTCCTGCTTGCTCTGTGTCTTTGTAAGCCATGGAGGTCATTCATAGGAGGAAAGAAAGATCAGCCCTTACTGACCACCCTGGAGCACTCATATCCAGAAAGCTGTGTTCAAAACATGTTCCCCGCATTGCTCGTGATTCATTTCTTAGTCCTGTATCCCTGATAAACTGCGGAACTGCCATTCAGTTTTTGAATGATTTAATTGATTTATTCAACTTTATCTCTCCCGGGGCACCAGTTAAAAAGTGGGATGATGTTATGATTGTCTTACGAGACCTGTGTTTCTTTTTAACTAGCTAGTCTCCCTATGAATGTAAAGATGGACACAGACAGTTTCAGGTTCTGGCAGTCAAGACCCTCCACACACACAGACACACACACACACACCTGGTCAGCACAGCAGTGTCGAAGCTGACATGAATCAGCACAGCACCAGACTAGAACAGGTCACCACAGGGAGAGCGAGCAGAGTATTCTAGGAAGCCGAGAAATGACTCACTGCTGTCTCTCCTCCTTCCAGTCCATCACCACAAACTATCTGACGAAAGCCTGAATCATGACGGGGAAGAGAAAGAGGTGAGCACCCACACCCAGACCAGCACTCCCATGACCCCCCCGCCCCCCTCCCACAGTCTGTCACCATGATCCCTAGGCCTGCCTCTCTTCCCCATCTTCCTCTCGTCATCACTTCTGATGGTGCCCATCGTTCTCTAGGCTCTAGGCTAGGGTGGGGTGGGAGTTATCGTGGGTCCGACACAGTGCCCAAGTGACACTCTATTCACAGAAGACTAGAATGAGTGTTGATGTGGTCAGATTTGATTTGTTGGTTTCTATAAGGTACTGTCTTTGCACACTTCTCACCTCCCCCTACTTTGACTGAAATGAATGTGTTTGTGGAGGCGAGGGTTGGTATAAAAGGCAAAGCTTTTCATAAAGAGTCCAAGCCTTGCATCTGGCTGCGTTTTGAGTGGCTGTGAGCATGTATTTGGCCAATGCACAGTGTGACACTGCATGTCGTTGGCGCGGTTTCCCAACTCAGGAAACAGCACCATGTTAATGGATTTGATATGCAGGGTGTACACAAACTGATAGAAATATTGGTACAGTACTTACTGCTACAAGAGTAAACGAGAACATCAAAGGGTCATGCAGGTGTGTGGTGGAGGTTAGGGGATGGTTTAGGTCTTTGGATCAGGGGTGGTGGAGGTTAGGGAATGGTTTAGGTCTTTGGATCAGGGGTGGTGGAGGTTAGGGAATGGTTTAGGTCTTTGTCATTAGTGAAGGAGTAAAGTGTAGGACGGGGGTGCAGAGTCGAGGTACGCTGACAGACAGGCTCCTTCTAGGATTATTGATTGCCTTTTGTGGCCGCTAATGAAGTAGAATAGGCCCTTTCTCAGTGTGGGCCCTGCCCTGGCAGGACCTGTCCACGGCATCCGTACATGATAAACGGGCCCAGTCAGGGGGGCTCAGTGCTGCAGCTGGTTTTGGAGGGGGCTGCAGCGGTTTCTCTTCAGGAGCAACTGGGAGGTTGGTTGGGGGGGGGATGGGGGTGTTTTGGACGAAGTGGAGGGTGGGTGGGGAGTTGAAGGTTGGTAGGATAGGAGGAGGAAATTAGATGGAAAGGATATGAGATATGGGAAGGTATGTAGTAGTATGACCCTCTGGGATTACAGCAGTGTGTGGGGTTGTGACCACTGAACATCTGCATTGTGTTGTCGATGCATGCAAAAATAAAAATAGACTCACATGGAGGAAGAGAGGTCTGATGCAGATTAAAGTAGGCTACTAGTGTCGTCGGAGGCTTTGAGGCAGCCTGCTGAGTATTCATTATACAATAATAAATGGGCTTGTATATGTGTATAATAAGCAGTAGTCGCTGAGGTATTGTGAGGGTAATGTGACTTTGACACATTGGACTTAGTATTGCTTACTCATAATATAGGCCTCATTCACCAGCTGTGCCTACGAAGAAATCTGTTCTCAATCCCCATTTATGCCGTTTTTAGTACGGCATAGAGTATTTTGAGTTAGAGTATTTTGCTTTCACTGATGTTTTCTTATCCGCTATTTGTTCATCTGCAAAAAGAAAATCTAAACATGCTCAAGAGCTCTTGCGTGTTACATTTTCATTGGAATTCTGTTGTGAAACAGGGTTTCAGGTTTTGGGTTTAAATCTTAAGAACTTTAAGAACAAAATTGAGACAAAAGATATTGGTGAATGCGACTCACTGCCCATTAAGAGGGGCATGTGGAACAGTGCTGGTCCCTGACACTTCACTCGTCTCTCCTTGTGGCCCCCGTGGGTTTGTAGGCAATGAGTCGGGATGCTGGGAAGGCCACATCCAGCCTTGGGCTGATAGACTTTGACCTGCTGCGTGTGATTGGCCGGGGCAGCTACGCCAAAGTGCTGCTGGTGCGGCTAAAGAAGACAGACCGCATCTACGCCATGAAGGTCGTCAAGAAGGAGCTGGTCAACGACGACGAGGTGAGAGGTCTCATCTCTTACTGTCACTCACTGGCAGACAGCAGAAGCTCTACACAAGAACACTTCTTACTAATACTAAAGCACTACAAAAGGACACTTCTTACTAGCACTAATGCAAGGACACTTCTTGCTAATATTAATGCAACACTTACTAATACTAATGCAAGGGCACTTGCTGGCACACTTATTGAAATTCATAAAGCAAATGAAAGTGAAATGAAAGCATTTTCTCAGCATTATGCAGCACACGCATGTGGACACACACACTGTTCTGCTTTTTTATTTCTATTTAGCTCTCACATTTATTACTATCTAGAATTTATGTAAATGTTGTATACGTATGTGAGTTCTACCATTTTGAAGCAAAAGTCAAATGAGAGAAAGAGCACTTGCACAACTGCATCTGCGTGCTATTGAGGCAGGTGTGCCCCATTTTCTCACCAAAGCTCTGAATGATTGTAGACACAGATAACACCTGACTTGCAATCCATTACACACAATGCATATGCCTAAACACGATGATGTATTTAGTAGACTATGCCACCACAATCTTTAGGGTTCCCCTTCTCAGAAAAGGTCAGTGAAGTCCCGGCCCCTAAGATGTGATACATTGTTACTTGAGAGAAACATGCACAGATTCTGTTTTGCGCTTTTAGCCAGGGCTCAAAATTTGTTCCAGTCACCACGCTTGTAAATTTGCACATAGATATCAACATTTCTAATTTCAAGTTGTTCTCACCCATTTTTGTGATAAAATGTCATGTATTTGAGAGTGGGTGGTTGAGGTTTTCTATTTTTTTTCCCTTAATTGGATGCAGGATAGATGATGTGAGTCTTTTCATTGATAAACTTAAGACAGAGAGGAGGAGGGGGAGGTTAGCCCCTCTCATAGACGCCCTGCATGTAGACTGACTTACTGAAGCAGAGTCCAGTGCTAATGTGTGCTGTGAATATTGTTGTTAAAGCTGTGGTTGAACTGGAAAAGTGTTTGGTTTTGTTTAATGTTGACGTGTGGTGATGTATTTTTGATTAATAGAACGACTGAACCACAAGTCATTATAAAGCGCTTATAGAATTCATACTTTCAAACCCATATGCAGATAGACTAGTGTGCTTCCTCTGTCCTTCCTCTCCTATATTCACTTTCATGCTAGTGTTGTTCTCCTAACTGTGCCTGTTCTATATCCGCGTGTCTGTTTGTTCATGTTCCTCTGTGCACCTCTAGGACATTGACTGGGTCCAAACGGAGAAACATGTCTTTGAACAGGCCTCCAATCATCCCTTCCTCGTGGGACTGCATTCTTGTTTTCAGACGGAGAGCAGGTCTGTATCACAACACATCCACAGGCAGACCAGGAACCTGTGTCTTGTCAGCTTACATACCAAATTGTATCTTTCAGTTTGTAACCTTCTCTGGTTGGCAAAGAATGTATAATATGCATGTTAAGACGTGTAAATATGTTATGGGGATGTTCATTTCCTGTATCTGGTCATTTGGTGTAAAAATGTCCTGTCAAAGGGATGTTACTCTATGGTAGCTGTCTGATAAGGGACTAAAGTATCAGAACATATTCCTTTTTCACTCAAAGAATGTGGCTTTAGTAGTTGTAGGCAATGTAATGTAGGAATTAGGCTATAGTTTTGTTTACGTCTGATTTAATGTTGTGCCTTGCTTGTGCTAGGCTCTTCTTCGTGATTGAGTATGTGAACGGCGGTGACCTGATGTTCCACATGCAGCGGCAGCGCAAGCTCCCCGAGGAACACGCCAGGTGAGTACGCTTGCTCGTCTGCTCTCAGGAACCTCCCGAGCCCACCCCGATCCCCAACCCTCACCCCCTTGATAAATGAGTCTGTCCTTTACGTGTCCTCCGTTCTTGTTCTACACAACCTCTATGCGCTTGTGTAATGATGTGGATATCCCAGCATCCCATCCTGCTGTGCTCAGTAGACCGTCAGAGGTGTGCAAGCTAAAATGGGGTTTGTTTTACTGTCAGAGTAGAGCTATTGCTGTTGGGTGTAGTTATAACCACTACTGTATGATTGTGACCACTCTATAAAGAGTGCATGGAGGAGTATACTGATATGTACAGTGTGAGCAAACCGTATGAGATGAAGGGAATTTCTGATGGTGCGCTGCACTTGTGTAGGTCATGTCTTTTTTTTTTTTTATAGTCAAGCCTGAAACCGTGGAAGCGTGCGTGTGTGTGCGTGCACCTGTGGCCTGTGCATTTTGACTGATAGTTGTGGAACAAATGTGGTATGATGGGTAACTTACTACCTACTCTCTACTGGCCAGATTTTACTCAGCAGAAATCAGCCTGGCGTTAAATTACCTCCATGAGCGTGGCATCATCTACAGAGACCTGAAACTGGACAACGTGCTGCTCGAGTCTGAGGGACACATCAAGTTGACTGACTACGGCATGTGCAAGGTGGGTGTGAGTGAATGGAACAGGAACTGACAATTTCGTTTTCAAAGGTTTCTGCCCTTAAACTGCGCTCTTCTGCACAGGGTGTGTGTGTGTGTGAGAGAGTCTGCGAGAGTGTGAAACGAGAGTGGGTTGGGGAGAAATGAACATCGTATAAAGAGGTTTGGTGCTGGAAATCCTGTTGCGGTATATTGTGTGTGTGCATTTCTTGTTTGAGTCATCCTCTGTAAACTTTTGACAGAACGTAGGATGACCTCTCTACTGACTCAGCTGATGGGTAGTTCCCTTTGCCACTTTAAAGAAATAAATAAAATAAAATTAAAGTTTCCATGGACCACAGAACAAATGTTATTTGTGTATGTGACACTGTTACCATGTTGAAAATATTTACTTATCTATTTCAGACCTGCATTAAATTTATAACTAAATCAGTGTCTTAAACTTGGATATGAACTTAACAGTATACAACTTTATACTCTGCAATCTCACACTGCTATAAGCCACAGATATACTTTGCCATTTGTGCAGTGAATTTGATGTGGTGTTGTTTTTGTTTTTGTTGTTATTATTATTATTATGACGACGACAGGAGGGGCTGAGGCCAGGAGACACAACTAGCACCTTCTGTGGGACCCCTAACTACATCGCTCCTGAAATCCTGAGAGGAGAGGACTACGGTAAGCATGCACTCACATATAGGTCATGGATATGCTATTGACTACCCTTAAATTACATATAGGAACAGATCAGAGTGTTGTCCAAAAACATGTTTCCTAATAGGGTACTTGTAATTTGTACATTTTTGGTCATTTGTCAGTCCTCCCCCCTCAGCTTGTCATTTAAGTCTGAATTTATGTATGTTGTTGATATCATGTTTCCACAGGCTTCAGTGTAGACTGGTGGGCTCTAGGAGTTCTCATGTTTGAAATGATGGCTGGACGGTCACCTTTTGATATAGTGGGCAGCTCGGACAACCCTGACCAAAACACGGAAGATTATCTTTTCCAAGGTAGCTCGTCAACCTGTGTTACTTCTGTCATATTCACTTTTGCTTCCAGCTCTCTCCCGATGTTCCTCTGGCTGTGTGATGATTTATTGTCTATTTACTAAGACTCTTTACAACTTGTCCCATGTCTTGTGCAGTTATATTGGAGAAACAGATCCGTATCCCTCGCTCCCTGTCAGTCAAAGCAGCAAGTGTTCTGAAAGGCTTCCTGAACAAGGTTAGCAGGACTAAAGCATTGATTTGGAGTTGGCACTTGGGTCTCTATAGGAATAAAAAAACTCCCAACATTACATCTCAATCCTCACCCCAATGACCCATTATATGTGTCTTACCTCAGGATCCCAAGGAGCGCTTGGGTTGCCATCCACAGACGGGCTTTGCTGACATCATGGGCCATCCTTTCTTCAGAAATGTAGACTGGGACCTGGTGAGTCAAAGTTGTTGTATTATGGTCACTATGGCTTAAGAATGTAGGTCAATAGATTCAGCTTGGGTCACATGGGCTTGCTGGCCAAAAAAAGGCACACAGACCTATGCTACATTGTTTGTGTGGAAATATTTATTGAGTAAACAAGCTGGGTTTTCCTTCATAAAGGTATTTAGAAGGGGAAAAAGTTCTATGCACAGTTCTCAAGAAAGTGAATGTCAAAAGAAAACCATGTTGGCTTGCTGTTGTTGTCTTTTCACTGGGAGTCTGCATGGGGTTGGAACACTGTCACTCTCCTCAGCCAGCTGAAACCACTTGTTCTATGGGTTACAGACAGCTGAGGATCGCTGTGACCTTTTATCCCTGTTTGGTCTGGACGTTGGGAGGGAGGGAGGGAGGGAGGGATGGAAGTGACGGTCAGACTGTCTGTTTGTCTGGGTCAGGTTACACTTTCCTCTCAGACAGCTGGGCTGCACTTCCCCCAGATGGCCTGCAGGTGGAGTTTGCTCTATAAGCAGTTCTGCTCTGACCTAATGGAGTAGTCTGCTCACTTCACACAAAATGGTGTAGCAGAGGTCTCTGGTATAGAAATGTAGGTTAGGAGGATATGCTTGTTATCTTACTGATGAATAATTGTTTCTTCTGGATTATCCAGTGATGTATTGTAATGAAACACTTCTTCAAATATCTATTTAAACTAACTGGTTGGAAATAGTGACCATGAAACATGCTATTGGAACTATTTTGAATCTCTTCTCTTGTGTATTAGATGGAACAGAAACAAGTGGTGCCACCATTTAAGCCCAATATTTCTGGAGAGTTTGGATTGGATAACTTTGATGTCCAGTTTACTAATGAACCTATTCAGCTAACTCCAGATGATGAGTAAGTGTCCTCCCTAACTGTGACCTGTTGTTGTAACTGTGACCATTCGAGCAACAAGATCATATTTGATGCCTAACTGATTTTTTTCCCCGTCTTTTCAGTGATGCTGTAAAAAAGATTGACCAGTCTGAGTTTGAGGGCTTTGAGTACATCAATCCTCTCCTGATGTCGGCTGAGGAGTGTGTGTGAATACTCCTCTGGGCCTCTCCGGTTGCCTTTCATTCAACACTGCATGGTTAAATGTGCACCGTCATACCGGCAAACACCTGTACAAAACACTAAACCAAACGAAACCCAGATGATCTTCATCCTACTGCTGACGGAGCCATTGTGTGCTCTGAGATGCTAATTGCCAAACCAATCTCACTCTGCCATTTATAACCACTAGTCCTTAAGTCTACTTTTTTGTTTTTGTCTGTTTCGTAATTATTTTTGTATCATGTAAAGCAGCACTGATATCAGCGTATTTATCGGTGCCTTCTATCAGTGGCCGTTTGTAGGCTGTAGGTCAGAGGTCGCGAGGTAGAACGTAGGAGAAGCCAGAGGTGACAAACAGCACCGTCTTTTCCCCCGGGCTCTCGCACCACTGTGTGCTGACATTTTTTTTGTGTACATATCTGTAAGAAAGCGAGTAAGCATATAGTGGCGTTGGCACGGCCCTTTTAGGAAAATACTAAGAGTAACACTGTTCACACAAGGGGCATGTTTTGAACACTTTCTCTTACCTCTTCGTGCAGGGGGAAACGCAGAGAAAACAAAATACAATACTAGCCTTTGTTTATGCTTATCCTTCTATGTAAGTTTTGTGTTTCTCCTCCCTCAGTCTATTTAAAGAAATAGTGGTATGGAAAAATTTACAAAGTGTTTTTATAAAGCCAGGCTTCCTGTCCAAGCCAGAGAGAGACGTGAGTCCCATACATAAGGTCTGTCAGCAGACGTATTGAGGATGGGGGTGGGGATGCGCCTGGCCACCCGGTGGAGGGAGCCACATAAGGAGCCCAGGAACATTAACATTAATGTAAATACTGACAAACTGTGAATGGAGAGGGAATTTTCTCAAAGGAGAGTGAATGATGGAAGAGTTAACTGTAATGGAAGAACCTCCCCCCTCTCCTAAACTATGACAGAATAGACCATCCATGCAATGTTACCTTTACACAGGACCAAAAAAAAGGAAAACAAAATATCCCCTGCTAAGAAAGAACAGGATGTTCCTGGTGGTACTGTTGGTAGATGTAAACTGTAGGACATTGTGCCGTTTCAAGATTAATCATAGAGATCCTTGATTTTTATTTCTTTCTTTTTCAAGTTGTAAGACTTTTCGTTGCCTTTATGATGATATTTTTTGGGGGAGTCTGTTCTTTTTATGTTTATTTTTGTACGATCATCAATTTAAACTGTTGGTCTGTTGATATTTTTTCATTTGTTTACTTTCTGTCATTGTCTCTTTAAGTTTCTGTTGAAATACTGAAGAAAACAGCTAGTGACCATGTCGGATGTGTGCTTCCTGCTGGGATATCTCTTGCCCAACCTGCCCTAAGCCCCCCCATACATGCACCCTTTCTAACACCTTCCTCTCACACCAGTCAACACCTGTCTCTGTCACACTCACCTGACACTGCTTTTGATTTTTTTTTAACAACCCATCACATTTTTATCTATACAATAATGAGCTGATCTTAAAAATTCAGCAGGCCTTTAAAAGATCTGATGACCAAACACTGGTAAATGTAGCATAGCATATTAGCATACTCTCACACGCTCAGACCCTTTCACTCGCATGCACAAACACACTCCCTCCCTCATTCCATGGCTGGCCTTCACACGCCTGCATATGCTCACACTAGTTCTCCATTGAGAGGGACTCGTTGGCACCCCTGTGTTGGAAATTATTTGATTATTCAGAGCCCTACCAACATTCCTGGAGTTATTGGTACACCAGCCTGCATCTGTGGCCACAAAATAAAAGCATTAGCATAGGATTGTGGTAATACTCAAAACAAAATACAGAAACTACAAAAAAAATGTTTTTGTTTTCTTTTTTTTAATGCCTTCAGGTGAAACACCCTCTGAAAAGCACATTACTGACTAAAATGTTATGAATTTGTTTCACCTGTAAACAGTTAAGTGAAAAGCCTGTTCAAATGTGGGAAAGGAGGTAAAGTGGATGAGGGCTAAGTTACTGATTATTTTGTGTCGAGATGATCTCAACAAATAACTACAGCACCATGTTTCATATTTTGTTATTCAGTGAAACGTCTGTCTCAAGCAGAAACGATATTCAAAATAAAAAATAATTACTAGCTCTGGTCTTTTTCATTGTTAGGACAATAATAATAATGGTACTGTTGCTTTTTCTTTTCCATTTCACTAATGATCCCTCTGGACTGTGAGTGCTGGTCTCCATGCCAACGTGGGGTGTTTTGTTTTGTTAGCCAGCGTAAGTGTTCCAGTCCTCTGCTGGGGCCTGTAGAGAGTCAGCGTAGACTAAACAAAAGGAACTGGCATCTATGTCTCTGTGTAACTTTAGACTCATGAGCCCTTGGGAAGCTGGCTCTCATGAAGCCACTTGAAGCTCCCAGTCAGCCAGCCAGATCCTGTTGACCTATACTAGGAGCTGTTTGTGCCTGTAGACCTAAGAAATTATAGGAAGAGGTCTTGAGAAATCTACTTTGTCTGTTTTCATCCATAAAGGTAAAAAAATCTATTCTCCACATGCAACCACATTATTGATGTCTCATATCAACATAATCTTGACAATCCTGCCAGCAGTGGGGCCATTAAGAAAAGGTACTGGAAGATGAGAAGAAAATCCTTGTAACACAATCTTGCCGCTTGTAATTAAAATCCTTGCCTGAGTTTACAGCCCAACTATAGTTACCAGATGGTTAGGAGCTCTCTCGGCTTGTTAAGGACCTCTATCCACCATCAAGTATACCATGGGCCCGCTACAAACACTCACCTTGTGTAACTTGGACAGAGAACTACATTCTGGCTGTCCACTGAGAATTCGTTTTGGAAATGGCTGACAGATACTTGTTTTTATTGGTCAGGTATAGATTATGCAAAACAAACACATTTGCACACGAGATACATAGAAATATAAGCACTTACAGAAGACTGTAAAATGGTAACAGCTACCAGACAATATGTCTATGCATAGTGGAGGCAATGCAATGGGATGCTATTGTAGAGCAGAATGAATACTTGGGTAGTAACGCAAAGTGAGCAGTTCAAAGGTAATACCAATGCCAAAGTTTACATTGTAATTTATCACATTTGTGTGGTCTGGTGATCCACCAAGATTTCCTTGCAAATCTCAACCCTTAGGGGGGCGTTTAGTGACTCATCTAACAGACAATGAGTGAAAGTCAAGCCCCAGACAACTCCTCCCATTGATGCAATCCCCCCCCCACCACACACACACACACACACACACACACACTTTATTAGGTCCAGAGCACCGAGCCTGTAAATACACTCAGAGGGAAAATTTTTAGTTAACATTAGGCATGGGATTAAAGTACCCCACCTAACACTAAACGGGATTGTGGAAGGTGGGAAAGGCAATGCAATGGTACATTCATTCACACTGCTTACATCTACCTTCAAAATGTAAATGCTGACTTGGCTTTTGAAAACATTATTTGGGTAAACAGCAGCCAACACTAATCATTAGCCATGTAGGCTACAACAGAACACAGTTTGAACCCCGACTTAAGTCGCCACCTAAAAATTTGTTATTCAAATGTGTAAATCTCACAAAAATCACAAAAAGTGCCTTGTAATCTTGTTTAGACTTTTTTCATGGTGCTTAATTTTGCTACATGGTGCTTCAATTTGCTACAGTTTCTACATTATGCGGTGGTAGTGTAGTGTGCAAGTAGCCTGAGAAGTTCGAATCCCAGCTGCCACCGTTGTGCCCGTGAGCAAGGCACTTAACCCTAAGTTGTTCTAGGTGAGACTGGCGCTGAATTTTTTTTAGTCGCTTTGAATAAAAGCTAAATGCATAAATAAATAAATAAATAAATAAATCTTAATCAGACAGTTGGTCAGAAAATAGTAGCCTACCACAGACTTAACGGTCGGATTTCTTATTTGTTAAAATTGTGAATTCTCGCTCATAAAAAAACAGTAGGCTATAGCATGCTTACAAGATAAACCAGTAGTTGAGATTTACAAGTCGGCCAAGGCTAGTTTCATCGCAGCTGATCAGTTTTAACACGAATCAGAAACAAACACTGATCAGCTTTGTCGTCGCTACCATCTGCTGGTACAGCCTGTGCTTAATGACCTCGAGCCAGACTACGAGCCAGACACCCCCGCTCCATTTCCGAGGCATGCCCAATTCGGGTTTAGTGACGTATCCTTTCGGCTAGAGCCGTGACGTTGTGACTGTCTGTGTAGTGGTGTTTCTGACTGCGTCTTGTTGACGGTCGGTCAGGCTGAGAGAAGACACACACATACACTCACACTAGGAGCCAGCTTGAGGAACGTGCGCAATATTGAGGCAAGTCCTGTACTACTCATATTAAATTGTGCCCGTAGCTCTGGTTGCGTCCGGCATTTAGGAAAATACATTTCACTTCTTTGCTGTCTTTTCTAGAATAGTTTAGTGTCACTAGAACATGGTTAACATTAGCTAGCCAGCTACGCTCGGGGGTGTTTTACATTAGCTAAGCTAGCTAACAAGGTTCATTCACTCTGAACTGGAATACTTAGCGCGCTAGTTAGCAAGTCCTCAATAGCCCCGTCTGCTTGGCAAGAGGAATTATCGGGGCTTCATCTGCTCGTTAGAATGTCATGGCCTCTTAAAATGGTGTAAATCAGTTTTGTGGTTGAAGGATGAATAAAATAACGCTTTCGAATGATGTTCATGTGTAAACATAGTCACTTAGGTTCAATTAGGAGAATCTGGGTTGTTCATTGCAGGGGCTGTGATGTCGCTGTGAGTCCCCTTGGTTAACGCCACCGCCGTTGGCTAGCTAGCGAGAGCGCTTCGCCAAATGGTTGTAGCGTCATAACCTAATGTCAAACAGCGAGAAATTATGTTCTACTAGCGCACAGAAATTTAACATACTCTTACACTAGACATGTTAATCTTGAGATTTTTTGTCGCAAACATTTAACGTATTTGGTTGCTGCGATAAAATTTGTATGAATGCCCGTTTGGGAAGGCTAGACAGGCTGTATGCTTGGTGTAATTTCGAAGGCTTTACATCAACGTTATGTAGGCTAGTCGACCAAATGACATATCCTGCTTTTCAGGATATGTCATAACGGTGGGTCCGTTATTTTTCTGTCATTACTCGTCTTTCGTGAGAGTGTCTAGTGTTTAGTGACTAGTTTGTCTTGTTCCGGGCTCGTGAATGTCACCATCACGGCTGTTTGCATACCACTGCTACGAGTGAGGGGGTAGACTTGTGTGTATGTGCGCTGCTTGTCGAGCAGAGTGGAGAGGGGGTGGAGAGGAGGAAAGCTGCGTTGTGTCCTTGCTTCTGTGAGCGAGGGGTGACTACGCCTGGGAACATGGCTGTATTGTGAGTTGTCTTAGTAAATGCACGTATTAAATATCTATTTAAGATGATCGACGAAACACGAATATTTTTACGGACGTGGAATGCAAACACAGTAGTCTGAGCCACTGAAAGCATCAGCCACGGGTGGCAGCTGAGATAGCTAGGCTGCGAGAAAATCGGTTTAAATCGTGGACATATCCCACGCAATGTTGCGCTTCTTAATAATCTTTATATACTATATATAGATATGCCATGTCGTGTCAGGAATTTGTGTTTATCTGACATTCCCTGGTGGGCTGAAAACCATACGGTTCTTGCCAATCGTTATGTCCTCCAGTGGACACCGTCGAGCAAGCTACCGCATAACGGTATTTCACATAATTTTTTTGGAAAGTCCTTTGCTCCTTACCTAGCCGAATTCAGATGTTCTTTTAAGTGTGGTTGTTTTCCGCGCGATACTGGTAATGCAGTTTGCTGTGTCACTGGATGTGTTATTTGAACACCATTATCAGAGCATTTTCAACCCATAATGTCTGTAGTATCATCGTTTTATAATGTGGCAAGTAAATTACTAGAAATTACATCCGTACGGTTCTTGTATTGAAATTAGTCGCTGCACATGGCGTGCTCCTTTTTGTTCGACTGTTTTTATCCCGCTGTGCTTTTAAAGGATGCGCTGAAAGAGTGTTGATAGTCTATCAACTCTTTTCACTTGGGTGATGGGGTCAGCGGGCAGTCACAGTGCTTGAACAGGGAGCTCTCCCGCTGACAATCCACAGCGTTGCAGGCAGATTCTAGCTTCGACCATTTTGGGTAAACAGCTAATAGTATTATCACACTGTGTGAAGTGTCAAGACAGTTTACCCCAGCTTTAGATGGGTAGGATATCTTTTTTTTTGTTTGTTTGTAGTTGATTCCTGATTCACAAGCTGTTGTTATTGAAGTGCTTCTACATCTCTGGTTTTGGTGTATTTGCAGGAGTAAATAGTTGTGTTTGTGAAATTATGTAGGGTAATGGCCATTTGGCTAATTGTTTCCTGTGTCAAGCTATGCATGAGCCCCCAACCTCACCTCAATACTGTTTTCTGCCCAAGTTTCACTATCACCTAAATGTTGGCAAGTTATTGGGAAGCCTTTTCACATGTCATATCCTTCTCCCTTTCAGGACATTGAAAAAAAGTATTGAATTCTTTCATCACCATGTATATATCTGGATGTAAGAGGATTCATACTTTTTGACAGAGAGGATTTTACAAGACGGTAAAGTGCAACACTTTTGCAGCATAAAAAAACAGCTCAAGTTCAACCAGCTGTATGAACCTGTGTTTGACCATGGCCAGCACTCAGACAAGCTTGAAGACCCCCTTTAAAGACCTGACCTCCTTCAAGGGTAACATGAAGCGGCTGTACCGTGAGCGGCTGGACTACGCGCCCATCAAGAAGCGCGTTATGGCCGAGATGAACCTGAAGCGGCGCAGCCAAGAGAGCCTACCCTCTGGCTTCAAGGTGAAGAACGAGCATGTGGATGCAGAGCTCCTGGCTGCCGAGATGGACACCGAAGGCCGGGATGTCCATGGTGGCGCAGCCAAGGCTCTAGATTTAAGCCCTGGCCTCAAGCACACTCTGGCCCAGTTCACCCTAAGCAGCCAGAGCTCTCTTGGAGGCCCTGCGGCCTTCTCTGCCAAGACAGCCCAGGATGTGGCTTCTGGCGCTGCCCAGCTGAACCCCATGCCCTCTCCACCAGCCCTGGGCAGTGGGCCACTCCTGGTACCCTGTGACAGTTCCACAGAGCTCACCCACTCTCTGCTGGAGGGCGAGTCCATCTCCTGCTTTGCCGTGGGTGGGGAGAAGCGTCTGTGCCTGCCTCAGGTGCTCAACTCGGTGTTGCGCGACTTTTCACTGCAGCAGATCAACGCTGTGTGCGATGAGCTCTATGTCTACTGCTCGCGCTGCGATGCAGAGCAGCTGCACATCCTCAAGGTGCTGGGCATCCTGCCTTTCAACGCGCCTTCCTGCGGTCTCATCACGCTTACCGACGCTCAGCGTCTTTGCAACGCCCTGCTGCGACCTGGAACTGCCCTGCCCCCTGAGCTGGGTGCCAAACTGTCCGCCCAAGGCCTGCTGAAGGAGAGCAGGGACAACTTCCAGGTTGAGCACCAGTGCCTGGGCAAGTGCCAAGGTCTGTTCGTGCCGCAGTTCTACGTGACGTTTGACGCGCCCTGCATCCAGTGTGTGGAGTGCCAGCTTCTCTTCTCACCGCAGAACTTCGTCATGCACTCGCACAAGTCGTCGGACAAGCGCACCTGCCACTGGGGCTTCGACTCAGCCAAGTGGCCCTGCTACCTGCTGCTCGCCCGCAAGTACCTGGGCTCTGCAGATGAACCGCGTCTCAAGCAGCTGCTGGAGCAGATGAAAGAGAAGTTCCACTACCAGCCCAAACTCCTGCTAGACAAAGTAAGTGGCCTCTGTCTCTTTTTCTATTTTTCTTGTCTTTTTCAGTAAAATCCATTTCCTATTATGTCTTTCCTGCTCTCTCCTTGGCCCTAGAATGGGGGCCCCAGAGCAGGGGTCTCGTCTACTTCCTTTGTTTTGGTTTCAGTTAATTTTTCTGGTATTCCCCCCCCCTCCCTCTCTCTGTTTTGCGTGGTTGGTTGGTTTTCTGGCTGCACCTCACCCTAAAGTGGGTGCTGAGGGGAGCAGAGAGGGCTGTGTTTCCGGTCTGCTTTAGCTGTCCGGCAGGCTCTCTGCTGCAGTGTGCTAAAGGGCCGGAGATGGTTGCAGCTGATAGCCTCTGTGGCCTCCCTGTGTCACGGTTGTTTTCTTAAACTTCGACTGTCCCAAATGATACTGTTTGTCTGGGAGTGTCATTGTGTGTGTATGTGTGTGTGAGATAGAAAGAGCGGGAGAGGGGCAGGTAACATTTGCTCTCTTGGCCAGGATTGCTGGGGGTAGCCAGCTGGCCAGACCCAAAGGGGAAAGTCCATCATTTGTCCCCCCCGGTCAAACTCAGGTCACCCAAAACAACAGTCCACCTTAACAAAGGACAAGGGGAGGGTGTGGTGGTAATTAGCACTCAGTTTTTCTGGCTGATTGGGGACCTGGGATGTCCAGTTGGAGGCTTGGTATTACTCAGTTGTGGTTTCATAGTGTCTACCTCTCAGCCTTAGCTTTTTGTGTCATTATTCAGACCCCCCCCCCCCCCCCCCGGTCCTCCCCACACACTACTGTTTACGGGCAGGATCAGCCAGGGGAAATGCCCACGTAGCATCACCAACTGCATCCTTTAGCAGCTCTGTAATTATTAAAGGTTAGAACTCAGTGGATTATTCCATAGTTTGTGTTGTGTGTGTGCGTGTGTTGTGTGTGTGTGTGTGTGTGTGTGTGTTTTACTTCTCTCTCTTTCTTTTCTGTCTTTTTTTGCCGATGGAAAAAAGTGCACAGATTCACACATAGTGCAAAGTCTATTGAAGCTGCAGGCTACAGTAGAAAATGGTCTGGATTGTGTCAGTGTCATTGACTGGCAATGTCTCATGACCTTTTGACCAGGCCAGGGCTTTTCAGCCTTGTGTTGGGTGCGGCTCATGAAAAGGCCACTGCTCTGAGAGGGGGACAATAGAGAGGCAAACACACACACACACACACCCTACCCCCACCTTCAACAACCAGCTGCCTCCACCCAGCCAGTCCTCTTTTTTGTCTGTTCAACTGAGGGAGTCAACAGAGCAGCCCTGTGACACACACACACATACACTCATTCACACAAGAAGACCTCTTTAGCAGGGTTATTTATATTTGGTGCAGGTATGTGTGAGAACTGTTTGCAACACACACACACACACACACACACACACACACACACACCCTGTTCTGTTTGTCTGAGTATGACGGAGCAGCCCCACTCCCTGTGTGCTTGCGCAAGTGTGCCGGAAATACCGTCTGGTGTCTCGTCTAGCGCCTAAACTACATAACTCACCCCCAGCCCCCGTCTCTTAACACATACACTGTCTGAGAGGAGTCTAACACAGACCTTGAGCCAATCAGTCATAAAGGCATGTCTCAATACAGTATGATCTCATCCTGAACACACATGCAAAAAAAAATGAACTGAACTGAACACACACATCCATCTGTCATAGATATATGCTTATATATGATATATACCTGTGTCATATCATGTACACATGCACAGACAGACACAGATACAAACCTGACTTTATTATGAGCCATTATAGTACACACACGCACACACAAATAACCCCTTCACACAATTTTCTTAGGGTGATGGGTGTACAAGGCTGTGCTGTTAGTCAGTGGTATCTGTCTGCTGAATTAGTGGCTGATTTTTGGCTGAAGCAGTAACGTGTGTGTGTGTGTGTGTTCGGGTCTCAGTCTGTTTTTGTGATGCATTTCTACTGTAATGTCTGTGTCGCTCACCTGTCAGGGGATTTTAGATCTTTGTTTTTCTAGAGTATCTGTGGGGTTTTTTGTCTTCTGTGATTTTATTTATTTTAATTATACCTCAAGAGCCTCAAGTGTTTTTCCCCCCTTGAGTGAGTTTCGGGTTGAGTAAATTGTCACTGGATTGTGAAATTGTGTACAGATACATTCTGTTCTTTCTATTCACCTTTCCCTGATGAGTGTTCTCAATCTCTGTGTTAGCTAAGCTAAGCATTTCTGGCTCCAATGCAGAAGGACAACCAACCACCACCAACACCACCCCAAGGATGTAGGCTTATGACAAGCATGCATTTTTAAGGGATCCAGACTGAATGTTTCAGTGGCCGTGTAGCCTACCTCTGTGTCTGTGTGTGAAGTGGTTTAGGCAGGAGTCCTCCCTGATGCTGTCACTCACCTCAAACATCCTCCATTGTAGGGTGGCAGAGGAAGCGTGTGTGTGTGTGTGTGTGTGTGTGTGTCTGAGACGGTAGCTTTGTGAAGTGAGATTGACTCCGACTTTCCAAAGCTGAGTGACTGGTGCTCTGTGTTGATTTAATCCCCTGCAATCTCACAGTCCCCTTCCCTCGTCTCAGGTCCGTGGGGCACATATTAGCATTACCAAAGCACATATTAGCATTACCATTAGCAAAGCTCTCTAAGAGTAGAGAGAAAACAGAGTGGACCAGATTTTAGTTATTTTTTTTATTTGTGTGTGTTGTTGTTTTATTTCTGCTAAGTTCAATATTTGAACAGCTTTAAAATAAAAGAAAGAAATGCCTTGAGCTTTTTATGTGAGTGTGCAGCCCTTCATAAATCAGAATGGTAGGAGAGGGAAGAAATGGAGCCCTGACCTGATTGAGATGTTTGACACAACAAACAAGGTCAGGCAAGATTGATTTGGTCAGCACTGGCCAGTGAGTGCCAAGTGGACCAGTGACTTGTGGACCAGCAGTTCCACATCCTTTACCGCCAGCTAGGAAATGCCGGGGTGTTGCGTTTCCTCTCTGTCTGTAGACACCTCAAGAAACATGTGTAAGCCATAACAGCACTACGCATATCCGCACGGCAACACCGGCATATGCTCTCTGTTCCTGACTGCTCATGACGTCAGTGCCAGAGATCAGAGTCAGATGGGGTTGGTAGCCGGAGAACTCCGTCTGCACTCCCTGCTCTGGCTGACTGTGTCTGAGTGTTGTTCTCTTGCACGTCTCGTCTGCCAGGTTGCGTGTATGTGTGGTTGGCCAGATTGGCCAGGTTGTCCTGTCTGTCTGTCTGTGTGACGATCTGTCTGCCTGCCCCTTGCTCCTCTCTCTACCTGTGTGTGCGTGCGTGTGTGTGTGTTTGTTTGTGTGTTCTCATCTCTGTATGTGTGTTCTGACTAGTAGGTCTTGTATTCAGGTCTTTCAGGATTTGGCTGTAAGCCAGTCTGTGTGTCTGGCCTTCTGTCTGTGTGTGTGTGTGTGTGTGTGTCTGTCTGTCTGAGGCAGACAGCAGCTGCAGCAAGGCACAGACAGCCGTGTGTCTGTGCTCTCATTCTCTATTTGGAAAACAGTGAGTTCATATACCACAGACCAGCTCTCCCTCATGCTCCCCCTCTTTTCTTTCGCTTCCTCTCTCTCACCTCGTTCAGCTTTCCTCTCCACTGCCTCTCTCTCTCTCTCTGTCTCTGTCTCTGCCTCTGCCTCTGCCTGTCATCTCAACCTCTAGTTTCTGTCTTTCCACTGTTCGTTTTTTTTCCCCCCTGTGTTCTCCCTCTTATCGGTCTGTCTCTCTTCTGTGGCTGTGGCTGTGGCTGTGGCTTTTTTTTGTTTTGAAAGTAGCCTCGTCTCTCAGTGGGCCTCTCACCACCCGAGGGTTCTCTCACTCTTTCTCTCTCTCCACTTTCCACCCCAGTCTTTCTCCCTTTCAACCAGTCCCACTGACACAGTGGAGCTTCAGCCAACAGACCCTTTCACCCACTCCACACAACCTCAAAATGGAGGACGGCAAGCAACATGGAGGGAAAACCACAGCATCCTGCACCCAATCCAACTGTCTGCTTCTGCCTTAACGGCTCGTACATGTACTCAGCCATTGGCATACATGTTTGGATCTCTCCTCCATTTTGGGAAACAGTGTTGGTTCACCTCTTGGTCAAGTGATTTCCTTTAGTGCCTCCTGTGCTTGGTGCATATTGACGTTTTTTTCTTCTAAGCCCCTTAAGCAATGGAAGTCCAGACTCTCAGAAGAGCATGATAACTGGCTGAAGCACTGAATAAGTCAGTGGTTATATAAGGAAGAGGGGTTTGTTAGTGTCAGAGAGAGAGGGAGAGAGAGGAAGACGACGACTCAAATGTACTGCGAAGATATTGATTGGTCTGGTACTCTGATGGATGTGGGAGACGCAGCGACACAATGGTGTGAAAGAGAAGAAGCAGTGCATCTCAGAAAAGGGCGCAGAGGGAAGGGGTGGGGGCTGTTCTGGCATGACTGGAAATGTTTTGTCGTTTGTCATCAAGTGTATCTGTGTCTAATTCTGGCACCTCGGGCTCACAGGCTTGGGTGTAAGAAGATGGACTGTGTAGTGGGGTCGCTTGTCCACTCATCAGGCATCAGGCAGGTCACCTCAGGACTGCCGGCCGCTCATTGCGTTATGGCCACCACGGCCAGTAGGCACACATTTGCACGCAGAAGCTCGATATGCGTAGCCCCCGGCTGTTTCCAAGGTGAAAGCTTGATCTCCCAGAACCCCTGCTGCAATGAGGTCCTCTGGTCCGGAACAATCCTCTAGACTAGCCAATCAGGCGAAAATCTCTTTATCCTTAGACGGCTTCCAGTGCCTACACAACAATGTCTGCCACCAACACACACACTGACACGCATCCCACACAGCACACTTTCCCTCCCCCGACCTTCCCTGTGTAATGTCTCCACACAAATAGCCATTAACCGCCCTATAGCCATAGAAAAAAGGGCTTGCTGTGAGGTCCTCAGTGGCTCTAGTGTGCCTGGCCTATTAATATGTGCTGCTTGGGCCCTATGGGCCCTGGTAAGCCGCTGGTCTGCTGCGTGTGGTCCCTGTGGCCCGCTGGCGAGGTGCGGGTGCCTGCCGAATTTAGGGTCTGGCTCTCCCGAGGTCTGGCTGTTGTCCCAGAGTGAGCCAGAGATAGACTCAGGAGTGTGTTGCTACCAGGAAACGGCATGCTGGTGGGCAGGTGCCTGTATGTACCTGTGTGTGTGTGTGTATGCGTATGCGTATACCTCTTTCTGTCTGTCAGTGCTCAAATATGCAGTTATTTGTGATGGTGAGTGCAAATGTATGCAAATGTATTTTGTATTTATTTGTTTGTGTCTGGGTGTGTGTGTGCTTACTTGTTAGCGTGTTTGCGTCAGTGTTTGTATGTTTGTCAGCGAGAGAAAGAGAGACGAGGGGGTTGGGGGTTTACAGGGGAATTGGCTATGACCAAAAGAGACCCGGTGTCTCACACTGTCTCCGTGGATTTCTCCGCTCAGCAGAGCCATAGGGATTCACACTGATACACAAAGGCACAGGACTCTTCTCGCTTTTCTCTCATTATCTGGCTGCTGAGGAGCTGCTCCCCCCCCATCCTTCCCTTCCCTTTCTCCCCAGCCAGCCTTGCTGCAGCTACCCTCAGTGTGGTTTCTGGTCCACCATCTATCCTCCTCTCGGCCCCTCACTGGGAGCTCCTCGCTGTGCTTCTTCCTGCCTTCCAGCCTGCCGTCTAGACGGGATCTGCATTGCTATAGCGATCGCTGGTTGCAGGAGTGGAGTTGTAAATTAGATGAAGGAGAGGGAATGTAGACGAGAGAGAGAGAGAGAGAGAGAGAAGTAGCGAGAGGAGAGACAGACGCTGCGGTAATGCACGTTGGCGGCACACTCATTAGCAGGGAACACAGTGCAACAAGGAGCAACGCGCTGTAATTAAACAATAGCCGATGAGAAGATTAACCGGTCGTCAGATCCCAGAGCGACTCCTGGGATGGGCAGAGAAACGAGACAGAAAGAGAGAGCGAGAAAGAGAGAGAGGGAAAGATAGAAAAAGATAAGTGAGGGAGGAGGAGGTTGATACTGTGAACTTTAAAGCACTCATTGTGTTTGCATTTGAAGAGCGGCTGCTCTCTGTCCCTGGGGGGCACTGTGATTAATGTCGATACACACCCATGAAGCGGCGGGCACTCTGTCTTCTGGGAGGCCGAGGGCCTCTTTACCAGGCAGCGTGAATGTTATAACATTAACCCAGACATGACATTATCAGATATGTGATAAAGAGAGCATGCCTGTCTGTCCTCTGTATCTCTCACTTCAACTCATGCCACAAGGACAAATGATTTCAGTAATGTGGTCTTATGGGCTGGAATGGGCAGGAATTGCAGCACTAATGCTGGTGGTCAAGTAGATGTGTTTGCTGTGTGATTATCAAACACACAGACACAAACTTTACACACACACTCAGCCTTCAAGGATCTGGGTTTACATACACACGCCTAGCACTGAGAGGCCTTATGGTTTTTCCATTTTAGAGACGCTTCGGGGCTACTCATCAGTCAGGCAGAGAGTGACGGGGAGTGTGTGTGAATCACAGGTGGTTCTCGTCCAGCCTGGATGGCTTGAGTGCCAGACTTCAGACTGCAGGCTTGTTCGCTTGCTTGCACAACCCCCTTCCCCCGCCTGTCTCTGTTTGCCCTCAGCTAAGCCTCTCTGCTTGCTGGGCCTCTAGTCCACGTTGCTGAGAGGCTCAGAGGCCGTCCACACGGCAACGTTTTTCTGTTAAAACTGAGAAGTTTCTATGCATTTTGGCCTTGCGTCCACATGGCACCGGGTTTTTTGAAAACGGGTTCCAGAGTGGAAAAATCTGAAAACACAGTCGTTTCATTGCTTTGTGGACAAGCAAAACGCAGCTTTTTGAAAACGATGACGTCGCCAATCTTTCACCGGCACGTGACCAGAAGAGCAGAGTAGACCCCGGCACACAACAAGCGGTAAAAACATCAATGGAGGACAACGGAGTTGTGTTTGTGCTCTACGCGCATGCGCTCTCTGGTGTTGGTGTGTCCAGTGGCTCTGGCTGTATCTGTTTACAGCGCCACATATAGATGTGGAATATGTATTACATCGTTTTCACTCAGTGTTCCGTTGTCGCGAGGACGTGGATATTTTTCGTTCCGACTTGTGTGTGGACACAGATTTCTTTCAACCCGCAAAAAGGGAAAACGAGAACGCTGCCGTGTGGACGGTCTCTCAGTAGCCTCCCCTCCCCTAGCCTCCCCTCTCCCCCACTCCCTTCTCTGCTGAAGGTGGGGTGGAAAGGTGAAGTGGAGGAGGGTGGATGCCCACCCCTTCGTTTCCCTTGGAGAAAAACTGGGCCTGTGTGTGTGTGTGTGTGTGTGTGTGTGTGTGTGTGTGTGTGTGTGTGTGTGTGTGTGTGTGTGTTTTCCCCTGCTCATGACCCCTGAGTCTTGCATGAAAAAGGGAGGAAGGTGGGGCAACCCACAGGAGGCCCCTCTGTGTGTGTGTGTGTGTGTGTGTGTGTGTGTGTGTGTGTGTGTGTGTGTGTGTGTGTGTGTGTGTGTGTGTGTGTGTGTGTGTGTGTGTGTGTGTGTGTGTGTGTGTGTGTGTGTGTGTGCGTGCGTGTGCGCGCGCAGGAGCAACAGCACTGGCAGTCCATTCACATGCAGACACATTCTTGCTCCTGTCAGACAGGCTAGCCTCACACTGCAGTCAGCCAGGGGTCAGCATGTTTTATGCTAATTGCTGGTTTAATTTCTCTCCTGTTAATGTGTGGATGTGGGTTTACCCGGTTTCACTACCTAGTGTCACTCTACATTTGTGTCACTGAGCCACTTTATATACTGGGATGGTTGACTTAACTACACTTGACTGCTCCTATAGTACTAGGTGGAGAGACCACATAACTGTGGAAAGAAAGGTCACTACTCTACCACCTCGGCAAGCCTTTCCCAAACTCTCTGTGAAATTAATAAATATAAATATATACATCTGTTTATGGAGATTACATGACACCTGTCCATTCAAGTGGGCTCCACCAGTGGCTTTGTTCTCTAAAGGCTGGGCTGAATTCAGGCCATTTTAGTTCTGCTCTCTGCTTTGGTGTATTCTCCAGGTGGAGTGCGCTTATCATGCCTGGCAGACAGGCAGGCGCTGGGTTGAGTCCTCGTTAACGCACCTTGATAAATATTTATTGCGCTCTTTCTGTGTAGCCAGTCTGTGGTGTTGTTTTCTCCAAGGTGGATTTTTGTCAAACATCCCCACCCTGTGTGTGTGTGTGTCTGAGTGTATTGTGTGTGTGTGTCTGAGTGTATGTATGTTCTGTCAGGTGCTCTGCTTTGGTCTATGTAAGTAGGTCTCTCCTGCTGATCTCGGATCCCTCCTGTGTGCCGTCAGATCATCTCAGCACTCTGCTTCTTCCACTTTCAATTTACTCTCTCTCTCTCTCTCTCTCTCTCTCTCTTTCTTTCTTCATCTCTCTCCCTCTCTCTGTCTCTTTCCCCCTCTCTCTTCACCTTCTTCCATTTTTCTACCCACTCCCTGTCAGTATGGGTGAGGAAGACAGACAAGGGGCAAGGCTCTATGGTTGGTGTGTGTGTGTGTGTGTGTGTGTGTGTGTGTGTGTGTGTGTGTGTGTGTGTGTGTGTGTGTGTGTGTAAAGCTGTACAGATCCCTGTTGACAGGTCCCTGTTATTGGAGATGAGCACGGCAGGCAGCCTAGCCTCCAGGCAAGTTTCGTTCCCTCTTGCTTTCCATTGCTTCTGTGTCTCTCTCTTTCTCTCACTCACTCACACACACACACACACACACACAAACTCTCACTCTCTGTTTCTCTGCTCTGTCTCTTCACCCCTCCCTTACTCTCTGTTACACTCACAGAGGACACCCCCTCCCATGCATAACTAATCTCTGGCCCCCTAACAGGCAAGTTCATGCAAAATGCATGAGTCTTATGCCCTTCTTCTGCTTTTCTTTCTTTAGCTCTCTCTCCCTCCCTTCCTCGCACACACGACTTAAGTGTGTGTGTGTGTGTGTGTGTGTGTCAGGCCGCATACGGTGAAAGGTGGGTGGGCATGCTTGATGCTCCTTGCTGTGAGAATCTCCAGAGAGGCTGGTGGTGGCTGTAGCAACTGCCGATGCAGTCAGAGGTCTCGTGGCTTCCCAGCATCCTCTGCTCCTTCAGCGCAACACATTTAAAGCACCTCCCCTCCTTCATCCCTCTGTCTCTGCATCTTCTCACCCCTCTCTTTCAGTTCTTGTATTTCAGACTTTCTCTCTCTCTTTCTCATTTCTTGTTACCTCCATTTGTCATTTTCTCAGCTCTTATCGGGAGAAGAGGATGGCTTGGCAGGGCTTGTTTGGCTGGCTAATGCGGCGATAGTGACTTGACGTGGGGAGCTGTGAGTCTGAGGGCGTGCT